>JALPQD010000130.1:3384660-4584660 GCA_023101885.1 Typhlomys cinereus | reverse complement strand
CCTGCATTCCCACCAGCAATGTAGGAGAGTTCCCCTCTCTCTACATCCTCTCCAGCATTTGGTGTTGTTTGTATTGTGGATTTTTGCCATCCTGACCGGGATGATATCTCAGGGAAGTTTTGATTTGCATTTCCCTGATGGCGAAGGAAGTGGTGCACTTTTAAGATATTTGTTAGACATTTTAATTTCATCACAAGTAAAGTTTCATTTAAGTTCCAAGGCCCATTTTTTAATTGGGCCATTAGTTTCCTTGGTGTTTAGTTTTCTAAGTTCTTTGTGCACTCTGGATAATAGAGCTGTATCTGATATGTGGTTAGTAAAGATTTTCTCCCATTCCATGAGTTGCCTTTGAGCTCCTGTTACAATCTCTTTATCTGAACAGATAAAGCTCTTTAATTTCACAAGATCCCAACTGTTGAGAGTTGGTAGTAGTGACTGTGCCATTGGATGACTGTTTAGGAACTGTTGGCCTAGCCCAATCAGCTCAAGGGAGTTCCCTATCCTTTCAACTATGGTTTTTATAGACTCTGGCCTTAAATCAAGGTCCTTGATCCATTTGGAATTAAGTCTTGTACAAGGTGACAAGTACAGGTGCAGTTTTAATCTTCTACATGTGAAGATCCAGTTTTGCCAGCACCATTTGCTGAAGATACTGTTCTTTTTTCATTGGATTTTTTGGGCCCCTTTGTCAAAGACCAAATGGCTGTAGTTTTGTGGGCTTATATCTGGGTCTTCAGTCCTTATCCATTGATCTGTGTGTCTATTTTGGAGCCAGTACCAGGCTGGTTTTACAACTATGGATTTGTAGTATAGACTAAGATTTGGTATGGTGATACCTCCAGCAGTGTTTTTGTTACTCAGGATTGTCTTTGCTATCCTGCGTCTTTTGTGCCTCCATATGAATTTTGAGATTGTTTGGTCAACTTCTTTGAAGAATTGCTTTGGAATTTTAATTGGTATAGCATTGAATTTGTATATTGTCTTTGCTAGGATGGTCATTTTTACAATGTTGATTCTGCCAATCCAGGAACAAGGGAGGTCTTTCCACCTTCTGGTGTCTTCTGCAATTTCTTTCTTTAGGGTTTTAAAGTTTTCATTGTAGAGGTCTTTTACCTCCTTGGTTAGATTTATATCAAGGTATTTCACTTTTTTAGGGGCTATAGTAAATGGAATTGTTTCCCTCAGGGCTTTTTCACTTCTTTCATTCTGGGCATATAGAAAAGCCTCTGATTTTTGTACATTTATTTTGTATCCTGCTACCCTGATGAACTTCTCAATTAGTTGCTAGAAGCTTCCTGGTGGAGTTTTTGGGATTACTCAGGTATAAGATCATGTCATCTGCAAATAGGGATAGCTTGACTTCTTTCTTGATGATTTGAATCCCTCTTATGTCCATTTCTTATCTTGTGGCTTCAGCTAACACTTCAAGTACAATATTGAATAGAAATGGTGAGAGTGGACAGCTTTGTCTAGTTCCTTATCAAAGTGGGAATGTTTCCAGTTTTTCCCCATTGAGTATAATCCTTGCTGTAGGCTTGTTGTGTACAGCTTTTATTATATTGATAAAGGTTCCATTCCTACTGTCTCTAGCATTTTGATCATAAAAGGCTGTTGGATCTTGTCAAAAGCTTTTTCTGTATCTATCGAGAGTATTATGTGGTCTTGGGCTTTGGACTGGTTTATATGATGAATTAGATTTATTGATTTGCGTATGTTGAACCAACCTTGTGTGCCGGGGATAAAGCCTACTTGTCCCCGTGAATGATCTTTTTGATATGTTTTTGAATCCGATTTGCTAAGACTTTGTTGAGAATCTTTGCACTTGTGTTCATCAGAGAGATTGGCCTATAGTTTTCTTTTTTAAGTGTATCTTTATTAGATTTTGGAATTAAAACAATATTAGTTTCACAGAAGGAATTTGGTAGTGTTCCTTCCTTTGCTATTTGTTGGAACAGTTTAAGTATTATTGGTGTTATTAACTCCTTAAATGTCTGGTAGAACTCTGTGCTGAATCTATCTGGTCCAGGACATTTTTTGGTGGGAAGATTCAAGATTACTTCCTCAATTTCCTTATATGTTATAGGACTATTTAAATAATTCACAACTTCCTGATTCAATTTAGGTAAGTTGTGTTTACTTAGGAATTCATCCATCTCTTTTGTGTTGTCAAACTTCACAGAGTACAAGTTTTTGAAATATGATGTTATAATTCTCTGGATTTCTTACATATCAGTAGTGATAACTCCATTTTCATTTCTAATTTTATTTAATATGGGTTTTTTCTCTCTTGATTTTGTTTAATTTAGCTAGGGGTGTATCAATCTTATTGATTTTTTCAAAGAACCAGCTTTTTGACTGGTTAAATTTCTCTATCATCTTCCTAATCTCGATTTCAGATATTTCTCCCCTTATTTTGCTAATCTCCTCTCTTCTACTACTTTTGGGATCAGATTGCTCTAGTTTCTCTAAAGCTTTAAGCTGCATTGTTAAGTTGTTTATTTCTGATGTTTCCATTTTTTTGATGTAGGCATTAAGAACTATGAACTTACCTCTTAGGACAGCTTTCATTGTGTCCCAGAGATTTTGGTAAGTTGTATTTTCATTATCATTCTCTTTCAGGAAATCTTGAATTTCCTTTTTAATTTCTTCCTGAATCCAGTTCTCATTCAGCATCATATTGTTAAGTTTCCAGGAGTTAGTGTATTTTCTCTTGTTTGATGTGTTGTGGATGTCCAGCTTTAGGCCGTGGTGGTCTGACAGGGCACAGGTTAGAATTTCAAATTTTGTATATGTGTAGATTAATTTTGTGGCCCAATATGTGATCTATTTTGGAGAAAGTTCCGTGTGTTGCTGAGAAAAATGTGTATTCTTTGGTGCATGGGTGAAAAGTTCAATAGAGATCTGTAAGGTCCATTTCTTTCAGGGTTTGATTAAGTTCCAAAGTGTCCCTGTTAAGATTTTGACCTGTTGATCTATCCCCTGTTGAGAGGGCGGTGTTGAAATCCCCAGGAATTATCATTTGGGTGTTGATTTCTCGCTTTAGACACTGTAGGATTTTCTTAATGAATGTGGAGGGGTCCCGTATTGGGTGCATATATGTTCAGTATTGTGAAGTCTTCCTGGTGAATTGTACCTCTGACTAAAATGTATTATTCATCTGTGTCTCTTATGATTTTTTTGGGTTTGAAGTCCACGTTGTCTGACAGCATAATGGCTACCCCTGCCTGTTTCCTAGTTCCATTAGCTTGCAGAATTTTGGACCAGCCTTTCATTTTTAGGATGTGCCTATCTTTTGTGGTGAGATGAGTTTCCCGAAGGCAGCAGATTGATGGGTTGTGATTTTTAATCCAAGTTTGTAATCTGTGTCTCTTAATCGGTGAGTTAATACCATTGACATTTAATGTTATAATGGAGAAATTATTTTTAATTCTGGACATTTTTTATGTTTAGTGCATTTTGTAAGCTTATTGTTTTACATTTATATTTTTGTGGTATTATACTTCCCTTCTGTCCTCCAGGATATGCTTGTTCCTTTCTTCACGTTTGCATATCATTTCTAGCATTTTTTGAAAGCCTGGTTTGGTAGACATGTATCCCTTCAAATTGTTTTTGTGCTGGAAAATTTTTCTTTCTCCCTCGATCATGACAGATAGTTTTGCCGGGTATATTAATCTGGGTTGGCATTTTTGCTCATTTAATACTTGAAGTATGTCTCTCCAACCTCTTCTTGCTTTCACTGTTTCCATTGAGAAGTCATTTGTTATTTTTATAGGTTTACCTTTAAAAGTGACTTGCTTTTTTTCTCTTGAAGCTCTCAGCACCTTTTCTTTGTCTTGAATGTGGAGTGTTTTGACTATTATTTGCCGTGGTGATTTTCTATTTTGGTCATATCTGTTTGGAGTGAGAAATGCCTCTTGTATTTGGATGTGCCTCTCATTCTTCAGTTGAGGGAAATTTTCATTTATGATAATTTGAAAAATTTCCTCAGGTGTGGTATTTTGTGATTCTTGCTATGGTATTCCATGAATGCACATGTTAGGCTTCTTCAGGGTGTCCCATATGTCTTTAATGTTCCTCTCAAGTATCTTTTTGGCTTTAACAATTTCTTCCATTGAGCTGGTTAATTCTTCCACTTTGTCTTCAAGATCTTAAATTCTATTTTCTGCTTCATTATTTCTGCTGATAAGACTCTCTGTTGAGCTTTTTGGGTTGAAGATAGCTTGTCTTTTAGTTCAGTTTTAAACTCTGCTTGAGTCTGTTTTAACTGCTCTATGCCTATTTTTGTTTCTTGAACTGTTTTTCTCAACTCCTCCAAATGCCTGTTGTGTTCCTGTTCAAAGTGGTTGATTCTATTGTTTAACTCCTCTTGGATTTCCTTTTTCATACTATTAATCATGGTAATGATCATACCTTGAAAGTAGTTGTCTTGGGTCTGGCTTTCTTGGCTGTTGCCTGTGAATTTGTTCTGGTTGGAATCCATCATTAAGGGGTTAATTCTTTCAGTGGGAGATTGGTCTTCTTGGGTTTTGTTTCTCATGGATCTGCACTTTGACTTGGGCATCGTTGTTTTGTCTTCTGGGGCTTTTCAGTTTCTGTGTGTTTTTGACTGATTTAGTTGGTATTCCTACACTTGGGAAGTTATTACTAGTGCTTGTCTTGGGGTTGGGTATGTTTGTCTCTTGTTATTGTTATTTCCTAGTTGAGGCTGTTAGGTTGTTAGTACATCAATTAAGTCAGGTTAAGTAGACAAGGAGTGAATATTAGTATGATAGTGCACTTTTATGATGTAGTATCTTGGTGATATGTGAGGGTGAGTGGTATGATCCCTGGAGTTGTGTTTTTGGGGTGGCTTTCTGGAAAAGTTAAACTATAGTGATTAATTTTAGAAAGGAACAGTAAGGTGAAAAAAAGGAGGTTTACTTATCTTTGGGGTGGATGTGACAAATCTCTCCCTTAGAACTTTGCTTGAGTTTTCTTTGGACTCTATTGAATTCTGAGTAGCAGTGTGTCTTCTGTAGACCATGTGCGTGGGTCCCCGGTGGGCCAGAGAGGCAGAGGGGCTGGGGGCCTGGCGGACTGGGGAGTGGGTGGCGTGGTAGCATGGACAAAGGCGGCGCAAGAGGGAGAAGGGGTCCCCGGGTCCTGGGGCGTGGCCCAGGCCATGTTCCGAATTTCTTAATTTCATCTTTGAATTCAAATTTAGTAAGTGAAATCTGATGTGACCTTGGGCCATGTGATGAGAAGGTAGAGCAAAGTATTCAACATGCTGTTCTCCTCTGAGTGTTTTCTCTGTTCCTGCTTTTCATCCCAAGTAAACTGGGCTTTATCTTACTTCCATCTCTACCTCCACAGTTCTTCAGTTATCAGTCCTTGGAGCTCTGCATCCATGTGGAAAGGAGATCATCCTGAGAGGATGGATATTCCCAGCAAGGTCCTTCATGACTGAGGCCTATATGAGATCATGAGATTTTTTAGAGACTGTTGTTTTGCGATGGAGCAAGGCATTGGACATATTATCCTTACCCAAATTCTCCATGAGGCACTCAACGGCTTCCTGTTACCCTTAATTCCAGTATATAGCAAATGATACTCTATTCAGAGTGTCAATGTAGGGTGCTCTGAGACCTTGATCCTCTCACTACTGATGGACACCTAGCAAGTAGACTTTGTACTGGTTCCCATGAATTATGTAGTTGACTTCACTTTCCATTATGAGTTTATGGGGAAAAAAGGAATGTGCTCACCTCAGAGACTCCTGACCTTGACTTTCCACAAATCAGAGGACAAGACAAAGGGCAAATCACAGAATTTACACATATGTCAGAAAAATCACAACTTTATTTGGATAGTCTCCTTGAACATCTTGCTGTAAGTTAAACTCTTGACTGTCAGAAGCCATCAGTAAATTGCTGGTTAATCGCATCATCAAGAAGGCTGCTCCATTCCATGGATGACACATTCCTCACTATCATTCTCGGATTGGATCACAGGCATGCTAGAATTTTGTCATCTACATGATATTTAACTAGCCACACATCTGTCTGCAAAGGGACAGATTATCTCCTCATATGGTTCTCTTGAATAGTAAGTCACACAATATCCATGAAGTGGCTCTTAGCAATGTATCTGGCAGAGTCATGTTATCAAGAAGTGAAACTTCCACACCACTGTACACATCAGTGAGTGAACTTTATTCCTAGATACCATATGGAAGGGAGGGACAATTTATGAGGTTGCCATTCTGTTTGGAAAGTTTAAGAAGCAAATCCTGTAATGTTACTGTGAGTTGAGCATACCTGAACAGAAGGCACAAACAGGTAGAACCTATTTAAAGACTTGGTTGTATTCCAAAGTCATGTGAAATGCCAGAGAGTAGAAACAACTTTAGTTTGACAAATTAGAGAGCTGTCAGATCAACCTTTGATAGAAAGAAAAAAAAATCAGTGTCTCCACATGGAGTTGAATATTTTGGAGTGTTAAATAGATTATTGGATGCCTAGAAATTGAATAAACAATAAGCACTTTCCTGACCTCATTCTAATAAGTCTAATTCTAATAAGTTACTTAGATTGTGAGAGAAGAAATAGTAAAGTTGATAAGTTTTAATATGATAAGCTTTTGTATATGCTTTAAAATTACTTGCTTGGGCTGGAGAGATGGTTCAGGGATTAAGACTCTGCCTCATAAACAGAAAGTCCAGAGTTTAAATGCTAGGTCCCAAGTGTGTGTGTATGTCTCAGAGGGCACTTGAGTGTATATGTCTGTGGAGATCCATGGGTAACATTAGAAATTATCCTGGATTGCTCTATCTCCTTTTGCTTTGCTCTGAAGTTTCCCAGGCTCCGTCATCTAAGGCAATAAATGCAGGCCACTGCCATTTCTGTTCAGCATTTTTACATGGGATCTGGAATGCAAACTCAGGTCCTTTTGCTTGCAAGGGAAAGACCTAATTCCTGACCCATCTTCTCAGGAGGTTATCATGTTCTATCTGCCATTCTCTTCTGCTTTAGTCCCTGAACTTTGGAAAGAGAGAGACAGAGCTGTCCAACTTTGCATCACTTGCAAAAATTTCTCTTCTGTAGTTCATAATAACCTATTGTATATTTTATGAAGGACTGCAAAAGAGAACCTTTAGGACCTCAAATGTAAAGAAGTTAATATGGAGATAGAAATGTTCATCACCCCGACTTTATGTATGTGTTAAAATTTCATATTGTATCACAGAAATTCATACACGTGTTGCACAAAATCAATTTTAACCAATTCCTATGAACATTAAGCTGATCTCTATTAATTTCCATGTAATATAGGTATATATTTAAGTGTTGTGTGTAAGTGTGTAAGTATACACGTGTGCTTTGACAGATGCCAGATGTCAACCTTGGGTGTCATTCTTCAGCTTCCAATTGCTTACTTGTTGAGACAGGATCTTTTGCTGCACTGAGCTCACCAATTAAATAAGGGTGGCTAGTCAGTGAGCTCCTGGGATCAACTGGTCTATACTTCCCCGAGAGTGTAATTTTAAGCATGTCATTATACATAGTTTTTTTGGGAATTGAAATCAATTTTCCATGATGGCGCAGCCAGCACTTTGGCTACTGAATTATGTCTCCAATCCCAATAAAGATTCACTTCAGTAGAGTCACATAGTATACACTCTTACGTTTAAGTAGAATCTTATGGTATATGCTCTTATGTTCAACTAGAATCATACATATATGCTCTTATGTCTAGTTCTGTTTGTTCAGCATAATGTGCCTGATATTCTCAGTATTATTATACCCCATGCATATGAGGGTTCTCCAGTAACCTGAAAAGCTGTATATAAGAAATCATTTGCTGATCTACATAATCAGAAGTTTATAGTTCACAATGGTCATCTGTAGGCTGGAGATCCAGGAAACAGGTAATTCACATTCCAAAGACACTGGCAAGTAAGCCACTGGTGCAAGACTACACTCAAAATCTGAGGAGTCTGGACAGTCAAGAGCAGATAGAGTGTGAGTGATTATTTCTTATCTATCACCTTCTTATTCCAGAGGGGTCTCTAACCTGGAGCTACCCAAGTTCAGAGTGGGTCTTCCTCTCTCATGTTTTTTCACCTATCCACCAATCTTCTCTGGAAACTCTCTTACAGACACAGCCAGAAATCTTGATCAAATTTTTAGCCATCACTCAATCCACTTGAGCTGATGATAAATGTTAACATCACACTATGGGCACTGTGTGGTTTTCTCATCCATTCACTGACTTATGGATATTCTGCTTTCTGTTTCTATTACTGAAGATAACAGATACATGAACATTCTGAAGTAGGTCTTTGTTGTGAACACGTATCTGTCATTTCTCTTGTGTAAAGAGACATTTTCATTTCTACTTGGAGAACCGTTGGGTCATTTATAAGTCTGCTTAACTGTTTTTCAAAAGGTCTGGACTATTTTACACAACCACCAAGAATGTTCCTACATATGTGCTAAATTAATAAATTATTTCTTAATTAAATTCCTTATTAATAATGAATAAAGGAATTAGAAGACTTCAATTTTCTGCAAAGTAACTTTGTGAGAAATCATTTCACTTTTCTTAATAGAGTAACAAGAAGGGTCATTGTGCTTATCGAATTCATAACTGTGTTTGTTCAAGCTGGTATGACAATGTACCATTTACTGGGTGACTTGTAAGCAGCAGAAATCGATGTCTGAAATCAAAATGACAGCACAACCAGGTTCTGATAAGAATCTTTGTGGGTTGACAATTGCTGCTTCCTGGTTGGGTCTATGTATGCAAGAAAGAGGGCTAGAAAACTGCCTACATCGTCTTTTTGTAAGGCATTATGCCCATTCATGAGGAGTTCTTTCTCAAGACATAATTAGTGTCCCCCCATTACATTGGAAGTTTGAATTTTGATGCGTAAATTTTAGGGATATGCAAACATTCAGTTCATAATAGCAACACACTAATTTAGGAACTAAGAAGTCCTTTCATGTTATACAGGTTTTAACAAAAATAAACTTTAGGCTAGTGAGTTTAAGAATTAAAAAAATCTCTAATTTGATGAAAAGCAATAAAGGTGAATAGGAAGGTGGTATGTTATTAAGGAAGCTGCTTATACTTACATGCAAATACCAAACTTCCTTTTTCTGTGGCATGTTACTCTAATTATACAGTAGAACAGTATACAGTCTCTTCTTAGCATCAGCTGAATCTCACATTGTGGCTATGTTCATATAAATATAAAATGCAAGGGAGTCGGGGGGACTGATCATAAGATTACAGCCAGAGATATAGTCGCTGAAATTTCTATCTCCATGTTGCTCTAACATGGTAACTCCAATAGGCAGAAAAGCCCAAATCGTTTTCATCTTGGCAATGTGTATATCCATGTGAGTGTCATGATCTTCAGATGCTCAATGAGGATACATAGTGCGGATCATCATGAGTTTTGATCTTAGAAGCATGCCAACATCATGCTTGCATGACACTATGACACTATCCATACACCCAATTCCATATGAGCTCACTGTGAGGTATGCGGAACAGAAATGATTTCCTTCTCTTACAGGTGAAGACACAAGATGGGTGGGGGAGGCATTCATCAGTTTATGCTAGAGTACAGTGAACACAGTCCCACTGGGAAGTCAATGTCAAAACAAGATGAAGAATTAGATCTTCTGATCACAAATCCAGGACTTCAATGTGTGACTACCATCCTACCAAATGAATTTTGTATGTTCAGATTTTTTCCACTTTTGTTCACTGGAGGGTTCATGATCTGAATCACCATGTTGCCCCACTTCAAATCTTTCTTTCAGTCTTTGTTGAGGTAGGTTGCCTCAGGCCCACAGTAGAGGTACAAATTGAACTTTTGGCAAAAACATTCCCTGGGCCTGATCTACCAGAGTTGTGTTTCTTCATAATCATCTCACTAGGGGGTTAGAAGGACTAATTAATTACTGTCTGTAAAGCAGCCTGGCATATGAAGATGAATAGTCTTACGAGAGTGCACAGTATTAGCATGTAAGTGTGGCATTTGTTGCCTTGAAAGCGTGACAAGAAGCCAGAGAAGTCAATGGGAAATCTACTTATGGAGTCATTGGACACCTATTAAATTCCTAAGAGCCATAGGTTCAAATCCCCATGATTGAACTCAGTTTTTTCACTTTTTGTCTGCACTCAGATGACTGGACCTTATCAAACTAATGGGCCTTAGTCATAACTTGGATTTGATCTTGATATCCAATTGTCTGTGTCTTCATTTGAGGACTAGTTTATAGTCCTCAATACATTTCTGTTGCTTAAGTCTAAGACATATTCTCATGGTAATTTAATCTTTCATGGTGCTAATATATAAATAATTTAGACAAATTACATTCAAAATAACATGCAATTAATTATTTTTAAAAATTTTTTAATTATTTCTTATTTATTCAATTGTGTGTGTGTGCATGTGTGCATGTATGTGTGTGTATGTGTGTGTGTATGTGTGTGTAGAACCATGGATGAATTGAGGAACCACCATGGACCGCCTCCACCTCCTCCTTGTTTACTCTGCCCCGGGATTCACAGGCTCCGCCCTACCAGGACCAGAAATGCAGGCCGCCCCTGTTTCTGCCTGGCATCTATACGTGGGGTTTAGGATCCGAACTCAGGACCTTCTGCCTGCAAGGCAGAGGCTTAACCCCTGAGCCACCTCTCCAGCCCCGCAAATAATTATTTTGAGGCTACAAAACTCAAATCAGTGCTGGGATCCTAGAGATATTTTTAAAAAATGCCATTTCTTGCCTCCTTTCATCAATACAAATCAATACTTTAGCTTGTGTACTTTGTTGGATGAATGACCTTGGTCTTGTACAACAGAATAGAATAGCAATCATTTCAAACAGAGAAGTTTTGATGTAAGAAGGAAAACTTCCAGATACAAAATGTATTTGCATTGCTTCTTTGTGGGAAGAGAGACAGGTAGGGAGACAGAGCTCTCAGTAGGTTCAGGGATGTGATTTATTGGTCCTTTCCCCAAAACAGGAGTGAAGTACCCTTTTAGTGGCCTGCTAGAGACTGTGGCTAGCTATCTCTGTCCTATAAACTAAGACAGCAAGAAGGCTTTATGCACTTCCCAGAGATTCTCATTTATGAAATATGCTTATCATCTAATGAATATGTATATGTTATATGCAAATGTAAAGTAGCATGGGTAATAACTGAGAAAGCCAGTGTTTAGGAATGCCATCTTGCAGCAGGGAAGAAGTTCAGGTTGGAGAGATAGAAGAGCAAGTGGGGGAAGGAAGACAGTGTCTTGGTGCCAGTTGGGAACTGGGCACCCAGAGGGAAAAGCAAACCAAGAAGAATGGGAGAAAAGGTGAGAAAGAAAAAGAGGGAGCCCAAAGCAGTTAGGGAAGATGAGAGAAAAAGGGTAGGTCAAGACCACCTTGAAGCATTAACGTCTGCAGAGAGAATGAAAAATAAGTAATGGATTGGGGGAAAAAAGTTGTGAAAGACTTTCCTGTGGAATTTAAACTAATAAATATGTATAACTCTTAGAGGCTACATGATCTATAGTGTATGAAAAAATAGCTATTTTTAGTGTATTCAATTAAAGAATACTCAGTAGAATATAGTCAAGCATCCTACTGGAATGGTCACATGACCTAGGTTTAAGAACTTTTCAAGTGCTCAGAAGTTTGATTTTGGTTCCAAGACCACATTATTGGATGGTTTTGTAAGTAGTTTACTAGAAACCACAGCTCATAGGAGTGACAAGGGAAAGAAAAGTGACCATTCCTGAGGACTTTCAAAGGTCAGAACCTTACATAGTTGTTTACTTCACATCTAGCAAAGATTTTATCATTGCCTCACTTGATTTTTCACCCTTAAAGAAGTGGCCCGAGTCTGTGCTATATGTCTTCCAATTAATACAAATATCCATTTTGAAAACAAGATAGAAATTATTCCTTCCTTCTCCAAACAAGAACGACTTTGAGTTCCAAGTAACAATGATATTCAATTAGAGCATAATATCTATCCAACTATACTCATCATCCATTAGTTCAGAGATGAAAAAAGATTTAATTTTATGTTCAGAGACTAGAATCACTGAGTGCTAATCTAAACCCAAGAATAATTAGAAGCTCAGTTTTAATTATTGTGGTAGTTGATAAAGGTCTTCAACTTGACAGGATCTAGAATCATCTAGGAGACAAGCTCTGGGCACACCTGTGTGATTACCTAGATTAAGTTAGCCTCTGAGCATGCCTGAGAGAAATTATTTTGATTAGATTCAATTAAGTAGGAAGATCCTCATATCATAGGCAGGACCATTTTATAGATAGAAATCCTGGAGTAAATGCAAAGGAGAAAAGGATTTAAGCGCCAGCATTCACCTTTCTGTTTTCTGATTTTGGACACACTGGGACAGCAGCCTCATTTTCCTAAGTCCGGCCTTCCCAGCCATGATGGATTTCCCTTGAACTGTAAACTAACATGTACTACTTCTCCATTAAGTTGCTTTGGTCAGGTATTTTACGGCAGCAAGAAGACAATAACACAACTGCAGTTGACCTTTTAAATGCTGATGCATTCTGAAACTCTTCAGTTGAAATGTTAGAAAAATAACTAAATTCTTTCTTTCTCCTCCCCCCCTTGCAGTCTCTGCTGAGCTGTTTTCTACCACTTAAAAATAAAAGTTCTACATACTGTAAATTCTATGGAAAATCTTGTTAGGAGTCATTAAATTGCACATATCCTTCTTGGATATTCACAATTACTATTAGCATATAGTTCTATGCCAATTAAGCATCTTGTTCATTATAACAATCCTCAAACATATTGATGTTATCTTTTAGAATATCCATTTATATTATCTTTATTTAGATTCTTATGAAATATTTTTAAGAGTCTGCTGATATAAGCAAATTCTCAGAGGGATTATAGGGGAGGTATTATTTTTTATGTAAATAAGCCAAGGTTTAAAGAAATGACTTATTTGGCTTAAATTTTTGAGTAAATGGTAAATTGAAGAAATGTATTAACTCAATTCTTACTAACTGTCCTTGATTCAAACCTTAAGGTCAAAGGACAACCTAAGAAAATAGCTAAGAAATCAGAGCCAAAGCCTCATAATTTAAGGTTCCACTTAATGCATGCCTGACATACTTTGAATGAGTGAATATTCCCTCCACTTTGTATATTTCAGAGTAAAGACTGTGGAGTTTCGGGTTCTGCTCTGTAGTGTGTGTGAAAAATATTCATGTAGGGTGGAGAAAAGATGTGCAGAGAATTTGTATATTCCATATAGGATGAAAATAACCAGGAACAAATTCTTAGGAAAGGAGGTACTGACTTAGGTTTTAAGAAACGGGTTGGTTTTTGACAGAAGGTAAGAATCAAAGGTCCACATTACATTTCAGAGTCTCTGAGATGATATCCACATATTATTCTCTTAGGCAATAAATGCACTGACATTAACTTTCAAATCTTTGTCGTTCTTAGCTAACTTGTGAGTAACCTTTTCTCCAAGTGTGCTTGGTCAAGAGGCCAATGTTCAGATAGCACTATTATTTTGGACTTTTGATTCAATTTGCCACATTGGATTTCTTACTCAGATTATTTTAACACAAGCATTTCTGAAATTCTAGGTGAACAAATATTGACAATTACATAAAAAGTATAGAAAAGTGCCCATTTTGAGTGGCTTTGTTGAGCAAAAGAGAATTATCTTGGAAGAAGATATTCTAAAAGGCGAAGGTCTTCCAAATTCTATAGGAAGCTACATTTGCTTCTGAACACAATGCCTAAATGAATATAAAAGAACTGGAATTTCCATAATGTCATGGAGAAGGAGGTGTGTCCACAACCTGATACCTGATGTTTATTTAGTTCTTCTGATAAGTCAGCCTAGTGTATTAAGCATTTGTTACATAGAGGACACTCAGAAAACATATGTTGTTTATACCCTGCCATTTTCCAGATAAAAAATTAAGCTTAGGGAGATTAATTATGAGACCTAAAATCATGCGTTTAAATATAGCTCTTGGAAATGAACTCAGGAGCTCCTAATCCAGAGGCCTGTGTTGAATTTGTGTGCTTTTCTTTCCTTCCAAATCACTCCTCCTCTCCATATGGTGCTGCAACTCCTTGGCATGGTAGCCTCAAGCCCCACCCCCACAGTGAGTCACAAGCCCTCAACCTAGTTTATGCTGAATAGTGTGGAGTGGATCCTGCCCATTGTTTCAGATGACACTGGAGTTGACTCAGAAGTCAGAATTAATAAAATAAGTCAGACTTACAGCACCTTCAGAAATAGAGTTGCACTAAATATTTCACATTCATTAAAGAGTGCATAGGCAGTTTTAGTTGAACAAAGCTGACAAATTGTCTCTTTAGCCAGGCTTGTGAAGGCTCCAGTTCAATAAGGAACTAAATTATTTGTAATTATTAAGGTCCAAAGTTAGTATTTAAGCCAAAAAAAGTATATGGTAGAAATTACATATTAAAATACACTAAATAAAATAGCAAACAAAGTCAATACATATAGAATACTTAGTATTTGCCAAATTTTTATTTATATTTATGTATTTTATATATAAATGAGGAAATCCAATCCTTCTTTTTTATGGCTGAGTAAACTGAATCACAGAAGGAGTAATATACTTACTCAATTTTTGCAAATATACTTGTTAATCTTATCTGTTTCTGTGAGACACCAGTGAGGCAAGGACAACTTAAGGGGAGAAATGGAGATTTATTCTGCTGATGGTTCCAGAGGGGAGATAAGAGCCCTTTATGGCAGAAAAGGTGTGGCAGACTGAGAAAATCTGGAGGCAGCCTAAGTCATCTCTGTCATGGAGGCTCGGAGCTGCCAACTGCTGCAAGGATAGAATAAGGAACTGAAGCAGGATGGGGCTAACCAACCTCAAGGCCCACTCCCTATGAGAGCTTTCCTCCAACAAAACTTTACCTCCTAAGAGTGCCATGATTTTCCAACCAATCAGAGATTCAAACACATGAGCCTGTGGGGGATAAATCACATTTCAAATCATGACACTAAATCTCCTTGATTCAAATCCTTGCATAAAAGAGAACCTAAGGAAATAGCTCAGGATCATTGCTTTGCTGATGTCCCACTGGTTTTTAGTGGCAGCTCTGGGAGTTGAAGTTGATCTGTCCATCCCCATCACATTCTTAGCTATCATGCTCTGCTACATGTTAGCCAGGAAACGCAATGATGTTCCTTCTCTGCAGTGCTTACTTGTTCCAGAGATAATGTTGTAGTTACTGCCTTGAGTAGCTGAAGAAATCTTGTCATGGAAATATGCACACAGGAGTTACTTGTGCATCTCTGTGCGTAGTAGAAACAATGCAAAAGGAAAGATTTATTTGGACTTTCAGTTTGCTAGACTTTCCATTCATCCAGGGGAGGCCTAATGGAAGAGCAAAGTTCATGGCAGTAGAATTGTGAAGTGGAGGCTGCTCACATCACAGTAGACCAGAAGGCAAGAATAGGACAGGAAATGGTGCTGGGCATTAGGTAGATAAAACCGTTATGACCTATTCCTTGGTCCTATGTCATGAAGGTTCAACAGAGTCAAAAATTATTCCATCAAATT
The DNA here is from genome assembly GCA_023101885.1 of Typhlomys cinereus. NCBI lineage: Eukaryota > Metazoa > Chordata > Mammalia > Rodentia > Platacanthomyidae > Typhlomys > Typhlomys cinereus. Next base: position 4,569,058 of record JALPQD010000130.1, on the reverse strand, counting down.
AGAAACAATTATATTAAGTGAAGTATCCCAGACCCAGAAAATTAAGCGCCGTATGTACTCCCTAATAGGTGGCTCCTAATACCAAACCCACCTAGAGACACTCAAGGATAAATCTCTGTAATACCTACAGTAATTGCAAGGATTATGAACAGGAGGGATGGGGAAGGAGGGCCACACCAGAAACAAGAGAGAGGAGACCATGTTACAGCAGAGAAAGTAGGCCACCATCAAGGACTGCAAGTAAGTAACGAGACATCCGGTTAAGTTCACAGACTTTCATTCCTGATCATTTACAACTGTTAGGGTATGATCTCACCAGAAGGAAAGGGCATATACTCTGACAGATAAAAAAATAACAATTTTGCAAATGGGTGATTGATCCCTCCCTCACTGTGGTTTCCTACTTTTATTACATCTATTTTTGAATATACTCTTATAACAAAACTCTAGTTTAACAGCTTTTTACCTCTGGCCAGGGGGTGACATCCAATACCCATCAGGATGGAGTGAAGGGCACTGCAGGAGCAGCAAAACTGGAAAAAAAATCAACAAACCATAATCCAGGACTTCAGAGACTCGATATCAACCACCTGGAACTAGGCCAGCCTAATCTCTCCCCATCCAGAAGCTCAGAGAAATCTGCAGGTAAGATTGTAAGAGGAAAAGGATGGGAGGAGCAAGGATATGCAAGATACTCCACACAAATTAGGGCTGAAGCAATCATAATTGGACTTTGCATGCCCAGCGCAATGTCCAACACACTATTGACCCCACAAAGTCTAGCATTTGCTAAAGGCACTAGGATCCTTGGAGGCAAGGGATTGGCAGCCACAGTAGTGTTCCTATGCTTAACGGGAACACAGCAAAGGCTTCTGGGAAATGCCACTTGGTCCTTGCACCTCATGGGAGAGGAGGACCCAGAGGAGAGTTTGGCATGCATATCAAAGGATGCTTCGGGGAGGGGAGGGGGAGACACTGGGAGATGGGGAGGGAGGGGAGGTGGGGGATGAGAAGGAAGGGGAGGTGGGGGGTTGGAGGGAGGGAGGGGACCGGTATACCTGTTAAGTTTGTATGAGTGGAAATAAAATAAATAAATAAATAAATTATTCCATCAAGCACAGAAAAAGAAACTTTTGGAGGACATTTCATCTTTCAGCTGTGATAAAGCTCCCCATTTATGGTAACAGAAACGATAACGCAGACCTTTTCCCTTGCATGCCATAGACATTCTGGAATAACTCACATTGTCCTTGATATTGATAAAACTTTTCCAATGGAATTCATTCGAGCAAATTTAATAATTTGCTTAATTTACACCTACTTTATTTATATTTGTTTATTTTATTTGCATATGGCTCACTGACCTCTTCATGTTGTCTTGCAAGTCCCTCCTAGGTAAAGGAGCTTAGGATAACATTACACGTTATTTTGTTAGTTATTTTTCTCCTAGTGTAGACAAATCATGAGCTGATGCCCAATTTATTCATAAAACATTTGATATTCTCCTGTCCAATTTAAACGACTGCTTATCTATAGATGTGTTAGCTTCTCTGCAGACTTGAGCGTCATCCCTACCCAATACAAGACAAATTAGTGAAGTCTAAATTGCTGAATTAACTTTACTAATATCTCTTGAAACAATCCATCAAATGTCTGCAGCCTATTTTTCACTGAGGTGCATTTTTCTAGTGATAAAATGGATTCATATGACAGTCCTTGCCCTTAAGGAGGGGCAAGATTTACAAACATAGATTAATTAGTGAGTGACAAAATTCATGTGCTTTATAGTACCAAATGCCTCATGCATAATACAGATAATTTGTCAGAATGTGGGGGGCTTTGTCAATTAATGTTGAAGGAAATTACCTTTATTTGAAAAGAAGGACTGGAGCAAAGTAGAAACTAATATTTTATGAATATAAATAATACTAGGAATAATGGTAATCATTTTAATGGATTTTTTTTCTGAGTACTTGGTATGTTTCTGAACTGACTGCCAACTGCTTTATGTCCATTATCCTTGTTATGCACATATTTTACTACTAGTATCGCACTTTAATAAATAAACTATAGCAAAGCCTGTGTAAAGGTCTTAACCAGTAGCCCAAGATGGTATGCAAACACAACAATTTTCTTTATCCATCTTACCTTCCCCATGCCAGTAGAATGTAGTTTTTATAAGTAATTTACTCTACCTTTATTAGATACAGGATCACTTTTGTCTCTTCTGTGTATCTTTTGAAGTAAATCATGGGTAGTATTAACTCTAATTTGTAGGTGAGGAAAAATGAGAAAAGATGTTTTTGCTGAATCCATGCTCATTAATTCAAAAAATTTTTGCAGTGTCCTTCTATTTGGGAATCTACAATTGGGATGCCAGTAAACATGACACTTTCCCTCTAGGATTCAAAATCTTTTGAAGTATGGATTATATTATCATAGAAAGATACGTACCTTTTCATGTGGAGATAAACATAGCATAGAGAAAGGTGACAGTCTTGAACATGCATAGTAGAGCCAATAAATAACGTACTTTGTGAAAGCATGAAAGATGTCTTTGATGGAGGGGCTTGTGAATTGCTAATCTTTAGCATGAAGAGGGTTGAGTTAAATAGGGCAAAGAAAGGTAAGGAAGATGGAATTTTTGAGATGTTGGAAAAAGTAAGCTGTGTCAGTGGACTGAATTCAGGACAATATCGTTCCCACCAAGATAGGAGATATCTCTGGAGCTTACAGGGTAGTAGAGAGTATTGCAGAGACTAGAGAGGAATTCTGCAAAGTACATAAAGCCATTTATTTCTTTATGGTAGTGAAATTAGGCAACCTTTAGTTTTATGTAAAGGGGTTGTTATGGTTGAATTTTCATATCAACTTGACAGTTGCAGACTGGGGAAGGTTAATGGTTAGAATGGCCCCTGAACAAGCCTGCAGGTACTTGACTGATTGCTGTGGAGAACCCAGCCCATATTGGGTGGAACTTTCCAGTGGTGGACCGGATAATAGGAGGTGCAAGGAGGAGGGACTTGCTCTTCCATTATGCGGTGTTGACTTGCTGCAGCAGTCCAGTCTGCATGCACATTGTTTGCCTTTAGAGTGTCATGGCTTTCTTTGTTGCTGCTGCTGCTGCCTCTGTCCTTGGCTGACTTGGAGCTTCACCTTTTCCATCACGTTGTTGCTATTCCCGCTACCGTTGGTGCCTGGTCTCTAGGCCTTGCTGCTGTTCGCTGTTCATCACCGAAGTTGGAGCCCAGCTGTTTCACACCGACGTCGGATCCCAGCGTCCTCAACCCTCCAGAGGAGCAAAGGCTTGAGACCTTCTCGGGATCTTTTGGCTTTGTGGAATATACAGACAGGAAAGAGGCTTCTGTGGGTGGCTACCTTGAAGGACACTATTTTTACTGTGAGTTACTTTTTTATTAAACTTATTTATTTATACTATATTCTATAGATTCTGTTTCTTCAGAGAACCCTGACTAATACAGGGGTGTATTTTGTACTGGAAGAAAATTCTGGGACTAGTAGAGAAATCAAGGGGAACTATGGCTGTCAGCACTTAGGAAGCACGAAGAGTGATTAGAATGTCTGCAATGGATTGGAGAGAGTTTTAAGATATGAAATTAACCTGACTTGGGGGTTGGAAAAGAGGTTAAAGTCGAAGTAGAATCAGTCATTCCAAATCGGCTTGCTGAATCAAGAAACTTCTTTATTTTGATCATAACTCTATCTGGTCAGTGAATGAAGCTATGTTCTAAGCTTTGCTGTATTGTCTTTGATGCTGGACTTGTAAGAGTCTTTAGAAGAATTAAACATAGTGTGTGTGAGAGAGAGAGAGAGAGAAAGAAAGAGAGAGACAGAGACAGAGAGAGAAAGTTTTGTCTCCTGTCCCAGTTTCTGAGAACTGCTCTGTCTTTTGTGTTCTTTGCCAAGAGGAAAGAAAACAGATTGTTCTTGCTCAGAGCATTCAGCTGACTCGATTTGTGCCAAACTGAAAAAAAAAAGCCCTGAGAACATAATAATAATTGCTCATGTGCACACATCACTTTACAGTTTACTGAGGGCTCAGTGTTACACTCATAAAAACTGCAAACTGTGTGGCGAGTATCCTATTAATTTCAGTTCAGTTTGAGAGATACAGGGAGTTGATAATGACCTGAGCCTCTTGCCACCTTCCACTGACTTCCCTTTCTAGGGACCTTAGTCGGTTTGGAAGGAGTCTGGATGGCATAGTGGGCTATGCATGTTTAACCTCCCTCCCATACACATTTAGAAAACCCTTTTGCCTTGGCCATGTCGTGATCAACATCTCAAGATTCAAGTTATTGTTCTCATTTGAGATTAGACTACAGAGGAGCAAAAGAGCTCTAGGTCAAAAACTGTCAGTTTACAATGGAGTTGAGAATCGATCCTGGTTCTCCTTTTGTAACTTTGTGGCACCTGGTTGGACTGCCGTGGAGCTGAGGGTATGGTAGTCTTCAGGTGCAAAGAGAGATTTTAAGTAATTCAAATGAATGCACCTTGAAGTAGCTTTCACAAGTCTCCAGCCCAGGTTAAGTGAATGAGGCCAGGTCAGCAGCAGCGAGCAGTGGTTGGGTTAAAAGCAGCTGTCCTTGCGGTCTCCTAATTGGAAATAATTGGGATTCTGTCTCAAACCACAGAGCCCTAATTTAGCCAACTCAGCCTCAACCAGAAAGCATCTGTTACTATCTCCAATGGCAACTGTTCAATCCCCACTCCAGCACGCCATTCGTCCCTGCCAACTGGCAGGCAGCGCCTGCGGGCTTCTATACCAGTTCCAAGGCCCCTGAAAGAATCCTCGTAGGTCAACCTCTCATGATAAAATAAGTGACTAGGTGGAGAAAGGGAACTTCCCATCATAGTGCCCAGTGACTCCCTTGAGGAAAGGAAGCTAACTTCTCTCATCATGGATCAGTCACCGTGCTGGAAGACTAATACATGGAAACATACTTTATGACCCCAGTGGTCCAGGGACTAATGCCATTTTGCAGCAGCAGAAAGATACCCAAAAGGTTTACCGTTCTGGTTCAGGGTCACAGAGCTAGGGAGTGGCAGAGCCAGAATTAGATTTCTCATCTCCCTAGTGCCACAGTTACATTCTTGCCACATTTCCACTTAGATTCACACTTCATTATCTGTTTTGTTTTAAAATTCTCTATCTAGAGCATTCCTGGTCTCATTTCTCTCTCTATCTCTAGGCAGAGATCAAGGGGTACCTTCTTTTTAAAGCCTGAATCTCCCCTGTGGTGAGGCCATGAGGATCTAGAGAGTCTCAAAGCTAGGCAAGCCAGAGGAAGACCTTGGAAAAGAAATCTGCCAGCTGCTGAACAGCAAATAATCGTTGTTTTTATATTACCTTGCTTGTGGGATGCTGGAAACAGACTTCTGCTTATTATGTTAATGAATCCTCTGTGATTCTCCATTGCTTATGTATAATTAAGATGGCCTTTTTAAAAATACCTCCTCCTAGAGTCTGGGAAAACTAAAGTGTTTGTTTGGATTGATAATAACTAATAACAGGAAATATAGCAACCACATCCAAAAGAGCAGCCAGAAATGAGCAGCATGGAAGGAGCATCCTGCAGAAAACCCAAAGTTGGCAGTAAATACACAGGCTTCAGATTAGGGAACTATTGCCTTCACTTTTTAGGTCCCCTTTTGTAAGGTATTCTCAGCATCCCATACAAGGGAGACATGAATGATTAGATAAGGTCCAAAGAAGAGGCGTGTGAAATGGCTCAGTTGATAATAATATTTGTATGCAAGCCTAAAGATCTGAGTTGAACCGTGAGAACATACCTAAAGGTGGAAGGAGAGAACCAACTCCACAATGTTGTCCTTTTATTTGTGCATACGTTGTGCAATTTGTATACACAAACTCTGTCTCTCTCTCTGTCTCTGTCTGTCTCTGTCTGTCCATCTCTCTCTTTCTTTCTCTCTCTCTGTCACACACACACACACACACACACACACACACACACACACACACACACACACATTGTATCCAATGAAAATAAAGTATTTTCTTTAAGTGTACTGAGAAGCCAAAGGTCTTAAGACGCTACACGAAGTTTTGAAAGATAAATAAATTCCTATGACTCTCATTTTCTCCATTTTAAAAATGAGCAGATTGAGGCAGTTGGCGTTTCTCGGCTGTACTCGTTTCCTGTTTATTTGTTTGTTTTAAGAGGTTAAAATGCAACAGTGACTCGTGGTTTAGTTTGAGGACCTAGAGCATAAATAGGTATTGAGTACTTTCCGTGTACCTAATACAAGTCCAGATGCACAGACCTCATCAGCAAACACAGGGCCTTTGACTCGTGGAGCTTATGCTGGAGAAGTGTGGGATGAGATATGTAAGTGAATCAGCATATGGAGAAGATATTTTCAGATCATGATAGGAGATAACAAGAAAACAACCCAGAATGTCAGTCACGTGTTTAGAAAGAAAGATTGAGAAAGCTGTGCATTCGAGTGCAGAGAAAGGATGTTTGAAATTTAGAGGCAGGTAACCAGCAGGAGGTATCCAGGCAGAGACCTGGATGCAAGGTCCAGATGAAAGTTAGATGCACTTCCTGAAGCAGGAATGTGTCATGTAATAGGAGTGACTATGGATAGGTGATTATGGATAAGTGATTTTGGGGACAGGGGTAGAAGTGAGGTTACTTTACAGGGACCTTGTAATGAGTTGATTCCACTTACAAACCTTCAGAGAGTCATCTCTAAAAGAAGTGACTTGAGCTTTATGCAAAACTAAAATTTTCATAATCACAGATTTTGATCACTACTTTAGATTCTCCTGGCTATCCCTACAGCCATTCATGCCTTTCTTCATGTCATGAAATTTTAAGTTTCTTCCTATTCTTAAAGTCATTCTGTGGATAGACACTTGAGGGAATTAGGATTGTCTAGCCAACAAGCAGTAATTGACCATGATGTCTGAGAAAAAAGAGTTTGAACTTACCGAGTGGGGTGCTAGGGTAGCTTAAGGTGCTGACTTCAGCTCCCCACACCCCCACATTCCTGCTCTTGTGCCCCCAACTGCAGCTTCCTGTTGGAAGATGACTACTGGGTGGGAAGACAAAGGTTTTGCTGACTGCCACTGTTTATAAAGGACAGGGAGATGTACCTTCTTTATTTAAGTCCCAGCATTCTCAATAAGTTTTACAAGTACTTGTACAGCATTTATTTTTGACTGCTTTATTTCTTCAATTTAAAATAAGCTCTTGGGGTGCTGCATCCCTGCATGGTTTATATTTAGATGAGATCTTGCCTCTCACACTACTCTGAAAAGATCTCTAAGGGATGAACCATGTTTTCTAATTTTTTTGTGTATGTAAATACCTCACGGTGACAACTTAATGTGCTGAGCTGTGTTTAATACACATTCAGAGACTGAAATCCTAATTCCAGCACCTCAAATCATTTTAGGAAACAGGACCTATAAAGAGGTCACTTATAAGGTCTCCTTTATAAGTAAGTGATTACATGCACTCAGAAAATGTCAAGGGTTGTAACGGTAAGACATCATCTACTGTACTTGCAAAACCAGGATTTAGACTCCTAAAAAAATCAGACCCTGTGACACCATATTGAATGTGTAATTTCTAAATTATTTTTCTGCTATTTATGCCATTCAGATTGAAGCACTGTGTTATGGAAGCCTAACAAACTAATCCTGGTTCCCACACACATGATTACTGCGATGGTTAGTGTCAGCTGTCAATTTGAATTATCTGTTAAAGAAGTCTTTGGACAAACTTTGATTTGCTCTACCTGTTGGAGACTGTCTTCATTGCTTTAGCTGAGCTGGGAAGACCCAACCACTGCAGGCAGGATCAGAACTGATCAAGAGTGAGGAGGACTAAGAACAAGTACTGGCTTTAAGTCACTTGTTGCCTCCTGCTCTTGGCGAGAGGCCAGTTCCCTTAGTCTCCTGCTGCTGTGGCTTCCCTTCCATGATGAACTGTGACCTGAAATTGTAAGGTGGAATAAATATCCTCTTCCCCTATGTTGCTTGAGTCAGTTACTGTGTCTCAGTAACATGAAATGTAACAAATAAAACTAAGTACAAGCAAGTAGTACAAGCACTACAAATAGTAATGAAATTAAATAGAACTGATCACTCTTCTAGAAGATAGGTAAAACTCTTACATTTTTCTACTTAAGCTCTGAAAATCTGGATTCTGGTATTCCCAGGAGCAAGACTTGGCTCATCTACTCTGAAATACCTTTCCTCAGAAAGACCTGAGGATATTCTTGGGGTAACAGATGATCTACAGCAATTTTCAGAAAAGTTTTTTCATAAAGAGTCAAACAGCCATACCCAAGGGCACAAGACAGTGATGTCTACTTCAACTATTGCTCCATGATAGATGGCTTACCAATATTTTACCATGAAATATGAAGAATCCCATGAGATATTACCCTACCCTGAAAGATGGTTCAGGAGCGGTGAGTGACAGTGGGGGGGTTCTTTTACATGATAGCAGTGCATTGGTGGACTGTTAAGCTCAAGAATATGCTTGGGCACTCACTAATACAGGCATTCTTGGATTAGACCCAAGGGATCACACATATACAGGTATATGAAAGTGGAAGGGAGACCAGTTGGAAAGGAAACCTGTGATGTGGTATGGGAAGGAGATGGTAGGTATTAGGGGATAAAAGCACTCAAAATTCATTGCATTTGTTTACGAAAACTTCGAAGAGTAGAGTAGAAAAAGTGTCAATCAACAACTGTTTATGATTGTTTTTCAGTAGTTAAGTTCTACCATTGTCTCACCAATGCAATAATAAACAATACAAATGCAAATGATCTGAATTCATTCTTATCAGATTTTATTGATGAAAACAAAATTTCTGGGCCTTTCTGCTCAGGCCTATAATCACAGCCTGGGAAACTGAGGATGGATGGCAAATTTAAAAACTGTCTAGGCTGCAGAGCATGTTCAGTAGCAATCTCCACAACTTAGCTATGTGTTGTCAAAAAGGAAAAAGCATGAATGGTGCAGGAGCTCTATTTTAATGGGAGGGTCATTGCTTTGAATGCCTGAGATCTTGAAGAGCATAAGCAAAACATACACACAGACCCTGACTCACACAACACAAGCAGTAACAAAAGCCAAAGCAATAAAGCATGAGCAGAGGAGGATGAGACATGGATCATGGACCACAGTTAACATCCTTTGATCTACAGCCACTCTGCTCTTTCAGCACTGGGGAAACAAGTTATAAACATCAAGCCAATGATGTTTTTCAAGGTGCAGCTATACTTTCATTTCTGGCATTTCCATAATCTGGAACATCCTCTTTAGGACACATATTAGTCTGTCTTTCTTTACTTCACATTCTGGAAAACACTAGATTACACTATTAGTTAAAGTCTTAACTAATTGGATGGACAACTTTTTTGTAAATTGATGGCTACTGATTTTCTCTAATCTTCTCTCACTGGCACTTTAAAGGGATCATTCCCTCCATAATCTCCCTCTGGGACATTATGAATTACCCTTTTTTATATCCATGAAAATTTTAAAATGAGGTTTACTTATTTATAATAGCTTGATTATCCTTCCTTACCAGTAAAGATTTTGTGCAAATGTGAATCTCTTCTTTCATATGAAACTGTATCTCAATTTGGGTACAAGAAAAAGGCTATAACAGAGAGACCAGAGACAATAAAGTTAATCAGCAAAGATTTTTTAAATTTCTTATGAGAGTCTATAGGTGAGTGAGCTAAACCGCATTTCTAAAACATCATAATTGTCCCAGGTTGGATCACATGGGAATTATGTCTTCCCCATTCAGTACAGTGGTTCGTTAGCTCCAGTCTCCTTCAGGACGTGAGATGGTTTGAGGACACAGATCTCTCTGCGATGGATGTTGTATCTCCTCAGTTTCCATTCATTCATAAGAACTATGCCTACCCATGAGAAGGTATAATGGCCACATAGCCAAATATGTGTGGGTAATTTCTGCTATAAAAAGAAAGGAGGATAGAATGGTGAATTCTGAAATAAAATTAGCAGTTTCCACTGAAATGTCTGTTGTGTGAGTTAACTTTGTGTCACTGCGAGGAGAACAAAAACACCTTGACGAAGGAAAGAATCATTCTGACAGATAGGTTTAGAGAGTCTTCGTCCATCATCATAGTGGGGGAAGGCAAGGTATGCTGGAACACTTCAGTTTGTAATCATGCACACCTGTTCTCATCACAACAAGTCTGGAATCAGGGAATGTAGCAGGACCAGGGTGGATGCAACCTATACAAGCCCACCCTGAGGGACTGATTTCTACCAGCTAGGTTCCTCCCACCCAAAGAACCCACTGCCTTCCCAAATAGCACCACTAGCTGGGAATCACACATTCAAAACATGAGCTTCTAGAGGAATCTGTAGATTGACAGTACAGCACATCAATCTCTTGTCTGTCTCTCTGTCCTCCATATCATATTCCCCAACTCATTCCCTTGGCTCATAGTCATTTGTTGATCTGTATACAATGTGAGGACTACAGTGCAAGCATTTTTCTATGATTAGTCTGTGCTACAGGTTCTGCTCACTAGGGTCAGTAGCAAGTGAGTGAATGGAAGCATTCATCAATACGGCAGCCCAGAGACTTAAGTGGTGTCTCACATTCAGTCAGTACTGTTTCAAGAGTCTGGTCCATCTCAAGCACATGAAATAACCTCAGAGATGATCAACTGGAAAGGATTATAGCTGTATATGTATGTGTCAGTTTATACACAAACGTCCTTGTTGTTCAGGGCCTGTGGCACATCATGGTGGAATGGTATGATATGTAATACTGTTCAAATCATGACAGCAAGGAAAGAAAGCAAGAAAGAAAGAGAGAAAGAGAGAAAGAGAAAGAAAGAGAAAGAAAGAGACAGAAAAAGAAAGAAAGAAAGAGAAAGAAAAAAAGAAAGAAAGAAAGAAAAAGAAAGAAAAAGAAAGAAAGAAAAAAAAGAAAGAAAGAAAGAGAAAGAAAGAAAGAAAGAAAGAAAGAAAGAAAGAAAGAAAGAAAGAAAGAAAGAAAGAAAGAAAGAAAGAAAGAAAGAAAAGGGAGGGACTTTAAAAGGGATAAAAAGAAAGAGGAGGGAGGGACTAGGGTCTTAGTATCTCTTTCAAGTGGATGCACATAGTGTGTCATTTCCATCTCCTAATGGTTACCCCATCTCCCAAAGGCACCAGAGGCTGCATTTAGGGGACATTTAAGAGCCAATGTAGGAAGAGACCCAAAGACTGTTGGAAAAGAAGAGTTCCAGGATAGTTCAAGTGAGCGAGTGTTTAGAAATACCCAAGCTTACCAAGGAGGCTGTTTGCCCTCTAATAGGGATAGTTCTATTCTTCTTTCTATTCTACTTTTGTTACTTTCTACCAAGTGTCTTGCTTTTTCCCCAAAGCAGGAAAAATTATCACTTCAATTAGGCAACTCCAAATTGCTAAGTGGGTCATAAGTAATACTTGAGAAACTTACTGTACCTTAAACAACAACAACATAAAATCAGACATGAACACCTTTCTTAGACGTAATTGACCTCCTCAAAAGGTAGATTTATATCAGCATCCTCCACTGGGAAACAGTCACGTGTTTCACTCCCAACTAGGCAAGGGAGAGCCAGTGTAACTTAGGTTTAGGAGCAGGGGATTCTGCTTGTGGGTCTCAAGGCTGAACATCACCTTCAGCTCAGCTCTTTCCAGAATAACTCACTACCTTATTAGCACGTATACACATATGTGCATATATACATGAACATATACTTATGCCATGTGAGGAGGTTGATGCTCAGACAGTCATTATTCCTTTATCTTTTAAACAATTGATCTCAGGAGTTTCATATCTCTTTCAGCCAGATCCTTTCCTTAGCTGCCAAATCATTTTAGCCCCGCAGCTGCCTGTATATATCACCTAAGCTATGCGATGTTTGTGGAGAGACAGTTGGGCGGCCTGCCCGTGGGAGGCTGAGGATCCTGTGAACTACGCAGATCCTGGCTCTTATATCATCAATTATTCTGGTCGTGCATGTAGGCCTGTGTGGGCTGCATTGTGTGATTTCTGGTTCTCGCCCTGTGGGGACTCTTAGCAGCCTGACCTTTCGAGTCACTTGACTGAACCACTTTTCTTAATTTCTTTCTAATGCCCTCCCCTTCCACCTCTCTTCTTAACACCCTGAGTTTGACTAGCACACTAGTTCCTCTCACACACAGCTGTATTCTCAGGTTCTCTTTCTCTCATGCAAGTGTGAAGTTCATCACAAAAAAAAAAAAAAAATCAAGCAAGAACAGCCTTCTCCACTTTAGTCTCCTGATCATTTTAAAGCACTGATTTATTTCTCCAAATAATGGGTAAAGTGCAGTGCAATAATGTAAAATGGAAAAAAAGAGAGAAAAACTTCTTTGCTATAAGTATAGGTCTATACACACATATACATTTATCTAAATCTAATATGTATACACACATAGACACGCATCTTAAAGAACAGTCATTTCCAAAATATCCATGAAATAAAGTAAAACAAAATAAAATATATAAGTAAAACAAATGTGTTTACAGATGTAGATTCAATTGTATAGCACCATGTGCTAGCAGAAGTAGCCTTCTGAGGTCAGCTTTTCTGAAGCCCTGTTCCTATTTAATAAAGATTCAGCAGCATTTATGTGGGATGCAGTGCCAGGTAATTTTGTCTCTGCCACTGCTGCTTCATTTCTATATTTCCCCAACGCCAGCATATGTCACAATCTCTAAAAGGTGAAATCTGAGATAAGCTGCTCCGCACCCCTTCTCCACAAATTCTGGAGGTGTAGACACTGCAACCATGGGATGGGTACATCCCATGCTGTGCACAGCTCCCTTGCTTTATCATGCTCTGAGTGGTCATACTGCTGGGCTGGCCCATGGCTGGTGGTCTAGCCAAGCTTCCCTTCTTCTACTATTGATGAAGACTTTTGCAAAATCTGGGGTTTAAACATGTAAATCTATTCTTAATTATAATTGTCATTCTTTCGTTACCTGTAAGTTTCTCTGCTGAATATGCAAATACCAAATGAAGATGAAATGTATAAAAATAGTGTTTCTCTCCAAAAAATCCCCTGAGGGTTTCACACTGTGGAGTCTATATTTAGAATGTGTCTCTATAAGGCTACCTCCTTAGCTAATTCACTGTTCACTCTCATAGCATTTTAACTTACAAATAATTGGGGCTTTTCATATTCATTTTTATGATTATATTATATTATATGTTTTTGTAAAGAATACAGACATAATAATTTCTAATACTATTTCAACTAGATAAAGTATAAATTCTGTAAGACACTGATCTTGTAGAATTTATTGAAACATTTAGGAATGCAAATACAGTCTATCTTGGTGTATATTTCATGTACACCAAAAATTTTGTCTTCTCAATAATTCATGGGCGTGGTGTGGTATCATTGTCCATTCTGTCAACAGGTCTGATAACTTTATTCACATCTCTTCCTATACTGATATTTCTATAATCTGTAGCAATGCCTCACATTCTATCAGTTTTCCTCATGTGTTAGGCATATATACAGGGATTTCTGTTTCCTTTTAGCAAATTGGTCTCTTTTCAGAGTCAATTATTTCTCTTTGTCACCAGCAGCCCGCCTTGGTCTCATCTGCCAATGACCACAGTAATAACAAGTTCCACAGGAAAAGTTTCCAATGGATGCTACCACCAGTAGGTAAGCGTATAATAACTGATAAGACCTTTAAACAGCATTAGGTATCTCCAAGTAAAGCACATAGTTTCACAACAAGAACAATAGAGTAACGAACAATATGGTATCAATATTAATTCCTTGAGCTTTTTAATATCATATTGGTTACATGTGAGAATATTCTATCTTGGGGCAAAGGCATGAATTTTTTAAAAAATATTTTATTTATTTATAAAAGAGAGTGAGAAAGAGAAAGTGAGAGAGAGAAAGAGAGAGAATGGAAACTACATGGAGTTCAGAGGAGACTTTCAGAAATTGTGTCTCTCCTTACCACATGGATTAGAGATCAAACACAGTTCTGCAGACCACATTGTACTCTATTACTTTTACCTTCTGAGTCATATTGCTGGACCCATGATAAAGCATTAAAAAAAAGAAATTTTATTTTCAACATATTCTGAAGAGATATAGGTAGAAAGGTCTTTGTGTGTGTGTGTGTGTGTGTGTCCCCGCACGCGCGCGCCACACACGCTTGCAGAGTAAAGAGGCCTGAGAAGGAACTAGCAATGAGTGTGCCAAATGTTTGTGTTCGCTGAATCTAGTGTAGAAGCATATATGCATAAGACTTTTCTGCATCTTCTTTGTATGCTTGAGTTTATATTTTTAAGTCAAAGTATTTTTGCTCTTAGGTAGCCTCATCTGATATTAATGTAGTCACTTAAGCTTTTAATCTTACTGTTTACATGGCATTCCTTTTCTATCATTTTACTCTCAAACTCTTTGTGACTTCGTGTTTAAAGTACTAGACAATGACATTGCATTTTGCCTTTTTATTTAGTTTGACAATCTCAGCTCTTTAATTGTAGTGTTGAGTTCAATTAGATTTAATATTATTCATATAGTTGGATTTAGGTGCAGTTTTTATTACTTTCTTATTTGTCCTCTTCTGCCTTCATTTCTATTAATCAAATATTTTTAGTATTTAATTTTAATTCCTCTATTGACTTTTCAGCTATACCTCTTCACTTGTTATTCAATACTTGGTTAGGGATTCTAGCACACATCCAGACTTGAGCAATCTGCTAATGTCACCATTTCAAATGAATTAAAAGTTTTGAAGTACAAGAATCAGAATCATGTGTACATTTTCCTTTTAATGCTGTCCTAGATCTTACATATCTGAAATATAATTCTCTGCAGATATGTGCATTTTCATTCTATCAATTAAACAGAAAATTCTTCACATATTTAATCTTATCATTACTGTTACCATTTCTATTACTATTAGTATTTCCTTATGTTTACTTATGCTTTTTGCTGATCTGCCTATATTTTTCAGCACAACCTCATCAGTTCTTGAAATTTCAGTTCTGGAGAGATAAATTCCCTTAATTTTTCAGATACAAAGATGTTTCCATTTCATTGTCAATCCTTTTAGGGGGAGAGTGTGACATACTATTTCAAAAGCTTCATAGCTTCAATATCCAGGTTGTTGCAAAATCAGGGCATGTGTGAAATATCTTACATTATATTCCCAATAAAACTACTAACATTTATGACTTCCATTAGGAAATGTATGACAGCAAATGATATGAAACTAAGAGGTCAAAATAGGTAACACTTTGTGTGTGTATTTGTGTGTCTATGTGTGGCTGCAGAGGACCAAGGGTGACTTTGGGAGTCATCCTGGATTGCTCCTACCTCCTTTTCCCTTGGCTCAGGTGTTTCCCAGACTCCACCTTTCAGAACCAGACGCATAGACCACCACCATCTCTGCATGGCTTTATTATGTGGGACCTAGCATAAGAACTCAGAATCTTTTGCTTGAGACACAGAGTCTTAATCCTTGAGCCATCTCTCCAGCCCCATCACTGGTAATTTTAAAATACAGTTTGCACTTTACAACCACAGTTCAAAGTTCCAGGCTGTGGAGGAGCCGGAGGTAGACCTTCCATTATGGTTCTGAGTAACTGGAAATATAATCAGTCACAAACACTCAGGCCACTGAGCAAACAACAAGGTACTTCAAACAACCAAAGCTCTGGAAACAATAAATAGAAATAATTTAAAAGGTGGAGTTTTTCTGATTTATTTAGTGTGTTTGTGTGTGCATATACATGCACACAAAGACCTACAGAGGTCACAAGACAACTTGTGGGAGTGGGTTCTCCATGCTTGAGACACAGAGTTCTGGGAACTTAACTCTGGTTGCTGGACTTGATGGCAAGAACTTGTACCCACTGTGCCATCTCACCATGCCCCACACCAGAAATTTCAGATAGAGTTCACATGGCATAATCCATGGGAAGTTGAATTTTTCCAGTTATTCGTACATCTTAATCCCCCTACTGCTTTTGCTTGAGGTTTTCACAAGTACCCAGAGCCATAACTATATTATTTGGTTGCTGTAGCATTTGAGTTATCTCAGGATTATGTTGATAAACCTTTCTTTGTGTGCTGATCCATCTGATTTTACTAGAGCTTCCACATAGAACTTTTTCTCTGAAACTTCTTCACAGCATAATTCCCCATATTAGGTCTTTGAGCTCCCTTTTGTCATTTCCACTGTTTCCAGTCTACTAGTAAGTCCCAACAATGAATTTACTCTGTTGAATGAAATATTTTTTCATGTTTGAAACTTCTTTTTGTATCTATTCTGTAGTTTCTGATCGTGTGATACACATCAACTTATGAACAGAGATTTCTTGAAGTCCTTTGATATAATTATTAAAATTGCATGGAAGTAACTATATTATTTGGTTGCCGTAGCATTTGAGTTATCTCAGGATTATGTTTGCAATTTGCAGATCATATTTTTCTACTTCTTTATGTGTCACATATAATAGGGGATATTTATTTATTTATTTATTTATTTATTTATTTATTTATTTACTTCTGGAAGCTTACACTTATACATTATCAACACTGGATTTCTATGTCTCTATGTTGTCTGTCTACCAGAGATATTTTTTGTTTTTCTTTTACAGAAAAGTTTGTGTCTTAGTTTCTCTTCTGTTAATATGACAAGAAAAAAAGCAATGTAAGAGAAAAAAGCTTGTTTCAGTGCATAGTCCAAGGTCACAGTCCATTATCATAGCGGAAATTACAACTGCAAGAACTAAAGATGGCAAGTCACACGACATGCATAATGAAGACACAGAGAGCAACAGATGAATGTGGGTATTTTTGTGTAGCTCGCTTTCTCCTTTCTATTCAGTCTAGGAAACCTGACCAAGGAACATGCTACCCACAGTTGGCAGGTCTTCCAACCTCAATTAACCTGTTCAAGGTAATCCTCTAAAGCTTTTCTCATAAATGATTCTAGATCTCACCAAACTGACAACTTGGACTATCAGGTTTGTTATAAGGAATTCCAAATATACCATCCTTGCAAATTGTCTCTTGTTTCTTGAGCACCTTCCTTCCCAGTGAGCTCACTACCATCTTTAAAATGCTTAGCCCAGAATTTGAAAACTCTGCTCTGAGCTTCTTCCTCTGAGTTTAATAATCACATGCTGCTTTGAAATTTCACCCAGGAGCCATAGAGACAGGTCTATTGTCTTTTTAAAGTGACAGCATTTCTCATATCTAAAAACAGTGATCGTGTTTCCTATCACTCATGTCTTTCTGAAAATGTAATTTCTCATTCAATCAACCATTTTCCAACATATTTTCAAACAGGTTTCAGAGAAGAGTTTCTGAATATTGGTGAACTCCTGAAATTGCATGACAAATGTTTCCCCATATGTAAGACATTCTCAAGGAGAAGCTTTCATAGTTTTCAACAGATCTTCATAGATCTTAGCATTGTAAAATACTTCATATAATACAGCTATACCTTAGTTTGACCTGTGGGTTTTTAATACTACAGAGAAAAGAATGAGAGTGAACTTCCTAGATTCAAATGCTAGCTCCATCATACCACCTTACTTAACTGCTCTGTGCCTTAGTTTCTCACCTATTGCAAAAGGATAAAGATCACTACATACTCTCTGGACTGTTGAGAGGACCAAATATTATTGGTAATGATTACCACTGTCTGGTATATGTTCAGTATTTGATGGTAATCTCTCATTTAAGCTTTCTTTACAACCATTTTTGTTCATCGAGATAAGACTTCCTGTAATCTATTCAACATGAAAATCTTTTTAATCATCATTAAACAAGCAAATGGCATATACTTTAAGAAGAAATTTGAGTGTATCAGTTCCTTGTCTTTTTTCTATGACAAAATACACCAACATAAACAACTTACAAAAGGAAAGGTTTATTTTGACTCACAGTACAAAAGAAAGCCCATCAGAGTGGGAAAGGGGAAGTATGAGTTTGTTGGTTACATTGCTGCTGCAGTTAGAAAGTAGAGGGGAAAAACGTTTGCTCTCAGATTTTCTTTTTTATTTTTAATACATTTTTATTATTATTTCAGCTCATACAAACTTAATAGGTACACCAGTTCGCTCCCTCCCTCCTCCTCCCCCGGAACCCCCTGCTCCCCCTCCCCTCACCCCTTCCTCCCCATCACCCAGTGCCTCCCACCCCAATTCCCAGAGAGTCCTTTCTTGTGCATGCCTGACTCTCCTCTGGGCCCTCCTCTCCGATGACATACAAGAACCCAGTGGCATTTCTCTGAACCCTTTCCCGTGTTCCCCTTAAGCATAGGAACACTACTGTGGCTGCCAATCCCTTGCCTCCAAGGACCCTGGTGCCTTTAGCAGATGCTAGACTTTGTGAGGTCAATAGTGTGTTGGACATTGTGCAGGGCATGCAAAGTCCAATTATGATTGCTTTGGCCCTAACTTGTGTGCAGTATCTTGCAAATCATTGCTCCTCCCATCCTTTTGCTCTTACACTCTTACCGCCCCTTCTTCCGCAAATGTCCCTGAGCTTCAGGATGGAGAGAGATTAGTCTGGCCTAGTTCTAGGTGGTTGATATAGAGTCTCTGAAGTTCTGGATTGTGGTTTGTTGATTTTCTTTTGCAGTTTTGTTGCTCCTGCAATGCCCTTCACTCCATCCTGCTGGGCACTGTATGTCACTCCCTGGCCAGAGACAAAAAGCTGTTAAACTGGAGTCTTATTATAAGAGCACATTCAAGGGTAGATGTAATAAAAGTAGGAAACCTCAGTGAGGGAGGCGTCAATCACCCATTTGCAAAATGGTTACTTTTTATCTGCCAGATTATATGCCCTCCCCTTCTGTTGAGATCATTCCCTCTTAGTTGTAAATGATCAGGAATGAATGTCTGTGAACTTAACCAGGTGTCACATTACTTACTTGCAGTCCTTGATGGAGGCCTATTTTCTCTACTTTAACATGGTCACTTCTCTCCTTGTTTCTGGTGTGGCCCTCCAACCCCATCCCTCCTGTTCATAATCCTTGCAATTACTGTAGGTAATACATAGTTTTACCTATGAGTGTCTCAAGGTGGGCTGGGTCGGTTTGGTGCTAGGAGCCACCTATTCCTTTTGTACAAATTAAGACTCCCGTCCATAGAATAGTACTGCCTACAGTTAAGGTGGGACTTCCCATTCTAAGTAATGCCGTGCAGCTCTATCTAAAGGTTTATTTCCTATGTGACTCAAATCCACTTGAGTCGCCAATCTATATGAATCATCATGTTGGGGCAATATCTGGAAAGGGTGATAGGCGTGGAAGGGGGTAAATGCTGCAGGTGCTAGAAGCACTCCATGGCATGTTCTGGAAAATGCAAAAGTCAGAACAGAAATAGTTACGCCAGAATTGACTGGGGGGGTCTTGAAAAGTTTTCCACATTTGAGTAGTCGTCATAGATCTGCTGTAGTAGAATCATCAAGATATGAATGTGGATCTGCTTTTACTTTTAAAGCCCTACCTCTCAACCCTTATGATAGGAAAACCAATGGAGGCACATCTAGGGAGCCACGTGCTGACCATTCCTAAGCACATGCCATCATGAGAATAGATGGCTGGGAAAAGCAGTATCAGCAGCAGTCCTTGGTTAACTGCTGAGTATGCAGAGATTGAGAAAAGAAAGGTGACTTGATTCTACTTACTGTGATAACAAGAGGTCAGGCCAGAAACTGATGTCCACCAACTTCACAGCGTGTGCTTTCACTGACATACGATTTTATCTAGTGGTTATTTTGCTTGACTCAGAGATTGGGCCTCTATCATTTGCCTTAGAGGCAATTGTGACAAATGATCTGTCTTGATTTGGTACTTTATGAGAGTCATTATCATCTCAGTTTATCTCTCTCTAAAATTGGTACAGTCATGACCTTAAAGAATTAGAACGCTGTGAAGTTTAATTAAGGTGGGCCGAGTGCTCAGACATCTCAGATGAACAGTGCCCTATTCATGCTAAGTATTATTATTACAATTTACCAGTTGTCAGGACTGCATCCCCTGCTGGGATTGTATATTACGCTGCATTTGAAAAGAACAAGGCAGAAACGTTAGCATTTCAGCGGCTGTTTGAAAAATCCATCCTGACCTTGGGCTTACACAGTTCTTACATTCCTTATACCTGAGTTTTAAACCCATCGCAGATCACAGGGAAGATTTTCAGCTTCTTATAGCAGCTACAGAAAGCTTGTTAGAAGGCATTGAGATGAAGGGCAAAGATCTCCAGCTGCAGAGGCAAAAGAGCAGGGACTTGGATCCTGGTTTCCTGTGTACAGTAAAACTACCTTCTTGCTGTACTGGAGATAATGTCGGACTTCGGCAGGATGCTTTATCTAAGGAAGGTAAAGTATGCAAGTCAGTATACACATCATCTGATACTTATCAAAGGCTGTCTACATGATAATAACCACAGAAAATAACTATTGCAAGGCTATGAGATGAATAGGTATACCAAAGAATAATTAAAGATGGGCAGCCTAGATCATAATCATTTGACAACAGTTGTATAGGTATCTTAAGGAAGTGGAGAGAATACTTTTTCTAGCATCTTCAGATAAAATAGAAAGAGATGTATAAAAAAGGATTCTATAATAACAATTTGGATAGTTGACTTTCTCTATTGTATGGACATGATAACTGATGTTCATGGATACATTTGAGGAACCACAAGTTTTGGAGTCCCAGAGGTGTAAGGACCCATGTTATGGTCCAACTTTTTCTATCCACAAAGTGGTTAAAATGTATGGACTTGATAATGACATGTTTAGTTTGCAATAATGTTGCTTTTGTGCTAACAAAGTTCTGTCTAAGAATCTCAATGAATGAAATCAGCTTAAAGCGTCATTTTGATGTAGCCATGCAAGTTGTAGCCTATTCTTTCCCACTCCCAATGATTTTGCAGGGGAAAAAGAAGGTATACATTTTCCCCACTTTATTTAAATGGAAATTTAGATCAAGAAGAAAAAAAACAAGAAAATGACCAGTTAGCATGGTGTATGTAGACCCTATTTTTATTGCTTATTCTCAATAACATTGTCTTTGGTATTTTCTCACACCTTTTTATTTTGAACCAGGGCTCACAGTGTAGACTAAGTTGGCTTAGAACTCATTATATGACACAGCATGTCCTTAAACTCATGATCCTCTTGCTTCTACCTCCAGAGTCTTGGGATTATTTACTTGTGACTCTATATGCCTAGAGAAATCCATCATAATCTTAATTTGACATTCTAAAATTGTATATTAGGGAATTTGAGAAAAAAAAATCAACTTTCTTCTCTGTCTCCCAAGGTTAAATGAAGTTGCCTCCAGTTTAACTGAAAGGCTCTGCTGGAAACATTTCTACTCCATGATCCCAGGTGGTGTATTTTATGCTCAAACTACTCAAGGACTCTCGTTAGGTCCCTAAGCAGTGGTGCCACACTCTGCTATGGTGAATCACTTGCCCTCTTCCCACTGTTGGGGACAGGAACTGTGTAAAGGTTCCTCAGAGGGCTGCCATCCAGGGAATTATCACAGCCTAACCTGAGAGGTTCCAATTTCCACTGAGGTCTAGGGCTTGCTTGATTTTACTTTTATTCACTCTGATTAATTTCATAGTTAATGTCTTTTCAGACTTGCTGATATATGATGCTCCATCTAAGACCAAAAAAGGGACTTTTGCTAATATAATAGAATGTCTTTATGCAGTGAAAAGGTTTTACAAATGAATGTTAGTCGCATAGAAATATATTAGCAGAAGAGTCCCATGGAAAAACCTTCTAGAGCAGAGAGAAATGAGAAGAAAAAGGGAAACCTAATATAGGAGGGGAGGGATATTTTTTATAAAAGCAAAAGTGGGAGAATGAAGCATGCATATCTAGAGACAGAGAATGAAAAAAGAATCAGACCCAGCTTGAGACATAGAGAAAAAGTCAAGAGATAAAAGGGCAGAAAACCAGATAAGAAATGGCTTATCAAAAGACACTTGGTTAAACATGTGAATTGTAGTGATATGTAATAGTATTTCATGGATATTTTAAGTATTCATATAAAGATGTGACAGACTTCTGTTCATTCATCAAATATATATCTTGAGCATTTTCTCTGTGTTGTAAGGCCATGTATAAATGTCAAGTGAGGCAATAAGCTAAGCACCTATACTTCTTACATACACTCTTACATATACTTTTTACATATACATAATGAAAGATATTCATTAAATACCCACAGGGTAAAAATAAGTTTTCAACTCATTGTTGCAGTTACAGTGATGGATAGATCTATTTGTGAAGAAAGACATGTTTAACAACTAAATTATATTAAAGTATAATATCACTCACAAGGGATAACAGAAATTGAAATTCTATTTTCTCTCTCTTCATGCATTTGAAGGCACAAAGAAATAAATCCATTGAAGAAACTCAGAATAAAATGCATCTTGCATTAATATTTATTATATCTATTTTAGACAAGTTGCATATTTTTTATTTGGAGACTAATTGTGGAATTGTGGAAACATGAAAAACAATAAACACCCCCACTAGTGTGTTTTGGTATTGTTCCTGTGACCTAAATGTTTTTGTATACTCAGGCTTCTGTTTCAAAATCCCAGCCCTCTAGACAACTACATCAGGAGCCCAGTCCTTATAGGATGCTCAGATCAGAAAGACGGAGCTTTCGTATAGGATTAGTTCCTTTAGCAAAGAAATTCAAGAGACCCTTCTCGACTTTCTGTCATAGAAGGCAGGGCTAGAATGTCCTCTCCATGTGGAAGTGGATGCTCCACAGATATGAGAGCTGCTATCACCTAGATTTTGGAATTCTAGCTTCTGGCATATGAGAACGACTTTCTGTTGCTTAACCCATCAAACTAAGGGTATGTCATAATAGCCACCTCAGCACAGACAGACACTTTGTACTTCTGAATTTCAGCCACTGCAAGGAAAGAGAAAGTGGGTTTGGGATATAGCTCAGTGGTAGTGCTTGTTTAGCATGGATGATTCACTTGGTTTAACTCTCAGTATCACACAAAAAAATAAATGATTGCAAAAAAAAAAACAAATCACTGCAAAATAGAGAGACAAAGGTAAGCAAAATGTTTTGAAAGCCAGTTGCTTTATTTTCAGCCTTTGCTCTCTTTGAGGCACCTGTCTTTAACAGATTCGAACGCTGAGCCTTGAGTTTTAGTAACTTCACCAAGTGTGAATGCTTTGGGACTTAGCAGAAAGTCCCATCCCAACTATTGAATTTCATGTTGCTTTCAGATATGGCAGAGTGCCCAAGAGTAATGAGTATAGAAAGAATCAAAGATTTTGTGCAGTGACATTTTGAGCAGAGGACACTGACATATTTCACTTTAACTTTTGTCCCAATACTGTTCTTCTCTTTTGATTGGCGCAGTAATTAGGAGCCTTATTTCTGTTCCTGAAGAAGTATTCGCACATTCGCACACACTTCATCTCAGGTCTAAGGAATGTTGGCAGGAAAAATAGTACACCTGTTCCTCCCTTCTCATTCCTTCCTTTCCTGTCCACATCAGCATCTGGAACTGCCATACTCTGTTAACTCACTGCTGAGGACCTTAACCGAAGTTTGGAAGCTGCCAACTCACAGGCGTTGCCATGGTGACCATGATGTCATAGGTGATATTATATGTTCCGTGAGTTTGATGATTAATTCTCTTTAATCTGTACAATATTAATTTCACCAATATAAAATGCTGGATGATAAAGTAGAAAGAAAACTGAGTCATTTCAAAACCCAACATTAGTACATATTTTTCTTCCCAGTAATCAAGTTGGACTTGACAACTTCCATATGGTCTTTTCCTGCTCAAATATTTTGTAATTGTGGGAGAAGATGAATAATTACTAATCTCAGAAAGAAGCAGCTCATTGGCCTAAGGTTGAATAGGTTATGATTTAAATAGGACTCTGAGTAAGAGTAAGGTGGTCTTCCGGAAAATCATTAAGATCTGGGCTTCCTTCCACAGAGCATCCATGAGGTTTTCCTTTCCCTAAGCCTCTGTTCTACCATCTGTTACATAGGACTGAGAACATCTATTCTCATGAGCTTCTGTAAAGATTGGCTGAGAGAAAACTTCAAGGCTCTTGGCACAGGATAACTGTACATGAATTTTGCTTTCTTAGTTTTACATTATCACAGGGATATATATCATTTCACAGCATGAACTCAGATGAGTCCTTGCATTTCTTTTTGACATGACTACTTTATTACAGTTGATTAAAAATAAGGAAGGTTGGATTGTAGAGCACTGGTTGGATAGAAGAGCTATAGAAGCATATGGAAATAAAGGGTGGGTAGAAAGTTAGTAAGGTTCAGCTAGCTCTGGACTCCAGACCCTAGAAATTAAGACATGAGTCCAAGAATAAAACAGATATGCACATTTGTATTGTTCCAATCATCCATTGAACTATAAGTATAACTTTCTTATAATCTTATGTTCTAGCAGACAAGTCTTAAAAAGTTTGTAGAGATTGAATTCTCCATTTCTAGGAATACACCTTCCAAAGGCAAGGAATTTATTGAGGTGCTTTGATACCAGAAACTATCCTTCGAGGGGGGAGATCTACAAAACAGTGAAACAGATACTCCCAAGGTAAGTAGCCAGTCTCATAGTTTAGGGAAATATTTTGTTATGGATACTTTGTATTGACCACGGTGGGGGGGGACTTCTAATTAATGCATGCCCCTAAATTTCTGCATGGATATTTATGCAAAATTCAGTTATTTTTTCTTCCTGGTAAAATTTAATTATTGAAGTTTTATATTTTCAGGGCATTTTCAGTAGATAAGATCTCTGGTTGACATTGAGAGACAGTTATTTATAGATGAAGTTGGGAATTGTCAGGGTAGCAGCTGGACAGTGCAAAAGTAAAAAAAAAAACAAAAACAAAAACAAAACAGTTTCTCCTTGATTTAAAGTAGTTCTGCATGAATTCATTAAGTAACCCCCAAAGTCTTTGGGTGATGTAGTAGGCTTGACCCGGTACGTGTATCAAAATAAAATCATTGCTAATAGTGATTGGACTTTGGGAAGTATAAAGTCCAAACATGGATAAGTGGGAATTTATGCCTCATCAATCATATATTTGCTCATCTGCGAGATGCCGTGATGTGTTTTTAAAATTATATGAGTAGTCATTACAAAACAAGCCAGCCATTAAGCCAATGATCTAGAACCATGGGCCAGAAAGACTGCTGGACAAATGAAAGACAAACATTACGCATCACTAGAAGCTTTGATGTGACCATCTTATTCTGGGCATAATCTGATCAGTTTAGCCTTCTCTTTGTCAAGTGGACATTTCACCTTCAAAGGTGTGAAATAGGAGGCTAGTCTTGCAACAATCTGACCTGGTTCTACAAGGTAGTTAACCTTGCATCCTTTCTGGGATTTCTTTTCTTCCACTTGACATGGTCAGGTAGACTCTCATCTGATCACAGCACAGAACCAGAGTAAGTTGCCCCAGAAGCCTGACGATTGCAATGCAAAATGGTCAGTTTGTTGATTCTATTTCTAATCAGTCTATACTTATTCATTCAGCAAATAGGTACCTAACATTGAGCTAGATTGCTAAACATTCCATGATAAAGCCTAGAAAATAAATATGTTAGGTTTCCTAGGCCACAATACTCCGATAACTTAGATCAAAAGCAGCCATAGATGACAATCAATCCAATGGGAATGACTGTATCCAGTAAAACTTTATTCTATTTCATTTCAAAAACAGGAGGAGGGTCAACTTTGTCCCTGTAAGTCATACTTGGCAGACTTGGCTGGACATTGCAAGGTGAATATCACTTGAGTTCATAGTCCCCATTCAATTCATTTTGTTGGGCTGTGTTTGACTACCTTCATGCTACAATGGCAGAATTCAGTGTTTTTGACAATGACTTTATGGTCTATAATGTCTATCATTTTTACTATCCTGTCCTGAGAGAAGCTTACTAACTGCTATTTTAAGATGACAGAATAGTCATTATTAGGTAATAATTAAGATAAGGAATTAAGAGTCAGACAGATACTGCTTAGAACCCAGCAAAAGAGCTATTGACAATAACAGAAACATCCATGTGTCAAACCTGTGCTGAGTGTATTCCTAATAATTTTTAAAATTGAATTTAATGTGCTAATCAGAGCAATTATATAACATAATTACTGTTGTGCTCAATTTACAAACTCGAAGATAGTTTACCTAAGCTATGCAGCAATTAAAATGTAAGAATTCAAACCCAGCGCCATGTGTTTCTGAAGCTTTGGGCTTAATTAATCTGGGCCAGGAAGCATGCATAAGGAAATTGTCCAAATGGGGAAGAACGTTTGTGACAGAAAAATAGCCTTTTGTTAACATGCCAAAGTACTGAAGAGTCACAAGTACTGAGACACGGGAAGAGCCATGGGGCAGGTTGGGTCAAGAAAGGGCTTGAGTGCTAGGAGAGGTTTCTTCTTTTGTTTGTAGGGTTACTTGGGATGGGTAAGCTACTCAGTTCTAGAGGGGCATTTTAAATCTGTAGAGTGTGGTTTTATGTCATATGCTATACATTTTAGTTGTGTTATGACCACCCCCCACATGTCACTGATGATGAGATGATTAACTAGCATCAACATCAGGACCCCTTGTTTATGGTTCACCCCCTTGCTACACAGAGTCTCATCCTCACTCTGCAGGCTGCTTTGCCATCACGGAATGTTATTTAGGGAAATCCAACAGTCAACCTATTCCAGCTTTCGAGGGTTACTGTGGAATCAGAGGTGCGGCTCAAATGTTCTAAGAGATGTTGAATTATTCTAAAGTCTTTGATGTAATGCTACAGGACACTGGTTCACGGACAGTGTTGAGAGTTGCAGGCTATCTTGATTCTGGACTCTTGTTCTCAAACCAAAGTGGTCCGCATGAGACCTAAAGTAGTCCATATTCTTCATGCTCACTGCAAAAAAGGAATGACTCCCCCAGGAAAGGAATAGTCTTCTTGGGCTTCCTGGACCCAGAGGAATAATGATTGGTTCTAATAAAACTGGGAAATGAGTTCTCACAGGACAGTGAGCTTCACAAGTTCAGAAGCTGGAATGTGGGTATGAAGCATTCAACTGCACAGATAAAATATGGATCAAGAACTTGAGTGGACAAATAGAATTGTGGTCTCTTCCAAAAATCCTATTTAGTAAAAAATTGCCATCGCCACAGAAGTTTAGAAGTTAGAGCTCAAAGGCAAGGTAGATTTAGAAGCACTTTCTGTGAGTCAGAAATGACTGTGGAATGATCCGAGTCAAATGTTCTCTGGGAGCTTGCTCATATTCTCTTCGTTTCCTTTTCATTCTGAAGGAAAATATTATACATGACTGAAGAGAACTCAAAGGACTTTAGGAAAGTGCATCTGAAAACAGATTTTGATGGCAAAAAATGTATTTGAAGTCTTCTTTTTTATATTAAAGTTTCATGCAAACATTACATGAAATCCAGCAATATGTACTTTTTAAATATAGGCTCAGAATATGTGTTATCCTGTAATATTGATTCTTGGCATGAACTGGAGTTACAAGTATTTTCATCTGAGAAACAGCAACCGCTATTGTGCAATAATTAAGATTGTTAACATCTCAGAGTTGGTATTGAATCCTGGAGATTACTCTTTTAGATTACTGTCCAGTGCTGATATTAAATGCAGGCTAATTTAAGGTCATTCAATGTCCTTCTGATTTGGAGAATCTGTGCTATTAGACTTCATTGACTTCTTACCCCAATATATTATTAATAACCTTCTGTTTTCATCTTATTATAGTATACATTATAATCAGTTATATATGTTATATACAAACTCATATATTTTGATGTTAATGATAACAACTATAAAGCTGTATGTTATAAGCTTGAGAGTCAGAGAAACCTGGTTTCAGACTCTTATTCTATACAGTTAGTTACTTCGGTGACCTTAGACATGTTCCTTAATGTAAAATTGAAATCAAAACAGCTTCTTCCTAGAGTTGGTAGAAGTGTTAACTGACAAAAGGCACATAGATCTCCTCCTACAATGCCAAGAATTATATAGCATGAACAGAATATTTAAAGAAATGGTAGCTAGAATATTGTAGAGGTGATGGAGAAGGAATGGGGGAGTAGAGGCAGAGGTGGCATGTGTGTTCATGTTTGTTCGTGTGTGTGTGTGTTTGTGTGTGTGTGTGTGTGTGTGTGTGTGTTGACTTGTACGAAGTAATACTCTTAATAATAATGTATGGAGTTGTTCAGGGTTGAATAATGAACTGGGAATAGAGAAACTTATGAATTCCAAGCCTACAATATGACTTGAATGAACAGTGTGATTCAAAACTTTGTTCCTTTGTTTCTTTAGTAAGTGAAAGTAGTTGTGACACATGATGTAATAAAATAAGGAGTCTGAATTTCTTCTCTGCTCAGACACATGCACTTCATTCCTATACACAACAGATCTTTATTCACAAATTAGCTTTGTGGAGCAATTACTAGGTATAATAGGTAACAGAACATCTCCACTGCCTTTCATCGAAGAACAGGCTCTGGTTACTGTTTCGCACTGACAAGGAAGAATTAACAGGACACTTGATAGACCCTGTGAACCCAGACTAAGCAAACAGTAGCGCGGATACGCTTCAAGTTTCATCTTGAAAGTGTCAATTTTCTAGTTCTATCAGAAATCTGCAGACAATAGAAATAAATCTCTTTATTTATTTTACCCTGGAAAAACCATGATGCTCAGCAAATGGTAAATTTCAAAAGTCCTTTATTCATTTGAGGCATGGGAATATCAACCAAGTCACTATGTTTGCATACAACATTTTCCTGTAAAATGCAATGCCCTGGAAGCACCAGCATAGTTCAAGTCACCAAAATACTGAAGGAAAATCTTTGCTGCACATAAACCTAATAGTCTATATTACCTGGAGCTATAGCACACATACTGAATGTGTGTATAAAATGGAACTGTATTTATAAAACCTTTCTCCTGCTTCCTTTCCTTCTGAAACTGAGCAATTAAGTCATCTGGTCCTTGCTTTGGCAGCTATGAGACCCTTGAGAATTCCAAGATACTTGCATGTTGTGGAGTATTGCTATGTGGGGCCTCATTACATGAGTTCAGATAGTTATGTTTGTACAAAAGTATTCATTACAGAAAAATATTCAACCAAAATATTGTTATAAAATTAGTCTCTGCCAAGGTGTCTACCTCATTTCTTCCCATCTTGTCAAAATAATATTTTCCTGTTTTGTTTAGATTGTCACTTAATTTATGAAAATATTGTGAGCACTCACATCGCAAGGAGAGTACAATGTATCTCATCTGCAAAATGAAATTGCTGTCCCGTGAAAGCTGTGTAATATCACGAAGTTGATGGAATTAAGACTCAGGTATGCTGGAATTGCATTCAACGCCATTGGCAAATGAAACTTTGCCTGAGTTAGACCAATTAACAATTGCAAAAAAGAGAAAAACCAACATGGAAGATGATTAGGAACTTCAAAAGAGAAATATTTGAATATCAAAGGGTTGTGAAAAGCCTCAGGGAAAAATGATGAATCTCTCAAATATTTTTACAAAAATTACCTTTCCTCCTAATCACGATATGAAAGTTAAATGCAAAGTGAAGGATTTCATTTCATGTGATCTTACAATTTTGTCAGAAAAATTACTGTTGAAAAATCAAGACCTGGCTCATTTTCTCATAATTTCATGAATTAGCATGCAGTTAAAATTATCAAATAAATTCTGACTTTCTAAGTGAAAATAAACTTATGTTCATGCATTTTAGTGTCATCTGCCAAGCTGAATTTCTGGCATGCTATTTTTTTCATTTGGAATTACATTTCCTTCCTGAGGTAGCTTCAGTTAAGAATGAATTTTATTTGGGGAAACAGGTTGTGTGACAATCAAGATAGTTAAGATTGGGTATAGAATTTAGAGCCAAGAATCTGGACTTTGGATTTAAGTTCTGGTTGCCACCAACACACATGGACTTACTATTAATTTCATTGTGCCAAGTGTTCTGATTGAGAAGATGGAACTAGTGGAAATCCTGTTTGAGCAAAAATGATAATCAAACAAGTGATCCTGTGTCCACAGTCCTCTGTTCTTCTACATTTTCATATGACTTCCTCCTTAGCATTGGGTCTATGCTTCACAAATGTGCATGAGTGATCTCCTTTCATTCCTTTTTTCATTCACTTCTTTTTATTCCTTTCATTCAGTTGTCAGTTGTGTTTCTAGATATGGTATCCATTATTCCCTTCTTCTCCCTCATCATATCTTTTCTACTCCGTTCTACCATGAGGACCTCTTCCTCCATTTCTTGTACTATTTTGGACATACTCTTTATAAAAATAGTGAGCAATTTTATAGTTTTCTCAGTTACATCCCTTCTTCTATTTACCACATTTGCTTCAGGAACATACATCTTTTTCAGCTCTGAGGAAACACATGCACAAGACACACACATACACACATGCACACACACACACACACACACACACACACACACACACACACTTGACCAAACCTCAAGACATACAGATACACATACACACAACCCTCTTTCTTCCTACTGTCTTTCACAGAATGTTTTCAATTATCGTTAGTCAATGAATGGTTTATCTCATAAAGTCAGAATGGTGCAGCAAAAAAAGAATTTTGTAGTCAGAGGCACCAGTAAGTTAGTCATTACTTGACCCTGGAATTGTGAATAGTTTATTTTTTTTTCTAAGCTTCAGGTTCCATGTACTCTGAAAGTGAATTTTTCAAGCACAAAGTCTTCAATTTAGTCATAATCTCTTATGTTTCAGCTACGTCTTCAAAACTGAACTGCTAAGTCTGCAATACATGATGTGAGAGGTTGTCTTGCAGTAGCCAATGAGTCTTCATTGTTGGGATATATCAGAGATGATCAACAGGGTAAGGTAGCCTCTCAATCCACAGCAACTTGGATGCTCTCTTCTCTACTTGTAGAGTTTCAGAGGTAATTAAAAGCATGCATGCCTTTGCTTTGCATCTTAATCTCCATTAGTAGCTCATTGTCTCAACATTACCATGTTCTGTTGCCATTTCCTGGATAATACACTAACACACTTTGGCACACATCATCTCATTTTCTCCATGTCCCCACTCAACAAGGCTCAAGATCATCCAGGCTAATGGTGTTAGAAAGTCTCCTGGCAGTTTAGTTGGTGGAGAGTGGAAGATCCCAGTGTCAGTCTCTTAACTTCAGCACCTAGTCTAATGACCACCAATCCGGGCATCCTTCTGAGCAATATTTACAATTATTCCACTAGACTCACACATTTGGTGGTGTGATACAAATTTTCATTTTCCTCTTGTTTTTCACTTAGGAGAAAACCCAGTGTTCTTTGATTTTTATCTCCTTTGTTGTGACTGGCATTGTGTTCAGAATCATGTCTGTATTACTTTTAATTGTTAGCAAGAACATAAGTTCTGCATCATGCAAAATCCTTTGACTTGAACTTCTTTGTAAATCTAAGATTGTTTGATTCTAGAAACATTACACCCCCTTAAAAAAAAGAAAAGCTAATGCCAGATAGAAGAAGGAGAGCTTTTCCACTTACCATTAAGTCATTTATGCTCCAGCAAGCATTCGGACACTTGCCAGAACAGACATCCCAGATGAAACTCAGTGGGACACACACATGTACAAAAAGACATGAGAGTAGGAAGGGGACTGGATGGAAAGGAGAAAATATGTTGTGGGACAGGGTAGGGGATGAAATTGAATAGTAAAGGGTGGGCATGACATAAATTCATTGTATTCTCATAAAAAGTGTCAAGTAAAAATAATATCTAATAAAAAAGATTGTTGGATTTCAACAAATTTATATTTTCCCATTTATTGTGAATGTCTTGATGTATCTCATTGTAATTGGATAAAACAGGACAGAAGGAATTGATACATGAAGATTCCATTCTTTTTTTAAATTAAATCGCTCCTACATTGCTTTATAAGCAGTTGCACATGACAGAAAGGCAGCATTGTCCAGTAACCTATTTCTCAGAATTTATACCCATCATTGTGACATGTAGCTTCCCATAGGTGTAGATTGAAGCATATTTTCATGCCAATAATCTTTCACTATTGTTTGTCCTTTTTTTTGAGAAAAAGTTGCTCTATAGTCTAGACTGGCCTTGCACTCAAGCAGTTCTGGCTGAACTTCCTAAATTCTGGAGTTTCAGGTGTGTACGCATACACCTGGATCAAGTTTTAACCAACATAAACAATGGTGTGGGGCTCTTCCCCATACCATTTATCTTAGTAAATGTTTGCTTTATTAAAAAACCATGATTCTTATGTATTAATAGTGAAGGAGAAAATAGGAAGTCTTTCACTTCTATAAATAATCAAAATGACATTTCTTGGTTGTCTATCTCCCCCTTATCTATGCTTGACAACAGCAGTTATTTATTCAACAAATATTACATCTGCCTGCCTTGGATCTAATGTGACTTGCACCTAAAGTGCTGCTTCGTCCAAATATATTTCATATTCAATGTATCACACAACTCTCCATTACCACTCTTTCTGATGAACTGTGGAGTATAAAATGATTATTTGTTGAGGATTTCATGCTACTTTTTTCAACTTCATAGTTTAAAAAAATCATCACTTTCATGAAGGCATTTGAAAAAAGAAATCCAAGATAAAGAGCTCCCCAAGATTATGAATCTGCTCTGCCCTACTTGCTCTTGCTCTTCCCTTCTGCTGCTTGATGAAAGCACAGTGGCCTTATTTTTCAAAGAGATTCTCACTTAGGGAATGGATAACAGGGATTCAGTTCATTTTCACAAATATTGCAGATCCAGCATCAGTCAGGTTGAAGAAAAATATGTAAAAAGTAATCTCATTTCCTCCCTGGGAGGCACAGCCCACGGGCTGCAGGGGAAGGACTATGGCATTTTTTAGCATGATGTGTTGTGTTCTTGGTTTCCACTTTGTAATGGAAGTCTGTACTTCCCTTTGATAAATAAATATTTTCCACAACCCTTCATGGGCTTTTGTGCTTTAAAGAAGTAAATGCTGTGACTAAACACCAAACAGATGGTGATTTTTTTTTGGGGGGGGGTTAGATAGTGATTCTTTTACTGATGAATTTTACCAAATGTATTTCTCAAATCTTTTTTTCTAGGGCCTCTGAATTGTGAACCCTCTAAAATAAATGAACATTAGTCATACAGAGGACTTTCAGAATCTAGAAAGTTCTAATGCATGTCATGTTAAAGGTAGACTCCAGAGTGACAGGTATTGCAGCCTTGTTCACCCCCCCTTACCAGGTTACACAGAATGAATGGGTTTTGCTTTCACTAATTTGTAGACAAGATGAAGTCACGGCATGCAGCTTTGACAATGATCTTGGAAGTGTCTTGCACTGAACACTAAATTTAACAATGGAAATCATCAATGAGTTACAACATATCATTCAAAGTTAGGACAAGGTACTATGAGTTATCGAGTTAGTATTTCGGCTATGGCATCCTGTATATCCTGTGAAATCTTTCTCAGCCCTCCTGATTGTGATTTGATTACCTCCTAATATAGTTTCATTTAATACATAGACACTGCCATCACCATCATAGTGTTCATCATCTACATTTTTCCCTGTTTCTAATAACTTGGAGTTCATTAGTTTGTCATTGTGAAGATAGTGGGACTTCCTTGCTTTTCCTGTTTTGGCGCATTGATTTCTCCTTTATGTTGCTCTCTGTCCTGCTTCCATTGCACCAAAAGTTAGTGGCAAAGGATTAAAAAAAAAGAAATAAAAAGAAACACCTCATGATTATTCTGGTCAAAGGTCTTAAGAGACTATCAAAGTTTGAAATGTGAATTGTCCCCCCACAGGCTGATGTGATTGAGCATACAATAGTTGTTTGTGAAGACCATGGCACCTTTCAGAAGTGGAGTTTCGCTGGAGGAAGGAGTTACAGAGGATTAGCCCTGTGACAATATGTTGGTTAGCCCTACCCTGCTTCAATTAGTTAGTCGACTCTTATAGTTTCATTGAATCACTCAGCCTCCACAATGGATGTGACCTGAACAGCCTCCAGCTTCTGCCAACCAGCCATACTATTTCTACCATAAGGATGGCATCTCCCTTCTGGAAAAAATAAACTGAATAAATCTCCTGTCATAAGTTGTTTGAACTTCAGTGATGTCTCCCAGCAGCACAAAGGATAACCGATGTAGATACTGAGTATGGCTGTAGAGTGGAAGGCAATTCATAGGAATTGGTAACAGGAATTAAACATCAATCATGTTGGGCTTTTCTTGAACCTTCTGAATGTGGAATTCCTTGGGAAGATTCACTGACCAGCTCACTGAACTTTCAGAACACCTATGTATTCATTGGCTACTTTTGAATCTGTTTCCATATTTAAGACATGGGGGTAAGGATCATTAGGGATGAGGAGGAGGTAGAAGGAAGGAGGAGGAAGATTCTTTTCTTGATACTCACTCCCACTATCCTCATTCTTCACTCCCTTCCTTAGCAATTACTTTAATCCATTTTTTTTGCAGTCAACTTGTAAAACATTGTTATTTTATTCTTTTTCTATTTTCATGTGTATATGTGTGGGACCTATGTGTGTATGTATGCATATTCACATATATTGGGTGCCTATGCACATATAGGCGGATGAGTATGCATGTGTGTGTATGTGTGTATATGTGTGTGTGTGTGTGTGTGTGTGTGTGTGTGTGTGTGTGAGTGTGTATCACATAAGCCTGCTGAGGTCAATTTCAGAAATCTACCTTTATCCATAATAGAACTTATTTCTTTAGAGTTACTTACTTTTAACTTTTTAATGTGACTTTGTGGAACTTGCATGTGTATATGCATTTTTATAGGCACACAGGTGAAGAACTGTGCATTCATCTAAGTGCACAAATATTTGAAGATGTGAGGTGATATCATGAGTCATCCTTGATCCCTTTTCGAATATATTCTTTTGAGTTGGATTTCTAGTTAAATGTAGAGATCACAGATAGGGCTTGATGGACAACTTTCTCTGGGAATCTTAATCTCTACTTTCTGAGGTTTGAATTATTGACAGATCGCCACACCCACCTGGCATTTTAAATAGGGTCTGGTGATACAAACTCTGATCCCTTAGCGGCTTTAACTGTGAAGCCACCTCTCCCATCCCATGCAGTTTTATTCATGTAAATGTGTTGAAATAATCTGACCCAGTAACCATTCAGCTCCCCCAAAATCTCTGTGGTATTGGGAAAAATTCAAATCAAATACTTTTTGCACTTATAATTAAATACACCCTGACTACTGAGGTATATGTCCGGAAGAAAAACATCAGACCATAAACCAAAAAATAAAATGTTTCTGTTCATTCAAACATAACGATCTGGATTCAAACTTAGATAAGCCCAAGAAGCATTAGGTTTCAAAGCTTGGAACCAATTCGATGGCTACTGCAGGGAAAACCAATTTAAATCTAGGTAAGTTCCACAACACTTTAAATCTTTATCCAAATTATGTCTCATTAAATATAATTAGTAATTCTAGTAAACATGATGTTCCCATGGGTAAAAAAAGATTTCTATTGTTACAGGAAAAGAAAGCATAGCTGACTAGTAAGACTCTTCAATGCCGATAACCACATTTTGATTATGTAAAATTATTAGGACCAAGGAGCAAAGCCCAAGTGCTCCTGTCTGTATAGAGGCAGCTTAACACAGTCTTTGCAGAGTGAGTGATAAAAATAACATCTGAAGGGCTAATCTTTCAAACCCAAACTTATAATTATGTAAACATCTCCCCAGGACATTAGTTCACTTAGCAAAAGAAAAAAAGAGTCTAAAATCTATGTCCTTTGACTTTTTTTCTGAAGTGGCTTAAGGAGACGTGACAGTTAAAAGAAGTAGGAGAAATAACATGTAAGGTTATTTCAAAAGGCATGTTGAAAGAGAAAAGAGATAGAATTGCCATCTTTAGGCACTTGAGTTGAGAAGATTATAGTAGAGGGACAATTAGTTCATGTTCCAGCAGCAATGCTATAAAGAGAAACAGTTTGAATTATACAATACTAGAAAACACTCAAATTCATCTATACAGAAAGTTCTTTCTTGATTTTAACCCAAATATGTATGCCTTATTTAAAATATAACACAAGCGCGCACACACACACACACACACACACACACACACACACACCACCCTTCAGCACACTTTACAAACAGAATTTTACAAAAGATGTAGAAATACTCTTCTGTGGGGTGATTCACATATTGGACCTCCGTGATGGCAGAGGACTTGGCAGTAAATCATAACTCAAGGCAGGTAATTTTGTACAGAGCTGATATAATGGTGACCAAGTGCTCAATTTTCTTATGCCCTCACTTAATGCTTGAATAGAAGTTGGAAGGTTGAGATAAATGGCCGGTTAGCATGTCCTCATTAGACTGTCTTCCACCAAAGGAAGGTGTGAGACATGAGTTTAGGCCAAGGACTGTATTCCACCAGACCTCCTGTAAAATTTCTTAGCAAGTCTGTCTTTTGTCCCCATTCCACAGTATTTATATAAAAAAAGACACAGTATCAATTCTTGTGCACACATTCTAAGCAAGGTTTTAAAAAACTAGACACTATAAAAATTAATATTCATATCATAAATTAACAGTTTTGCAGGTGTGTTTTGGCCTCAATTTTGAGAAGTTGATGGTTCATTCTCCTTAGTCTAGTATGATGAGCAGGATAGCTTTTTGCAAAAGTTACAATAACCCACATTCCTTTACCCATACTTTTTGCAATGGGACTTTACAACCTCTCCCCTCAAGAAATTGAGTTCATTCCCCCGTGGCTTGAAACTCTGTTGGCCTTGGTATTTGCTCTCAACAAGTATGTTTACAGTTGAAATGACTGTTAGTTCTACGCTTGAATCTCAAAGGGCCTTCTCCATTTCTTCTAGGTCTCTAGAAACTTTGTTGCTGCTTTATAAAACAACCTGGATCTAGATGATGTGTTGAATGATGACCCCGAAGCATCCTCATCACTCCAGCCAACAAACAACAAATGTGCAGAACTAGAGTTGCCTGTGAGCCCTACAGTTTACTGCCTATATATGTGGCAGCTTAGCCAATACCAGACCTGTTGGACCAAGTTTATTTTGCTGACCCCAAAGTTTATTTTGCAGAGCTTTGTGAACTCAATGAGTGACTTGTTTTATGATTTAAGCACTACTTCTGGGGTAGTGCTTTATATTAAGCAATTTATATTTGCTTTCCTTTATATTAAGAAATTACCACTAAGAGCATTTTAAATTTGTCTAGAATTTTTCATTTAAAAAATGCTATACATAGGTAATGTTACTGGCTGATATCCTGAATCCACACACCAAAGGTAAAGACCCCAAGTTCCCTTACAGCACTGTTGTGAGGCTCAATGGTAACATCAGGGCCAAATATAGTTGCAGCTCCATGGATATTAGAGCCTTTGTTCTTTATTGTGAGTTCTCTCAACTAGTTTTCACTGTAGCATCTCTCCCAAAGACAACTTGGGGACTTTTTTCCCCAAGAGAGAATATTCCCCCCAAATATTATTACCAGAGAGATACCAAATATGTATTTCTGTGTAGTATGTCAATGCACACTATTTACATAAAATACTGTAAATATTTTCTCTTGATAAGAGCCAAGTTTAGGTTCTGGAGAGATGACTCCTGGATTAAGACTCTGCCTCTCAAGTTAAGTGGAAATGGCATGAGTCTGAGCTTCCAGCTCTGGAAGGCAGAGTTTGGGAAATCCCAGAGCAAAGCAAAGTGGAGATAGAAACAATCCACAATGATCCATAAAGTCATCCTTGGGTTTCCACAGATACACACAGTGCCCTCAGATACACAGGAACACACACACACACACACACACACACACACACACACACACACACAAAGTGCCAAGTTTTAGTTTAGACTCTTTGTCATCAAGGATCTCTGGCAGTAGCAAAATGTGCATTCCTCTTCATGTTGAAAAGATTTGCCCTGGGTCACGTATAATGAAAACAACAGATCAAATAGGTCTACCCAGATCCAACGACTGCAAGTTTATCATTCTTCATTCTTTATCAGCGCGCCTGGGTTCAAACGTGTGTTTAATCTAAGGTTGAATAAATTGAATCGTCTATCTTTACAACTCTGGTGTGAAAACCAACTAATTAAACTGCTTGTAGTGGTTATAGCAAAAGAGAAGAAAGCTCTACAAATGCCTAATAATCACATTGCCAGACTGGAAGATGCTATTTGCTCCTCTGTGCATAGAGACTATTCTTCAGATGAAGAGAGTTCATTCTCTGGAGCCATCTATCCAACCTCTCTCACTAAATTCACTCACACTACATCTTTTTAAGGATTTATAAGACAGAAAAGAAAATAGCAGCAAGACGGATGAAAACATTTTCTTGATACAGGCATAAAACTCTAAGGACATGAAGCACGGAGGGGAGCCGCAGACAGGAAAAGTCTGGAGAAGATTAAATGCATACGTGTCACTAATCACTACATTCAACCTTTAGAAATGCTCTTTGTGAGGAAAGGTATCATAGAAAGACAGGTTATAAGGAAATGGGAAACCAAGCCTGAGCCACAAAGTTCACATGATGAAATGTGATGATGATTAAGCTCCTAGTGGCTTGTAGCCAAACAGTTGTGCCATATACAACTTAACCTGACCTCGGTTAAAGAGGCAATAATTCCAATGCATGTGAGAAAAGGAGACTTGTGAGCAACTGCGATGAACAAGTTCTTCCCCACATCACAGTGCTCAGGGTCTGACTGATTACCAAGCAATTATAAACCTATTTTGCAACTGGTTTCTCCCAGAGGTTCCTGATTCTCTGTTTGAAAGGTCGTTCTCCCTTCTCCCAGATCGTGATAATTAAGTGGCAAGTGAATTTTTTCTATTTCCAGTCATTTCCCATAGAAAGAAGTAGCAAGGGATGCCAATAT
Source organism: Typhlomys cinereus (assembly GCA_023101885.1). NCBI lineage: Eukaryota > Metazoa > Chordata > Mammalia > Rodentia > Platacanthomyidae > Typhlomys > Typhlomys cinereus. The sequence goes on along the minus strand of JALPQD010000130.1, from coordinate 4,529,992 downwards.
TTATAAAATAGTCTAGGTACACATGCACAGAAAGATTCCCTAGGAAGAGAGATCTCAGAAATCACGCAATGTAGTATGGTTTTAGTAGAGAAAAGACTGAAGTCTGAGGACGGACAGTGTTTTCCCCAAGATCTATGATTGAATTGAAAGCAGATCATGCACTTCTGATGCTCTTGTCCTGTGACTGACTTTTTCCCTATATAAAACAGTGACCTGCTGCCTTTGAAAGCGTAGGAATCTTTCTCATAGAACTGCTTCTCGAAATAGACAGACAGAAAGCATCTGTAACCTCCCATAGACTCTTTTCCATCCATCATTAACAGCAAGAAGATCCCACTTATAAAAGAAATCATGTCCTGCCCTCCAAGTCCTACCTATGCACCTAGTCAAACTCAGAGGTACCACAGTTGAGGAACTCCCTGTCTCTGTTTAGTTGGATAAGAACAGTGGACCAGTCCCACAGAGCATCCTCTCTTGAGCATCTACTAAGTGGGGACAAAAAGCAGAATCCCCTTTCATGAAATTCCTCCTTCCATATGTTCTTTCATTGTCAACCAGCACACAAGTTGCCAGCCTCCTTAGTTTTCTTGTCATGTGTCATCCTTGATTCTACAGGAACCCACGGTCTTGCTCTTTTTTGACTCCCTTTCATCCTCCGGCTCCATTCCCTGTCTTTGATATCTTTCTTCATTCTTTCAGAAATTCACCTTGGTGAATTTGCAGGTCGACTTTCTTGTGTCCTATAGGAATCTGGCATCCACAGTGCAATCTCCAGGTCCCACTACAGTTTCTGCCCTGGCTGGCTTCATGAGTAGACATCTCTTCCTGTTGCTCCAAGGCCTTCATGTCCTGCTGTTCTTTCCTGTCTCTGGAGTCATCTCATATCTGGATGCTTTTGATTTCCCTCTGAACTTACTGGTATTCTTCAAAACTGAAAACTGAGATCACGCAATGCCTTCAGGGTGTATTATGTCACTGCTATATTTGATAGTCTCCAAACTCTATCTCTGCCCTTGGAGTGCCTTCCAAACACTTCCTTCTAGTACTAGCACTGTGATTCACTTGTACAACAGGAAGATCTTTCTACTCATTGATTTCCTAAGTGTTACCACTTAGAATATGTGGAGTGCTTCCCCAGTTATTCATTCATTCACTTACCATTCATTCATTCACCCACTCATTTGTTTGGCACACATAATTGGCCCTAGTCTACGACAGGAAGCTTACCACTTTAAGGGATCTCCAGGATGATCTCACTGTGACGTCAATACCTTATGGGTTTCTTTTTTTTTTCATTAATGCATTTTTTATTATTATTTCAGCTCATTAAACACTGACCCCAGATTGTCCCATCCAGACATGTGGCAGCAGGGAGGGGTAGAAGCACTCTGGACCTGCGGAAATCCAAAGCACAGGGAGACTGCAGGGGGAAGAAAAAGGGACAGTGCTACATATCTGCTATTTCACAAATTCCTTCCCACACCATCCTGTGGATGAAAATAGATTGGGAATGGGATAGAAATAGCAGCACCTGCTTCAATCTGCAGTTCTTGCAACCTGAGCTCTCAGAACGACATGTGCTCCCAGGCGGCCACTCCTGTCACTGGGAACTGCAGAAGAGCTATGCTGGCCTTTAACATTCTTTTAATTACCCAGGTGTCTCTAGTGTCCCTCTTTCTCACACAGAGGCCAACAGAGAACCTACTAGACAAAGGGCCATTCAGAGATGGCCTTTGCGATTAACATTCTCTGTAATCTGCATTAGGTATTTTTATGATTTCTGAACTTCAGTTTCCAATCTATGAAATCAGAAGGCTGTAATCAATATTCTCTTGATCTAGGCCCATCATCCTCCCTCGCTCTGTGTCTGCAAACTTCTCCTCATAGCGCACATTCTTCACTCTGCACAGGGCTCCAAAACCCTTTCCCACCATGTTTCTGCGAGAAATAGCAGCAATCTCTGTTCAAAGCACTGATATTGACCACCACCATGACAGAGTCAAGCAATGCCCAAGCTCGGTTCTCAGTGATTTAAATCTCTGCCTCACGGTCTTCAAAGGTTAGAGGTAACCTTGGCTTCCAGGGAAGGACCAGAGCCAGATGAATCCATGTGTCCAAGTGAGGCAGTTTTGTAGATCCATCAGGGCTTTTAGTGGTTGCCATTTGACCCCAAGACTCTCTGAGTTATGTCTGCTCTCTTCTCTCTTGCCCTCCCCTTTTGTCAATTTATTCCACATCGAGCACTCAGACCTGAGGGTCACCCTCTGTTCCTTGTGCATGAGTGTCTGTATCACATATGTGTCTCTTCTGCTCACTGATTCACTGCAAATGTCTTCTCCATCCTTTCTCTTCTCCTTCTCCTTTCTCTCTTCTTCTCCAAAGAACAGGGAATTTCCATATTCTATGGGCCACCTTCAAGCTTCCTTTTGCCATTTTTTCCTTCTTTACCTGTTTTTTTCCTATCAGTCTTCCTTCTCCTCTTCTCTTCTCTAGACTTTGTTCTCCGACTTCATCTTCTTTGCTCTTCATTGTGCCCTTAAGGGAAGATAATTTCCTTCCTTCTTCCATTTTCATTTCATTCTCTTTCCAGGGTTCTTTCTCATCTTCATCTCCACACTTCAGCAACAAGTCTTGGAGGTAAGAAGTAACCAGATGGGTTCACAATATTTATACTTTAAGGAGTTGACCTAACCCCCAGAATATGATTATTCAACTGTAAGTTGTAATAGTGATAATCATAATATGAAATGCCTGGGTCATTATGGGATGACTATTAAAAATAACTAAGAAAAAGAATATAAATTTAAAAATACTGATGTGGGCAGAGGCAAAACAATTGCATTATAAAAAATAAAATTTAAACAGTGCCTTAATGTTGGAAAAAATGGGTGTTAGAAGTCAGTAGTAGATCGCTTGTCTAGTATACACAAATTACCAAATTCAATTCCTGAAGTATAAAAAGAAAAATATAAATTGTCCATTATAATGTTCACCATCATTTACAGAAGCAAGAATGTTAGTGCTTTTCCATCTCTGTCTTCATTTCCCCAGTCTCTCCCTTTCTCAGTTCCTCTCGAATAAGATCAAGTTCTCATGTTGACATTCCCTTTTTTTTAACAGATACATTATGTCTTTTTATTTTTTCTATTATGTTTATTTTTTCCCCAATCATGCAAACTTAATAGGTACCCCAGTCCCCTCCCTCCATCCCTCCCCAGACATTCCTAACTCCCTGATTGCCTTCTCTTGTAGCTCCCATTGCATTGTTTTATGGTTTTACCAACAGGGGTCATGTCATGTTAAAAGTGTGTCTGAGACCTGGAGTAGGGTGAGGGCATGTTAGGGACCAGCATCAGGCCTAGAACGAGGAGAGGAAGATTCCCAGATTATAGTATTCAAGGACATTCTCACTTAAGAGCCTTAGAGCCTTGTCATTCTCACTTCAGAGCCTTAGAGCCTTGTCATATACACTCAAAGTTAAAAGGTGTTGAACTGCTTGATGGGTGAATTTGCACTGCCTCCCCTTGCCCTAAACCTTTCTCAATCATATTTACTTTTCCTTCTCTGTGTCTTCCTGGATGATTCCAAACTCCATTAATTCCCATTCTTACCTATACATTTCATGACTCAACTTCAGCTTTTTTTTCAAACTTTAACTTTTTATTTATATATTTAGTGTGTGTGTGTGTGTGTGTGTGTGTGTGTGTGTGTGTGTGTGTCCTTGTGGAAGACCAAGGATGACTTTGGGAATCATCTTAGATTACTTCTACCTCTTTTTGGCTTCCCTCTGGGATTTCACAGACCCCTGCCCACCAGGACTCAAAGGTGACAGGTGACTGTCATGTCTGCCTGGAGTTTTCTACATGGGACCTGGGATCCCTTCTGCTTGCAAGGCAGAGTCTTAACCCCTGAGGTATCTCTCCAGTCCCTTCCCCCAACTTCATCTCTTTAATATATGCTTGGGTGTATATGTTTGGATGCATAGGTTTGGGTGTAGAGACAAGAGATTGACTCTCTGGTGTCTTCCTGGATGATTCCAAACTCACTGGGGTTGGAAGTCTCTTGTTTACATCAGAGCTTGTTCAGTGAAGATGAATGACTAGCCAACAGGTCCAGAGATAACTTGTCTCTGTCTTTTCCCATGACTCATAACTAGAATCGCAGACAGGTCGTCTTGCCTGCTGGATTTACATGAGTTCTAGAGCATCAGCACTGTGTTCTTCATGCTGCTAGTACTTTGCTGCTGACTCAGCTCCCTAGCCCATCACGCTTCTTTATCCAGTACTCATACCTTCTTTATTCCCTCTCTATACTCTTCCTCTGACCCTTGCTGATCTTTACTCTTGTCTGTTTGTTTGAATCTGCCAGACTCCCTTCTCTGTGTCTCTTCCACTGATTTATATAGGGCTGTTTTGTCCATGGATGGAAGAGATGCCTTTGATATTACACAGGATCAGGTTGGGCACAAAAGCCAGGGAAAGCTTTGCTTGATGTGGACAGTTTTATTTCTATTCACTTCCCTGGGTTATCAAACAGCCGCAGATCTCTGAACTCAAAACATCTGAGCAGTACATCCCTCTTCTCCCAATAGTGATGGGCATTTTTTAAAAGTCTTTAGCTACTTTTCCTGTAACTCACTGAACAGAGATCACATCATTAGTTGGACCTGGAGTTCAGACTGAAAAGATAATGTTGTTAAATTAAGAACAGATCTATGTTTGGGTCTTTAAATAAAAGCTAAAGATGTAGGGCTCAAAGCAACTGCTTCCTTCTTTCTGCTACCTGTCTGTTGTAGCCTCCACCTTTTAAAGTCAAGACCTTTTGAGAATTTACATCTCCCATTTGAGCTCCATTCAACACTAGCAATCACTTCTCTGATTAGAATATTCCCCTAAATGAAATTTCCTTTAAAAAATTTAGATTTAAAGAAGCTACTAATAAGGCACAGGTGGCTTTAAAAATTCTTCATATGGGCACATAAGTTTGCATGAACAATTTGCAGAAACACTGAACACTGAATAATGTATATGTATAAACATACACATATTTATATTGTAAGGTAGGCTTTGTCCATAGTTTGGGTTCTCCCATGTCAAGCGTCCATGACTGTCCAATGTGTGTGATATTATATTAGTGCTTCTAATTAAATGTGTTTCTTCAGTCAAGAACTTCCATAATAACACAGGCATAAGAGGAAACATCTTAGGAGCTAAAAATGTATATTTATGAATATCTTCACTCTTGTTAGACAGCATTTCTGCATGACAAATAGAACCATACTAAACTGTTGAGAGTAGATGAAAGAGGAAAGGCTGATCATATGGACCACAAGAAATATATATTCTTTGGGGAACCATAAAGTGCAGCATATTCTTTAAAGGGAAATTTATCAATATAATATTTGACAAAACTGAAAATGCATGTACAATATGACCTAGTATCTCTGTTCCCAGTAGTATGTTTTACAGATGCATTGCTGCATCTAAGAAAAACAACATATATACAAAGTGAACATGGAATCATCGTTGGGAGTAAGGAAAATGATGGGGGATGTCATAAAGGCCTGCCTGTGGGAGAATCACTTCATTTAAGACACAGTTGCAGCTGTTAATGAGAATATGTGAGATAACAATCTCTCTGATAGAATACCAAGTGCTGATGTCACACAGAGCATAGTACCTTTGTGACACTTTCCAGGAGTCAGCTGAGATCGAAATATGGTCTAAGGATCCTCTTCATGATGTAGTTTTCATTACAGAGAACTACAATGTATTTTTTATTTTTCAGGAAAGCTAGGAGGCAGGAAAAGCGACATGGCAATCTTTGATTATTCATTTCTTCTCCTAGTTGCTCAAAAACCCTAACATAGGTGCTATCATGATGAAACTTTATAAGTGATGGATTTCCTGTAGACACTGTATATAATGGGAAATGGATGTACTTTTTCTTTTCATGGGAAAACTCATGGATGTATTACTAATGAAGTATCCACCCTTACTTCAACATAGACTTTATTTTTGTTTATTTTCTGCACAAGTGTGTGACTCTGTGTGTGTGTGTGTGTGTGTCTGTGTGTGTCTGTGTCTGTGTCAGAGGGCGCTGTGGATACCTGTGGAAGCCCAAGGGTGACTTCGGGAATCATCCTGGATTGTATCTAACTCCTTTGCTTTGCTCTGTAGTTTCTCAGGCTCTGTCTTCCAGGTCCAGAAGTATAGGCCATTTCTAGCTGGTGGATTTTTGTTGTTGTTGTTTGTTGTTTTGCTTTGTTTGTTACATGGGATCTGGGATTTGAACTCAAGATCTTCTGTTTGGGAGACCGATGCTAAACTCCTAAGCCATCTCTCAAACCTCCAATCCTAGACCTTTAGTTTATATATAATCTCTGTTTATTTACCAAACACACATGAGTGTCCCAATTACCAAGGGCTATTAGGGTGAACACTTGGGGCCGTGGAGATGAATAAGGTGAATGATATTGAAGGTTTATGGATTTTGTGTGCTGGGCTATGGTTCCAAAATTGTGACATTGCTATTAGTACGAAAATCTAAGATGGAGAACAAACTGATTGAAGCTGAATCCCTGCTGCATACTGAAGACTGGATCTGCCACTGCTGCTTTGACCCTTGCACAGATAAACAACAGTGTCACATGGTCTGGGGATGCACTGGTGGTGGGACATATGCCTTTTTTAAAATACAGTCTGTGGACACATAAGATAAGAAAAGAACACCAGAGCACAAGATCTATCAGTCCCTGAATAATTTTTAGTATATCTGATTTAATTTTAATGCTTTGGGAAGCAGTAAAATACCTTATTCCTTATTATTATTTTTAACCAGGTTCAAATCATATTGAAATTATGAACTTATTAATGATAATTTGAGAACATTCCTTGTACAGGTGCTATTTTAAGGGTCCAATGTGATGAATTTATTTAGCATTTTTGAAGTAAGGTAGCATATAACCTGTGGACACACAATGTCCAGGCCCTTGTTACCTACTGTGTTTGCTGTTCCACCAGGTATGTATATGAGGGAGGGCAAGGAGATAGAAAGATGAATGAGAGCCATCTGTTGTGTTTCATCTCTGGACAGTTGCAGATATAAGCCATCAGTTGTGATTCATGGCATGAGAATGCAAACTGAGGAAAACGAAACAGAGAAACAGAAGCTTTTGGTTATGTGTATGTTGGAAGGGATATGTGCATATATGACAAAATCATCACTGTTCAAACAGAAGTCCCCTTGGCAAACAGTGTCAGAATCCATTTAGATTTTACATTGTGCATTTACACACACACACACACACACACACACACACACACACACACACACATCTCAGTTTGGAACTTTCCAATCCCATCAATTATGCATATACCAGGATCATTGTTCCTCAGTCCTTGGCTCATACTGTGTGGTTAATCATAAATACTCATGAATATATTCCAATAATAGTAAAGATTATTCTTTTTCTAGATCTGAGATCCAAAGCCCCTTGAATAAGTTACTTAACTTCCCTAGTGTTTGGTACCCTTGACTGAAACAATGAAATTATAATGGCATACTAACCTTTTGAAATGTAATATACCAGGCAAAGCGATTAGCATTACGGTTGGCACAGTAATAAGCACCCAGTAAACAGGTGCTGTAATTGGATTTTTAATAAAATGTCCCAAGAACATTTGGAAGGATTTTAGCAGTAGACTAAGGAACAAACCTGCTCTTTAAAATATCACTTTGTCAAGAGAGATAGGAGAAAGCATAGAGAGAGAAAGAGAGACAGACAGACAGACAAACAGACTGAAATTAAAATTTTACTTTGAAAAGTACAAAAGGCATAAATATCTAAATTTGAGATAACAGGAAGGAAACATTGGTTTGAATACCTCTGAGTGCGTTTAGTGGAAATCTGGGCTAAAAAACTCAAAGCATGTATTATAAATTTTAAGTGAAACACCTGAACTTACATGAGCCTCACCTAGACTTGGGTATGTGTGGAGGGGGTAAGATGACTTGGTTGTCACTTGGTGAGACATTGGGATTTCAGTAAAGACAAGATGCTTCCTGTCTCTCACCCTCTCCAGCTGTGGGTATTGTATTCCTCTAAACCCCTACTCAATCACTGGTAATGAAGGGGACTATGAAGTTGTCAGTGGGTGACTTGAATTAAGAATGAGGACAAGACATCCACAGTCAAATCAAAATGGTTTTGCCAGCAATTTCCCTTTTGCCTGCCCCTCCCACATGCAAACTGGAGTCTAGAAACTGCTTGCGCATTATGGCTGTTACAGAACCAAGCTATAATTTTCAGGCTAATGGAAGACGTATTGGCAAAAGTTGACATTAAGTGGAACTAATTGCACTGTAACTGCTAAATAACTAAGAAATAACTACCCTGTAATTTATGGTGCAATGTGGACTATTCAGTAACTTTGGAGCCCTTCATGTAGCAAAGAGTTCAATGATGCATGGGCTGCCAAACTTTCTACCATTCAGAGTCCAAGAAGCTGAAGGCTGTGTTGTACAAACATGCAAGGCAGCAGTTTATAAGGGTAACCTGCCCTACTTAGAGATAATGGCTTCATTCCAGTGCTTAGTGGATGAGAATTATTCTCCATGAATTCTTAGCTGCAGTTCCATTGTAGGCTGCAATCCCAAACCTAGTGCATGCTTATGAAGTTATGTCTATGATGCTATGGTTCTTCAAATGGATGGCCACTTTTTAGGACAACATAAAAAGAAAATAAGGGTATTTTTCTCATCTGAATGAAATAGTGCACACGCCTGGTTCAACTGTAAATTCCACTTCTTCCACACCATCTTCTGATCAGCTGTAGCAAAGGACTCCATCAATTTCCCTTGAATTTTTGTGCTAACCTTTCAACTAGTCTTCTACCACTCATTTCTCTTCCCATACCACATATCCCTTTTTGTACAGTTGAGAACAATTCTACTCTAAATTCAAACATACATTCAGATAACTTCCCCTACTTACTTTCTTTAAAGAATCTTGTGCTATCTGAAAGAGTACTTTTCAAAGCTGTGATCTATGTGACATGAATCCCAAGAGTTATATATGATCAAATGTATTTGGAAAACACTTAATGTTATAACCTCCTCTAAGCCATTCATATCTTAAAATTTGAAGGAATTCTCTTCCCAACTCACTGCCCTCAGGTATCAGGGAATTTAATTAAAAAAAAAAAAACCTGAAGGCACTAAAGCAGTAAAGAAGATATGAAGAGGTAGGTGAAAATTCTTAAGTCTTTCTGATAGGCTCTTTTTAGCATCTCTAGAGATGAGCATGAGTACTGTATCTGGAATAATATTTGAATAACATACATATGTGATAGCTTATATAAATAACATATATTTCTTATAATCTCATATATAATCTATAAATCTCTTATATACAAGATATAAAATGTAGCAGTAAATTTCACCTTTTTAAAACTTAACAGTATATACTGAGTATCTTCCCAAAGACTTCATACAATGATGCTTTACTATTTTTTTCATGGGCACATGTTAGAATATGTACCACAGTTATTCAACCAATATTGTAGAGATGGAAGTTGAAAGTATATTGATGTTCCTATTGCAATAAAAGACCAATGGCAAATGTAAAAATAAAATAATTAAAAATATGAAGTCATATGCACAAAAGCTGAGAGACTTGAAGGAATCCTATAGTGAGTAATCTGATTTAGCTTTGAGTAAGATTGCCCTGATTAAACTTTGACCCCAGAAATATATCTGTGTATGACACATGAGAGTTTGTGTCATAACCCCTAGCTCCCTCTTATATCTCTGTTTACTGAAAAGCATTTAGGAGCAATTCTTTATATGTTATTATGATATTATATTATTTTAATAATATTTAATATATAATTATAATCTTTCCTAATAAACAATTTTCTTTGGTGACTTCATTGTAGCCTCTCTTTCCACACAGTTACTGACACTGGCCCTTTCCACTAGCTAGAGAAGTTTGTTCCTTTGGGGTTATCACATGAATTTGTTCAGGAGCTGCACATATGTTGGACATTGACTTCTCTTAAGTTAAGCTAGGAATCCATAACTCTGTCCCTGTTGACACTTTGGGTCTTCTACTTTGTTACTGGTGATGGCTGTTTCTTTTGCTGTCAGCTATGCGAACACATCACTAGTGCTGACTCACTAGATGCCAGGAGTTCTCACAGCTCCCTCACAGCACTGGTTCAGGACAATAAAAATTCCCCAGAGACTGCCAAATGTTTCTTCAGAAAGGTAAAATTATTTTAATTATGTAAATACTGTCATTCATTCTCATTTTCAAAATGAATTTATTTTTGACTCATTGAAAGAAGCAAAGACAAAAAAGAGAAAGTAGATGATTTTCTATGTGATAAGGAGTTGTTCAGACAAAAAAGAGGTGATAACTCCAATGTGTTTAATTTGTGTTCATCTACCAATTTACTGTCAACTGAATTTTTATCCATGTGAAATAGAAATATCTTTATGTGTGATGTTGTATCCAAATAGCTCCTCTAGAGAAAAATAGAAGTGAATATACTAGGAAGATCACAACTAAGAGAGCCAGGTTTCACCTAACACATCTTAAGATTAGAATGTACTGGATGTCACCCCCTGGCCAGAGATAAAAACCTGTTAAATTAGAGTCTTGTTATAAGAGTATATTCAAAGGTAGATGGAATAAAAGTAGGAAACCGCGGTGAGGGAGGGGTTACTCTCCCATTTGCAAAATTGTTACTTTCTATCTGGCAGACTATATGCCCTCCCCTTCTGGAGCCAAGAGCATTGCAGGAGTAGCAAAACTGAAAAAAAATAAATCATAATTCAGGACATCAGAGACTCTATATCAACCACCTAGAGCTAGGCCAGCCTCATCTTTCCCCATCCTAAAGCTCAGGGAAATTTGCGGGAGAGGGGGCAGTAAGATTGTAAGAGCACAAGGATGGGAGGAGCAATGATATGCAAGATACTCCACACAAGTTAGGGGCCAAGCAATCATAATAGGACTTTGCATGACCTGTGCAATGTCCAGTACATTATTGACCCCTCAAAGTCTAGCATGGACTAAAGGCACTAGGATCCTTAGAAGCTAGGGATTAAAAGCCACAATAGTGTTCCTATACTTAAGGGGATCACAAGAAAGAGTTCTAGGAAATGCCACTGAGTCCTTACACCTCATCAGAGAGGAAGACCCAGAGGAAAGTTTGACCTACACATTAAAGGATGCTCCAGGGATGGGGGGAGGAGGCACTGGGAGATAGGGAGGGAGGGGGGAAAGGAAGGGGAAAAGGGAGGGAGGAAACAAGGGGGTCCAGAAAGGAGTGGAGGGAGGGAGGGGACCGGTGTACCTATTAAGTTTGTATGAGTGAAAATAAATAAAATAAATAAAAATAAATAAAAATGTTTGCTTTATACATTAAAAAAGATTAGAATGTACTATTCTTCAAAAGTTAATTTTTCTCCAAGTCCTGATTTAATTAAAGAGGAAAACACAGTGAACATTGTTCTTCACACTTATGAAATGTAAAATCCAGGTGTATTTTCCCTATTTAGCATAGAAAAAGCTGGTGATGAATACATGCCACTGCTCAGTTCCCTTTTTCTATCTACATAGTTCTCAATTCCAGCCAGGGAATGGTGATGCTCGTCATGGGCAAATCTTACCACCTTAATAATACCATAAGGACACTCCTACCCACCCACAGAGCCATGTTCAGAACCTCATTACTAGGTGATATTAGATGTTTCAAGTGTAAAATTAACACTAAGCACCACAAATACTTCTAGACTATCAGATCAGAATTTTTGAAAGTTGACCTTGGTATTTGGTTTGTAAGATATATACTAAGAATTGACGAACTTTAATTATAGGAACAAATTTGCTTCTCTGCTTGTTTTGCAAATAAAGTTTTAACAGACAACCTAACTCGTTCTTTATATAATTTCCCTGGTTGTTTTCACCTTGCAAACAGGGTGTGGGTTTTTGCAATCTTTTGCATGGCTCACACAGTCTACAGTATCTACTCTTTGGCCCACTATTCCATGAATGCTGCCCTGGAGGATAACACAGCTAATGCAGTCTACTACATGCTATAAATTTCTCCTATGTAATTTTCATGAAACCCATTCTATTAAAAATTCCCAAATGACCTCTATTTGCAAGGTGCAGCAATAATTCATAGAACACAGTTGCAGCTAACCAATATTGTGGTGGTAGATAAAAGTAATATCTTTTATTAATGTGGGTTTTCAGAGTATTATGGATTCACATGAATGTATGACTGATGTGGTCTTGAAATTAAATACAACTTTGATACAAATATCATCATCCACATTTTTGTGAACATAGAAAAAGTGATGTAGAAGAGTTAAGCTCCTTTTCAAAGTTTCATGGCCATGAAGTGTCAATGCTGTGTTAAAAAAAAAAAAAAAAGAAGAAGAAAGGGTGGAGAGATGCCTCGCAAGCAGAAGGTCCTGAGTTTGGATCCCGGGTCCCATGTAAAAATGCCAGGCAGAAACAGTGGTGGCCTGCACTTCTTACCCTGGTGGGTGGAGCCTGGGAAATCCCAGAGCAAAGCAAAGAAGGAGGTAGAAGCAATCCAGGATGATTCCCAAAGTCACACTTGGTCTTCCACAGGGACACTCAGTGCCCTCTGATACACACACACACACACACACACACACACACACACACACACACACACACACACACACACACACACACACACACACACACACACACACACACACACACACACACACGCACGCAAGCACACACAATATATATATAAATAAAATATTGAAAAAAACATTGAAAGATGTTTTTACCTGGACCCTGGACTCTGGATTCATTGCCTAATTGATAGGATGCTCTTGGGGTTTGTAGACAACTCCTCAGTGGCTTACTTCTTACTCTTTTTTATCTCATATATATCTGTAGCTTCAGGATAATAATGATTCTGACCCCCTTTCTGGAACATTACTAATCCTTATCTTCACTTATCTTTCCCATTTGAACTCTCCTCCTAAGTTCCAGTCTTTCCAGAATTAACATTGTTTCCCTCATCTCATTTATGTGCTGGTACTAGTGTCTCTCTTGATCTCTGCCTCTGCTTGTATTTATTTCTACTCTTAGAATTTTCTGAGCTATACTAAAGGATGCTCCAGGAATGGGGAGGGGGGAGAGAGCATTGGGAGAAAAGGAGAGAGGGGGTTAAAGGAAAGGGAAAAGGGGGGAAGGAGCTAGGAGATCCAGGGAGGAGTGGGAGGAGGGAGGCGAATGGGGTACTTATCAACTTTGTATGAGTGGAATAAATAAATAAATAAATAAAAATAATTTTCTGAGCCAGAGAATCTGTAGCCTCTACCGGGCGATCACCTCCTGGGAACTAAACCTTGCCAAATAACATCTGTCGATTTGTATTGGATGCAGATGAATGTGACTAATAATGGAAGCTTTGTCCATTTCTTTAGCAAAGGAAACGCCATGCTGAAACCCTTATATTAAAGACCCTTGGGAATGGAATCAGGAAGCCTGATTTTAGGGCCTACCTATACCACTAACTGTTATGCCCTCGTTTGTAAAATTTAGATAATTATAGGTATATTACAGACCCACTGTGAAATTAAATGGAGCCAAATTTTGTGATGGCACTTTGTGTAAATACAGGTAATTGCACATACATGGGGTAGTGGTATTAAAGCTAATTTTGCTATCAGGTATTGTGTGAGTGCATTTAAGTTGTCATGGTAATACTATAATATTACAATGTGATAAAGAGGAAAAAAAAACAAGAACATGGGAGATTAAAACCAAACTGTAAGTACAAAATACCATTTCAAAGGAATCAGTGTACAACTTGGACAAGCCAATAAGTGCAATGCCAAGGAAACTTCTAAGCTATTAAAAAAACCCATTGTTAGCGAATACACACCCCCATGCTTACTTTGCTTTTTCAGAACAAAAACTAGTTTCTCTAATTCAGACATGGTACATGGTTTGTGCATCTTAATGAATATTTTATCATTCATAAAATCTAAGGAATGTTACTGATACTAATTTTTCTTCTAATTTGTTTGATCAAAAAGGTATGGATTGAGGGTTGAGGCGATGGCTCAGTGGGTAAAGTGTTTGTTACACGAGCCTTAACATCTGAGTATAGGTCACCAAATCCCATGTAAAAGCTCGACCCAGTGGAGTATGCCTCTGTAATCACTGACTCTTATGAGCAATGGGAGGAAAGGCCTGAGAAGTACCACAAACTCATGGGCTAGCCAGTTGGCAACACACAAAGTTTGCAACACACAAAGGTGCAACACACAAAGTTTGTTCCCTTACTTTTACATTTGTCCTGTGACATGTAACTCCTATCATCCCCATGTATGCACACACAATATAGTCACTCTTGGCAGGCACACAAAAGAACACATGCTCTCACCAATCACACACATGCATATACATAAAGGTAGGGCTTGATAAGTGGGTATAAGTTTCTTTCAAGAGTGATAAACATTATTTTAAATCAATGGTGTTGGCAGTAAAGCTCCGTGATCTAGCATTGCATTTGCTCTGCTTGTCAGCCAGCTGCACACAGTGATTCTTTTATCTAAGCACTTGGAAAAACTGTGCTACTTTTCTTTTTGCGCCTGTTTTTAAATGAAGCAAGTCAGGTGATTTTCTTTGGCCAATGAATGTGCTTGGAAGGAATGTGTGTTCCTTAAGCATAGGTGCTTCATGTGTGCACATGTAATTGGATTACACTCAATTCACCATGTTCAAAGTAGAAAGTAGAAAACACTGAGATTAAGTGTCCTTTAGGCTGGACTGCTGCCTGTGTCTGTTGGACATGTCAGACAAATGAGACCTAAACATATTTTCAAAACCCAACATTGTGGAGAATATTCATTAAAGAGAAAATTAGTAGATTCTCACTGATAAATCTATCTAACCAAGGTGGAAATTCCCAAATGTCTCTTGCAGAAGGGAGCTTTCAAAGACAATCACAACACATCTAAAAGAATGCCAACATGGAAGTACCCTTCATTGTAATCTGAGGAGGAATTGAGAATAAGAACCCTCTGTTTTCTTTCCAAGATCCATCACTTCCGTAAGCCACTTCTAAGGTAGAAATAAAGATGTCAGAGAATTATCAAGACAGTCAAATGAAACTAGAATCACAGAAGCCCAACTCCATGAGAGTCTAGAGGGAACTTGCCTCTCCTTACCCAGGAAACTTTAGCTCGCCAGAAAAGATTGCATGTGACAACAACCCTCTCTTCTTCCTCTCCCCACCCCCTGACCCCTGACTTCCTCTTCCCCTGGGATTATGAAGATTGCATGAGATGATAAGTGGGGGGCATGATCTATAAAATGCAGAGTGGTACATCAATATTAATTACTATTTCTCAGTCTATCAAGTGAATACAACGTTCTCTGCCTTGTGTAGCTCCAACAATTTTACTGAATCCCATTTGGATGGGTAGATGCAAACAAAACCACTTCATAAATATATAATACCTATGAAAATCTATCCCATTAGAACTATTTTATTTTGTGTTCTTATTAATTATGTATGTATTTATTTGTGACCATACTGTACAACTTAATAAATCTGAGTCAAACTTGTTAGCCCTCTACTGAGACAAGTTTCTTTTTCCCTCCTGAAACATAGGAAGAACATATTGTGATTAAACATATTGCATGAATATTCCTTTGTGGCCCCTAGATTTTTATCTTTAATAAGTTATGACGGTTAATACTATCCTAACCTTTAATAAAAATTCTGCCACATTTTATTTTGAGGTAGCTTCCTGCTACCTCTGATCACTGTATGAAAATTTATTTGATTATAAACATAGCTAAAAGTGAGAAGGACACTGTAGATGCACATGGAAGACAGCTCTTTTGAGAAGCTAAAGTGGCTTGAATTGCTTTCTATCTAATGAATTGTGTTTCTGCCTATCTGTGTCTAACTAAACTAATCCTCAGTGTGTAGAACCTCTCTTCTAACCTGGTGTGCCATGCAAGTGGAAATCAAATCAGTTTTGCCATGTTTTTTGTTACACAGCATGTCCTAGTCAATGCTGGCAACTATATGCACTTGAAGAACAAAGTAGGCAAGTACAAACACCAACTGGAGGAATTTCGTTTTAGTAAGAATGGAACATGAGTCCTGAATTATCAGTATACCGCTTTAAAGATATGATAGAGATGAAGTAAATAGTTCATGTTCAAATATTTTGAGTTTCTCCATTGTTATCTGATCTGCAAAATTTTGGATAGGAAAAGTAGTGATGAGCAAAAGGAATAAGGAACAGTAAGATCAAAAAATTAAATTAAGCTAGAGAATTTCAAGGCTGATTCCTGGGTCAGGTAGTTTTCAGTTCCATGTATGATATTTAGGAGCCACAGGTAACCCTGCAGCTGAAGTTGGATTTATTTGAAGTTGGTTTTATTTGGACATAAAACCAATACTATAAAAATGCAGCCACCCCTGTGGCCACCAAATACAAAGAAATCAGACCAACTCATCCAAAGCTCTTTTCGCATTTCACATGACTGGTTTGGTTTTTAATTGAAAGCAGGACAAGGGTCCAGAAGAATGGTACATTTTATCTTTTTCTTTCGAGGTTTTTCTCTTTTTTTTTTTTTGAAGAAAAACTTACAAATTTAAAGGAGCAAGCAAAGAGGAATGAACTTTCCCATGTGAGGGGCAAACCATTACCTGAACACCCAAGCTCAGGTGAGTTTGCAAAACCAAAGAGACTGACTGTAAATGCTAAGAAGGCACCAGAACAACTGACATCTGAATGTGTTCATTAGACCTGAAGAGGAAAGAAAACAACAGGTTTTTAGAAATTGACACTGGTCAACATTTAGCGGCTTTGTAAAAGCAATAGTGAGCTTTTTTTTTCTAGAAGTTACAAGTTGGTTGGAGTTACACAACCTTTCCATGAGGCCCATTTTCTGGTTCATTCAATGGTTCTTTGATGAGTATGTGGTAAAAGATTTATGAACATGGGGCTGGAGAGGTGGCTCAGGGGTTAAGCTTCCGCCTTGCAGGCAGAAGGTCCTGAGTTCAGATCCCACGTATAGACGCCAGGCGGAAACGGGGGTGGCCTGCGCTTCTGGTCCTGGTAGGGCGGAGCCTGTGAATCCCGGGGCAGAAGGAGGTGGAGGCGTCCATGGTGGTTTGCGAATTCGTCCGTGGTTCTACACATACACATACACAGACACAGACATACACACACGCACACACATACACACACACATGCGCACAGTTGAGTAAATAATAATAATAATAAATTAAAAAAATAAAAAAATAAAAGGTTTATGAACATGACTTCATGTATGTGTCTGTTTGCTTGCAAATATGTTCACTTTGTTTCTTTCATTTCACTGTAGCATGATCATCGATTTAAATTTACATATGATTGAGGACAGCAAGAAAGCCACAGAGCAAGGTACCTACCTGCTAGCAAGGCTGCTGATGTGAGTTCAAAACAAGGAAGCTCACAGGATGGAAGAAGTAAACAGATCTCTGAAGGTTGCCTTCCATGTGACAAGATTTTCATGTGATCTCTCTCTTCTCTCTCTCTCTTTCATTTCTCTTTCTCTCCCTACCTCTTCTTTCTCTATAAACATATATAAAATATAAAAACCTTCTGGGATAGACTCCTGCACTAAAAAAAAAAAAAAAGGTCTTAACACCCAAACAAAACACAGTCTAGTGCAATGGAAGTGCTTGAAATAGCCAACAACAATCAATCAGAGTACAGAGTATCCATGACTCCAAAATGCTCAGTCAGAATCAGGACAAACAAATCCCTTCCCATCTTAAGGCTCAGGGAACTTTACAGAAGAAGGTGAATAAATATTGTAAGAGCCTAAAGGTGGGGAAATCCACAGCTGGCCAGGTAATTTCACTCAAGATGGGACTGCTGCATCCAGGAGCTCACTGCAATGAGACTTTTGCCTACCAGCCCTGTACACTGGCTGACATTCCAACATTCCCACTTAGACTAGCCAGGATCTCCGTAGAGATAATTAATTACATGCAGTGGGGGCTAGGATTATACAGGTGAAGAAGAGTCCTCCTATCAGTGGGTCAACCCAAGGAAGGGCCACTTAAGTTCTAAGCTCCTACTAGAGCAAACAATTCCAAGGAACCCTGGGGCCCATAGAAGCAGACAGAAAGGAGCGTGGAGGGGAGTGGGATGGATTGGTGAAGGCAGGGGAGGGTGGGAGAAGAAGGGGGAGGGAGAAAGGGGTACAGGGACAACCTCTTACCATGTTTGCAAAACTAGCAAAAGAAAAATTTGAAAAGGAAAGAAAGTTACATCTTTTTAAGGTGTACTTTGTGATCCTTTGATAAGTTGACACATTGTGAATATTTGATTATACTCAACTTAATTAACATATTCACCACCTTACATAGTTGCTGTTTTCCTGGTGACAATACTTGCCACCCACGACCTTAGAAAATTTCAAATATGTGATGTTATAATTAGTTATGGCCACCATGCTGTGCATTAAGTCTTCTTGAATTAATATATTTATAGCTCTATTGATCCCTTTAATCAAAAACTCCCATCTCCCCACTGCTCTGAAAACTTATTACTTATCTGTGTTTTAATCCCACCTTACCATCATATAATTATAGCATCTGAGGCTTGCCACATTATGTTCAGTTTATTTTACTTGTATTAAGTGACATTTTATTGATATCTATCAGGTTATGTTCTACCAAAGTTCCAATGGAATTATTCAAAGAAAAAGAAAACATCCTTTAAAATTCTGCAGGACCACCGAAGTACCCACATAGCTAAAGGACTCTGGATAAAAAGGACAAAGTTAGAGGCAACATATATCTTGATTTCAAATGCCATTATGAAGTTAGAGTAATCAAAGTTTTAACATCAAAATATACAGGTATATCAGTGGAACAGAGTAGCCTGAAATAAATACAGTTGTGTATAACCTAGTAGCTCTAAGCATATGTGTCAATAATACAGAAAAGGTGAAGGGCAGTCTCTTCAATAAATCATGCATAAAAATTTAGACATTTTATGCAAAATAGATAAAAGAAATTGTATCCTTATCTTATGTTTTACACAAGCTCTAATCAAACCTGTCAAAAGTCTTGAGTACAAAGCCTGAAGCTGAAGATTTCTGGAAAGAAAATGCAGAAAAAATATTAATGACATCTGACATGGAACCACAATGACCAAGCAAGATTCCATCAAAATTCGTCACCAAAAATGCACCTTTTAGAATAGGGAAGGATGTTTTCCTGCTATTTATCCTTATTTAATGATCTAGAACTAAGCCTTTAGACACACCTATAGAGTAATTTAGTGAATTTAAATATCTGGTCATGCCTGTAAGAGATTACCTGATTAATATTGGAACACACCACCTACAGTGCATGGGATCATTCCCTGAACAGATGGATAACTGGAAAAAGAGTTGTTTATCTCTGGTAGACAAGCAACCTGGAAAGTTTGCTCCTCTCAGCTTTTTCTGTGGATGTGGTATGGTTAATTCCCTTAGCTCCTGATGCAAATGTAACTCTCCTATCATAATAACCTGTAACAGGAAACCATGAGCATGAAGAAAACCTTCTCATCTCCCTAAGTTATTTGGGTTATTTAACTATCACAGTCACTGGAAAGCAACTAATGCAGATTTGATATCAGAACAGTGGCATTTTGCTGTGAAACCAAGATAAGGGTTAATTGCCAAAATAAGCGAGAATATCTGCATGCCTATAACAAAACTTAAAGTTCTTCTTAACTTAAAAATGAGCAAGCTGAGCATGGTTGAGAAGTCCTGGAATTCCAAACTTTAAGGGAAGAACTGAAAGTTTGAGTCTAGACTGGACTTCATAGAGAGAACCCGTCCGAAATAAACAAAAACACACATGACTGGTGATGGGTACATTGAAAAGGTACAAAGTGTTCTAACTACTCAAAAAATGCAAATCAAAGTCATAGTGGGCTATCTCTTAATACCTGTAGAATGGCTATCACAAAGGGCAAAGACTGTTAAGTACCCATAGCAAAGTGGAGAAATCACATGATATAATGTTCCAAATTCTTTTAGCCAATATGCAAAATTATATGCACTTTCCTCATAGATAAGAATGTTTTCCCATTATGGATATGAATACATCCAAAAACATGAAATTAATGTGTTAAAGACTTTATTGCATTGCTTACCATAGCCAAGGTACACGCAAGCTGTATGTCTCAGTGGATAGATGGAGACATCAAGACAAATCATACACGCATGCATATATGAGAGAAAAGCATTCAAATTTAATAAAGAATTCACATCATTTAATTGTGGCCGTGAGCAGATTGTTTCTGCTTTCAGGAGAGGAAAGATGAAACGCAGAAACATTCAATGAACCTCAGTAGTCCTGTTGATCAATAAGTTGGCGATGATAAGATTTGAATATCTTTCTGTTTGTTGTCAAAGACCACAGAGTTTCCATCATTTCCTAATGTTCCCTAAAGTGTTTCTAATTTCTGCTCACTGTGTAAAATTCTTCCTCATTGTCCTTCTGTTAGTTTATCATTAATACCAAGGACAAAGAAAAAAATCAAGAAAACCTAAATACTTAATAGTTCATGGGAAGAAATTCATTTCTTTGTAACTTCCATTGATGCTCATGGAATCTTCTAAAACAGTCCAGAATGGTAGTAACTTCCAAATTAGAAATGGCAAATTAGTTGCTATTCAGTCTCTACTAGTGTACATCCTGAACTTGCTAATCATTAGTTCAATGCTCCTTTAAATGTGATGGCTGCAAAGGAACACTCTGCTTTGCATTGAGGAATATGCTTACTTAGTTCTCAGTCTTCTCTCAGGATAGCCTTCAAATTCATAAGTTTTACTCCAAAATCCATAAAACAAATTCTCTGCCACTTAAGACTTCTCTGCTTATAATCATTTGCATTTCTCAATTGCCCAAGAAGCAACATAAGCCACTCTGGAAAAGATGACATTTCATTGACACAGACTGGACAATAAAATGACATAATTATGTCCAACATGCATGAATATTTTAGAACTATGTCTAGAGAATGTTAAATAAATCTTTAAAATTCTGCAACAGCAGTTTCTGGTTCTGCCATTTCTCTCTACCTTCTCATGACTTAAAAAATTAATTTTCTCCCCGGAATCATGTGGGCTATACTTTATATTTAGTCATTTATTCGGTTTCTATCTTTCTCTAAGGAATTCAAAGTATTTATCCCTTTGACACTCATGGATTATTTATTAAATACAATTTTGCATTTGTGACTTGTGATATTCACAATACTGCCCCTTTCTATTTGGAGAAAGGAAACGTATTGCTTGAAAGGTATTTGGAGATACAGGAATTTTGCTTTCTTCTCCACTAAACAATATTCTTTGAATATCAAGTGAAATTTGACACTGATGAGACATGCCTTTACATCCAGATATTTTTAAAAATACTTTGTCAATTTTTTAAAATTTTTTTTATTCAATGTGTGCATGCGTGTGTGTATGCGTGTATGTGTGTGTAGAACTACGGACGAATTCGGGAAACACCATGGACCGCCTCCTCCTTGTTTACTCTTGCCCTGGGATTCACAGGCTCCGCCCTACCAGGACCGGAAATGCAGGCCGCCCCCGCTTCCGTCTGGCGTCTACACATGGAGTCTAGGATCCGAACTCAGGACCTTCTGCCTGCAAGGCAGAGGCTTAACCCCTGAGCTACCTCTCCAGCCCCAATATATTGTCAATTTTATATATGTGTGAGTTGTGTGTGTATGCGTGTGTGTGCGTGTGTGTGTGTGTATGCGTGTGTGTGCACATCAGAGGGTACTCTGTGCCCCTGTGGTAGACCAAGGGTGACTTTGGGAATCATCCTGGATTGTTTCTACTTCTTTCTTGCTTCGCTCTGGGATTTCCCAAGCTCTGCCCACCAGGGTCAGAATTGCAGGCTGCCATTTCTGCCTGGTGTTTTTTTTTTGTTTGTTTCTTTTTTTTTACATTTATTTTTCTACTTTTACTAGCATATTGAATATTCATTGCAGATTCCTTCCCGCCCTCTCCCCTCCAACCCCTTTCTTACCTTCACCATTCCCCTTACCTCCCTACCTTCTGCCTCTGTGCTTCTATTGACCCCAAGGTTCATACTATCTTGTCTACTCCTGTGGGTGCTCAGGCCTCCATGGTACATCATGGTACTTTCTTTAGGCCACCCGACTGATATTTGTATTTCTCTTCACTCATCCAGCTTTAGAACAAAAGGTTTCCACTGTAAATGCTCATTCTACAGTTATAATAACATCTACCTACAGAGCACTTTGATGCACTGTCTTCCTACTTATAGGTTTATTGGTTGTCTTCCCTATTGATTCCCTCCCCCATTTTTTAAATAGGTTCTTGTTCTAGTTTTCAGGTAGCAGGTATGTATACCATTTCAACAAGTAGGTCTTAAATCCGATCAGAAAGCTGTTGGTTTTCTCCTTGATACTCATGCCATAATTACATTGTTGCCATGATGATTTATATTGCAACTTATAGATTTCATGACATTGATGGGCTTGTGGTTAATTAATTCTCTTCCCCAGTAGCTTCTACAGTACTCCTTCCACCTGGTGTTTGTATGTGGGACCTGGGATCAGAACTCAGCATCTTTTGCTTGTGAGACAGAGTCTTAACTCCTGAGCCATCTCTCCAGCCCAATGAAGATACTTTTTGAGAGCTCTTCACATGTAGAGAATGACTCTTAATAAATATCAATAAATATCAGGTCACAAAAAGTTATGACAATTCAAATAAGAAGAAAATATTATTGCATAAAGAAATGGATAGAATAGGAACATAAACCTTTGAAATTCTGAAAATCATTAATTTTCAAAAGTCAGCAATGTGGAAATTATGAATTTAATGCTGGCCTCTTCAAGTCTAAATTTATCATTTTGGCAGTTTCTAAGACCTGTCATAGACTGACCTCTGCTCATATCTCCAGAACAACCACTCTCACACTTGCTTCTGCCAATCATCCCACTAATTTTATGGAATGGATTTTTATGTATTGGAGTCTTCCAACAGGCGACAATTCTTGCATGGGCTCTCCTCAGCGTTCTTAAGTAAGTCTTCAATGACAAGTCACTTTCCCAGGGAGACATGAAACTAAAAAGATTTTCTATTCAAACTGAACTCAAATGGAGAATTTCCCATGCCCCAGTAAATAGCTTGCATGAGTTTGTGCATATAGGAGTAACCTTAACTAAAATCAGTAGGTCTAAAAACAATGTGAAAATAAGACAGTCATGAATTGGGAAGAAGAAAGAGGCTGAGGAGTGTGAGAGGGGTAAATATTGCAGGTATATGTGTGGCCAATGAATTGCGCACATGCATGAAAATGTAAAAGGCTAAAGAGGACTGGATTTCAACATTTCCAGCTTGTTTTGATGCTGTAAACATTCTAATTATGTAATATCTTTTACTTAAAGAAGAAGCAATCACCTTTGAAGTTTTGGTATAACAAAAGAAATTTGAGTTTCTGTCAAATGGGAATACATGACTTCTCATCCAAAAGACACAGAGAGCATAGGGTAGATAATTAAATTCATTTGTAACTGCACCTGGTGCTTGGAACAGCACCAGGGGGGTGGACAAGACTACTTTCTTTATTCCACTAATGGATGAGGCACAGAGACATAATGATGATCACCAAGTACTTTGCCGGTCCTGGAGTACTTTTCAAGAGCCTTCATAACTCCTGCAATATGCTTTCAGATGCTAACAGTTCTTTATATCTTTTATTTCCTATTTGAAAAATTATGTGCTCCCACACAAAGACCATCAGGGCTTAAACTAAAAGACTGAAAATACAGTTTATCTAGAAACTATGACTATGTTGAAGTCTAGACCTTCAGTTTGTCTTTCAAAATGCCATGAGGGTTGGTTCCTTTTGGTTGGTTCAGATTCCTAAACTGGAAGAATGAAACAGAAAATACATCTTACAAGACAATATAAGATGAAACCATACACAGGTTATGTGAATACTCCAAATACTTCAAACACAAATGGAGACGAAATGATTACTTACCAATAGGACTTATGGAAATATATTAGGAGATGTTAGAATGTTTCCTTCAGGGAATGGACGTTTTTCCATATTAGTGTTCCATTTTCTTCCTGTGTGGTCTCCTTTGCTTTAGCAGTCAATCATCCTGTCCTCTGGGGATTGTCATTTTCATTTATCTCATTGTCACACCCAAAATCAGCATTAAAGAATATGGCAATAAATATATTCAGATGATGGATGTGATTCAAAATTCCTTTCTCCTTAAGAATTTATATTCTCAGTGTCATATTAAATCTGCAATAGTCACAGACTGTGATCTATTTACAGCACTTAAGACATTTGTAGCTTTTGTATCTGTTCAAACCCAATCATTTGAACACCATCACTATTCTATATATTTATGTCATACATTCATTGAATCTTTCTTTGGTTGCTTAATCTCTCTCATCTCTAACAATCTTCATTATGGAAAGTTCAATGTATAAGACTTTTTCAGGAAAGCCAAGATTTTAGTCTTTTTCTTTTCCTCTGAGTCATTTGTGCAACTGAATGCATTTATGGGATACCAAGCTTTTAATTATACCTTTTTTCTGAGACACATTAATTGACTCAGAGACTAACAATAGTCATGATGGCCATTGTTTTCACTTGTCCTTGCTACCAGTCTAAGTTTTTCTCTTTGGCTTTTGTTGAATTCAGTGATGTTCTCAATGATATCTTTTTATAGACTGAGTTTCAAAAGCAGTTTTCTCCTTCAATTTTACAAATTTCTGAACTTTTTGACTCCATTTGACTATTTTCCGGTTATATCCTTTTCTTGTAGTATTTTGCTAAATATTGCCAGAATACCTGAATTGCAGACCAAATTCCACTGGAATTAATCTCAAAAGCCTAAACACAAATCTAACACACATTGGCGGCCTTCTCTACTTATTGCAGATTCTCAAGACCTAAGCAGTCCTACTAAGACTGCTATGGTTACACTTAAAAATGTTGCTTTAAATATTTCCATGAAAATTGTTTTTTGCATATGTTTTGTGGATGGTATATGTATATTTGTAGATGCATGTGTGTGTATCGTGTATCTGTGGGCATCTAAGTGTGTGTGTGTGTGTGTGTGTGTGTGTGTGTGTGTGTGATCACTCTCCATCTTACATTTTGAAGCAGAGTCTTTCACTTGAACCAAATTCTCCTAGTCTAGCTAGATAGCTTTTTTCCTGGGAACTCAGGGTTTATACTCTGAGACCTTCAAAGCACTGAGATTTCAGGAAGCCTGCTTGGTATTTACACAGGCTTTACCCACTGAGATATCTCTCTAGCCATACTAATACTGTTTAGCTTTGCTGAATTTACAAATCCATTAGAAAACGTTTAATGAGAAATTAGTAGGAAAATTAAATCCTTCAAATGACTCTACTCTTTCTGTTTATGAATCAGTGGAAAACTCTTGTCTCTGGTCAACAGTCTTCAAAGATTACTTCCTCTGCAAGGACAGAGGAATTCATTTTGACCATGCTCACTGGTGATAACATTTATTTTGTTGGCCCCCAAATTCCACATCAGCAGTTACCATATCAATGATGATTGTCATCATATTCATATATGAGAAATATCAGCTCTGAATAAATTAGACACTGATGATCTGAATTGGTTTTAGTTGAGGTTTTCCTAGAAACGTGGTTCATTTCCCAGAAGCCTCACATGATTTCAATGCAGACTTCCATGTTTTCAAACTGATCACATGTGATTTGTCAAGGAAGCTAGGTACACGAGTGACTTAGAGCATGGCAATGCTGTGCCAGTCTATCCATTTGCATTAATCCTCTTGTCAGTCACTAGCAATGTGACTTAATCTTTACTCTCATGTTTCCTTGCTGACATCATTGCATCGCCTGATTCATGAGGACGCTTATAAGAATTAGACCTTGCCTTACAAGGAAGCACAGGAAACAATGCCTGACAAACTATGAAGCCTCAGTAAGATCATCTATCTCTTTTAATAAGATTTTTTCCACAAATAAAATGTCCTTCATGAGCCCAAATATCTTCTGTGTTCAGGCTGGTAACAGCCTGGAATTGGAGAAAGACATCCGTCTGCACTACTATAGAATAAGATTAAAAAAATGAAGAGTGAGAAGGGTAACTATCCTTGAGTCAGCTCATGCTGAAGAGGCAATGTGTGTAATCTTGGTTAATATTCTTTAAAGAAACTGAGGCTTTGGTAATATTGTAAAGATAGGTATGTAGGTTGAATTAGAAGCTATGAATGTATGTACATTGATGGTTAGCATTCAGAAGGCTAATCTAGAGAAGAGATACCTTCTCTGCTAAGACCTCTTATTTTTGACATATACCTCACCCACCATAAATAAGCAATTCTTTCTGAAATTTGGTTTGTCTGACCAATTTAAGTGACTACTATCTGAGTGTTGTGCTCCTACTGATCATTCTATGCTTAATCAGATGCCTTCTTAAGGGCATTTGCTCTTTGATTGAATGATTTATCAGAACAAGATCATTTCTCAGGCAAAAATATATGCCAAGCCTTTATAAATTACTCAGCTGAGCAATTGAGTACACTCAATTTTTTTCTTTTAAATGTAAGTTATTTTTTCCTCCTTAATCTTTCTTCCTTTATCAAAATGTGTACTTGTACAAAGAAAATAAACCCCATATTTTCATATTTATAATATTCTAACACTTCCAGTGGGTCATCAAAATAGCCTGTTTCCATTCATATTTTGATAAAGAAGCCTACTCCAAAAGTTCTCAATGGAGCTGTGATAAACAACTTTTTATCTGACAAAAATCCTCTCTCTGCATCTTTCCATCAGTACATCAGTACAACCTCCATATTCTCCTAGCTGCCTCTTCATTTCCTGTCTCTTCAAGATCTGGCTTCTTTCCTGTCATTACTTGCATTTATGCTCCACTGAAAGGCACACATCCAGTTCCACCTGAATTAACAGGTAGAGAGCTAAAGCAACCTTTCAGCTAACACATTGAGTACTTCATGGCCAGGGACTTTGTGGAACCTTTGTTGAATTAACTAAACTTCATTGAAGTTGGGTTTATGAAAGTTAGTTATAGGTGAGATTCTAAAGGATGGGGAAATTCACAGGACAGAAATCTGTAGTGGTCTTTGTATGAAATCAAACTTTTACTAAGATGTATCAAGAAATATGTGCATATCATATGGAAGTGTATCTACAGGGTTAATGTTATTTCAAAATCATTAGTCAAACTTTCTATCACTATAAATAATAAATGTCTGATACAGGTTGATAATATCAAGAGTCCACCCTAAAGCAAAACTTCATGGTCATGGAGTGAAAAAAAAATAGGAATAAAATAACAGGTTCTCAGTATTCTGTCTAGGTCTCTCTTTGGTCTCACAATAGGTTACATTTCCTATAGGTTCTCTTTCCTCTGGCTAACAGCACAACCTGGGGACTAAAACATGGATCTTTAGGCAATACTTAATCCAAGCTATAGCAATGTCATCATCAGAGATAATAATGACAGATTTAAGAAGAATATATTACTACTTGCTTTACAAATGTCATGACTGAAGATAGTGTATTCAGCTAGTGTTCAAATACATGTGTCTAAATTAGCAGCTTATATTTATAACTAAACAAATTATATCCTAAGATCAGCTTTTCAGTTATTGGAAACCAGGATCAACCGCTTATGATTTGTTTTTAAAATGGGATTAAATTATGGAGCTCAGAATTTCAGTCAAGAATGAAATATCCTCCACAGGCTCCCGTACTTGAAATTTGTTTTCAGAGTTATGGCATTGGAGCACTGGGGACTGACAAACAAATGTGGACAGATCCTGAAGATTTTATTGGCCTTTGCTTGTAGCCTGAGGTCTCTGCTTCTTGATTTGGAATAAACTTGGCCATATGCTCCTAACATGATGAACTAAAACTGTAAAGTCGAAATAAATCTTTCTGTATTTAGTTTCTTCTCTCAGGTATTTTGTCATAGTAATGAGAAAAGCCACTAATGCAGGCAACTTGGCCTCAAATTTGCTTTGTAGCTTAGACAGATCTCAACTCCAGATCCTTTACTTCACATTCTTAAGTGCTATGATTTCATGCACACATTACCATAGTATTTCCAACTTCTCTAAGTTTAAGTCCATGTGAAAATACAGATATAATTATTTTCATCCTATTGATAGGGAAACTAAACATCAGCATAATTCAAAAATTTCCAAGAATGACTAAAGATCTGATGAGAGCATCCATGTCCTCCTTTGAGAGAATGAGATAACTTCATGGAAGCTGAGCTTTTGAAGTCATCCTTCAGCAACCAGAAATATTTGAAAATGCAATTCTGAGACAACATGAGGCTAAGGGAGAAAGATCCAAAGAAATATGGAATTATAAAATAATTCATAATCAAGGAGGCCCCTAAAAGTTTGGGGAAAGTGGCAATCTTATGTTTTACATTGGAAGTCTGTTGTAAGGTGATCTTCATGTTGAAAATTTGCTCAAAGGCATTCTTTTCACTTGTGTGTATTTCTTCTTTCCATCTTGAAGTGTAGGCTCTATGGAGGAATTTAAACAAGGTTTTTCTATTACCGACTTGGATGAACATCTTACAGAACAGCTGTATCTTTATCAAAAGACAACATAATATTAATTTCTCACTGGTCCTGGGAGCTCATGTAAAATGTATAGGCTGGTTTTTAATTTTCTCTAGTGCAGGTGACATGCTGTGGTGGGGGGAGGGGTGGAGACAGGAAGGAAGTTTGAAGCAGAATCACTTAAGTCACGCAGACCGGTGCATGCAATGACCTTGCCTGCATGCCAAACTTCAGGCGGAACAATAATGAGAAGGTAGCAGAACTAATCAATTTGGAACTGGGCCCATTCTCTCCCTCACTAGGGTCGTTTACAATTCAGGCAGCGTTCTGAGCTTTTTCTCATTTCTGCCCTTTGGACACAAGCGCAATACTTCCTTTTACATAGCTCAACAGAAAATGATGATTTGCCAACCAAAATCGAACAAGAATTGGTGTCCTTGTGAGTGACTAATTTTCTTGTTTGTTGCTCTTCCTCTCCTCCAACTCTCTACATGCTCAGACTTTAAGGAAGATTTTTTGTTTTCCAAATGCCATACCCTTGCTGTTACCCCAGATTATACCAATAAATAGTCACGTGTGTCTTTCTTCCAAGGTATGCATGATGATGGTGTCTCTGGACAAATAACAAATTACTCTGAATCTCACTACATTTATCTGTGAAATGTAGACAAACAGAATTTTTTTATTGCTTATTCAATTGTGTGTGTGTGCACATGTGTGTGTGTGTGTGTGTGTGTGTGTGTGTGTGTGTGTGTGTAGGACCACGGACGAATCCGGGAACCACCATGGACTGCCTCCACCTCCTCCTTGTTTACAGGCTCCCGCCCTACCAGGAACAGAAACTCAGGCCGCCCCCGCTTCCGCCTAGTGTCTATACTTGGGGATTAGGATCCGAACTCAGGACCTTCTGCTTGCAAGGCAGAGGCTTAACTCCTGAGCCACCTCTCCAGCCCCGACAAACAGAATTTTTGTAAGAAAATGGAGGAGTAGTGTGTATATATGGGTGTACATGTGTACCTATTTGTGCTTGTGTGTGTATATATATATTCAAATGTGTATATATACATATATTAAACATTTGTTTGAGAGAGATAAAGAGGGTGACAGAGATAGAGAAAGAGAGATGGGGGAAAGTGAGAGAGAAGAGAAGAGAGAGAGAGAGAGTAGGCAAACACACATAACTGTTCTTGTGTGGAGTTCAGATAACAACTTTTGAAGTAAATTGTCTCCTTCTACCGTGCTGACTCCAGATCACTGACCTTGCGTGCAAGTGACTTTACCTATTGAGTTATCTCGATGGCCCTATAAACTTGCTATTTGTGTCTACAACTCAACTCTTCTCTCTATGAGAATGTGTAAGGGATATAATTTTTCAATAGTCTTCTTTTTTTTGAGAGCCTTGATCTTGTCTTTTGCTAACTAAGAAAAAAACTCTATGTCTTGCAAAGTTGTATAGATTAACTGATATAAAACTTTCAATATAAATATTTCATTAACTGTTGTTCATATCTTTAATTTCTATAGCACTTTAAGAAGTTTTCATTCCTTGTATGTATTTAGAATGTTAAATATTTTTTATAATACATTTTTATTATTATTTCAGCTCATACAAACTTAATAGGTACACCAGTTCCCTCCCTCTCTCCCCCCCCCAAACCCCCTGCTCCCCCACCCCTCACCCCTCCTGCCCCATCCCCCCATGCCTCCCGCCCCAATTCCCAGAGTCCTTTCTTGTCCATACCTGACTCTCCTCTGGGCCCTCCTCTCCGATGACGTACAAGGACCCAGTGGCATTTCCCTGAACCCTTTCCTGTGTTCCCCTTAAGCATAGGAATACTACTGTGGCTGTCAATCCCTTGCCTCCAAGGATCTTGGTGCCTTTAGCAGATGCTAGACTTTGTGAGGTCAATAGTGTGTTGGACATTGCGCCGGGCATGCAATGTCCAATTATGATTGCTTCGGCCCTAACTTGTGTGGAGTATCTTGCAAATCATTGCTCCTCCCATCCTTTTGCTCTTACACTCTTACCGCCCCCTCTTCTGCAAATGTCCCTGAGCTTCAGGATGGGGAGAGCATTAGGCTGGCCTAGTTCTAGGTGGTTGATATAGAGTCTCTGAAGTTCTGGATAGTGGTTTGTTGATTTTCTTTTGCAGTTTTGTTGCTCCTGTAATGCCCTTCACTCCATCATGATGGGCACTGTATGTCACCCCCCGGTCAGAGACAGAAAGCTGTTAAACTGGAGTCTTATTATAAGAGCACATTCAAGGGTAGATGTAATACTTATACCCAAAAGTGGAATTGCAGGGTCATATGGCATTTGGCAATGGGAGGGGTCAATCACCCATTTGCAAAATGGTTACTTTTTAATCTGCCAGACTATATGCCCTCCCCTTCTGGTGAGTTCATACCCCCTTAGTTGTAAATGATCAGGAACAAATGTCTGTGAACTTAACTAGGTGTCACATTACTTTCTTGCAGTCCTTGATGGAGGCCTATTTTCTCTACTGTAACCTGGTCACTTCACTCCTTGTTTCTGGTGTGACCCTCCAACCCCATCCCTCCTGTTCATAATCCTTGCAATTACTGTAGGTAATACATAGATTTACCTATGAGTGTCTCAAGATGGGCTGGGTGGGTTTGGTATTAGGAGCCACCTATTAGGGAGTACATACGGTGCTTAATTTTCTGGGTTTGGGATACTTCACTTAATATAATTGTTTCTAATGACATCCATTTCCTGGCAAATTCCAGTAATTCATCATTTTTGATGGCTGAGTAGTACTCCATTATATAGATGTACCACAGTTTCCTTATCCACTCATCAACTGTTGGACATTTGAGTAGATTCCATGTCTTTGCTATTGTAAACAGTGCTGCTATGAACATAGTCGTGCTTGTGCTATCGAGATGAACCTCTGCTGTATGGGGGGTTATACCCAAAAGTGAATAGCAGGGTCATATGGCATTTCAATCTTTAATTTCTTCAAGAATCTCCAGACGGCTCGCCAGAGTGACTGTATGAGCCTGCACTCCCACCAGCAATGTAGGAGAGTTCCCCTCTCTCCACATCCTCTCCAGCATTTGTTGTTGTTTGTATTGTGGATTTTTGCCATCCTGACCGGGGTGAAATGATATCTCAGGGAAGTTTTGATTTGCATTTCCCTGATGGCTAAGGAAGTGGAGCATTTTTTAAGATATTTGTTAGACATTTTAATTTCATCCCTGGTAAAATTTCTTTTAAGTTCCAGGGCCCATTTTTTAATTGGGCCATTGGTTTCCTTGATGTTTAGTTTTCTAAGTTCTTTGTGCACTCTGGACAGTAGAGCTCTATCAGATATGTGGTTAGTGAAGATTTTCTCCCATTCTGTGGGTTGCCTTTGAGCTCCTGTTACAATCTCTTTATCTAAACAGAAGCTCTTTAATTTCACAAGATCCCAACTGTTGAGAGTTGGTAGCAGTGACTGTGCCATTGGATGTCTGTTTAGGAACTGTTGGCCTAGCCCAATCAGCTCGAGGGAGTTCCCTATCCTTTCAACTATGGTTTTTATAGTCTCTGGCCCTTGATCCATTTGGAATTAAGTCTTGTACATGGTGACAAGTATGGGTCCAGCTTTAATCTTCTGCATGTGGAGATCCAGTTTTGTCAGCACCATTTGTTGAAGATGCTGTTCTTTTTCCATTGGATTCTTTGGGCCCCTTTGTCAAAGACCAAATGGCTGTAATTTTGTGGGCTTATATCTGGGTCTACAATCCTTATCCATTGATATGTGTGGATATGTGTGATATTTTGCAGCCAGTACCAGGCTGTTTTTGTAACTATGGATTTGTAATATAAACTAACGTTCGGAATGTTGATACCTCCAGCAGTAGTTTTTGTTACTCAGGATTGTCTTTGCTATCCTGGGTCTTTTGTGCCTCCATATGAATTTTGAGGTTAAAGAATTGCTTTGGGATTTTAATTGATATATCATTGAATTTGTATATTGCCTTTGCTAGGATGGTCATTTTTACGATGTTGATTTTGCCAATCCAGGAACATGGGAGGTCTTTCCACCTTCTGGTGTCTTCTGCAATTTCTTTCTTTAGGGTTTTAAAGTTTTCATTGTAAAGGTCTTTTACCTCCTTGGTTAGGTTTATAGCAAGGTATTTCATTTTTTTAGGGGCTATAGTAAATGGGATTGTTTCTCTCAAGGCTTTTTCACTTCTTTCATTCTGGGCATATAGGAAGGCCTCTGATTTTTGCACATTTATTTTGTATCCTGCCACCCTGCTGAACTTCTCAATTAGTTCCAGGAGCTTCCTGGTGGAGTTTTGGGATCACTCAGGTATAAGATCATGTCATCTGCAAATAGGAATAGCTTGACTTCTTCCTTGCCGATTTGAATCCCTCTTATGTCCCATTCTTGTCTTATGGCTTCAGCTAAGACTTCAAGTACAATATTGAATAGAAGTGGTGAGAGTGAACGGCCTTGTCTAGTTTCTGATCGAAGTGGGAATGCTTCCAATTGTTCCCCATTGAGCATAATCCTTGCTGTGGGCTTGTTGTATACAGCTTTTATTGTATTGATAAAGGTTCCTTCCATTCCTACTGTCTCTGGAATGTAAATATTAAAAAAATATTTCAGTAATCTTAAATTATGTCCTAGAGTCCGAACATTTCCTTTAACATAATTGTTTCAACTCTGGTAGATTAGTCCATTTTTTTTCTTTTTTCTTTCTTTTTTTCCCCTACTTTTTTTTTTGTCATTGATTCTGATGACAGAAACTCAAGGTAAAAACTGTCTCTCTGACATTGCTGAAACAGAAGGTCTATGTATTGTGTAATCCCTGATAACAAGAGGTAGCAAGTATCTGGTCAATATCACTGTTTTGTCAGTTAATGTAAAGAGTATGGTTATTACAAGATCTGCAAAGGATGTGAATCACATAATGAATAGAGAAGCTTATCTGCTTACAGAACTCCAAACAATGCTATTTCTAGAGTGAGACAAGGTTTGCTTCACAACATACACACAAAGCCTCTTTCCAGTACCAACAGTTAGAGTTCTAGCCTGCACAGTGTCCACTGAGATCAAGAATGGAAGAACAATATGCTAGCCTTTAGAAGTTAACATGACCTTTGTTAGAGAGATTTTGGGTCTTTTATCTTTTCAGTTAGTATATGGTGACACTTTCTGTCAGAATAGTTATGTTTCAATCATGAAACACAAATAACAAGAATGTGAGATTTTTAAGTATGTAGGATTTATTTGTGGCATATTTTGAGCTAATGGTAGGGATAATATTGCCATTTAAGAAACAGAATGCAGTGTTGAGGAAAGGTTAGGTTGGTAAAGTGATTTCCATGGAGGCATGAAGATCACAATGTGATCCCCAGTACTCACAGGATGAAAGAAAGACAGAAAGAAAGAAAGACAGAAAGAAAGAAAGAAAGAAAGAAAGAAGAAAGAACGAAGAAGAAAGAAAAAAGCAAAGAAAGAAAGAAAGAAAGAAAAGAAAGAAAGAAAGAAAGAAAGAAAGAAAGAAAGAAAGAAAGAAAGAAAGAAAGAAAGAAAGAAGGAAAGACAGAAGGAAAGACAGAAGGAAAGACAGAAGGAAAGAAAAAACGGCATTGTGACAATTGTGACAGGTATTGTCAGAACTGTTAAGATGAGACAGGCAGATACTTGGGACTACAGGCTAAGCAGTCTAGCCTGATTGGTAAATCTCAGTCTCTAGTGAGAGATATTATCTTAAAAATTAAAGAAGGGGGTCTGGGAGATGGTTACGAGTACAAAATACCTTCCTTGAACCTGGACAATATGATTGACAATATGATGTTGGTGAAGGAGAATACTGACTTCTAAAATTCGTCCTCTGATCTTCACCTGTGTACCCTGTCATGCATGGGCATGCCTCTGTCTCTCTCTTTCCTCTATGTGATTCTCTAGCTTAAATAAATAATATATTTTTAAAAGTTAACAGGTTAGGCAACTCTGATAAATGTCTTCTGAAATTGGCCTCTGGCCTCAACACATCTACACACACACCACATATATATAAAGAGACTAACAGGCCCCATAAACACTCATGTAAGAATCTCCTAGATAGTCCAGCAAGGAGACAGAAGCCAGTGCACGCTGAGCTTCCATGAGACATCTATTGTGGGTTGCTCATCAGAGCCTTTATTCCCTTATCCCCATCATCCTCCCAGCTACTCCACGAGATCGATATCTTCTGGGAGCTTCTTAGAAATGATGATTCACATGCTTGAAACTCAGGTTAATGATGATTTGACACTGTGGATCTGCTGGCCAGGCATAAAGATGCAATGTGCACAAAATGCATTTTCTAAGGATGGTAGGTTCTGCTAATTAGAGGCCTCTTTGTTTAACTAAACAGCAGTGATGGCTTTGGGTGTGCAATGCTGGAAGCAGGAGCTAGTGGTGTGTTCAATTATGGTGTTGGGAAGAGGAAAGCAGAATTTGAAATGCTTACAGAGAGATAATGGCAGAGAAGAGTACTAAATCAAACTCAAGGCTTTTTTCATAGTAAGAGGAATAAAGAATAAAGAATTCAGCTCAAGGTTCGATGTTTAAGGGACAGGCCATCAGATCTTGAGTCTGAATCTAATCCAGGCCACCTAACATATTTTAGGCCATCTTTGCTATAAGGAAAGATATTTGTCCCAAAGAAAACAAAAACATGAATAACTAAAACCTGAAACAAAAAGAATGCTGCCCAAGTGAACATTACACACAGATTCTTGGATATATGCTTTTAAATGGTCCATTTGCTTCTTAATTTATTTCAATCCACTTTGGTTGGATTGAAATATGTTTGAAGCTGATTATCCCAGAGTTTAATACATTGTGAAAAACAACCCTTGAGAATCCCCTAATTTCTTATTTATTCTCTTTTTATAAAAATGTTTCATTCATGAATATAGTGAATTTATAATATTTTCATCTTTTAGTTACAAATCTCATCCCTCCTCCTTTCCCCTTATGACCCTTAATCTTGTCTACCAGACTTCCTCCTATTTTCACTTGAGTGGCCCATTGTGAACCATCTCGTCTGTGTTTTTTTGTTTGTTTGTTTAGATGGAAGTTTATTCTTGGTTGCTGGTTAGTACTGAGGCATCTGGTCCTGTTTACTGTCAGTTTTCACCTTGTCCACTGTTGTTTAGAGTGGTTCACAGTTCTGGGTGTGTGTTTCCTGCCATGGGGCAGGGTTAAGAGACAGTAAACAAGTAGTTGGTTACCTAGAGGCTAACCCCACTCTCTACCATATCTTACTCCTATTCTTCCTTCTTCTTTAAGACTTTTCTTACATAAAAGCCCCCTTTTAACTATTTACCCATGTTCTTTTGTTTCTGCTCTTTTGGGATCTTCTGCCATGCCCCCTTCCCAGCTTATGTCCCTTTGCGATTGTGGGTACTGTAAGAATTTCTGAAGGAGAACATATAGCGTCTGTCTTTCTGCATCTGGGATATTTCACTCAGTATAATTTCTTCCAATTGTGTCCACTTACTGGCATATTTTATTAGTCCATCTTTCCTGGCATCTAAATAGTATTCCATTGTATATGTACCACATTTTCATTAACCACTAGTTAACTACTGAACATCTAAGTTGGTTCCATTTCTTTGCAATTGTTCAAAGACTGCTATGAACATTGTTGTAACTGTCTTTGATGCAGGATGCTGAATTCTTTGGGAATATTCCCAGAAGTAGTATGATTGGATCACATGGAATTTCAGTTTTTAACTTTTAAAAAACAGTTTACTTACTTATTTTCAGAGTGTGTGTGTGCATGTGTGTGTGTTGGGGGGGGGGGGCAGGTGAGCACAGGGTCCAGGCCTAGGTGACTGCTGCGGCCAGGCTGCAGAGTGACCAAAAGCCACTCTCTTCAGAAGCCAGTTAAGCACACTTACTGGTGGCCTGGCCCACTCCCACTCAGATATCCAGTGCCCTTCTCTGCCTCTAGGTGCTTTAGAATGACAGTTAGAGTTTGTGGTCTGGTCGGTCCCCGAAAAGGCCCCCCTGTGTATGTGCCAGTGGCTGGATTGGCCACCTCCCCCATATAAGTCTGTTCCTGCACAATAAAGTGGACACCATCTTCCCCCCTCCCCGCATGGTGTCTCCGGTGCCTGTCTCTCTGTCCCTTAGTGGCGGCGTGCCCTCACCCCTGTCATGTCCTGTGGTTAGGCCGATGCAGTGACCAGCAGAGCTCCTGGTTGCTGCTGCTGTGTCTGCCACTGCAACAGGTGTGTGTGTGTGTGTGTGTGTGTGTGTGTGTGCGTGCGTGTGTGTGTGTGTGTGTGTGTGTGTGTGTGTGTGTATCAGAACACTGTGTGTCCCTATGGAGGACCAAGGGTGACTTCAGGAGTCATCTTGGATTGCTTCTATCTACTTCTTGCTTTGCTCTGCAATTTCCCAGGCTCTACCCAACAGGGCCAGAATGCAGACTGCTGCCATTTCTGCCTGGCATTTTTGCATGGGACCTGGCATCCGAACTCAAACCTTCTGTTTGAGAGGCAGACCCATCTCTCCAGCCCAATTTTTAACTTTTTTTAGGTACCTCCAAATTGGTCTCCAAAGGGGTTGTGTGAGTTTACATCCCACTAGTAATATATGAAGGTCCCTTCTCCCCACATCTATGCCAGAATTTGCTGCTTTTGTGTTCTGGATCTTAGCCATTCTGACTGAAGTGAGATGATATCTCAGAGTGGTTTAAATTTGCATTTCACTAATGACTAGGGAGGTAGAACATTTTGA
Organism: Typhlomys cinereus; assembly: GCA_023101885.1. NCBI lineage: Eukaryota > Metazoa > Chordata > Mammalia > Rodentia > Platacanthomyidae > Typhlomys > Typhlomys cinereus. The sequence goes on along the minus strand of JALPQD010000130.1, from coordinate 4,492,541 downwards.
AGATGTTTGTTAGACATTTAAAATTTGTCTTGTGAGAAGTGTCTTTTTCAGTATTTCCAGGATGATTCAGGACTCCGGTCCTTGTTTGTTGAGATGCTCCTAATAACTGAAACAAAGGATTGGGCTACTCTCTTTTACATTGTGATTAAGAGGTAAGTACTGTGCATTCAGCTTTTCTGCAAATCTTTTGAACAATGTTGCCTGAGAATAGGAAGACTCATGATAGAAGCTTTGATATGAGAAATAAATAAAACCCTCAACATTTAGCCTGAAAACAAACCCAGACTTTTAATCAGTTGTACATTTCTCTTAACATACATTTTTTGAGTCAGAAAAGGACTAATGTCTAGAACTGTAAGTATGAAAAAGGAAGACATTATCTCTTTTCCACCAAGAAAGATAGGCAAGATACCAAATAATTTTAATTCATTTTGTAGGAAACTAACATAACAGGGGATAACAAGATGACATGAGATTATGATTTAATGAGTTGTTACAAAAAGATACTTCTATGGACAAAAAAATTCTAAATGGTATAGGGTATTACTGAGCAGGGAGGTACAAGCAATTCAGTCTGGATACATCCTGGTTCAGGTGAAAATGCTGAGAGATAAAATTAAAGAAATGAGGAAGTGCCACATTCCTGTCACTTCTAGTGTAGTTTTGTCTTTGGGTTCTAAGTGGATCAGCTCAAGGTTATTTCCCCCCATTTTCCTCACTATATACTCTGCATAGGGACTGCCGATTCCTGTTCCTTTATTTAAAAGACTTTTCTTTTTTTACATATTACTATCATAGGATATTCCTTTGGGGTTACTGCCCACAAGGTTTTTCTCAAGGTTTTTCTATAAATTCCTCTGTCCCTCCTATCTCCCATGTCCCTCCTATCTCCCATCCCCTCATTCCCTGCTATGTTTTTCCCCCCCCAATTATTCCTTACCTCACCTTTGTCCTGGGATCCTAAATCTCCCCTTTACAAGGTTTCACCCTAATCATCCCTTCCCATCTTCCTATTCATAGGACTTTTTCAAATTTTCTAGCTCTTACAGTGCTCCCAATTCAAACACATTGACAAGGATAACAGGAAAATGCTGGTCATCTGGGAGACTGACTTTTATGGATAGAGGGATTATAAAAAAAAGATCTTCTAAGGAGTATAGACTCCCTATCCCCAGCCTTAATGGACTTCTCAGAGCTCAAACACAGTTTGCATTAACTTTACAGTAATGCATTATGGGGGAATCTGCCAACATCCTTTCTACTGGCATGGACAAAGGCAACAACAGCCTGGAGCTTGGGACAAGCTAATTTAGAAGAGGCAGGAGCATATTTATGCCAAGGAACCATAAACATGCTTCAGGGATGTAGCCTTGTTTAAAAATACATGGACATTCTGTAGATCTAAGCGGAAGACATATGGCCTTTGATCGCCAGGCATTTTCAATTCATATAAGGACATTATGGAGCTGCATTATACATGAGAAGACACATTTCACTCTCTTAAACAAGGGGATGTATGTCATTTCCCCTCCTCCTCCCCATTCTTCATACCCCTTTCCTAGGTCTTCCTCTAAGATTAGACCTCTCAATCAATCCTGACTAACCTTGCCTCCAATTTTACCACAGAATAGTTTCCACAGCCATGGCTGTTTCCACATGGTGAAAGGGGAAGATAACTCCATGATACGTGTTCACTTTGTGGGAAAATTTTCTTTCATGTTTTCTTCACATCGTTCTGTATTGTGAATTTTATTCTCATCACGAAAAAGGTAAATTTGCTGAATTTTATGTTCAGAGTCACCGTGTGAAGTTCCTACATGCTTTCATTTAATTTTTACAAAAATAATCTGCCGTTTTCCTTATATGAAGGGCAAGGAAACATAGGGGTTATTAAATATACACAAAACCAGTGATTTAAATGTGAATCCACTTCAAATTATATGTGAGACCTTGTATGAAGTTAGCATATATCTTTGATCCATAATCTCTTTTCCTTGAAAGGTATTGACTACAGTTTCTTTTTACTGGGTAGATACTATGTTGTAATATTGCCTAAAGGGCTAGCAGCATAGGAATGTTCTTCAAATTACTTGTAGCTTTTATTGCTTTAGGATATTTGTATGCCCACTGCACTCATACAATGCTTAATCAATGCTTTTTTCTTAAACAAATCATTTAAAGGAAGTCATGATCTATTATTTGTATACAGGGACCAATTCAATTCTCTTTTTCTGTGATAGCTTTCCCTATTTTACCAAACAGAATAGTGTTCCTCTGTCCTTTTACAATATGCATTTTTAAAATTTTTGCTATTTTAGAGTTTCATATGTGAACACAATGAAGTTTTGTTATTTTCATTCATCACTGTCCAGTCTCATCCCTCCTCCTATTCCCACTCCAAACATTCCACCCTATCAGTCCTAATAGGTATTTCTGTACCATTCATTTGCTATTCTCAGAAATTAAAACAACAGTGTTGAAGTAAAATTGCTCGCTTTTAAATTACGGCCAAAATGCATCCAGCTATGTGCTGTATTCTGAATTTTTGTGTACTTATGAAATGCATGTGCTCAAACCATTTCCTCAGTGCAATAACATTAAGAGGTGCCTTTGGGCTGTGATTAGATTGAGGAAGCTCCACTTCTGTGTTTAGGAGACTCAAGAGTCCTTGCTTCTTTCATTTTTCTTTCCTGTGCATTTTTAAATTTTAAATGTGTATGGGTATACATATGGATGCAGGTATATGCAAGAGTTCACTTGAGTATATGTACCTTTGAAGACCCAAGGGTAACATCAGGTATTATTCTGATTTTCTTTTCTACTTACTGCTTTGATCTGAGGCTTCCAAGGCTCCACCTTCCAGAATTAGAAGCTATCCCTATATCTATATCTAGATGATTCTGGGGATTTGAACTGACGTCCTTTTGCTTGTGAGCTTAAGGCTTTAACCACTGAGCCAGCCCAATTGTTTATTTGTTATGGCATATGAACACACATCTAGGAGGATCACCATGGCATCAGAAAGTCATCACTTATTCCCAAGTTTCCTAATACCTTAAGCTCAGACATCCTAGCCTCCTGAACTATAAGCAGTAAATTTCTGTTGCTTACAAATTACTAGTCTCGGGTATTTTTCTATAGCAACATGAATGAATTAACACTGTGAAATGTTGCAGAACTCCCATAACCCATTCAATCCTCAATTTCCTTGACTAGAAAATGAGATTATATGTCTCTCACTATATATAGTTGCTGTAAGAATTAAATGGATGCTTAACTCTCAGCATAGGAACTATATTAATGCAAGTGATCAATCATTGTCATTATCATTCATTATTTTGCTTTCATAACTCTTATGCAGACTAGAATTTGAGTGCCATGTTTTAATATGTTAGTATACCTCTTAAAGAGGATTAAGTTTCTAAAATATAAAACACTCATGGGATACCAGTGGGTGAGTTCTATTAACCATGACTGATTGAACCATACAGTGACTACCAGCCACCCTGGATGCCTTGGAACTTTTGTTAAATACTTTATCATCAGGTGTTAAAGTCGCTGTATCAGTCCTAAGTAAACTGTGACTCTTAATCACTCTGGTAGGTTTCAGGAAATTAGGGATTTCAACCAGAACTGTTTTTCTAGAAAATGATGCACTATGAAAGTAAAGTGATTAATTTTCATGTATTTAAGTTTGTTTTTGGTGTTTTATACATGAATATAATGAATTTATGTCATTGTTACATTATAATCCCCAATCCCATCTCCCTCATTTTCTACTACAACCCTTCTTTTTTCCTGCCTTTCTTCCTCCTATTTTCATATGTTTTGCATGTGCCATACACAGAGCTTCATCTGAGTTACCTTTGATAGCACATGTCTGAACACATGTGTCAGGAAAGAGAAAAGATCAGTTGGAAAAAAAAATCTGTGAAGTTTTTGTTACATGACAGTTTTGTACTGGGTGCCTTATATCATTCTGTTTGTGTTTTTCCTATCATCCCATTGCTAGGCTTGTTAACTACCTCCTTTGTAGATCATATCCTCCAAGTTTATGAGCCAGGCTTGAGCTCCTTTTAAGGCTCATCAAGTGATTTTAACATATTTTTTAAATTTAAAATAATTTTTTGAAAAGAAACACAGATATTGGGATTTTAGAAATTGTCTCAGGTGAATAGATGATGGTGATGTAGCTATATAGTGGGATACTTGCCTAGCATGCATGAGGTCCAGGATCCAATCTTTAGTAGAGAGAGAGAGAGAGAGAGAGAGAGAGAGAGAGAGAGAAAAGAAGAAGAAGAAGAAGAAGAAGAAGAGGAGGAGGAGGAGGAGGAGAGGAGGAGGAAGGAGGAGGAGGAGGAGGAGGAGGAGGAGGAGGAAGGTAGGAGGAGATAGGAGGAGGTAAGAGGAGATAGGAGGAGATAGGAGGAGATAGGAGGAGGTGGAAGAGAAGGAAGAGGAAGAAGAGGAGGAGGAGGAGGTGGAGTGAGGAAAAGGGAAAAAGACAGATTTTGAATTACAAAAGATCAGGGCTATTGTGGTGTTCCCCTTCAAGTCCAGCACTAAGGATGCTGAGGAAAAAGACATAAATTAAAGGACAAACAGGATTACAGAGTAGATATTAGTTCAATAAAACACACACACACACACACACACACACACACACACAGACACACTCACACACACACACTCACACACATTAATTTAAGTGCTCTAGAATCCCATGAAGTTTGCTCCTATTTGGAAACACGTTCTTCACAGAGGGGAACATTAAGACACAGATATTGTTACTTACACACGTCAGTTAAGGTTATACTGAAATGGGGTGCCTGGGGTCTTTTTGAGAAGAGATGGTGCACAAAGTAACAGACAAAGGCAGCAAGCCCCTGAACCAAAACAGAAGATGTGGTTACAAGCGAGAAACCTACAAGGATTGCAGGGAACCAGTGAAGCCTGATGAGGAAAGAGCCTCTTTATAGCCTTCTTGGAGCTGTACAATGCATCCTACAGGACTGAGAAAGAATTTATTTCCACTGGGGCAGCCACAGAAGATGGATGCGTCATGTTCAGTCATCACTGCTGTAGGCTGTTTGTCCAAGTCCCAGAATGCCACCTATACTAGTACTGTACCAACATGTGTAGAGACTTCTAGCTGTCCCCAGGTAGATGAAATTCTTGTACAATAGTAGCTTTACTTTCCACATAGATGTTTTTCCCTCACTTATCACAAAGTATTATTTAAGTCTTCCTTTTATTCATCTACTGTATGTGATATAGATAAGGTCATTTTATTTTATTTTTATTATATTTATTTTTTCCCATCATACAAGCTTGATAGGTACCCCGGTCCCCTCCCTCTCTCCACCCCTCCCCAGTTCCCCTTGAACCTTCAACCCCTTTTCCCCTTCCTTTCATCCCTCCCTCCCTTTCTCCCAGTTCCCCCCTTCTCTCCCTCCTATTCCCTGAAGCATCCTTTATTGTGAATGGACAAGGACATTTTATATAGGTTGTAGGTTGAACATTTATTCCCTATACTGCTATCCTTTTCCCTTCTTCCCTTCTGTCAGTTGGTGTTATTTGTTTCCTTGGATGGATCTTTTTCTACTTTCATTATCACATGTGCACACATGATTTTGTATACTGAATAACATCTAGGAACTACATGTGTGAGAAACACATATCTTTATTGTTCTGAGACCACTTTGAAAGCAATATTGACCCTCACCCTAAAACATGAACTCTTATTTTAGGAATCACACACTTCATCTATGCATGTTTCTATTTTTATTCTCCTTTCTTTAAAAATGTTCCCTCTATAATAATTGCAAAGAGAAGATTTTCAAAGAGAAAAGGCGCAATCATTACAGTTGAGAAACTGTTCTTGAAACTTATTAGCTTGTGACTCATACCCCTGAAAGGAGCTAATACCTTAATTTCATATTTCTCTGCTCAAATGCAGACCAAGGCGTAAACTGAAATGAAACTTTACACTAATGGCTTCTTAATTATACCCATCTAAAAGCAATTACCTGAGTTTTAGCAGATACAAAGTTAGGGTTGATGGGACCAGCAGATGAGAAACAGGATGAAAGGTCATCTACAAAAAAGACCAGTGAAGAGGAGATAAAACTCAGCGAGGAGAGAGAAAAGTACCCAGAGATAAGTGAAGGGTGATGAATTTCTAACACTACTTTCACCTGATTTCTGAAACAACTTTGCCCCTTTGTCCCTATGAGAAGCAAGGCTAAAGCAGCAATATTTTATTTCAGGGTAGAAATTCACTAGACAAGATACCTTTTTGCTTAATTAAGACTTTTGTAATATATGGAGCTATGACTTGCCAAAGGAAAGAGGCTCCTAAGGTAAAAGTGGCTGAATTTTTTAATTGTAAGTTTTCAACTAAAAGAGACCACATGTTGCATCAACATGATTTTGCAAGTTCACACATCTCGCATCATAAGCCCCGTGAGTGCTGTGCATGCAGAATGATGGAAAGTAATCTCTAAGCTATACAGTGGCCTGACAGATTTTCATGACACTCTATATCACATGGTTTCTGTTTTGCTTCAATATTTTGCTATAAATATATGAGCAGATAGAAAGGAAATTTCAAAACTGAAAGTTATATGTCAGTGGGGCCATTCTAGTAGAAAATGATCAAGTTTACCTCCATTAAAAACTGGGCCAACTTACATTTTTGTAACATGAAAATCCTTTATGAGTCTCTTCAATTCATTTTCTCTTCTTTCCATTCTCTATTCTTATTTTCTTCTTTTGTCCCTTCCTCTTCTTTCTCTCCTGTCTTTGTTTCTTCTCCTCTCTCTCTTTTTCTCTTTCTCTCTCTCTCATTTTCTTTCACAGGCAGAATCCATTTTGATGAATCTTTGTAGCTTTCTGACATGTAACATTGGGATTTGCAGCCTCCTGTTATAAGCAAATCTCACTGTCCTTTTTCATCTTCAAGAATGTAGTCAATATCTGAATAAGTGAAATCATTTTCAACATGAGTGACAGGTCTCCATGTTTTTCAAGGTTATTTTTTACTTTTTCTCTAATACTTTAATCATTTGGACCATCTCTTCATTTAGAATCTCCAATTTTGCTTTGCAGAAACCAATTTTATATCTTCCCTATGGTCAGAGGCCAGTTATAGATTAACCATCAGGAAGACAATACAAACATTCAGTTATCAATATTCATTCAAACCCTGCAGTGTTGCAATGCTTCCATATGCAGAATTAGTTAGAAGAATTGGTTTCTAGTCAGATGACCACCCATGCACTATCACAAAATTTTGATTAATTTCCATTTTTCTAAGAGAATTCAAAGGAAAGAAACTTTGTCTTTTAATATCAACAAAGTAAAGAAATGCTAGCATATTCTCCTTATTTTGTATTCTTTATTTTTAAGATTGTCTTATAGGTGATAATTCATTTTAATTTTCAAAAGCCTCCTCTGCAGCAAGTTGGCATCCAATTTTGTAGATGATGACACTGACACTCGTTGATATCAATAAAATTCTGAAGATAGCACAGCTGTAGGTGCTAGCAAGAAATACACAACCTAAAATAGTCTGCTGTCAAAGCATGAATTGTTTTCCAAGGTAAAGAAGCAGATTATGCTACAACAAAAACCAGTCAGCAGTGGCTTGAAAGATCTCATTGTGTGAATCCTGTCTCTATCCTTTAGTAATGATGTCTTGGTGGCTTGATCCACGAGGGAATATTTACATGCTAAAGTGCCCTGTTCTCTGAATCAGGGTTGTATGGAGCAAAACATATTAAGCATTTATGGCATTCCACTGATTCTATGCCAGAAAGAACATCCTTTTATTCATTCATATTATTGTTAAGTACCTCCTAGTTGCCATTCATGACCTTGGTACCAAAGAACCAAATGGAATAAGGTGACCTCCAGCTTCAGAAATGTATGTACTTGGGAAAATTTGATGTGAAGACATGCAGAGATTTCAATAGCAAAGAAACTAAATGTCACTTCATTATAAATTGAAGAAAATAAGGATTGTAATTATAAAGCATACATCACCATGATGAGCCTAACAAGCATTAGTACATCGTTTCTACTGAGAACCAAACCTTTCTGTTTGAAGTGGAATTATTTTAGTTTTATCCACTTTTAATGATAACTGCATGGATGGTATATATCTAAAATGCCAGCACTTGGGGAGTGAAATAGAAGCAAGAGAAACAGGTCAAGACCAGCCTCAACTAGATAGTGAATTTGAAGTTGTCTCAAAATAAAAGTGATACTCTTTCATTGGGAACTCTTGATCTTTTATCTTTCAATAAATGAATTAAAGATTTAAAGGCATTTTTTTTGCTGTGGTTTGCTTCTGCTGTTTGATTTCTTAGTTTATTATGTGAGTCAAGAACTTTGCTCTAGCTTTTTTTCCCCTTGAAACTTAACTTCATCATCTTTAGAAGATACATTTTGAGTTTAAATTGTATCTACCAGATCTGAGAGGCCATAATTGTCCTCTGTTTAAGTCAACATTTGAGAGGTGTGCATGTTAGCTCTTGCCTGCAATCCCAGCACGTGGAAGCTGATCAGAAAAAAAATCCCCAGAAGTTTGATGCCATCATGGGCTACACAGTGTATCCCAGGCCAGCCTTAACTGCAGAGTGAGATTTCCCCCTCTTCCCATCATCTAAGTAAATAAGTGTATAAATTTAAAAAGACACCATTTGAAATACATGGTTATCACAGTCTTAGGAATGTAGCATCCTCTGCTGGAGTATTGTTTATCATTTAATTTGTCTTCTTGCTTGCCTTTATTTGTTGACTCTCATACTTTAAGAAAAAACTGCAAATATAATTTAAGGCAAATATTCATCAAATAACTCAGCTGTCTCCAAGATATATATATGCATCCATCTCTCTCGCTCTCTCTCCCTCTCCCTCTCTCTCTTTTCTCTCTCTCACTCTCTCTCCCTCTCCTTCTCTCTTTTCTCTCTCTCGCTCTCTCTTCCTCTCCCTCTCTCTCTTTTTTCTCTCTCTTACTGTTTCTATTTCTTTGATCAACAATGTTGATTTTCTACACCTCAAAAACACCCAACTGACCCTTTAAAGATAAGAAGCTACATTTTTAAATGGACAGATTCTTGAATGTGGGTCTTAGTGTATAAACCAACCATTAAACACAGCTCTATCTATGTATTATTTCTTCAGTGAAAATCAGATGTCCCTCACTCTAGATTATCATTTATCAACAAAAGTGACTAACACTGAAAGAACTTCCCCTTCACTACAAAAGACTCACAGGCTTCTCAGTGGAAGAAATCTAATAGATGATTGCTTCCTGGAATGTCATGTGTGCACATTGGAATTCAGCAGGAGAGACAGCAGAGGCTTCTTACCTCATACAGATGGGAGCTTGGATCTCTGTGCAACTTTTCTGCGCTGGTTAAAATTGTGTGGATACGGTCTCACCCCATCTCCAATGTCCAAGCAACTGTATTCAGAAGCAAAGCTTGAGGGAGCTTAAGGTAATGAAATTTAGCAGAGGGTAGGTTGGGATGACCTGTGCCAAACCCAAAGACTAATTAGGGATAGGAAATAGAGAATTTCAGACTGAGAAGACAATCTAATCATCTTCCACACTGTGTGAAAGTGCAAGACATTTTTAAATAATGAAATCCACTAGCCTCTGACACTGGATTATAGCAAACAAAGACTTAATGTAGCTAGGAAAGGGCATTTTCCCTGATTTTCTCCCAAGTTGTTCTGTTTCAGATTCATTGCTTTGTTTATTCTGCATAACTCAGTTTCAAATTAAACTGACATTTGTATCATCCCCATTCCTTTTTTCAAAATCCAATGACTCATTAGATGAATGTGAATGGCTTTGAAAGATTTTCTATACCTCAAAAATACCCAACTGACCCTTTAAAGATAAAAAGCTACATTTTTAAATGGGCAGATTCTTGAATGTGGGTCTTAGTGTATAAACCAACCATTAAACACAGCTCTATCTATAATTTAGAAAGGGAGAAAGTGGAGAGTTTCTTCAATTTTATTTTTTTGTTATTGTCGTGGAGGGAGGATTATTCCCTCCACCAATTGGTTTCATGTTTTTAAGTTTTCTTGATTGATGCTCTGGGTAAAAGCTTCAAATGAACAAAATTTCTGCTAAAAGCTGTACTTATGTGATTCTTCAAACCACTACCATTTAAAGGCTAGAATGCACTGGTTTCTAGGGTATAGAATAAAAGGATTTAAGAACACAATTAGGAGCTTGTTCCAGCAATTAGAGCCGAGTTTAATTACAAACTAACCTCTTGATAGACCATTTGACAGTCAGTGCAGAGAGAGGGAGAGAGATCAGAAAACTGTTAGAAGCAGCAGCAGAAAAAAGAAAAAAAAAAACTTTCCCACATATTTATTTTTACTCACACAATCTCCAGGCCTGGCGTTGCTTTTATGAGGAAAAGGTAACAAATCTTTGTTCTTTCAAATGGTTTAGTTTTCACTTTAGGGGTAGGATTTTCTTTCTGCATGCTATCTTTTCCACGTATACAACAGCCACACGGAATTCCTCAGCTTGCTCCCCAGGGGACATTCATAACATCCACTGCTAACCCTCTCCATCCCAAGAGATATTTCTTGTTGCTAGGACAGAGGGCACCAGTCATGCTCAGAACATAAAGAATATAAAGTACTATGGCAGAACATGCATGACGGAGGTGTGCAAATGGAGTTCTGGGACAGAGCTGGGGTTAAAAATTCAACACGTCACCTTATAGGTCAAATAGCACCAAAACCACCCTTTGCAAGAGTTTGCAATTCCCATGTTTGCTTTGGAGTCATTTATTTACTTCCCGTTAGCATCTCCCAAACTGTAGTCCTCAGAAAGATAAACAGGTGAACATTTTTTTTTCACCGTTGCAAGCTTCCTCTGAAGCATTAAGACTCATATTCCTTTTGCTGGGCATGTAACATGGATACCGGTTTCCGCCGAGCCATGCTGGCCCTGTGCACAGAGCCAATTACATTAACAGCAGAGTGGAGCAGAGTAGGAGAAAGCATGTGGCTGAGAATTAGGAGAATTGGCGCCATGCCCTGCTCTGTTATTTTCTAGCCATAAGCAAGTCTTCCCACATCGTTCATTTCACCTCTCTTGACTTCTAAATGGGAAAAACAATCTCCTAACCCCAAATGCATGAGCTCAGCAAATAGTACTGAGTACTTACTATGTAGAAGACACTATGCTAGGATTCTGTGGTGCAAATCAATCAAACTCCTAAACTCTCATTTTTCTTATTGTAGTGCAGGATAGACACTGAGAATTCAGCTGTTTGCTTGTCTGCTCAGACAGACGTGCAAAAGCACTGAAGCTGGACAATATGCATGCCTGATGCAAAGCCAGAAGCCATGGCCTCTACAGGAAGAAACCTTAGCTTTATGGAATAACAATAAATATGTTGTAATGGCAGGCCTGGAAAGACACCTCAGTGGTTAAACCACTGGTTGTGGAAGCAAGAGAACTGAAATCTCAGAACCCATTTAATCACCAGATAGATGCGACATCCCCCCTATCCTTTCAGCCTAAAATGACAGTGATCAAGGGGGCACAGAAGACCTGTCACATCAGTGGGCTCTGAATTTGATTGAAAGACCCTGGATCAAGTTGCCCAAGGGCGACTCCCTGCATCAATCTTGGGCCTCCACATGTATTTACCTACACAAATGTGAGCATTCCCATGCACATCCCATACACACTTCCATGAAAGTGAAACTAACCTCTTTATTATCTTTATAAACACTTTATTTGTATCCTTCTCAATAAGAATCATATTCAATTATGATTATATGTGAGTAACTCATAGTACTCTGAAATTTTGTAATTCTCTGGTATTAATATATAATACTTATAAAATTTAATTAAAATAGTTGAAATATTATATTGGGAGAATAAACATAAATGTTGTGAAGGGAGAAGCTTGAATATGCTAGTCCAAGTTTGAGATGGTTATAATGTTTATTACCTTTGAAGTTTTTAGGTTTTGCTTAAATCCAACCCTTTTAGTGTCCCTTATTGTAAAGTGGTATTAAAAATATCCCCTGGGAGCATTTTGTGAAGGATGAGAGCATACTGAAAAGTCAGGGATGTAGGAGAACATCCCTGGTGTTATACTACAGATATGCTGGTGCAACTGTAGTGTCAGTTTCTCAGGAGACCAAGGCTGAAAGATCTGTTGGCATTCGGAGGCTGAGCATTATAGTAAGCCCTGCCTTAAAACCAAAACAAAATAAGCATAGAAAAAGCAGCCACTAAAAGACAGGTCTCATACTGATGGTGCCATTTTTCAGGCATAGCAATCATGGTGAATCATAAAGACTATAGTATGTATCTTATTTTTGGATCATGAGTCTTACTCTCTTTAGAGGTATATCTTTTTAGATTTCAAATCATAGATCTCTTTGAGCAACTAAGGCCCAAGTCTGAATGCTTATTACCAACTCCCCAGTCCAAATATTTTTAAGCATATTGACTGCTTCTCACATGGGTTTCCAGAAAATTTTCTTTCATGTAAAACAACATGGACTCTTAGTGAAATCATTTTATGCTTAGATTCTTGGTTTCTCGTGATTGCTGATTTTTTTGCTATTTGTGTATTAGCACACAGGTTAATTCTAGAGCAAAGATCATTCCCTGTTTGACTCTTACAAGTTTTTTTCCAGGGTTCTGAGTTCTACAATTTCTCCTGAGACACACAGCATGAAAAAAATCCTTTGGGCTGAGTCAAGAGGCCTTAGCTCAAGCTAAGGAGAAACAGAAAGCTTCTATCTTCAATTTACTTCTATTTGTTGATAGGAGATTTGGTGAAACAATCTCTATCATTTCCATCATGTATCTGCTTGTTCTCATCTACTGCATATTATGTGCAATTATATTGGTGTATAATATATCTATCCCTGCCTTCCTTCAAATAAACTGTAAATAAGTTAAATTATTCATTATCATTAGGAATATTATTCTTTGTGTCTAATTAACATATTGATAAATAATAATCAATGATGTAAATATCCAAAGAAATGGGTTACAGATCTATTCTTCAGCTGAATCTTGGAAGGAAGTCCAACGATTTACTTTGTGTCTGTTATTGTTGGATCATAGTTGAGAACCAGTGACCCTGAAGTAAGGTAAACAGCAGGTCCAGATCACATGTCTTCTGGATGGCTTAACTTACAGCTGTTGGACTTTTGTTTTCTGTTCCTGAATTGCTAACTGAACTACTCAGCTTCATTCCTGCCCCATCTGCTAGTGTATGTTTTAGTCAAGGTTAGATTCTTAAATTTATCTCAGTAACCCTGGGCTGTAGGTTTCATTGTGAGCTGCACCTATCATAAATGAGAAAATTGGTTCCTGGACAATTAATTAATTCAAATGAAATTTACTCAGTGTCTAAACATCAAAATTCTCCTTTTAAGAACACATACATGGGCATGCACACACACACACACACACACACACACACACACACACACACACAGGCAGAAAAAATGTGGAATAAATATCCATATATATATATATGAATATGAATATAATAGTTCAGGATGGATGTATAGAAAATTAGAAATATTCCACACAGTCGAGAGATCAGGAAAAATACATAGACTCTAGAGGCTTGAATTCTGGTCAAATTTCTACCATTGTCATTGTGACATCTTTCTTAAGCAGAGAGTTGTATACTTAGTGCACTTTATCTTAGCAGGAAAAGGTCATGGACTGTGAAGAGATAATTGCTTGCAAAGTAATTGAGAGGAACATCTCAGGATCTTTCAGTACATAGAAAGGCACTTACTTACTTCTTTTCCTGTCTTACCTCTAACTGGTTTTCTAGGTTTTACTGTCTATTGTGGGTTTCCATCCCAACTATCCACTTTTCACCTATGGGGCTGTGGAGAAAGGAGATGATCCCTTGTAGATAGGAAATAGATCAATATATGATAGATAGATAGATAGATAGATAGATAGATAGATAGATAGAAAGATAGATAGATGTGCTCTGAGAAAAGAGCATGTAAGATTGTCTGTTTTTCTGATTGATCTGCAGTCTCTTTGTTAAATTTTCTGTTCCTTCTGTCCTTTTGCACCTATGAAAATGTTTGCTTTGACATTTGATGTGGTATTAACTGGGATTATAAGGTTTTTCTCTTTACCCAATGGGGAATCCACGATTCAGAAGTGTGAGAAAAATGCTTCCCATCAGCACCTCTACACTTTCTCCAATTCTGGTTCTGCTGAGAGCTTCACTTCTTCCTTTCAAGGGGTTGCATGTCCAGAGATGAACCACCAATCTCTAATATGAAACCAAATGCTTTCCATGTCAGTACTTTCTTCACATGTGGTGTGCTTATATCTTAGCTGTTATTAGAAGAACACAACTTGGTCTGAGAGAGGAAGACAGAAGCAGGCACTGTATGAATTTCTATAGTATGTACTTTGATGGGCTTTATATTTTACAAGTGATCACATTCATTATCTTGTTCTTCCTTTGTTAAAAAAAAAAGCTGTGGTGTAACCTGCTACATTCTACATTTCTACATGTGGACTTTTATCCTGTTGTGTAGTATATATATATATATACACTGGTTTAAGAGAGCTCTTGGATTGGTTGACCAGTGGTCTGTCCTCCATTTCAGATTTTGCCATCTTTGTGTACATACTAAGCAGGCTTTTATTATTTAGATGTGTTCTCTGTATAAACTCTAGGAAGAGTTTCAAGGATTTTCTTTCACCTATCTAAAATCTAAAGGGAAAATATTATACTTAGACTGACTCTCTTTCTGAATTTGATTTCTTTTTATGTGGAGAGCAAGCAAGGCATGGTGATATTAGAGAATATACTCTATTTTTTAAATTTCTTTGCATTATTAGTATTATTATTTATTCAATTGTGCATATGTATGTGCACGTGCTAGTGTGTGTGTGTGTGTGTGCGTGTATGTCTGTGTGTGTGTGTGTGTAGAACCACAGACGAATTCGGGAACCACCATGGACGCCTCTACCTCCTTCTGCCCCGGGATTCACAGGCTCCGCCCTACCAGGACCAGAAGCACAGGCCGCCCTCGCTTCTGCCTGGCGTCTATATGTGGGATCTGGGATCTGAACTCAGGACCTTCCACCTGCAAGGCAGAGGCGTAACCCCTGAGCCACCTCTCCAGCCCAGAATATACTCTATTTTTTTAACCAGAGTTTACATTATCCTTTCTCCTGTGTTCTATAATCATCATATATTTATTTTCAAGTGGGAATGAACATCACATCTCCTAAAACTTACAGCATCCCTAAATATTCCAATGTAAATAGGTGACTGGGAATGCTTTATGCTATTTCCTTTACTGGTCTTAACAATCTTGAGGACTGGGAACTGGCTATTTGTTATATGTTATTTATTATCCAAAAGCACTTAAAACAATGTATCTCAAGGACAGCTCTTCAAGGTGTTTAATTATATTCATTTTACTTATATGCTTTTACCAAACTCTAGCTCTTCTAAGATTCCAAGGACTATAGAAGTTCCTACGTCAGAAAGGAAGAGGTAATAAAATTAGATGCAAGACAAACAGTCTTAATGAGCTATGCTAGACACTAGCAAGTATGCAACTTCAAGGAACATATAAGGTGGGGTATTTACACAAGTTTCAGAAACTCAATGACGATGTTTGAATATTAATTCCATACTTTATTAGTGGTATCGCTTTGCTAAATTATTTAACTTATCTGTAACTCACATATTTTTTTACAGTGAAAGGAGGACAATAATTATCCCTAACCTTAGTAGTTATGAGTAGTATAGGAAAAATTGTATAAACTGCCTTATATTAATTATTAGCTAATAGTAATGCAATATTATTAGTTACAAATCAGATTATTCTTACTTTTTGCAAATGATGGAAATGTTGAGAAATAGAGCTAAGAATTGTATTCAGTTCAAGAAAAAATAATAACAAATATAATTCGAACAACAAGCCCCTTCTGCTGGTCCTGAAGGCACTCTCACGCCGCAGGTCCAGGTAAGGCACCCTGCTTCCCAAGGTACTCCCCATCAGAACACAGGTCACCCACTCCTCACATCCCCTCCCACCATCCAGCCTGAACAGCGCCAAAGCTGGCCAGGGCTTGGGAGGGCTACTGGCCACGCTCCAGGTCCCAGGGGAAGCCGGCCTATCATCCTTAGCCCCTACTCCCCTTCCACCTGCTGTGAATGCATGCTCATTTGCTCCCAGCCCAAGTAAGACACCCCCTGTCTACTAAAACTGATTTAATTGATGTACTAACAGTCTAATAGCCTCATCTTGGAAATAACAATAAATGAACACACCCAACTTCAAGGCAACCACTAGTAAAAACTGCCAGAGAGCAGTTATACCAACTAAATCAGTTCAGTCAAAAACACATAGAAACTGTAAAGACTCAAGAGACAAAACAACAATGCCCAAGTCGAAGGGTAGATCCATGAGAAACAAAAACCAAGAAAACAAATCCCTCACTGAAAGAATTAACCCCATAGCTACAGAATCCAACCAGAAAAAATTCACAGAAAATAGCCAAGAAAGCCAGGCCCAAGATAATGACTTTTAAAGCATGATAATTACCATGATCAATTCTATGAAAGAGGAAATCCGGGAGGAGTTAAATATCCACATCAACCACTTTGAACAAGAATCTAACAGACACCTGGAGGAGTTGAGAAAAACGTTCAAGAAACAAAAATAGGCAAAGAACAGTTAAAAAAGTCTCAGGAAGAGTATAAAATTGAAATAAAACACAAGTTATCCTCAACCCAGAACTCAACAGAGAGTCTTACCAATAGAACTATCGAGGCAGAAAATAAAATTTCAGATCCTGAAGACAAAATGGCAGAATTAACCAGCTCAGTGGAAGAGGTTGTTAAAGCCAATGAGATTCTTGAGAGGAATATACAAGAGTTATGGGACACCCTGAAGAAGCCTAACATGCACATTCATAGAATACCAGAGCAAGAATTCCAAAATATCACACCTGAAGAAATTTTTCAAACTATCATAAATGAAAACTTCCCTCATCTAAAGAAAGAGAGGCCCTTCCAAATACAAGAGGCATTTCACAACCTGAACAGATATGACCAAAATAGAAACTTGGCACAGCAAATAATAGTCAAAACATTCCACATTCAAGACAAAGAAAGGTGCTGAGAGCTTCAAGGAAAAAAAAGTCACTTTTAAAGGTAAACCTATTAAAAAAATAAATGACTTCTCAACGGAAACAGTAAAAGCAAGAAGAGCTTAGAGAGACGTACTGAAAGTATTGAATGAGCAAAAATGTCAACCCAGGGTGATATACCCAGCAAAACTATCCATCATGACTGAGGGAGAAAGAAAAGTTTTCCAGCACAAAGAAAACTTGAATGTCTACCAAATCAGGTTTTCAAAAAATGCTAGAAATGATACTCAAGACTGAATAAAAAAACAAGCCTATCCAGGAGGACAGAAGAGAAGTATAATACCACCAAAACCTAAAAGCCAAATAATACACTTACAAAACCCACTAAACATAAAAAATGTATGGAATTAAAAATAATTTCTCCATCATAACATTAAATGTCAATGGACTCACCAATCAAGAGACACAGATTACGAACCTGAATTAAAAATCACAACCCATCAATCTGTTGCCTTCAGGAAACCCATCTCACCAAAAAAGATAGGCACATACTAAAAATAAAAGGCTGGTCCAAAATTCTGCAAGCTAATGGAACCAGGAAATAGGCAGGGGATAGCCATTATGCTATCAGACAAAGTGGACTTCAGACCAAAAAAAAATCATAAGAGACACAGATGGTTACTTCATTTTAGTCACAGGTACAATTTACCAGGAAGACTTCACAATATTGAACATATATGCACCAATACGGGCCCCTCCACATTCATTAAGAAACACACTACAGCATCTAAAGCAAAAAATCACCTCCATATGATAATTCTTGGAATGTTGACATCCGCCTTCTCAACATGGGATAGATCAACAGGTCAAAAACTTAACAGAGATACATTGCAATTTAATCAATCTCTTACTGAAATGGACTTTACAGATCTCTATCAAACTTTTTATCCACGCACCAAAGAATACACATTTTTCTCAGCAGCACACAGAACTATCTCCAAAATAGATCACATACTGGGCCACAAATCAAAACTCCACATATACAGGAAAGTTGAAATTCTAGCCTGTACCCTATCAGATCACCATGGTCTAAAGGTTGACATCCACAACACAACAAACAACAGAAAATTCACTAATTCCTGGAAACTAAACACTATGATGCTAAATGAGAATTGGATTCAGGAAGAAATTAAAAAGGAAATTCAAGATTTACTGAAAGCAAATGATAAGAAAAATACAACTTATCAAAATCTTTGGGACACAATGAAAGCTGTCCTAAGAGATAAGTTCATAGCTCTTAAGGCCTACATCAAAAAAAATGCCTACATCACAAGAAAATATCTTAACAATGCAGCTTAAAGCTTTAGAGAAACTACAGCAATGTGTTCCCAAAAGCAGCAGAAGAGAGGAGATTGGCAAAGTCAGGGGAGAAATATCTGAAATTGAGATAAGGAAAATGATACAAAGAATCAATCAGTCAAAAAGCTGGTTCTTTGAAAAAAATCAATAAGATTGATACACCCCTAGCTAAATTAACCAAATCCAAGAGAGAGAAAACACAAATTTACGAAATTAGAAATGAAAACGGAGTTATCACTATTGATACCCAAGAAATTCAGAGAATTATAACATCATATTTCAAAAACTTATACTCTGTGAAATTTGACAACACAAAAGAAATGGATGAATTCCTAAGTAAGCACAACTTACCTAAATTGAATCAAGAAGTTGGGAATTATTTAAATAGTCCTATAACATACAAGGAAATTGAAGAAGTAATCTTGAATCTTCCCACCAAAAAATGTCCTGGACCAGATGGATTCAGCACAGAGTTCTACCAGATATTTAAGGAGCTAATATCACCAATACTCATTAAACTATTCCATCAAATAGCAAAGAAAGGAATGCTATCAAATTCTTTCTATGAAGCTAATATTGTCTTAATCCCAAAACCTAATAAAGATACACTTAAAAAAGAAAACTCTAGGCCAATCTCTCTGATGAACACAGATGCAAAGATTCTCAACAAAGTCTTAGCAAATTCAAAAATTTATCAAAAAGATCATTCATGGGGATCAAGTAGGCTTTATCCCAGGCACACAAGTTTGGTTCAATATACACAAATCAATAAATGTAATTCACCATATAAACCAGTCCAAAATCCAAAACCACATGATACTCTCAATAGATGCAGAAAAAGGGGCTGGAGAGGTGGCTCAGGGGTTAACCCTCTGCCTCGCAGGTAGAAGGTCCTGAGTTTAGATCCTAGACCCCACATATAGACGCTAGGTGGAAGCAGGGACAGCCTGCGTTTCTGATTCTGGTAGGGCGGAGCCTGTGAATCCCAGGGCAGAGAAAACAAGGAGGAGGTAGGGGCGGTGTATGGTGGTTCCCACATTCATCCGTGGTTCTACACACACACACACACACACACACACACACACACACACAATTAAATAAATAAAAAAATAGATGCAGAAAAAGCTTTTGACAAGATCCAACAGCTTTTTATGATCAAAACAATAGAGAAAGAAGGATCTCCACATGCAAAAGATTAAAACTGGACCCATACTTGTCACCATGTACAAGAATTAATTCCAAATGGATCGAGGACCTTGATATAAGGCCAGAGACTATAAAAAACATAGTCGAAAGGGTAGGGAACTCCTGCGAGCTGATTGGGCTATGCCAACAGTTCCTAAATGGACATCCAATAGCACAGTCTCTATAACCAACACTCAACAGATGGGATCTTATGAAATTAAAGAGCTTCTGTTCAGATAAAGAGATTGTAACAGGAGCTCAAAGGCAACCCACAGAATGGGAGAAAATCTTCACTAACCACATATCTGATAGAGCTCTACTCTCCAGAGTGCACAAAAAACTTAGAAAACTAAACATCAAGGAAACCAATGGCCCAATTAAAAAATGGGCCCTGGAACTTAAAAGAAATTTTACCAGGGATGAAATTAAAATGTCTAACAAATATCTGAAAAAATGCTCCACTTCTTTAGCCATCAGGGAAATGCAAATCAAAACTTCCCTGAGATATCATCTCATCCCGGTCAGGATGGCAAAAATCCACAATACAAACAACACCAAATGCTGGAGAGGATGTGGAGAGAGGGAACTCTCCTACATTGCTGGTGGGAGTGCAGGCTCATACAGCCACTCTGGCTAGCCTGGAGATTCTTAAAGAAATTAAAGATTGAAATGCCATATGACCCTGCTATTCCACTTTTGGGAATAACCCCCCATACAGCAAAAATTCACCTCAATAGCACAAGCACGACTATGCTCATAGCAGCACAGTTTACAATAGCAAAGTCATGGAATCAACCCAAATGTCCAACAGCTGACGAGTGGATAAGGAAAATGTGGTACATTTATACAATGGAATACTATTCAGCCATCAAAAATAATGAATTAATGAAATTTGCTGGGAAATGGATGCAATATAATTGAAGTATCCCAGATGCAGAAAATTAAGTGCCGTATGTACTCTCTAATAGGTGGATCCTAGTACCCAACGCACTTAGAGACACACTCAAAGATAAATCTCTGTAATACCTACAGTAATTGCAAAGATTATAAACAGGAGGGAAGGGGAAGGAAGGCCCCACCAGGAGAGAGGGGATCATGTTCCAGCAGAGAAAACAGGCCACCATCAAGGACTGCAAGTAAGTAATGAGACATCTGGTTAAGTTCACAGACTTTCCTTCCTGATCATTTGCAATTGATGGGGTATGATAGTACCAGAAGGGGAGGGCATATAGGCTGCCAGATAGAAAGTAACCATTTTGCAAATGGGAGACTGACCCTCCCCCCTCACAATAGTCTCTTACTTTTATTCCATCTATCTTTGAATATACTTTTATAATAAAACTCTAATTTAACAGCTTTTTATCTCTTGTCAGGGGCCAATGGTATTTCAGGAGCAGCAAAACTGAAAAAAAAAAAAAAAAACATAGTTCAGAACATCAGAGACTCTATATCAACCACCTGGAACCAGGCCAGCCTAATCTCTCCTCATCCTGCAGCTCAGGGAAATTTGCAGAAGAGGGGGGGTAAGATTGCAAGAGTATAAGGATGGCGAGGAGTAATGATATGCAAGATACTTCACACAAGTTAGGGACAAGCAGTTTTAATACGACTTTGCATGACCTGTGCAATTACCAACACATTATTGACCCCTCAAAGTGTAGCATGGACTAAAGGCACTAGGATCCTTAAAAGCAAGGGATTAACAGCCACAATAGTATTCCTATACTTAAGGGGAACACAAGAAAGAGTTCTAGGAAATGCCACTGAGTCCTTACACTTCTTCAGAGAGGAGGACCCAGAGGAAAGTTTGATATACACATTAAAGAATGCTCCAGGGATTGGGGGTAGGCACTGTGAGATAGGGAGGGAGGGGGAGGAAGGAAGGGGAAAAGGGGAGAGGGAGCAAGGAGGTCCAGGGAGGGGTGGAGGGAGGGAGGTCATCAGTGTACCTATTAAGTTTGTATAAGCAGAAATGTATAAATAAATAAATAAATTATATAAAAAAGAACAACAAATAGTATTATAATTTTATTTGGTGATTTTTACTCTTACAATTTCATGCATTCATATAATCTCTTCCACTTTCCCCCCTTTTCATGTACCTCCCTGCCCTTCCTCTGCCTTAAATTGTCCCTTCCATAGTCAAATCTTTTTGTTGTGTTTTGCATATACTGACTGGGTTCAACCAAGTGCCTTTATGTGATTCTGAGTTAGGGATACTTTTAGAGAGCTCCTATATATCTATGCCCCCGATCATGGCATCAGTTGTTCTTCCTCCAGCCTCATGTGTTTGAATCCTTATCTAGTGATAGTGCTTGGAGAGGTTTTGGCACCTTTAGCAGGTAGAACATCGCTGGATGAACAATCTCTTGTGTCAGGCTTTGTGGGTGGGCAGTCCAGTCCTGCTTCCTCTTGTGTTTTTCTGCATCCTGGTGAAAACAAGTGACCTGAACTTACTTCCTGCTTCTGCTTTTGGTTATATCTTATGAAAAGCAATCTCTACCATAAATAAACTATATCCTCTCTGGAACTCCAAGCCAAAGAAATACCCTTTCATCTCTAAAGCTGGTTGTTTGGAATTATTGTCTTATAGTAAAAGAAGCCTAATTGTCACACACTCTCTGGAATCTGTGGATTTCCAATTCTACTATGTATGACTCCGGTGGTTGAGCTGATCAATCGCCACGTAGTTTCCCTGTAATAAGCCAGTAAGTTTCCATATGGCTTTTTCTGACATTCTTCATGATTTTCATCCCTCCCTTATCCCTTTGCTATCCTATTCCTTCTTTCCTCACCTCCTTTAAACCTTTTCCCCATGGATCCCCTGTGATGTATTGAACTAAGGATATGTCCAGAGAAGTGCTGAAAGTTTGCAGACATTATCTCATTTAACCAGCAATAACAAAATGAGGTGGTTTCTATCTCATGGTCTATATCTTGCAAATGGAAGGATTTTGCATCACAGAGGTGACATAGACTGATTAAAAAAGAGAAAGCTAGTTAGTGATAAAGCTAAATACTCAACCAGATTTGCCTAATCCTGTAACCTGCATATATTGCTTTATCTCTACCTGGGTGACTCTCAAACAAAGCCATATCTTACTGCAAAAGATACTCATATAATAATGTGAGTATGCGAAGATTACCAATGACAAAAGATGAATGTAAACAGCATTTTGAAAGAGAACCATTTCTAAGTAACATTTAGAACTTGCTTGCATATCCCTCCCAGAGGACACGTTAAAAAGAATGCTCACACACGAGTTAACGAAGGGCTAGATGAGATGCAACTGGCTCTCTGTAGGTGGGAAGCACACTGAGAATTAAATCCACATTGGAAATGTTAATAAATGCATACACATGTTCCTCTTTGTAATGTGCTCCTTGTTTTTCTCAGTGACTGCATGTTAGAACAACCATGCATGCATCTCCAGGGTATCTCTGGAGACCTGCCTTCTCCCCCTGGCAGTTTTGTTTGCTCTCTATCTCTGCCCACTCTGTTCATGCTCTCTGAATGTCATTTCAGAGCTAGAAATGTCCAGACCCTGGGGTGTGTATGTGGAAAGGAAATGAAAATTAAGAGAAATATTCTTGGGGTTTCTAGACTGTGGATCACTCAGTAGTCATAGCAATGCTAACAAGAATGACATCATGTTACTTTCTCATCAGAAGACATTTGAAGATTTGCTGTAGCTCATTCAATAAAGCCTAAGCATGTCTGCTAGATCTTTATGGTCTAAGGGAACTGCCCACTATCCCCCATGTCTTCCTGGCCATTGTGCTGTCCCTCTCTCAATTGTTCATGTGGCTTGTCTTTTAGTGATATCGATACCATTCCTTCTTACATACCCAATTCAAGTAAGATGTGATATTTTTTCCCTAATAATTTCCCTGGGAAAGTCAGTGTCCCTGAATTGTCTAACATTTCCTTCTTATGCTTCCTGAGCCATATGGAACCCTAGACTACTCTACAGGTGAAAATTTAGTTCAACATTTTAAATGATTTTTCAAAAATAAACGTCCCTGATAAAAATGGCTAGATGCATTTTACCTGCATTTAAAAATGAAGATTTTGAGACTCAGATATATTTGTAAGATGCTTGTGATGACACCATGAAGAAGCAACAAAGCCAAGGTCAATCTTCTGTTACTTCGGAATTGCACACTTGTGCAATTAACTGAAACCATTCATCATTTTACAATAGTAATTATAGTTACTCAATGAGGAGAATTTTATAATGGACTCTGGATGCACTTGTATATAGTCTGGGTCACAACTTGCTTAAGATTCTGGGGAGATGTCTTATAAGCAAAAGGACCTGAATTCAGATTCCCAGATCCCATGTAAAAATTTTCTGGCAGAATCGGCAGTAGTCTGCAATTCAGGCCTGGATAGTAAAGCCTGGGAAAACCCAGAGCAAAGCAACAAGCAAGTAAAGCAATCCAGCATGATTTCCCATTGTCATCCTTAAGCCTTCATAGGCGCACACAGTACAGTTCTCTGATGAATATAGTACACACATACTCAAAAGCATGCAAAAAACTGACTCAATTACAACCTGTGTGGCTTTGAAAGAGTTACTGAATCGTTCTGAAAATCACTCTCCATCTATCTATTGGAAATAACAATGTCAATTTTATATTGACAGAGACAATGAGAAGCCATTCTAATTGACTCTTCTTTCTTTTTTTTTTTTAACATTTTTTATTATCTCCACTCATACAAACTTAATAGGTACACCGGTTCCCTCCCTCCCTCCTCCTCCCGCTGACCCCTCTGCTCACCCTTCCCTAACCCCTCCCTCCCCACTCCCCAGTGCCTCCCCTCCCCCAATTCCTGGAGAATCCTTTAATGCGCATGCCACACTCTCCTCTGGGTCCTCCTCTCCGATGACGTACAAGGAACCAGTGGCATTTCTCTGAACCCTTTCCTTTGTACCCCTTAAGCATAGGAACACTATTTTGGCTGTCAATCCCTTGCCTCCAAGGATCTTGGTGCTTTTAGCAAATGCTAGACTTTGTGGGGTCAATAGTGTGTTGGACATTGTGCATGGTGTGCAAAGTCCAATTGTGATTGCTTCAGCCCTAACTTGTGTGGAGTATCTTGCAAATCATTGCTCCTCCCATCCTTGTGCTCTTATACTCTTACCGCCCCCTCTTCCGCAAATTTCCCTGAGCTTCAGGATGGGAAAAGATTAGGCTGGCCTAGTTCTAGGTAGTTGATAATAGAGTCTCTGAAGTTCTGGATTATGGTTTGTTGATTTTCTTTTGCGGTTTTGCTGCTCCTGCAATGCCCTTCACTCCATCCTGATGGGTATTGGATGTCACCCCCTGGCCAGAGATAAAAACCTGTTAAACTAGAGTCTTGTCTTATAAGAGTATATTCAAAGGTAGATGCAATAAAAGTAGGAAACCACAGTGAGGGAGGGGTCAATCACCCATTTGCAAAATGGTTACTTTTTATCTGCCAGACTATATGCCATCCCCTTCTGGTGAGATCACACCCCCTCAGTTGCAAATGATCAGGAATGAAAAGTCTGTGAACTTAACCAGTTGTCTCATTGCTTACTTGCAGTCCTTGATGGAGGCCTATTTTCTCTGCTGTAACATGGTCCCCTCTCTCCTTGTTTCTGGTGTGGTCCTCCTACCCCATCCTTCCTGTTCATACTCCTTGCAATTACTGTATTACAGAGATTTATCTTCGAGTGTCTCAATGTGGGCTGGGTGAGTTTGGTACTAGGAGCCACCTATTAGGGAGTACATAAGGCGCTTAATTTTCTGGGTCTGGGATACTTCACTCAATATAATTGTTTCTAATGACATCCATTTCCCAGCAAATTCCAGTGACTCTTCTTTCTTTTCTTGAAAACAGTATTATCTTTTCCAAGTTCATAGCCTCCCCCCCAAAAAAATCCAACCACAATCATGTGGATTTAGTTCACTGAAAGTCTTAGCATTCATTCAAGTAAAGGTGGTGAAAAGGGATAGAAAATGGAAATATTTTGAATAATGAATATAGGAAGAACAGACAGGAATAAGGTCAGGCAGAACATTTCTTAGTGAGAGGAACAAGTAAGGTCCATCCCCACAAATCCATTCTTGACACTCAATGCCCAGAATTTGGTACAAATGACTCTGGATTTAAAAACTGGTCACTGACCTATCTCTAGTTCTTAAAAGAAAGTGTCCTAGTAGAATTATAGGCTAGAATTCTAAGCATGTCTAGAGTCGAAGTGAAAAGCAGACTCCGTGTAACATAAAAGTTAATCCTTGACTTGCCCCCAGTGACTGGATATAAAATTATTTTATTCTTATGAAGGAGAATTAAACTCAGTACAGTGCTTACTATGCAAGCATGATAACCGTAGTGTGAATCCCAGATAGCTATGCCAAAAGCCAAGTGCCCTAGTGTGTGCCTGCAATCTCATCACTGAGGAGGTGGAGACAGCAATGATCATTTTGACTGACTCTTCAGCCAGTTTAATCAAATTAATGAGCTACAGGTTCAGTGAGAGGTACTGACTCCAACACCAGGGTGGAAAACAATTGAAAAACCCACCCAGCACTGTATTTTGGCCTCCATGCACTTGCTCATAAATACAGAGAGAGAGAGAGAGAGAGAGAGAGAGAGAGAGAATCAATACCTTTTTACCCAGTTCAAGTGTTAAAAAAGTAAACTCTCATATAGCAACAACAGCAGCATGCCCTCCCTACCATTTTATTATATAACATTAAAATCTAATGGGCAACCAGTAGATTTCCTTTTTGACCTACTTCCCCAATCTTTCCTCTTTCTTAGGTATGAACAGCAATAAATGAACTTTGAGAATTTTAGCAAGCAAAAGTAATAAATCCATTATCAACCCATCATCAAGCAGAGAACTTTTTCTTAAATAATTTCTGAATACATTATCACCATTGTTATATTTACTTGGACTGACACATGCCTCACCTGGACCACCTTTGAATTTTGTTGAATTTCTCCCAGTTTTTCAGTCTTCTGTCTCCATCCATCAATCACAGCCACTGAACATTAAGTAAGCACAGTTGGGTCCTCTCTCTGATTGATGTCATTAAACCCAAGCTATTATGCAGAGTATAAGGTTTCCCTGAAGCGGAACTGATGGGTTCCCTCCACTGTCCCTTTCATGTCTTCTCTTGACCCCTTTCTTTTACTACTTTATATACAGGCAACATGGAGATGCTCTGGGTTCTTGAAATGTTCTCCTCCTCTTCATTATATCAAGCCTGTCTTCTCTCCCATGGAGTCCTCTGAGACCTGTCTCAAAAGGAAGATACATCATTATTTTGGCTCTGCTAGTTCTACATTCTGTGCACATGTCTATTATTAATAATATATATTATGTACGTGTGCCCTAATACAGTTGTTCTCCAACTTGGTTTCACATGAGTCTCACCTGGGAAGGTGTAGTGCCACAAAACAAAACTCTGGCCTAAGTTTCATATTCACATCTTCTGATTTAATTGGTATGGAGTGTAGTCTGCACATCAGGGATTTAAAACTATCCTAGCGATTCTAAAATGCAGTCAACTTGGAGACCAAATCCTTGAGGCTAAGGATGTTCTATTTTTATTTTTAATTCCCACATCCCAGGTGTTCTACATTTTGCCTGGCATATAGTTAGAATAATATTCATGTTGTTAAAAATGCACTAACCAATAAATGAAAAGCGAGTGATGCAGTATGATATTTAATTCCCAAATGAGACAGGTGAAGTCAAGGATAGTAATTTTTCAGCAAGGTTTGTAATATGCTAAATGCTTGGGATAGACAAGCAATACTGAGTAAAGTGCTAAAATCTGACTCAGATAAAAAAGTAAAATTCATAAATAGAGAGAGTCAGAGTTGAGATTGGATAAGTCTGAGTTTATTTGAAATGTGAATAGATGGAACTGTAAGAGAATTTGATAATTAGACTCTTAAACAATAGAAATATTAGTAAGAATACAAGCCAGTGTTTTTTAAGAATTTGGTACCATATCGGCATGAGGAAGGTACATTCCAATTGTGCAACCCACTTTTGTAACATCCATCAATGAATGAGACTTGCCAATAGTTCAGGCACTTTTATTAGCATCATCTGTCACTTGCAATGACAATACAATACTTGAGGAGTTTGGGATCAATCACATCCAGGTAAAAAAATCCTAGTGAGTTTTGACAATTTGCTTAACATTTCTCAATCTTCCATACTGAAGTAAATGATAGTGATACCATTTCTGTGAAGCGTAATTGTAAAAAACAAATTCATTTGTGTGGCATGCTTAGAAGACTGTAGCAGAGAATAACAATCAACTTGTTCTACCATTACATATGTGGGGATAACCATAATGTAGGCACATGAACATACGTACCATGTAGAGCTATGTAAACTATCCATTACTTTTTTTATTATTTATTCAATTGTGCATGTGGTGTGCGCGTGTATGTATGTGTGAGTATGTATATGTGTGTGTGTAGAACCACGGACGAATTCGGGAACCAAACTATCCATTACTTAAGCAACATTAATTGCTATGATGTGGAAGTATTACAATGGAAAAGCAAGATCATATTATTTTACAGATATGAAATCTAACTTCCATTTACAGGTAAATCTATAGTATGTATAAAAGCACGTTTGGAGAAAGCTTTCCTTTTCATACTCATAGACTTAACAATTGCAGTAAAATTACCAAATTAATGAACATTGAAGTGATTTTCTCTAAGCCCTTAATTATTATCAAATTTGTATATAATCTGTACATAGGCTAACCAACTGTTGCTAAGAGAGGTCATTAAGTTTTCCCTGATTAGATAAGAGTAATTTGCTATTAGCTTAGAAATGGTTAGCATTGAAAGTGGGCTCATCTGAATTTCTCAAATATTCTTGAAACTGCTATTCCTTTAGGTCGTCTAAATAGTCACATAATAGTACTGAGATAGCTAATTAATTTGATTAAGAAACTTTAATCTTGCAAGTTCTTTTTTTTTCATTTTTTGTGCAAGTGATCAGGTTTTTTTTTTTTTTTTTTGCGACAGAGCAAAGCTATAATTAGGCTTAAACTTTTCTATGCGGACTCAACATTCCACTGAATATAGTGAGTTATCAGAAGAGTTTTGCACAGTTATGGTTACCAAAGTCACATTAATGATTTAATTTTTTATTTGCTTAATGTTTATATTGTTTGATTGATGCAAGGGTTTCATGTGTGAGGGGGTGTTGTGTGTGTGTTTGTGAGAACATGGCACAGAGACAAGAGGTTATTCTTGCCGGTGGCTCCTCAAGAACCATCCACCTTACTTTTTTGAGGCATAGCCTCTTGCTAGAAAGTGGAACTCAGGAAGTAGTAATAGATTGGTTGGCCAGTAAACTCCAGCTATCCTCTGTCTCCACCCACTCAGAATTTTGATTACAAGCATAGGTTATTAAGCCCTGCATTTTTATGTGGTTCATGGTGAACTTGGGCCTCCTTGCTTGTGAGGAAAACATGTTCCTAACAGACAGATGTCTGCCTGCTCCATTTTCAATACATTTCCAAGTTTACTTTTATGGATTCCTGTCTCTTTTCTTTTTTGAAGCTTTGAAACGTCTGTGTTCTGGATTATAAAGGGCCACCTTACACAAAGACTCGATGGATGACTCATCCTCTAGTGTAGAGTCACAGTGACCTGTTTGGTCACTGATTACCTGTTTCATCCTAAGCAAACAGAAGAAATTCTGTCTGAGGCAATGATTCTATCACAAAGCAGAAATGAGTGAAGTTTCTATCCAGAGCTTCTCTTGATAATCAACTGAAATGATTCAGGAAATAGGCAGTAGATTCAGTATCTGCTAGTCATGATTCGATTTTATCACATAATTACTGATTTTTCTATTGTATACACCCTCTTTCATTCTTTGTGGACTCCAATTAAAAAAAAAAACAAGACTCTTGTAATTCACAGTTGTTATTTATTCACCCTAGCTCCAGGAATGAAGTGTATAGTTCACAAATATTTAATTATGCTCATGTTTCTAGTATATACACTATCCTGTGAAGAATGTATTTTTGCTGACAAATAGAATAGCGAATAAGGAAGGCAGAAAAGGAATCACAGTTTGAGAGACACAGTAAGATGACTCTGTGGGTAAAAGTGCTTGCAAGCATGACTATCTGAGTTCATTCCCTGGAACCCACATAAAAAAAGCTGGATGTGGTGAGATGCATGTGTAACTCCAGTACTCTTATGGGGAGATGGTAGGTGGAATCATGGGACTTGACTGGAAGCTTCTAGGCCAACAAACCTGGAGTATGCTGCTCAATGATAGGAATAACAAGAGAGATCCCACTTCAAGTACAGTTGAAAGTGAAAACCAATTCCTGAAAGTTGTCCTCTGACCTCTTGTGTGAGTGATGGCATGGACACACACACACACACACACACACACACACACACACACGCTTCATTGTAAGATACCTTTCTGAAAAGTTAATTGTATTTTTGCATTATTGAATATTTCCATTTAATAAGTAATACATTATTAAATAAATGGGGTTTATATTTAAGTTTATGTATACATTATTCCAATATGTATTTTTTCTGTATGGATTTGCAAAGTGACTTGTTAAATTTTATAAACAGATATATAGAATAAAGGATATGAAGAAATTCTTTAAACTTAGTTAAGTGCTATTATTGCCTCAGTTTATGAGAATCTATTTTATAGGTAAAGTGGACCAACTTTTCGTTAGTATATAGATATATACATGTATTATGCTTCTGTACATCTGTGTCTGTCATATACTCTAGAACATACATTAAGAGAATGTTGATTCAAGATTTAAATATGAACTACTCCCAGAAACATACTCACTGAATGCTTGGTCTCCAACTATTGGAGGCTATGGATATCCCGTAGAGATGTCTACCATCATAGCCTAAAATCTATGAAACCAATTGTTAAGTTGTATGTGTCAAGCATTTTGTCACAGTAATGTGAAAGGTAACATTTAGCAATGTGTATTAGCATGTATTTCTAAAATGTATGCATACTAATATTTGAATATATGCTGCTACTACAAAATACTTATGCTGTGATAATATATGTATATAAGAATTCATATGATAATATATGTACTATATTCTCATCTAGTAATGAAATATGTACTACTATATTAATCATAACACATTTATTAATAGAATGCATTATGACTATACTATAAAATACTCTAAAATCCAATTTCAGAGTGCTATTGTAACATTGATCTCCCTCTAGGGTTTTTATGTGTTCAGGTTCTTGTGTTAAGGAGTCAAAGACTGAACCAGAATACACATAGAATATTAAGTCAGACTTTATTAGGGAAGAAGAACAGAACTCATATATGTGAATCCATGAGGGGCAAAAGAGCCCCCAAGGACTCATGGGCTCTAGGCATGGAATCCATGAGGAACAAGCGAAATGAAGGAACTAAGAGACAGCAGTCCATGCAGGGAACCAAAAATAACTCCCAAGTCAGGATTATTTATAGTCTTAGACAGGCCCTGGGAAAGTTAACTTTGCCTCATTGATTAGCTCCAATTTCTGCAAACCTGATTGGAGCATTTGGTACTTTAAATATCAATGATCTGTTCATATTAGGGACCTAACCAAGTTGATCTTGTAGCTGACCTCATGGTAAGGCTTATCTACAATGGAGAACTAATCTCCATATCATTTCATAAACAGAGGGTTCCTGGTCTTTGTCAACCTCCAATTTAACTGAAATTGTTAGGATCAGGGAAGTGGCAGGTGTAGCAAAGTAACTACTGAAGCTCCTTGCATACTTAATGGTATGGTCTTTAGGTATTCTTTTGTTTACATGCCTGAATTCCCTATAAATGTCCCAGGTTTAGACTTAATGGAACATTTCTATGTATGGGATAAAGTTGTCTATATTATGGTTAATAGGAGATCAATCACTAGAGGGAGATCAATCCCATATCAGTGTTACAATGGCACTCTGAAATTTTGGATTTTGGAGTATTTTACAGTATATTCACAATGCATTCTATTAATAAATGTGTTATGATTAATATATTAGTACATATTTCATTACCAGATGAGAATATAGTACATACATTATCATATGAATTCTTACTACATATATTATCACAGCATAAGTATTTTGTAGTAGCAGTATATATTCACATATTAGTATGAATACATTTTAAAAATATATGCTAAAACACATTGCTAAATGTTACCTTTCACATTGCTGTGACAAAATGCTTGACACATACAACTTAACAATTGGTTTCATAGATTTTAGGCTATGAACCATAGGATGAAATTTTTTTTTATTTCCACTCATACAAACTTAACAGGTACACCAGTCCCTTTCCTCCCTCCACCCCCCATCCCCCTGGACCCCCTCCCCTTCCCCTTCCTTCCCCATCCCCCAGTGCCTCCCCCTCCCATCCCCGGAGCATCCTTTAATGAGCATGCCAAAAGCAGCCTAATCTCTCCCCATCTTGAAGCTCAGGGAAATTTGGGGAAGAGGGGGCGGTAAGATTGTAAGAGCACAAGGATGGAAGTAGTAATGATATGCAAGATACTCCACACAAGTTAGGGCCAAAGCAACCATATTTGGACTTTGCATGCCCTGCACAATGTCCAACACACTATTGACCCCACAAAGTCTAGCGTTTGCTAAACGCTTGGTGGCAAGGGATTGATAGCCACAGTAGTGTTCCCATGCTTAAAGGGAACACAGAAAACTGTTCTGGGAAATGCCACAGGATGAAATTTTAATACAGGCTCTATCAGCTATGGGCCTCTTCCCAAAGCATAGGTCAAACCATGAGTCTTCCCAGCAAAGATAATACTGAGACCCACAGAACTTTCCGTGTTGGAAAGAGTACTCTCTGTAATCAGAAGTTAGAGCAGGAATGATTCAGATTCTCAACAACACAAAATTTAAAAATATATGTTTTTTTTGCATTTCTTTGATTCCAGAAATCCAATATCTCTTCACTTTTAAGAATCCAGAAGAGAAAAGGGAGCTAACCTGGATTGTTCTGCCTAAGGATTCAGAGACAGTCCACATATTTTTGGACAGGCTTTAGAATGTGATCTTGCAGATTTGTAGCTGCCAGAAGAGAAAGGTCTCTTCTAGTATGTAGATTACCTGCTGCTCTTTGCTTCTACAGGCAAGATAACAATTTTTCTTTCCTAACTGTTGCCTGTACCAACAATAAAACCATTAAATTCCCTTTCCTTACAGTTACAATTACAATGGTTTAATCATTATGTTTGGATCTTGTAGGGGTAACTTACCTGGTTTTTTTCTAGATTAGTATCCATAAAGCTTCAAATGTGGGGACCATATCTACAGTTACAAGTGTTTATTATGTTTGGATTTTGTAAATTTAACTTATGTGTTTCAATTCTTCTAGATTAATATCCATAAAGCTTCAAATGTGGGGACCAATGGATCATACCAGCATTTCATAGATGAGGATCATTGACTGCTCACACTTCCCTCACTCAAACTCAGCAGGAAGTCCTTAAGATCTATTGTCTGTCCTCATCTCCTAAGCAGTCAAGTCCTCATCAAGGGGATTAGACAGTTTTAGAGCAGCCATGCTGGGATAGTCTCTGAAAGTCATGGAAGTTTATCACCAAGGCTGGAATTATCCAGAAGGAACACACCCTATTGATTTGGAAGAACTGACTTTAGTCCTTCACAGAGGTAAAGTCTTGGACTTCCCCCAATTCTATGTTCATGAAAGAATATGAGAATAGTTCTCCATTATAGATAAGTCCTACCATGAGGCTGCTACAAGATCAACCTGGTAACCTTCTTTGGTTCCCTTGTCCCTCATGGACTGCATGTTTGTGAGTTCCTTTAATTTCTCTTGCCCCTATGGATTCCATGCCTAGGGTTCACAAGTCCTTGGGGACTCTTTTGCCCCTCACAGATTCACATTTGTGAGTTCCATTCTTTCTCTTCTCTAATAAACTCAGCTTTAATCATTTATGTGAGTTCTGGTTTTATTCTTCGACTCCTGAACATAAGAATCTGGACGCATAAAGACCCCAGAGGGATCCTATATCATTTTGCAAGCCACAGTCAGGAGAACAACCCTGTATAAACACACAAGCAGAAAATTCCATCATTGATCTCATTTGATAGTTGTAGAAAAAATGCAGGTAAACAAATATCCCATAAAATTTTTTTCCAAATGTTAGGTTTAAATAAAACTTAAACAAATTTCATGTTTTAACTGGGATCCCATTTTCAATTCCTTAATGTATATGTAAATATTCCCAGATCTGAAGCAATGCGAAATAAGCATTTCAAATGAGGTTTGCACTTATATACCGCTATATGTGTTTATCAACATTCATGCACATGTGTATATGCACTAATGCTACTGAGCTAACATCACTGGTCACACATTTTTTATATTGTCAGGGCCCTATCTTCAGTTTTATCCAGACCACATCAACCCCTCTTTGTATCAATTTAGTGAGCCAAAAAAATCTTCTATCCTAAAGATGGAATGATAAAAAGAGAAGCAGGATTTCTTTGGGGGTCATTGTGCTCCCCAGTGAAAGAATGAAACCAGAAGATATGGAGTAATTAAAACAGAGATTTTACTGAAAATGAGAATAAAGGAAAGAAACTTTTGGACACTAAGGGAGTCAAGGGGGATGTAATAACCTTAAGGTGGGATGACATTATAGCAGATGAGCTATCTTAAGGTCGTTGGGAACAGGAGGAGAATCACCATGAATACATGGAGAAAGGACAGAGCTGCCACGCCATGACCATGGCAAGACAGCAGGGTGGAGACAAAGGAGATAGGTGGTGCTACCATATTTAGTCTACACATTGCTAAAGTATGTCCTGGAGCTACTAGGGAATTTAAGTAATGAATCATGATCACTTATAGTCTTGGTGTTGCTTAGGAGTGGCCAGGAGTTACTAGGGAAGTGAGTCAAAGACTGGAAGGGTGGCAGGTGTGGGTCCCACAGGATCTGAATTCCCTAACTACCCCACTGTCCAGTAGGAATTAAATTGTTCCATTAAGAAGAATCCAGTATTGTGACAAGAAAGTTATCATCTCATCACAAGCAGATGACCACATTTCAGGAATATCAAAACTTTGCTATTAAACATGATCATTAGTAACTATTAAATTATATGAATTTACAATGAAGTAGATTGATAGTAGAAACAAAGTCAGCAAATCTTCAAAATGCATCATTTAATTGTCTCTGTACCTTTTATTCTCATCTGACTGAGGTGATTAGCATGTGCCAACAAGTGCTTGGGAGGATCTATTCCCCGGCATATACTCATCTTGGAGCCTTGAGGTCTAGTTACTAAATTAGATCATTGTGAAAAGAAAGGAGAACCATTTTGTAGATATATATGGTGAGAAAACAGATAACCTACATAAACATAGTTAAATTACAGCCAATAAAGAAAGTACAGCACTTGTAAGGGAGAGGATTCCCCTGGATACTGTCACAGAACAGTCATACACACACGCCTTTTGAGTAATGAATTTAATTTCCCAGTTTCACTTAAAGCTCTTTCTTGTATTTCCTCTTCTGCCTCTCCTTTAACCTTCATCTACTTTAGCTCCCTCACCCTTTACCTGAACTTCTTAAAAAGCTGCAGTTCTAACCTGTTCCATCCCTCTCTATTATTCCACTAATCTGTCTCCACCCACATAATTAAGGCAATCACCTCCTTATGCCTCCTATAAAGCACCCTTAATCACCCCTTCTGTAGCTGGCACAGCGACCTTCAGCCTACGGGATCTGCTAACAATCTTGGAGGCCCTTCCCACTCTGTCCCTTGCCTACCCTCCCTCTTTCTTCCCTCCTGTGCTATGACCAAATCAAGTCTGCTGCTTAGAAACTAATCTAGCCTCCTAGTATTCCCCCCACTGAGCTGTTTATCAGCTTTGGTCAGAAAAATCAAACTTCTTTCCACCTGTATTTTTCTCTAATTACTTTCTCCAGTCCTTTTCTGGGCTCCCAGGAGATGGAATTAATTTGATAAAAAAAATCATTCAAGTAACTGTTGAAGGAGTTGTGGGTATTAACAATTGTTAAAAACAGAGCCCTAGTCTTCGATTTCTTCAGAGAAGGAAGGAAGAGGTGCTCTATGTAATCCACGAAGAGCAGACTATGAACTACAGCTAAAAGAAAACATGATTTAAGTCAAAACAGAGAAGACATTGGACCCTGAGATACCCTATGCAAGTGCTGGCTTCTGTGCAGGTGATGGGCTTCATCTCTCTGGGATTACATGACAGGTATGATTCAGAGATGGAATAACAAGTTGGATTAGAGATTTTCTTCTACTCTAAAATCATCTAGTTTTGCAAGCCATGAGACTGGTATGCCTGAGCTTTTTCATCTCTCACTACTTGCTCTCTCACCTGTCTCATTCATTTAATGGTATAAAATGTTCCTTCTTGAAAATAAAGTACAGTTTGTTTATTGCCAGAGCCTCCAAGGAAACCTGCATTACTTTTTTTCTTCACATGAAACAAAAATGTAAATTGTCCTCTGTGATGAATGAGCAGTTTGTTTGTTTGTTTGTTTGTGTGTGTGTTTGTTTGTTTGTTTGTTTGTTTGTTTGTTTGTTTGTTTGTTTGTTTATTTATTTATTTATTTATTTATTTATTTATTTATGTAGTGTGTGAGTGAGTGAATGTGTGTGTGTGTGGGATGTCTGTATATGTGTGTGCCCATCTCTGTGTATCAAAGGCCACTTTGTGTGCCTGTTGAGACCCAAGGGTGACTTTAGGAATCATCTTGATTGCTTCTATCTCCCTTTTGCTTCAATCTATGATTTTCCAGGCTCCGCGTTCCAGAAGAAATAGTGTGGGCTGCCATCGTTTCCACCTGGAGTTTTTTTTAAGTAGGATCTGGGATCTGAATTCTGGTCCTTCTAATTGTGAGACAGAAGCTTTACCCTTGAGCCATCTTTCCAGCCCTGAATGAGGTATTTCTCAGAGTACAAGTAAAATAAGAAGTAGCATAAAATGTAAACAAATATTTAATCAAACATTTCAGAGACAGGGGATACAATGGGAAAGTAAAGATAGGGACTTGAATACACATGGAGTCCCAAACATCATGTGGAACAATATAATTTGTCTTCATTTTTCATCTTATTAATATTTCATGTGTATATTTACATGGAATCTAAGATTAATTTTTATTAGCATTTCCTTACATTCCTATGGTGAAAAGGGCATAAGATCTTACAAGTTCTCCAGAGATAAGCTCACAAATAGAGATACCATCCAGCTTTTAAGTAGATAACAATTTATGTAGAAGTCATACACTTGACCACCGAACCCTGATTCTAAGCCATCAATATGAAAGCTATACCCTCACAAGCAAGCACCCTCTGATTTTTTTAAAGAGCATTGATGTTAAAGTCTAGTACTGTGGCAATATTTGATTCTTCAGTTACAAATGAAAGAACTAAAAAACCTACACATCTATCACCATAGTTATTTTGAAAATACATTTGGGTAGGATATTTGAAGAAGTTCTGTTCTGTACAATACTTTTTCTACATCTTTTGATATGTGCTTCCGTTTAGTGTACTAAGTGATTTGGGCCAGAGCAACACAGCTCTATAATACCAGTCCTGAAGAATGTGATTCCTCAGGTTCCAAATCTAGCCAATGTCCTTTGCTTATGCCAGGACACTGAACCAACTGAACCCTGTCCAAATCACAGAACTACACACATGTGTAAAAGGGGGGTTGAATTTTTAAGACATTATTATTAGATAATTTGTTGGACAGCAATGAGAAATTGTAAACAGCAGAGAGGATTTTTTTTTTTTTGTGATGGAAACCATAAGAACAGGACATTGATGTTCTACTTGGAGCCACAGTCTGCATTCAGAACCCAGTAGTCCAAGTTCCATAAACACCATATATATTATATACATCTTGTGGGTCTTTTGCCAAGAAGGCCCAACTTCAAGTCCTGTACATATCCTTCTGATTCTTTAGAAGAAATCTCTCTTCTTCATTGGCTACTACCTATAAGAAGTAGTAACATCCCCTCAAAGACATGAGACAATACTTGAAGATCAAAAACAAAAAATCTACAAGTGCTAGAGAGATGGCTCTGAGGGGTTAGGTATCTACCTTGCAAACAGAAAGTCCTGAGTTTGGATCCCAAATTCTACATTAAAACATCAGGGGAAAATGGTTGTTGCCTGTAATTCTGACCCTGGATGGTAGAGCTTGGAAAATTCAAGAACAAAGCAAAGAAGAAATTGGGCAACTCAGGATGATTGCTGAAGCCACCTTTGACTCTCCAAAGGCATATACAGTGCTCTCTGTTGTGCACACACACACACACACACACACACACACACACACACACACACTTTCTTCAGTAAGAGGGTTGTGGGATACTTTCATCTATAATGTTGTCACTCCAAGATGTACTAAAACGTTTGGAACTCCCCACCTCTTATGGCCTCAGTGTTTCTTATACATTCTTGACATTCTCTCTGGCACTTTTCACTCAAGCCACATGAAGAAAAATATTGTCCAAGCCAAGAAGATTTGGGGGAGACTGGGAACACCACATGAAAATATCTCTCTTCTTTTTAAACATTTAATAAAATCCTACAGGTAAATCATGCACAGCTGAGTGACATATGTTTTCTCCGTATGCTGTTATCTAGAATTATTTACATGGCCCCAACCTGCTTCCATAAAGACTGGAAAATGCATTCTTCCTGAGGATTGGCAAAAATGAAACAGACTGGTAAAATCAACAGTAGATGGCGTTTTTACCATTAATCCCTCCCTTTATCAATAAGAGATTCTAGTTGGTTCTGTCTAGATGTTACACTCACTTGACTCAATATTGAGTATCTCCACTATGTCAGCCTCTGTTCTACAGACAGAAAGCTTTCTGGCTGAAATCCTTTTTTTTTTTTTTTTTTTTTTGTGAATACGAAATAACCACTAAACAAAAATAAATGAAGGAGCCTGAGATCCATTTAATCTCTGCTCTACTGTTCTTGTCAGAGGCAATTCATTCTTGTTCTTGCAGATGGTGCAGCCTACGGTGAGTATGAGGTTTCAAATCAATCTTGATTTTTAGATTTGTCCCAAGCTACTCTTTCAGCTCGTGTGACCTGGACAGATTACTTAACCTCTCTAAGTTTTGGTTTCAGTTTCAATAGGGATAGCAATATCAACACCATCCAGACAGGAACACAGGTAATAAATACTGCTCATAAAAGAACACTTAGAAACATATTTCACTTTTTCTTTGAGGATGTTTCCTGAAACATTTATTCTCTGTATCTGAGATGCACTATCACTTCTTTCTATGCTTGGCAAATTTTGTTAATAATATAGCATTTCTTTCCACACATCATGCTTCCGACTTTAAACTTCTTCCCAGTATACCAACCCAAGACAGCCAAGACCAATATATTAAAATTAGTTTTTAAAAGACAACCTCATTTTTTGATCTTTCATTTAATATATTCTCTTTATAGAAAATCCTTGCCCCTGGCTTTCTATGTAGTTGTTATATTTGTACCTATGCATGCATGCTTCCCTTGAGGGTTATCTGGTAACTCTATAAGGGCTGAAATTTATCTTCAGGATCCTTGTCTTCCTTATGGGGTTAGGCATAAATTCATGCTACTTAACAGATTTGCTGTCTTTGAGTTGAATATGTAATACAGGAAAACATGTATTTATTCTAATCTTGTTATTAGTTAAGTAATCTATGTGCACAATTATATAAAATATTCATAAGAAACCCTAAGAGGAAAATACCTATTTTTACACTGATGGTATGGATAGTTTAAGTATCCCTTTGATCTTCTTGATAGTCTACATGGACACTCTACTTCAAGCCAGATGATTTGTGACTTAAAAATGTCAACTCTTCCAAAGCCAAGAGTCAATACATGAGAACCACAATTCAGAGCCCCTTGACACTGAAACATGTCACCAGTCATGTAAAAGTCCACAATGTTCTACTGTCACCAAATCTAACCATGCTGTCTTCCTTTAAGCTTCACTGCTGATGATGATGGACTAAGGATTGATTTAAAAAATAAGAAAGAGAAAGGTTTTACGACCCTAAAAACAGGACAGGAGTAAATCAGACATATTCTTCACATGACAAGATTATCGCATCCATGAACTCATTGCAGTTAGGTGCATTTCCACAAGACATGTGCAGAATTATGCCTACCAACGTTTTCATTATGGAAGGGGAAAATTCTCAGACACTAATCACACCTCCCTGAGAGAATGCTGAGGGTTAATGCTGATGGTTGGGGGTAGGGAGGTGTTCTGCAGTGGTATAGACACTGATATATAATTCATGCTTCAGCGAGTGCTCAGGCATATAATATCAAAGGCAATCCACATAAAACTCAGTGGGCCACAAATGAGAAAATGCATGAAAACTGGAGAGGGACAGGTAGTGAAGAAGGTTTGTCACAGGAAAAAGAAGGGGAATGGAATTGGGGATTCAGATGTGACAGTATTATAAATTCATTATATTCATTTATGAAACTTTAAAAGAATTTTTGAAAGAGTAAACAAAAGAAAAAAGCAGAAAGTAGAGGAATACAGTGGAGAAAATTAGAAAAATAGCATGATGAAGGAGAGAAATCATAGCAAATGACAACAATGGGGAGGTTTAAGTAAACAAAGGAAAGGAGACTGTGAAAGAAGCATTTTGATTGAAATGTGGGACCTACAGGCTTTGTCCCTAGACTGGTACCAATTCCGTCCTTCAAATCACAGAAGAACTATTACAATTGAATGTTTATTAACAAAGTGAAACTCGAGTACTATATTTCTGAAAGGATTTCTATCATTATAATGACTTTTACTGATATTTCTTCTTTGTTCTTGAAAAACAAAGACAAGATACCGAAGTGATTTTTTTTTTTGAGTGCTTAGTGTCAGACAGAGTTGGATGTTTTTTGTGTGTTTCTTTATTTAATTTCTAAGAAAACCCTGAAGGGTTGTGGTGCTACCCAGTTCCATAAATGATGAAAGTATAGACTCATGAAAGGATTCATTCATGCCACGTCTACAGCTCCTAAATGGAGAACCTGTTCTGAGTGGGACCCAAGATTCTTTGTTCTCCTGCATGACCATGTTCTTTAATATCCATATCTATTGACATTTAGTGATTATGCATTATTTCCTTCTTGGTTATTTTATGTACAGAAGAAGCAGAATGCCTTTTGTCTGAGAGCAGTTCCAGCATAGGGCAAGTACTTAATGTTGAATGAGTACAATACCAGAGCGTTAGTGGCTAAATATTATTTATGCATAGAGGAAGCAATTCCTGAGAAATAGCCACCTACTGTTGGCCCTAAAGAGAGCAGTGGGAGTTGGACTACAGCAGAGAATGAAGATTCCTGGAGTTGATTTCTATCTGTGCTTTTAGACAAGATCCCTTACAGACTGGGATTTAATGCAAGCTCCTGCTATGTTTACATATTGTTGTAGGACTTCCTGCATCCTTGGGCACTCCTACAGGGATCAGAATTGAAGGGGAAGTGCAGCAGGAAATTATTAAGGCACTGGAAAAGGGATGCCAGGATGAGAGATTAAAAGACTTCAACTTGGAGACAGAAAAGATATGGACCTGACTTAACAGTCTTTAAGAGTCTAAGCGAAGAGTCCAAGAAAGAAGGTGACTGAGTTCACACACTGAAATAGGAACTGGGCTTACGTTAAGGTTTCAGAGACTTACAGGGGAATTAGTAGAGAACTGCCTGGGTCTGCAGAACAATGCCAGCTCTGTAGAGAAGGCTTTTCTTCCCTTCATCCTAATTACAATCATGAAGAGACTAGGTATTCTTATGGCATGTTTTGAGACCAGTGTTTTGCAATAAATTCATTAATTACTTGCATGATACACTGTGATGGGCTTTTGTTGTTACTGTTCATTCAGAAAGGAAGAATTTTATCCCTTTCACAAAAGAATAAGCTGAGGTTCAAAAGTGGAGGGTAATTTTCTCAAATCAGATTGCTGAAATGTGGCAGAGTCACAAATGAAAGCCAAGTCTGTCCGGTTCCAAATAGCAATAATGCACACAGTGGCATCAACGAAAATTCACACATCATATCCTTTGTGGACACCACCTGTGAAGGGCCTTCATGCATCCTGGCACTTAAATATATAACAACCTGGCCT
Organism: Typhlomys cinereus; assembly: GCA_023101885.1. Classification (NCBI taxonomy): domain Eukaryota; kingdom Metazoa; phylum Chordata; class Mammalia; order Rodentia; family Platacanthomyidae; genus Typhlomys; species Typhlomys cinereus. The sequence goes on along the minus strand of JALPQD010000130.1, from coordinate 4,450,610 downwards.
AGGGAGATAGATCAAACGTTAAGATTCTGCCTCAAAAGCAGAAAGTCCTGAGTTCAAATCCCAGGTTCCACATAAAAAAGCCAGGTGGAAAGGGCAGTGGCTTGCACCTCTGACACTGGTGAGTAAAGCAAAAAGGTGGTAGAAGCAATTCAGGGTGATTCCTGAAGTCACCCTTGGTCCTCCACAGGTACCCATGGTGCCCTCTAAGACACACACACACACACACACACACACACACACACACACACAAGAAAAAAATAAATAAAAGTTTAAATTTGCAGCAATGTTGTAGAAAGTTTTCAAATCCCTAATTTTCAAATGGACTAAGTACTTCAGAGTGGTAATGTTGCTACCCAAAGATATGATTAACATATGTATCATTGTGTGTGTGTGTGTGTGTATGTGTATGATTAACATATGTATCATTGCGTGTGTGTGTGTGTGTGTGTATGCATATATATGAGTTAGGAAGGCAGTTACTCAGTGTCAAAAGGACCACAGCTAGAAGGGATTATGTGTCACAAATATATCATATGTTAACTCAATACATAACAAGTAGGGGTTATGTGTTACAAGTATATCATATATCACAGAGACCGTCTATTGATTAGAGAGAAGCCATGAATTGCCCTACTCAAACTGGATCTTGATCAGAAGGAAAATCTCTTTAAAAGGAAGAAATGGAGTGGTAGTTAAAAAAAGAGTCAAGTTAAGTGAGACCCTCCACCACCACCCTAGGAAAAAAAACATGAACATAACTACCCAGAGGAGCAAACCGGGACTTTGAAGAGTCATCAATTCATAGGACCCTGCCAAAATTCTGTCAAAACCCATCCTGAGGGTTCTTCAGTGACTGACAGATTCCTGCAGTCCCTTCCTTCCAGGGGTGCATTTTGAGCTGTTTTTAATAAAGATTCTCTTTATTCAAAAGCATCTATCTTTGTGACCCATTCCGTAATTCATTATTAAGCAGAGACAAGAATGTACCTGCATACCCCAAACTCTGCCTGAGGTCCTGTTTCATATACTTTTAAACATATCTGCTTTCTTCTTGGGACATTGCCCTTTCTTCAATACAAAACTGTGTGAATGGGAGCTTCTATATTTAGGGAGTTGCGTGTCTCACAAATCCTAATAAGTTCTTGTCACAAAGTAGCAAAATAAATAATGTCATATAGGAAGAGGAACTTCTCATTGTAATAAACATAGTAAGAAGGATCAGAGAAAATATCCATGGTAAAAGTCACAGTCTAAGTAGAGTGTTTTAGGATGCCTAGGATTTCTTGGGAGACACAGGCAGAAAGAAAAGAAAGATAATTAAGAAAGAAAAGTGTGCAAAATCATAAGTACAAGCTACTATAAGACTATCAAAACATAAGTTGTTAATGTGAACTGCCTGGGGTTACTCTGGGGACAGAGCAGAAAACCTTTCAGAGGGACAGATATAGGTAAGATAAACACATCCAGGTTTAGTTTTATTCCAGGGCAAGGAGTGAGATAATATGCCCAGGCTCCCTTGTGTCCAAGGCAAGGAGACTGAACTTTGGCCAATGGCGTATGGGAGAATTTGCTAATGTTCCACCTCTCTGTCTGCCTATAAACCATTTCAATTATTTTTCCATGTTCAGTGTTTCTTTCCTGGTCATATAACTCAAAGGGAAAATTCTTCCAGAGCTTAATTCCCTGAGTTTACCAATGAGAAGTATGTTGACTGGCAGAATTCACTACTGAAAATATTCATGAGTGAGGGATATATTTTGAGGTATCTGAGCATCCAGTACTTGCAGATTGGGATTTTGGCCTTCACATCATGACTGTCCAGAATGTATTGGCTGAAGTACTTCATAAAGTCAGCAAAAGTTTGAACCCAAACTTATAGTTAAGTGTCTTAACCTCCTGTCTCTGATGTGATAAGGACAGTGGAGAGAAACCAACCATAGTGTCTGATATGTATGACATCTGGATATCTGGTTCCAGTTGCATTTTGTTCATCTCAAAGAAAATCACTTCAGCTCTTGAACATTTATATACTTACCTGTGAAATCTGAAATGGACTTCTTACATTCATCATTTATGATATTAAACTAGACAAGTTTATGAAATGTTTGGTGCATAGAATGTTCTAAGCACACATTCATCCCCTTGAAATGGAACAAGGAAAGGACTGTTGGTGTTTCAGAACATTCTGATTTTGGTTTTATTTATTTATTTATTTAATTATTTTCATTCAATTGTGGCTGTGTGCATGTGTGTATGTATGTATGTATGTGTATGTGTGTGTGTATGTGTGTGTGTGTGTGTGTGTGTGTGTGTTTATGTGTGTGTGAGTGAGTGTAGAACCATGGGCGAATTCAGGAACCACCATGGACGCCTCCACCTCCTCCTTGTTTACTCTGCCCCAGGATTCACAGGCTCCGCCCTACTAGGACTAGAAAGGCAGGCCGCCCCCGCTTCTTTCTGTCAGGCTTCTATGCATGGAATCTGGGATCTGAACTCAGGACCTTCCGCCTGCAAGGCAGAGGCTTAACCCCTGAGTCACCTCTCCAGCCCCATGATTTTAGTTTTAAGTCGAAATGAGTCTTATTTTTTTTTTGTAGTTGGCTCTAGGCAGACAGAGGCATTATATTGCTGAAGATCTTTATTGCTACTGCCTGGTGCTGACCACATTTCACAGGATACTCTTCATTAGAAAAAAGAAAGAGGATATGGTAGTCATGTTTCTGTAATGTTTGTTTGGTCTCTTACGTACACAGTGCTCTGTCAAAGAATATGGTAGATCTAGAATGTTCTGAAATAGTCCTTGGCCACAGAGTCCTTGCAGAGATCCCATGATAAATTTTAAGTCCAATACATCGTTGCTTCATGGCATGTTGTACCAAAGAGAAAGGGATGGTCCAACAGGAGTGCAAGGTGCTAAAATTCTCTTTTTTTGTTACCAGCAATATCAGCAGCATCAGATTTACAAGAAAACTTACACCATGTGAAATCCCCTAGCTTGTCCTCAGACAGGTATCTTCCTATCCTCGGTCTCTTATTTCAAAAGCAACTCAAGAATTCAACATACCATTTCCTGATAAATAAGATCCCCTCATTGAAAACCTCAGGGACAGCTAAATCTCTCCACCCAAGGACATTTCCCAAGCAGGATGGGCCACTTAAATTCCTTACCAGATTGCAGCTGGCATTGGCCACATTGGTTTTTCTCCCCCCTCTTCTTATAATCATAATGGGATCTCAACAATAAAGATGGATTTGTTAATTTCCCTCCCCTTCTCACTTTCTCTTTTAATCACTGTTGAGCATAAATTAATTTCAGCTTAAAGAGCTGTCGTCCAGACTCTGCCATTGCCTAGGGCATGTAAAGGTCAGAAAACTGGCAGCTTCTGAAAACAGCCATCAGCTTTTTGCCAAGAATAAACTTCAGTTATTGACACTATTCACTTCTATTTTATCCATGACAAACTTGTGTCAGAAAAGAAGAGAGAGAGAGAGATTATATCACTTATGTATTATATTGAGTATTAGATTTTCACTTATCCATTTTTGAAGTAAGTTATACAGTCACTAGGTCTATTTTTAGGATACTTGACCTGTGTAAAGCCAAATTCCAGTGTGCCTAATGGAAAATATCAATGTGAGATTTTTTTTTGCTTGTGACAGTTGTGTGGAATCAATGAGAAAGATTATGAAGTATGTATATTGGCATGAAATTTTTGGTACATCAGAATATATAATACAAATGAATAATATTTCCTTTATAAAGCTGTCATTTAAGACTTTATTATGGGATGTCTTTTTCACAATGACTGTTAGCTATGGAAAAAAATCTCACATTTTCACGTGATCTCCTTCTGTTACTCTAGAACATCTCACTTCTAACTACTCTAGAGATCCCCAAATCTGAAGATTCTAAAATAATCAGTTTCAAAGCCATTTCCATTTATGATTCCGTTTCATAAGTGTGATGCATATACGTTTTTTGTTCCAACAGTCTATGAACATGGACAAGAAGGGTGAACAACGCAGTGCTGGAATAGGCAAGAGTGGAAAGGCCAAAGGAGATTGAAAACAAGCATTGCAAAAACTAAATTTTACTAGTTTTTAGCTGTTTTGGAGATGATTTTTTTATACTTGAACTTGGTCTACTTTTATGAACCTGAGTTCACAGGAAAAGCCATTAGTGTTTTTAATGCATGTTACAGCAATTACATTTGGCTCAAGACTGTCAGTCCCAGGATTCTATTCCAGCTATTAAAGGAAAATTTGGGTGGTGGCCATGTCTCACATTTATTTGTATGGCACGTACTAGTGAGCAGTATTTGGGTTTTAAAAACTGTGTTCACATTCATTACATTCACTATCTTTTCTCTCTTTATCCTTACCAACCTTGTTGGTGGCTCAATATTATCTCTACTTTCCCAGCGAAGAATAAAAAGTTTGAGGTCAGAACTTGATGTCCTTTTTCCCCCAAAAGATAATCTGTTAGACATTATTCATTGTACTAGGCTTCTTCAGGCTCGACTGGTGTGGGAGAGCAATTGCTAAGGTCTCACAACAAGGGTGATAGGACGTAGGCTTTGCATTCTCTTGTCAACCAGAGAAAAGCTGCTCTATGTTTTGAAGAATGTTTATTGAGGTCGCACTAGTTTCATGGGCTATGTGGGGATTTGGTGATAAACATTTCGAGCAAGATAGAATCATGACCCAGTGGCTAGTCAGCTACATCATGAAACCATTATGTAATTACAATCCTGAAAAGTATTCTGGAGAAATGGCTGAATTTAATGGAAAATGATCTGTACAGGAAGGGGATGACTGTTCTGAGTGAATTTTAGCTTTTGTGAAGAGTTAAACAATTTGGAAGGCATTCCACTGAGAAACAATATCATATTTAAGGCAATATTCTAGATTATTCTCACAGATGAATATTTCTTTGATCATCTATTTTAGTTTCTACAATATTACTGCTTGTGATCCATAGATGTTTATTTCTCATGGTTAATAAAGGCTTGGTAGATTATGGAAACTATTGGAAGATTCTTTGGAGAAGACTAATATTGAAGTTACAGATGGTAATTTCTTGTCAGCTGTCTTCACATGGTGAAAAAGCCAGCCAATCTCTCTCTCTCTCTCTCTCTCTCTCTCTCTGTGTGTGTGTGTGTCTTTGTCTCTTCTCTCTCTCTCTTTCTCTCTCATATAGAGAGAAAGAGAGAGAGAGAGATACACACACACAGGACAGACGCAAATACACAGAGATAGAGATAGAGAGGGAGAAATGAATGTGTGTATAGGTACACATATATGAGTGTGAATATTTGTATGAGAGCCAGAGGTCAACTTTAGCACTATCCACCTTGGTTTCTTGAGACAGGGTTTCTAACTGGACTAGAAGTTGTCTATTTGTCTAGGCTAGCTGGCCAGCAAGTCCAGGGATCTTGCTATCTCTGCCTCTCCTGCACAGGGATTAAAAATATGCATCACCAAGATGTTGTGCTTGAGGTATTGGGGATCAAACTCGGTCCACATACTTACCTGGTAACACTTTGCTTGCTGTCTGAGAAACCTCTAAAACCCTCTTCCTCAGCTCCAATAAGAAATTAGGGTTTTTTATCCCATCTATTATCCTTCCTTCTTACCCTCTTTTTTTCACAAAAGCACAACATCCTAACATTTCAGCAATCAACAAAGGAATTTTACTAGAATACAAATATTTGGATCATAGCAGATAGAAAATACATAATAAAGATTATTTCTCTGAAGCATTATTTAAATTTTTTGTCAAAATTTTGTTATATTTAGTTGGTTCATCATAATAATAAATATGATAATACTAATTCTTTTTAAAATTTTTTAATTTATTTATTCAATTGTGTGTGTGGGCACGTGTGTGTATGTATATATGTTAGAACCATGGGCGAATTCAGGAACCACCATGGACGCCTCCACCTCCTCCTTGTTTACTCTGCCTAGGGATTCACAGGCTCCGCCCTACCAGGACCAGAAATGCAGGCCGCCCCCGTTTCCGCCCCGGCATGTATATGTGGGGTCTAGGATCCGAACTCAGGACCTTCTGCCTCCAAGACAGAGGCTTAACTCCTGAGCCCCTCTCCACTCCCAATAATACTAATTCTTAAAAGGTTAAAAATTTAATAATAGCAACAATGATTCAATAGTAGAATAGTAGAACTTATCAGAGAACTCATGCTCCTAACGTTAAATTCTATGTTCATAATGTCATTTTAGAAGAAGCTGTTGTTGCATTGATGTTTGTTTTTCCTCTATGTTTCACCATGTTGTTTGGTTGATTTCTTGGTAGACATGCACAAGTGATACTTAGGAATATGCCTAGACCTACACTTGTGCTGTGTTATGAAAGTAATTGAAATGTTAATAGGTGTTCTGCAAAATATGGTTTACACTTAGATGGGGACTATGTAATCCCTGAGTTTGAACAAAGGGAATGAAGAAAAACATTACTTGTGATTGAGAAGGCAGAGAATATTAGTACAGACATAACTGAACTTCTGATTACAGAACTTTGACTTTACATTGGTACAAAAACAACACACATTCAAAAGAAGGATGTTGATGTTTTACCAGGCTTACCAAGGGGTAGAACCACATATTCTCTCACACCACTGAGCTACATGCACACTCACAAGGACAGACAACTGATATTCTATAGCACAGTGTTTCTTTTGGTAGATGTCTTAGATGCATTCCAAACATGCCATATTTTCAACTTTAGATGGGACTATCAGGAAGTATCTTAATTATTAATGAAATGAAGCTTAATTTTTAGCAAAAGAATATGACTACTTTAAAGCAAATTAGTAGCCAGCAGGGAGAAGACACATTTACTGAGAATGACTAGACCTGGAACAACAAGTTCAGCTAGAAAGAATTGCATTTTCTGGGAGAAACACATGATGGCCTGAATCAAGATGGGACAGTTGGAGAGAGGCATTTGGGGGCAATGGTAAGCTCCTAGTGCTGCTCATGGTCATTTAGTGACAGAGACCCCTGCCACCCAATGTCAAATACATCTAGGGTCTGTGGACTTCAAGTCAGAGATGAGTACCTATCATTTTGTCCAGCTCGTTGATTTGTTTAGTTGTCTTCAGTTGGCACTTGTTGATTTGACTTAATTGCTTTATGTGGAATAAAACCAGTTAAAACAAGTCATGCGTCCACAGAGAAGCAGATTTACTCAGATGTTGTGTGGACACACACACATATACATGAAAACATGGAAGATATTTTTATCAGGTCCTCATATGTCAGGACAAAAGCTGTTTCATATAGACAATGGTGGTGAGGACGTCAGAGGAAGCGATGGATGAGTAGCAAGAAAATGACCAGTGAGACTTTTATTTTTTGCCTAATGCTTTAAGGTCTGAGAACTGTAGAGAGAGAGAGAAATCACCAAAGGGAGAGCCTGCTCCCTGTTCGCAGATGTGAATGAGGAAATGGCAATTCCTGCTCATTAAAATTCTATGGAGATAAGGAATGAAAATTTGTAGATAATTAGCCGATTTCTCTATTTGCAGAAACTCGGTTGAGCATAAATAAAGAATGGCCTTGCTATCGACGCATGGGGCCATCATCTACAAATGGAAAAATCTGCTCATCACCATTACAGAGGATTTTTCATGTCATTTGCTTGGAAGCATTAACAGAAAGGCACACACAGTTAGAGAAAAAGGTGATTGCTTCGCTATTCACTGCCCTTAACTTTTGCTTCAGACACAAAACCATCGCAAAAAGGCTCTTGTCTCCACTTGTGGACCCAATGACAAGAATGTAGCAATCCCACCATGATCTTTTTGAACCTCTGTGTCCTTATTGCTAGGTTCCAAGGCCAGTACATCCCCAGAATGAAAAGATTGCGACTCATTAATTTCAGTCTAATCTCAACATTGTACAACACAAACACACCTTTCTTATCAAATGTCAGTCTTACTCCATATGATCACCAAATCCCGGACACAGGGTGCTCATTCCAGTCCTTAGATTTCAGGTCTGGCTTTTCTTTTATACTGTTCACAAATGGTTGACCTCCTCACTTGTGAGCTAGCCTTAAACATATGAAAATGATATAATTTATCTGGACCCACCTCTGATTTACCTAGGCAGCATTAGTTATTACCTTTTCCAAACTCTCTAGATCCACTAGATTCATTTTAGTTCATTGTTATTGTTATTAATTGTGTCTGTGAAGAGATGGAAGGTATTGACTGTATCTTGTCATTTTTTAACCTGTTTTTATTCTTCCAGAACATGAAGCAAAGCCAGACTCCAAAATCATACAGAGTATTACATGTGACCAAGACTTTTGCATATCCTCAGATGCTTTCTGAGTCAGAGGTGACTTACTCCAGTATGGTGTCTATGGCAAAAATGATTCAAAATGTGTTTATGAAGATTCTTGATCTTATTGCTATGTGGCAGAAGAATAAGCATTCTGCTTTGCTGCCAGTACTTTTGGCTCAATGACATCTTTTGTCAATTTTTGAGCAGGAGTATGATAAATGCCACAGAGTAGAGGATGAAATTTATTTTTTATCAAGTGATTTAAGGCTCCATTGCTCAAAACACCAGAGAGGTCACTTTTTTGCTATTGTTTCTGTTCTATACACATTTAATTAGGATGTCTGCAACATTGTGTGTCTTGCTTCAAGTAAGCATTGGCACGGATATAAGAGTACAAGCTAATTCTATCAGAAAGCTGTGATGAACCACTTAAGACAAATGAATACCACTCAAGTACTTAGAAGTCAGGTCTGAGAATCAAGTTGTAAGTCTCCATATTACTTAGGATACAACAGAAACAAAATTATTCCAAAATGCAATATCTTGAAAGTTACTTCGTTTCTCACAGAAAGTTCAGAGAGAAGCAGAAGATGGGCTCCAGGCAGATTTCCAATTTGTAACTTTAAAATTCTAAGCACCCTGGAAGTTTTTGCCACTGTGAATAAGTTAGACTGGAACAACTATGAGTTTTCATCTACAAAATGGACAATGTTCAGATTGCAAAGGTGTGCTGCTCATTGAGATAACATGAAGGAAAGCCTGTTACGGTGCCTGACACATTACAGAGATGGATAAAGCTCAGGGTTTAGTGTTTTATTTGTTAGAATAATGATGGTGATGGCAGTTTCCTTCTTTCGCCTCTTTTTCTCTCCTGTTTATTATTATATTTTTTCAACTCTTAAATATTGAGGAGAAGGTATACTTTCCTGGATAAGAGTAAGAATGTTAAAAGTAGACTGAGATGTACTTAGTTGTCTCAGAAATTTGTAGTCAGTTTTGGACTGGATTTCATGTTAGCAGGGACACAACAAGCAGCTCACAGGTAACTGATTACTTTCTGAATGTGCTGTAATGCCCCCACCCTCGTCATATTTATTGTCAGGGAATGCATGCCTGACATTGCAAACCTATCCAAACAATAGTGGAAAAGGAGAAAGCAGACACCAGATAGGAACAGATGTCTTATGTTAATTATAAACACTTGACAGTAAGCTACCATTTAAATAATTTTATTATACCCTTAGATAAGAAAAGTTCCTCTGCACTCAACCAAGATGCACCCTACTGCAACGGATGATTAGTGAGGCAGAAAACTATGTCTGGACAGAGTGCAGAGTATTTGCGACCCTAATCAGGGCATCAAAATCTCTTCCCATCCCCAGGCTCAGGAAACCTTGTGGAAGAGAGGACAGTAAGATTTGAAGAGCCTTAAGTTGAGATGGTAAATGTACTGCTGGCCAAGACCTTCAGATAAGTCAGGGCTGCTCCATCCAGGAGCTCATTGTAATGAGATCTAAACCATAAAAATCTCAGGGGTAAGTACTGGACAAAAGAAAGGGAGCCTCCCCACTTGTGCGCTTTCTTACTCAAGGGCAACATATACTATCTCAAAGACCTGGTTCCTTACCATCACAAGCACCTCAGAAGGAGCCCTGCGAATCATCCATACAGAGAAACAAGAGGCAATGGAAGACATAGCTGGGTTGGTGAAGGGAGGGGGGATAGGAGACAGAAGGGTGAAAGGGGAGAGAGATACGGCAATGGCATAAACTTATTTTGTTTGTAAATGAAAAATTCTTAACAAAAATTAAAAGTTGCCTGAGAAAAGCCCTGAACTTCTTGTCAGTGTGAGGACATGATAATAGAATACCGTTTATGAGCCAGCAATATGACTGTGTTAGTGCCTTGAACTTAAACTCAGTTTTCAAACTGTGACAAAAATCCATTGCTTTTAAATGCCCAGTGTATGGTATTTTGTTACAGCAATAATGCCAATAATATATTAATACCAGATTGCAGGACAAACCACTAATGGCCTGTTACATGACACTTAATAAACTTACTCTCTGGGAACCTCTTTCTGATTAATTATTACTCTACTATGATCTTTAGGAAGACAACTGATAAAAAAATGTATGTAATTGAAGTTTCAATATCAGTTGATTCATGGGTTAATACAAATTATGAAAAGTAATTCAATAAGCTCTATGGATGAATGATTCTTCTACAGTTGTGTAGATGACATCAGGACCTCATGGTCTTGACAAGAAATTGCTTAAATTAAGATTGGAACATCATCTTCTAGAAAACTCATATATAATCACATTATACCTAATTCACTACTTACTACTCAGTGTTGGAATACAAAAGTAGTCTTAGTGAGCTGGAACTAAAATAAAAAAATCATTTTTTCTTACTAATTTGAGATTAATGATGAATGCATCCAAATTTGTCATAAGTTCATTTATGACTTATCTTCAGCACTTAGAGCTTCAATAGCATTCACCAGTTGTTGATGCTAATAATTAAAAGCTAGTCCTTAAATGCTTAGCTCTAAATAGTACATTTAAATACCCACTCCTCCCAAAGGCATAGGGAATATCATAGAAGAGGGATGTTGCAGTGTGAATGTAGGAGTCTGAGAGTGATTGACATACCTACAAGCATCCTGTATGGTCAGTGATCAGCTAAGAATGAAAAAGAAACCCATGGGGCTCTACAAAGTTCTGCAAACAATGAACCAGTTGCAAGTTTAGGAAGGTGCACAGATATATAGACTACTGCACACATGGAGGAACCTACCAGACTCCAAGAAAAGATCCCAATCCCACAATCACATAGAGAGCCTTGATTGTACCCAGAATACACAAATCTCATTAAAAATGACTTGAATGTAAAAAAAGAGTAGACAGAGAAGGGAGGGAATCAGGCATCTATAGATTGGAGAATAAATGGACGATTCTGTGTGCATGGATGTTAATATCAAAGAGCAAAATTCATCAATCAATAAAAAAGAAATAATCCTTATCTTCATCCTCATCTTCACAGTGACGCTATGTAGTTATCAAGACAGCTACTGCTAAGTGTTTTTACATTCAGAGATATTGAGACTGAAGGCTGAACATATTTATTCACAGTGAAGACTGTTTTGCAAAGGAACTCAAGCTAGGAATAAAGTTTCCCCATCCTGAAACTGACAGTGGTTTCACTAACGATTCAAAGTTTGGTGTTTCACAACAGACTTCCTGTTAGTGTCTTAGGTCTGCTTCGCCATGTTTCTTTTCTCTGGTCTTCTCCAGAGACATCCTGAGGGGCTGTTGAGTTGTTCCACCCCCTCACCCCGCATCTTCAGGTGCCAGGAAGCATGGCATTGCTGAGCCTCCTCAGCCAGTTGGCAAACTATCAAATGAGCCACCGAATGGAAAACACACAGATAACACAGGGATAAAATGAGCTCCTTTTATTGATTCTCCAAACCAATATGGCACCATCGTTCCCTCATTGTGCCATCTCCTCCCTCTGCCTGGGGCATTCTCTGCTTGTCCATCATTTTAATTAGACATTACACCTGGCACAAATGCTGAGTTGATTAACCTTAAAGGAGCTGAATAGGTTCTCTGATCGTTAACATGGGGCCCCTGACATGGCATAACTCATGTTAACATGGACTGCTGCGCACACTCACAGCTTCTTCGGCCCACTTTCCAAAGCCTGCGTGCAGGGTAATGGCATCTACAGAGAGCTCTTTGTGAAACACGCTCCTCTAATAATACCCTGAAACACGAGATTTAAGAGATGGATTGGTGTGGACTCTGCAGATAGCACTTTTTAATGTGTATATAAATGCTCCTGCTGTGTCATGGGGGCTTGAAGGGATGGATCTTTCTGTTGGAGGGTTGCAAAATATGCCATGCCACCTTTTGAGCTGAAAGACAATGAGTTTTCATACTGTCTTGGCTGTCATCTCCCACAAGTCTTGTCATTTTCTAGTCTCAAATTCTTCATGTGAAAAATAAAGATCGCAGAGAACGGATATGTTTCCTATCACTATTGCAATGTTCACAACCACAATTCATCAAACTGTATGTGGCAAAGGCAGGGATTCTGGAAAGAGGGTCAGAGAACATCTTGCTGTATCTTTATTCTTGATGTTGGTCAAGTAAAATTTCAGGATCAAATAATTTATCCTTTGCAGGTGAAATAGTATATCACAGAGGATTTAAAAAGCCTTTATTTACTTCTTCATTCCCCAATTAAAGCAGAGAAGTCAGCTTTTCCAAATCCTTCGCATGCATCAAAACTCAATATACTTACTTCTGTGGAACTAAAAACAAAACAAATATGATTAAATAAAAAAACCTAACCACTTGCTTTTTTTTTTTTTACTGAAGATATCTCTTTCTTGTTTGTGTGTTTTAAACTTTTTTGTTTAAAACATAATTGTACACTTTAGGGTGTACGGTTATGTTTTTAAGGGTGAGTTTTAGGAGTGGTACTTTTTATGAAGTACATAATAATAAAATCATAGTACGTAGCAAACCTATCACCTCATCACTTCTCATTTCTTTCAGGTAAGAATAAAATGACTTACATTTTCAATGAAAAAAGTCACGCTACAGTGCTGTAGAACACCAGAATTTTCCCATGTAATCATAAACTTGCCTCTAATGTCTTTTCCTATGTCTTTTCCTTTGTCTTTCTCTCACCTTCCTTCTCAAGCCTCCAGTAAGCAATATTCTACTGGATAAGCAGGATACTGTTCTGGCACATGTAGGATACTAGGCAATCAATTTCTTCAACTTCCATGCGTGAGTGCCGTGCTGTGTTTTTTCTGCATCTGGGTTATCTCACCTAATATGTGGCCTTTGTGTTTGTTATGATTAGGGATGTTGACTGTCATGGTTTGAAATGTGTCTTCCACAGTGTCAAGTGTTGCAAAGGTCATGGCACCTTTGAGAGATGGAGACTTACTGGAGAAAGGTGGTCACAGGGGGTGGGCCTTGAAGTGGATTAGTCCCACCCTACCTCCAGGAGAAGTCTACTTTTACAGCAGCAGTTTTGCAGCTCTCAGCCTCCAAGATGTTTGCAGTGATTTACTCTGTCTCCACCTTCGGCCAGCCAGCCATGCCGCCTCCATGAAAGACTGTGTCTCCTCTCTGCAACCATAAGCTGAATAAATCTTCCTTTCTCTCTTAAATCCCTTGACTTTGGGTGTTCTCACAGCAACACACTAGAGTAACTAATACATTGAATTTTCGCATGCATATTGATCATTTGTTATGCCTTCAGAAATAACTATAAAAGCTTTCTGATCACTTTAACTGTATTATTTATCTTTTGTAATTGAGTTGTTTCATTTTTCAGACCCAAAATGAAAAAAAAATTATAAAGCTAGAGAAATTCTTTTAGACATGGGGTGACATTCACAAAGTAGAGGAAATAGAAAGACAGACAGGGCTGGAGAGATGGCTCTGGGATTAAGACACTGCCTCCCAAGCAGAAGGTCCTGAGTTCAGATCCCAGGTCTCAGGTAAAAATGCCAGGTAGAAAAGGCCATGGTCTGTACTTTGGAACCTGGTGTGTAGAGCCTGGGAAATCCCAAAGTGAAACATAAAGGAGGTAGAAGCAATCCAGGATTATTCCCAAAGCCACCCTTGGTCCTCCATAAGGGCATACAGTGCCCTCTTATTCACACACACACACACACACACACACACACACACACACACACCACCACCACCACCACCACACACAATAAAATACAAAAAAAGAAAGACAGATAACTGGATTATACCTATGCTTTCATTTCATTCTGCTTTTTTACTATAAAATACCTGACTCAAGAAATTCATGGCAGAAAGATTTAATTCTAGCTCAAAATTACAGGTTACAGCTCATCATGGCAGGAAAGTCTCAGCTACAAAAGCTTGAGTCAACTGACCATATTGCATCCATAGTCAAGAAACAGAGAAGGAATGAATAGCACTCACTTCTCTCTACAGTCTTGATCCTCGGTCGAGTGATTGGGGTTGCGTGCAGTAGGCTCAGTCTTCCCCAAATCCATTGTGCAATCAAGATATTTCCTCGTTAGTACAACCAGAAGTCCAACCTTCAATCTAGAAAATCTTTATCAGTTGAGTGGAGACCTGCCTCCAAGGTGTCAATTGATTGACAGCAATTATCATAATCGAGTCACTTGTCTCATTTCTGTGACAAAATTCCTGATAAATGTATCTTAAGGAAGGAAAGGTTTATTTTGACTTACAGTTTGAGTACAGGGAATCATGGTAGAGAAGGCACTGTAGAAAGAGCTTCGACAATCTGGTCACATTGCATCTGCTGAAAGGAATGATCAATGCTTGTGCTCAGTTCACTTTTTCTCCTTTATGCAGTTCAAGAATCTAGCCCTGAATGAATGCCGCCCATCATCATGAGAATGATGCTCCCCTATGCTCTGGATAGTTCTTCCCACTTCAATGAACCTAATCAAGATTATTCCTCATAGTTATGCTCAAAAGTTTGTCTCTTGTGTGTCCAGATCTTGTCAAGATGATAATAAATATTAGCTATCACATTATCCAATTAAAAAGCTGTTTACCAGAAAAAGAAATAACAGAATAAACAACCTACATGTGGGAAGAAGTATCTGTAAGCCATTTGTTGCACAAAGCTTCTTTTTACTGGTGTAAGGAAAGGAGAGATTCTTATGGCATCTCTGGACCATGCACCTGTAACTTTGACTTATTCAGTGGATCCAAATAACCGGTAAATGTTAATGTGATTTTCGTGATAACACAGGGACTGAGATTAAGTGCCTCTTGGGATGAGAAACTATGAATAAATGAACTGCTTGAGATGGTGTGAAGTCCAGAATAAATGAGAACTTGGAGAACACCTGTTCCTCTGTGACTAATATTTTTATTTCCTAAATATCATTGTTTAGGGCTGAGGAGATTGCTCAGTGGTAAAGCACTTGTCAGGCAGATCTGATCAGCAGAGTTCAAATCTCCAGCCTACATAAAGTCAGTTATAGCACAATCTCAGTGAGCTCCTACCAGGAGATGGGAAGTAGAACAAGGGATTCTCCAGAAGCACGTAGGCTAGCTAGTCTGGCTGACTCAGTAGCACACAAGTTGAGAAGGCAAGAATTGTCACTCAGAGTTGTCCCTTGATTACTTCATATGTGCCATGGTACATGGATGACTGCGTATACACATAACAAACAACACAAAACAACAACACACACAGCATTGCTTTATAGGATAAAAACTTTTAGTATACTTATGGCTAGCTGTTTCACTTATAAAGTGATAAAGGGTTGTTGAAAGAAGAAAGACCTAATATTTCTACTATAACAAAGGTAATGTACTCAGTTAAATATGCTGTTACTAAATCTGTGCTTAGAGAAAGCTCCACATGTGAATTTGGTCAAGTTAACTGTCTTTTTAGAAACATATTTTCTTTCTTATGAAGATTTAAAGTTCCTATGTACCTCCAGCCTGTACTATGCTATCTTGCACACTAAATATGAAATGCAGGGCAATTAATACTCACTTTAACGCAACATAATGACAGAGAAAAAGAAAGATTCTTAAGTTACTGTCAGTCAATTCTATAAATAAACAGAAGATAGAAAAGGTGAAGCCCCTAGCTTTGCCTTAAAATGTAAAGAGAAATTAGGCACTCCTGAAATTCCTAGAAACAAAATTTTGTGCTCTGACACAATGATCTTCCTTCTTACATCCTTATCTGTGAATCAAAGGCAAGGCCCAGGAAGACAGGCCTACAAGCACCTCTTTTTATCTCTTAAAACTTAAGGACTTCAAAGATGGCCCACTTAAACAGAATCCCTGACCTTCTAATCCTTGTCCATTTCTGTAGAAAGGCTAACCTTTCTCTGGCTCATAGCTCATGGCAAACAGAGAAACATCCAGGTTCACAGGAATTCGTCCTAGATTGGTGTCTGCATTGCGCAGAGTTTATAGCCTTCATAGTTGAGGAATATAGGATCTACAATTTCTTGAAAAAAATTGTGATGCTGTGTTTGTTAAGGAAATGGCCACATTTCTCCAATTATCACAGTACATTGTTAGGGCTTTTGGTCCTGGGTCACTATGCCAACACCCTTCTTAGTATCAGCTCTGACCCTTGTGGATAAAGTACCCTCTGCAGAATGTGCTGCATTCTTCGGTTATTGTATTTGCTCTTAGGTTGTGATTATCTGGCCACTTCCAGCTATCCTGACTTCATTTTTTGTTTTATTAGTCTTTGCTTAACCATTATGAAGCATGAGGTTGCCTCTGGGGAATTAGTAAGCATGTAATTGTTTTGGAATCATGGAATGATGAAAGTAATTAATTAATAAAATATGGTCCACTTGTAAATACACATGGACCATGAAAGGAGGACTGAGTTCTCACATCAGTTCTTCTCTTTAATGAAGGTGTGGTTGTGCAAGGTATGTGGGTTCGCGATCATGGTGCCAACATATGTACACATCTGATGATGCTCGCTCATAGTGTGTTGTCTCTTACCACCAAACCCACTTTTTTCTACCTGTTTAAATATTTGTATTTGCTGTCATCTAGGAGGTGCTAAGGAGGATACTTCGGGTCATGAAAAGGAGGAGGAGATAAATCTCTCCTCATGGGTTTGTTACTGTAAGGGTAAAGCATCCCATGAGGCTCAGCCAGAAACAGCAGGGTGCTTCTGCATCTGTAGTAGATCCCAAGACTCCATCTCATTCATGTAAAGGTATCTGCCAGAAAATCTTTCCTAGAGAGTCAAATCACTGTCCCATACCATCCTTCTGCTATGTTTCTTAAATTCACACATGATAATTTGTAATTTTGATATTTTTCTAGGAGGGGTATCTGTCTCCTAATTTTTGTTAATTTTGACCCTCATTTTCATTTTTTTGTTTATAACGCTGTTAGACACTTTTACACTTCTCCTTCTCTCTCTCTCTCTTTCTCTCTCTTTCTCTTTCAAGTAGTTGTTATAGTTAGGTACAAGTGTCAACTTGGCAGTTGAGGGTTCAGCTTTGGGGACATTTGTAGAGCGTTAAACCCAGAGCAAACCTGAAAGAGATTGTCTAATTGACAGTCCATAGTAGGTGGGACTAGTACCAAGGCAGGTGAATAAGATGGAGTTCAGGGAAATGTAACTGGGTCTTTGTACGTCATCGGAGAGGAGGGCCCAGAGGAGAGTCTGGCATGCACATTAAAGGATTCTCCAGGGATTGGGGGGGGCACTGGGGGATAAGAAGGGAGGGGTGAGGGGAGAGGGAGCAGGGGGCTCGGGGGGAGGAGGAGAGAGGGAGGGAACCGGTGTACCTATTAAGTGTGTATGAGCGGAAAGAATAAAAAAAAAGAGGTTAAAAAATAAAAAAATAAAACCAATGTTAAAAAAAAGAAAAACAAAACAAAACAAAAAGATGGAGTGAACTGGTTGAGAAAGTTGGCATCCTTGTGATTATTTGGCCTGATATGCTGTCTGACAAGTAAGAATCATTCCTCTTTTAGCCTTTAAGTGGAAATGGTTTGGCCAGTTCTCTTGGTCCTGATGTTGGTATGAACTCTCCTATAACCAGGAATCATATGAAAAAATGAACGCTTTTTTCTCTTAAGGATTTTTGTCATGATTTTATCAGCAACCATGAAGACTAACAGTTACACTAGCAAATCATGTTCTTAATTGGACTATGACTTATCATAACAACATGGTAGGATTGTGGTATGTGTGAGAAAGCATTGTTAAAGCTGCTGAGTGCAAAGTTCATTGGTAGGTGTAACGTAAGAAATAGATCAATTACTATTTTATTATTGTTCTGTTTCATGACAAAAGAGACATGATATGAAATTTGCTATTTAATCTGGAGTCATAGCACACAAGTGAACTTCTGAATGCACAATTCACTGGTACTTCTCCTACTAGGTAATCATCACCACTAATCATCCCAAGAACCTTTTCATTGTTCTGAACTAAACCACTGTGCCCTTTAAGCCCACACCTATTCATGATTTCTCAGAACTCTAGCTTGTAAATATTTAAAGACCATAATAAGAAGCATGAGGTTTCAACATATGAATGTGAAGTGGAGGACATGCACAAGAAGTATGTAGTACTTGCAGAAGTGAATACGCTGAGACACATGGCCAAACGGGTACAATTCGGTGACTCATGTTGGGTTCCATGTGTTTTGGGTTCCAATCAGGAGTACATGAGGCCTATGATTTCTCTCCATCCTCACCAACATTAGCAGATTCCTGTTGTTTTTGGTAACAGTCATTCTGATGTGTGAAGAAGCATATGAATATAGTTTTGTTGGCATTATTATTAACGTGGAAGCACCTTTGAAGACAGCAAGTGCACTGAATCAGCTCTTGTCATGGATGCATTTAAGACAGCACTAAAATGACTAAAATGTGGAAGAGGGGTGTAGCAGTCAGCCTGCATGGTTGATGATAAATGACCATCAAACGGCTTAAGGGAAGAGGGGGACTGTACTGGTTACAGTTCATAGCCCAGTTTGATGGGAAAGCAGGCACCAATACCAACACCAGGACCGAGGGAACTGGCCACACCATCTCTACATAATGGCTAAGAGAGAGGACGATCCTTACTTGCCAGACCGGTATGTCTAGCCAAGTGTACAAAAGGATGCCAACATCCTCAACTGGCTCTCAGTATTCTATTCATCTATTCAGGGCCTAGTCCCACCCACCATAGGCTGGGCCTTCCCTTTCAACTAGACAATCTCCTGCAGGTTTGCTCTGGACTCAACCCAAACACTAATTCTCTATAAATGTCCACAGAGCTCAAACCTTCAACAGTCAAGTTGACACCTGTGCCTAACTATGACAAGGGGTGACTAAATAGATGCCATTTTCACTTTAACTCTGATACTGACACAATCTTTATTATGGTCTCTGCAATGAGATAAACCCATTCCATGGCTTAACTTTACATAACATAAAAAGATACACTTAAAAAAAAACTCAGTAAATTTTGTAAGAGAATATAGAGAAAATAATATAAAAATATGAGCTAACATTATTCCTAGTCCAATTTTACAGATGTTTTCCCTTGTTTGGTAAAGTTCAGTTTGTTCTAATAAAAGTTATTGGCTTTCTTAAAGAGTATCATATTCTGTGTCACATATGTGAATTACAGAGCTAAGTAGACATAGACTTTTGTTATGGAACAGCTCTTTCCAGCCATGGATTCTACTATCAGATAATATCTGACAGACAATTTTGACTTACGATCACATATCTGGGTTACATCATTACATGGCTTACAGGAAATGGTTTATTCCACTGACTGTCCACATTCTAGCATTAGAATATGTCTAGGGCACCACTCCTCATTCTGCATTCTTAAGTCAGGTGCTCATCTATTTTATCTAGATCTGGAGAGATGGGCAGTGAGATAGATCAATAGTCTTCAAAGGGTTTGGAAATCTTTTTAAAGAAGAGACTGTGTTTATTTAGG
This sequence comes from Typhlomys cinereus, assembly GCA_023101885.1. Taxonomy (NCBI): domain Eukaryota; kingdom Metazoa; phylum Chordata; class Mammalia; order Rodentia; family Platacanthomyidae; genus Typhlomys; species Typhlomys cinereus. Next base: position 4,430,801 of record JALPQD010000130.1, on the reverse strand, counting down.
AAAGAGCCTTGAAAATCTTCCTAAGGCGATGGATCCTAGGAATAAAATAGGTAATATCAGTCAATTGAAAATGTGGGATGACAGGAACATCAGAGCAGAGAAGAAGGTAGGAAATGAAATCAAGGGAGAAACCAGAAGCAAATGAGGAGGGGACAAGCAGAAATAGTTACTGGACTTTCAGATACTGGATTTAATTTTAAGGTACCTTTGTTATGTGTACTGCTATGGTAAAAAATCTTTTTTATTATTTGAATCTTCAGTAAAGAGTCTACCTCATACATAAGCCTGTCTTGAGATCTGTATGGTTCTCTGTCCGTTTTGGAGATGAAAGAAGTGAAAATTTTGGCTCATACTTCTAAGTTGATCTAGAGCAGTGAGTATCACAATATGGGAAGAGAAAATGTTGTTCCTTAGATTGTCTCCTGTAAGTTGGCACAGTCAGAGAGGTTAGGAATAAAGAAGCCCCTGGGAAAATCACATATTATTGAAGAAATTATTATTATTATTACACTTTATGATGTTGGTATCAGACATAGTCATACTTACCAAATTAAAGAAATTCTACCTGCAGACATTTGTCAATCTATTACAAACATTTTCAAGCACCATATTATATGTTCTTTGGGGGAATGGGCAGTATCTCATACAGCTGCTCACCAATAGAACTCAGAAGTCATTGATTACCACCAATAGTAGATACACTGAGTGAATGAATGACCTTTGATGAAAATTCAAGTATAATACATGAAAGTTCAGTGTCAATGTAGATGGATACAGGAAGACTTTCATAGACACTCTGAGCTTCAACTCCCATTATCTTTCTCTAATGCTTTAGTTTTTAATTCCTATTGTGATGGGAATAATCAAAATTCTTGTTTGGCATATCATGGGGATTCTATAATAATTTTTAGCTAAAAGTATGATCATAAAGACATTGAGTGTTTTGTTGATCTTTTAATATCTATTAATAATCCCTTATATCCAGAAACTGGTTTAAAGTATTTTGACATTGAAGACAAAAATACATCACCAAATTTACTGTCTACAAGAAATTCCACATACTTTCCTTGTGATTATATTGGTTAAGAAACTGCAATGAGCTCAGGATGGTCTTCTAGTTCCAGTTGAACCTATGATGTATCTTTTTACTTGGACTTTCTGATTCTGAAGTTGCTCTATTACTGCCTATACTGGTAGTAACAACTGAGCTACATGAGTTTCATCTTCCAAAAGGACAATTTATACTTATAAATTGAAATGCAGAGCTGTATAGCTGGTTGTACTCTTCATGTTGCTGTGAGGCAGCACTGAGACTCAGGCAACTCAAGGGGAGAAAGAGAAATTTATTTGGCTTATGGTTCCAGAAGGGAAATACACTTCATTACGGTGGAAATGACATGGCTGTCTGGTGGAACTTGGAGGAGGTTTAAGTCACATCCATTAGAAGTAGTTCCTTTTTGTTTTCTGATATACTCCACTATCTGCTCATGCTACTCCTTTAAAACTTTTTCATCTCTTAATCTTCTTTCTCCTGTCTTTTCTCTCTCTCTCTCTCTCTCACATACACACATATACACACACACATGCAGGCTAGGTTTAGATACAGGAAAAAGTAAACTTGCAGTCACATTTCTGTTACCTACTGCTAGGTCTCCTCAGTAAAGTTATACACTTTAACACTGATCAGCACCATTATCACTGTCCACAAAGTCTTTAAGATCCTGTATTTGGACAAAACTCAGGTTTTCTTCTTTCCTGGTGAATTATAGTTGTTATTCATGAAACACAAGATAAATTAGTGGATTTGTTATCTGTAAAACCTTACAACAATAATATTATCTACTTCTACTCAAACTGCCTGTCTTCCTTTTAAGATGGAGAAAAGGTTTGTATTTCCAAACCAAACAACTCCAGTACCTAGCACTACTGCTGGACAGCAGGCTTCGTGATGTGCAAATGAGCCTATTTAAGCCTAGGAAGAACATTGCCTTCTCTCCTAACACAAATGGTTGCCAAGGTGGACAAACTCTGTTCACTGACCGATCAGGCTGTATTTGTGGCTCAGAACCACAAAGAGTGCAGACCTCATGATAGTTAATCATAATGAAATTAGCTCTGTGAGTCTTCACCTAAATCAAATCAAATATCCGTTCTATGGGCCCATGAGCAGATAAGATCATTCTTGCTACTCGGGAGACACTGGGAAACGGCAAACCCTGGGAAAGACATGAAGGGAGCTGATGTATTTTTATGTATCACCAGGGAGAGAGTGGTAAAAATAAATAAATAAGGCCCGCATAAATGAATTGCAATAGCTTGGTGAAACCCAATCAATTTGTGTCTGGGTACAAGATGGAATTCAGGAGACTGTGCCAGTAAGTGGACAGAAATGAATGCTTTTTTTCATTCTGGTTGGGAAAATTTATCAGAGATCTATGAAATCCGTTGGAAGACTCAATGAGCAATCTGCTGCCATAAATTTTCTGATAACTTGTGTGTTGCCACATCTCTTGTATATACATGAATGCATAATTTTACAAACTATATCTTTGCATGCTTCTAAATATTACACTGGTCTTAGCATTTAACAAATATGAAAGAAATGTGCAAGATAAACACTAAATAACTGCTCCTCTGGGTGGGAATACAGCAGGATGGAAAGTGGAACATACAGGAAATGTATGTTCAAAGACCAGAAGCAAAGGCTAGTTCAGCTCTCAATATCCTCAGGCATGACAACTTATTTAGTACCTATTGGCAGAGCCACACTTTTTGATATCAAGGATGTCTTAATGTGTCTCTTTGTTTCTTCTGAGATTAATATTACATTATATGACTCCAGTGTGGCGGGACACACCTAACGAAAACGTGGATCCAACTAGATGCTGCATAGTACTTAATATTAATGAGATTCCCTTTATTTCAGAATTTTCTGTATATAGGGACAGTCACACAATATCACATAATATCACACAGTACACCATGATTCAAATATGCCATGTTGTTTTGTGTTAGACACCTAGCCCTCAATGTGATGTTTAGAGGTGAAAAGCTTATTAAAAATGGAAAGATAATAAGAGGTAAGTATATCACTGAAGGCTCTTCCTCAGGTAGGGATCAATGTGGTTGTGTTGGGCTGTAGTTAGTTCCTATGAAAGGATTTGTGTTAAAAAGAGATCAAACCCTCCCTTCTGTCTGTATTCTTTTCTCACATGTGTTTCCACCATGATATTTCTATGACTATCATCAAAAGTTGGACTGAGGGGCTGGAGAGACAGTTTTGGACTTAATGCCTTTGTCTTTCAAGTAAAGGGACCTGAGTTATGAACCACAGATCTCATGTAAAAACGCCAGGAGGATAGGACAGCCACTTACAATTCTGACCCTATAAGATAGGGCCTGTGAAAACCCAAAGCAAAGCCATGGGGAGATAGAGAAATTCATGTGCTTCCCTGTGTCACCCTGGGGACTCCACACACACACTCAAGTACCCTCTTGTACACTTATACACACACACACACATACACACACATACACACATACCACACACCACACACCATATACCACACACACATATTGAATTGTGGAGATGACCTAAAGTCCTGACCTTCCATTTTTAGTCCCACAAACTATAAGCTAATAAACCTCTGTTGTATATATTTGCCACCCCGAGATAGTTTATTGAAGCAACAGAAAGGGAACTAAATGCACAGTGTTAATGTTAATACCAATCTAATTTTTAATATGCATACTAGCATCTGTACCAATTATAGTAATTATAATGATAATGACTAGAATCATCACCTCACGGTTTATTAAATCATACCCGAACTGCTATTGCCTTGCTATGTTTATGACTATGTCATGCTGAAGTCAATACATGTGTCTTACAGATAAGAAGAAGGAAGCTAATGGCTATGGCCAGGATTGCAGCACTATAGTCATAGAAACAGAGACCTGTACCAAACACTTTTCTTATGACTTAGGCCTTCTGTGCTGAACATATCTCAGCATTAGAAAAATGGGTAGGTTGAGATATCATAACACATATCTCCACACTAATGTTTTTCTACACTGGGATTTCTATCAGTTCAATTCATCAAAATGAAATCCAACAACACTTTTATGAACTGAGATTGATTTATTCACCACTATCTCTGAACCCTCATTCAATTCATTCTCTCCTACCATGACTGTCTCTCCAAATTCCTATTGATCATTTCTCTCCACTAGATGAAAGTAGATACCAGCTTCTAATTCATTTTCTACAGCTTAAAAGGTCATTTTCTTATCAGAACATTTAAATTCTTTGATTACTTTAATTTACAAATTAGCCATGATGATTCTCAGTTCCTTGATTGTAGAAACTTGATCTTTCTCTTGTCCACTAGGGAAAAAGTACTTGAGCTTAAGTTTCATACTTGAGATTATAATAATAATCTGTACTCATTAATGAAACTAGTTGCATATAATATTTGTCCTTTTATTTATACTTTGCTTCATTAATGTTTATTGAATATTAACTATATACTATGCATGATATCAATGAGAAAAGATATGTTCACATTGTAAAATGTTACAGTCTGCAATATTGTAAGACAGATTTCCAGGTCATCCTTGGTTTCTACCACCCACGGTCACCTCAGCCTCTATTATTTTAACTTCCTCTTTGGAGAATCACAAACTTATTAGTTCTATTTTAATGCAGACCAGCTCTTATATATATGATTCTCTAGATCCTGATGCCTTAGCAATTCACAGAAGAAAATCAAATGTGATTGATCATTCAAATATATTTCCTCTGTAGAACAGACTGTTGCACACATTAAGAATTATATAAATGTTCATTAAGGTAATGAAGTGGGATTTAAAGATTAAATCTCACTCCCTATGACGAATTGTTCATGGGTACCATGTGACCAGTATCCGAGGTCCTCAGGTGCAGTATCCCAAGTCCAGATGTGGCCTTACTGAATTACTTAGTTATTTAAACAAGGTATGTCTCAGAATTTTCATCTGTAATTCTATGTGGCAGATCAAATAGCATACTCATTATATTATTTTAATTGGTGCACATGATCCATAATATGCATGCAATAAATAATTCTTAATGTAATCAAAGATAAAGAGCCATTGAGGCACTAGTCTCCAGTAGAAAATAGTAGCTGCTAAATAGCAAACATTTGGGTGAAGAACAGCAAAATCTAGATTTTTAGACTTTCACACTAAACAGACTTTATTTTTCTCTCATCATTTGGCTTTGTATATCTACTTCTTAAAATTGAAAGCTCTTAGTACACATGGCAGTCCTTCGCACATCCCTCTGCCAGCCCCATCCTTTTTTCTGTAACCCAGTTTTAAGAGGCTCGTCTTAAATGCCATGAGACAGGCAGCAGAGTGATAGAAGTAGGTCTCATTAGCAGAACGGTCCAATTATGTCCAACTTTTCCCACACCTTAAGAGAGGCAGTGCCCATTTCATGGGCGATAGAGAGACACAGTGGTTCTCAGAGTTACAACAGAGGTATTTATGTTCAGGGTCATTGGAAGAAGCTTTAAATAAGAAATATCAAAAGAACGAAAGTCAGAGACAGCTCTGCCTTTGCACTATCCTGCTAAATGATGACTTCGTGTAATTAAAACGAACAAAGTATGTGTCAATGTTCCATCTTCGCAATCACAGCACTTTCTCTCTCCCTTTGTTTCACTGCTTTGTTCATCTGAAACTGGTGTTAAAAAAATAACAGAAATAGAAGTTGAGCGTATTCCTGCAGGGCTGTATTTTTAGCAGCTCATCACTTTGTAGAAGTGGCTTAGAGGTTGCAGAGTCTAATTATGAGCATAAGAAGGTGGTATTGGGGAGAAAAGGGAGGCTGGAGTAGGAACTGGAGGAAGAAAGCAGGGCAGTTTGTGGCAAGTTAGCTGCTTCCTGACTAACTCCACCCAGAACTGACCAGGAGCTGCCTGTGAGGATAACAAGGACCATTAGAAATCAGGATGATGTCTGGGTTGAAACATCACAAGTTTTGATATACAAATTTTCTAACTGGTTATAGCAGGAAAGAGTTCTCTCTTCCAAACCACCTAAAAGATGTCATTCCATAGTTAAATCCTTCCAGAACGGGAAGGCTCAAAGCAGAGAAGACTACCAGAGAGGCAGTCAATAATGAACAATGATTACCAGAGAAGAAAGCTTTGCATAGAGATATTAAGATGATGATCACCAAAAGTCTTTGGGGATGAACATTTTAGAACTTTTGATGAGGAAGAATCAACTGACATGTGGATGCATTTATTAAGGCTATTGTTTGTAAGGGTGCTTGCATATTTCATATCTCTGAAACTGCTTCTAGTCATATTTACAGGGTTTTGTGCCTCAAACAAGAAACAGGGAAAGTTCTGGCAGGCATTTGAGGGTGGGTGCCATTTATTGTATTAAATCTTACCTTAAAGGTAAACTGAGGCATTTGACGTATGATAAGTTGACTCACGAAGATATTCTGAATTAAGAACTGGGACAGCGATAAAGTAGGTCAGATAGGAGAGAGGGAGAAAAAAACTTAAGTGTATTGATCTAAGAGGACAGAAATAAGCACTGAAGAACCTTTGAGTGTTGCAGGAAAATGAACCAAATTGCAAAGGGACAGAAAGGTGAAGTAACCAGGTATTGAACTGGTGAGCAGGTTTTTGCTTAGAGCAGAACCAACATTTTATAAATTCAGCAAGCATTATATTAAATACAAGATGATGAAGGTGTTTTATAGAAAAAGAGTGCTACTGTTTGTCATTCCCTGCAACTTATTTTAAAGTAAACAGATGTCTCTTTAAAATCGATCATATTTAGAATCCCAGATTGCTATTTCTTAATCAGCCTATGTCATAGTTAGGCACAGGTGTCAACTTGACTATTGAGCATTTGAGCTCTGGGCACATTTGCAGAGAATTAATGGTTGAGTTAAGCCAAGAGCAAACCTGCAGGAGATTTTCTAGCTGATGGGGAAGACCCAGCCTATGGTGGTCTAGGACCAGGCCCTGAAGAGATGAATAAAATACTGAGAGCTGGTTGAAGAAGTTAGCATCCTTTTGTACACTTGGCTACACATGCTGGTCTGGAAAGAAAGGATCATCCCTCTCTCAACCATTATGTAGAGATGATGTGGCCAGTTCCCTTGGCCCTAGTTTTGGTGCATACTCTCCCATCAAGCTGGACTACAGACTAAAAGGACTGTAAGTAAGAAAATAAACTCCTTGTTCCCTTAAGTCATTTGATGGTCATTTATCAGCAATTATGCAGGCAAACTGCAACAGCCTATTTCTGATATCGATTTAGAATTGACCTATGTCAAATGGCAAATGAATGAATGAATAAGTGATTGAATGTATTAATGATTATGGAAAAAACTGAAAAGGCAATGTGAGATGAAAATTTATTTTTGCTTTTGCTTTCTTGGTATATCATTTCTCATTATATAACAAGCAATTCTTAGAAAACTAATGACTTTTAACAGTCAAACCCCATTTAATATTGTTAATAAACATATGGATCGCTTGTGTGGCTATGTGGATCCCAATCTGCTTGAATTTTTCTTAGCTAGATTTGTGCATGTGTGTGTGATAAACCCTTATTTTGGCAAAACATAGCAGACTAGAGTTTCCTGCTCATTTTGACAGTGAACAACTGTGGGTCAGACCCTTAGAAGTGGCTGAACCACACAGCTCTTATCTTTACATTGTTATTTGCAGGGTAAAGATTAAGAAGAGAGTGACAGCAGTCATGATTTCTTTATGTTAGATTCAGAGTAAGTACTCCATCAATTCTTTTCCTTCACTGATGTAGGTGCAGATTCAAGGAGATGAAAATAGACCCCACCTCTTGATGGAAATTGCTGCTAAATCTCCTGGGGAAAAGTGGGCAGAGAAGTGATTGCTATCTTTCTTCAAAGTATCTACCACACCTGGATTGAACTTCTTTACTCTCAAATGCTTATCATCATCATGCTTGGCAAAACATCTGTATGTGGCACACACAGTCTGAGCCAGATAAATTTATCAGCTACATTACAGAATGCTCAAATATGTATGTATGTATACATTCTAATGTGAAGTGTATGATTATCTCTCACTGAGACAGAATATGCAAGGACCATGCGCATGTTTACAATCTAACTGATTAAGTTTATTTTCTTACTTTGTTGTGTACTGATTAACATTTATTTGCTCTAAATCTCTTTTCTTAGCATGAAAAATATTACTTACATGAGAGCCTTCCACATGGTAGCACTTTTAAGAGCAGATCTTTGGCCAGAGTTAAGTGGTCAGTGTGTGTTGGTTACTCGTAAGGATATAGGCATAACATTTTTACAGAAAAAAATGCACTTTAATTGTGATTCTATTTATCTTGGTGATGTACATATTATAGAACACATAACCTTTCTAGATATTTCTAAGATGGACCTGATCAAGATAAAGGATTCATGTCTTTTATCTGTGTACCGAAAATGAGTAAGACACAGAATTTTTCTTCATTAATCACAGGAAACAGACTAGATCATAGAGAGAACAAAGTTGTCAGTTTCATAGTATGAAATGATGGCTTCCCATTCTAGCCTACAGCTCAACCTAAATGCGGGAAGAAAGAATGTATAACATATCTTACTTGACATCAGAGCCCTTCATATTGCTGGAGTATGTACTTGCTTCACTGGATGTAATTTCCTGGCTTTGCTGAAAGAGTAGACATGTTGAGGAGGCTCAGACTGCATCAGCCCAGAAGAATGATGGCCACACATGACAAAGCCAAGGAATTTGTGAACCACATAGCCCACCATCCCAAGATGTTATACGTTCTGGAAAAAAAAACAACACCTAAATTTCTTATTTCTATAATGGAATTCATTTATTTCTAAAAGTACATTCAGAGGCTCTATATTGTTAAATGCTAAAAACATAATGATCCAACAGAATTTCCTCAAGCTGTCAGATCTTAACTTTTTCAGTCAAAACCGAAATTAGGAAAAAACAAAGTGAAAGAAATAGATCGCTTTATTTTCTTATCACTTCTGTGAAGATGAAAAGTCTGCTTTGCTTATTTGTTATTTATTTTTCCAAGAATGTTTTTATTAAAAAATTAGGCGAGGATGCAAAACAACTTTTTTAATTATCATACACACACAAATGCAGACACATACACATATATTTATAATTTTTTTCTTCTTACTTATCTTCCATCTATATGATCCTCCCCTAACTCATATTATTAACTCCCTAATATATTTTCATATGTGTTCCATTATTCTCATTTATTTCTTTTTTGTTTATTCTTTTTTTCCTTTATACCATTCCTGTATTCTTAATCCTGTCTGTACTTTTGTATATTTTTGGTTGGAATATATGCCATATATATGAAGTGAAATAAATTTATAACTAAACTGTCTCATTGCTTTTTGATTCCATGGTGCTTATTTAGCATTTAATAGAAATTTTGTTTCTCAAAAACAAAAGGAGATCAGAAGTTAGTGGATAAAATGAATAAAAGGGAGGAGAGAAAGAAACATAGGACATAGACGTGTCCCCCACTTTCCTCCAGTCAACTCACTGCGGCACTAGGAAAGTCAATCCTTTCTAAATAGAACTTCTACCTCCCTGCCTGGAGGAAAATGATTCTTGACTATGAGATTTGTAATGTAACTTTCAGTTTTAGGATTCAGCATATGACTTCTCTTCTCATCAAGCACTGGGCCCAATTACCAACTTAGAATCAAAGGTTTCGATCTCTCTTACTTCTATAGAAGAGAAAGTACCAGTCATTCAACAGTTGCTCATGGAACTGAAGAGTCTGCATTTCAAACAGACTGGGTGATACAATGTAATGTTCTTACGTATGTGAATTAGAAAGTTTCAAACACAGACACAAATAGTTAAAAATTATATTAAGAAGAAGGTGATTTTTACAGTTGTACTTATTCAGTTGCACATATGAAGAATAAAATTCCTACATGGAGTTTGAGAAGCCATGTTCAAAACAGATCACAAAGTCAGTGATGTTACCAATGTACATTCTCAGGTGCACCCATTCAACTGCAGACAAATATGTATTTAGACAAAATATTTCTATACTTGAATAGCTAAAAATCATATAGAAGCAATTGGAACCACTTTTGGTTTTGTGAAGGATTTTTGCAAGATTTGCTATGCAGTATCAACTGTGAGACACTGACTGCCACAAAATATAGAATTCATATCTCATTGTGGGTTGTTTCGACCATGAGCACCCTTGTTAATTTGTCAGTATTAACATTCCCAAGTAGAACCTTCTCTGAGAAATTTGATATGAGTTGAGGAAAGTCACTTACTGTCTAGTTCTATCTGTTCCCTCAGTACAAACGTGAGGGTTGGAGTAGAAATTACGAATGTTCTTTCTAGGTATGACATGGAACAGTTAAATAAAGCCCAGAAAAATGTCATCAGTTGCTTTTGAGATAATAATGAGTCAGTGCAAAATAGAGAACAAGATAATAAGCCTGCCAGTTTGGGCGATGCTGAAGATCAATGCTACAGAATCCTTCATATGCTAGGAGACAGTGTGGGCTCAACTTGCTAGAACAGATAGGACTTTGGAACACAGGAGGGGGCAGAAAAAAAGTTTTTAACAGGCCATGCCAGGGAGAGATTGAGAATCAGTATTTCAAGCACCTTTAGAATGTGAGATCTATCTTCTCTGTATACCTGTTTTCTTTTTTTTTTTTTTTTTCAAATTTCCTTTCTCTAACTCCCAGAGATCATGGTTAACAGCAGCCATTGAGTCATGTATCCTTCCATTGATACCAGAAAAAGATTCAATCTTTTGTTTTATTTCTGGGTTATGCTACTCTGGAGACTGCCTTTGTTTGGCCTACTTGCCTCAGATACCTTCCTGGACTAGCTATCCATAATGATTTTACTTTACAACAAGTTTCCTTTTTCTGAAAGTATTTGCAAATTTTAAGTTTTCTGTTTATCATCCATTTAAGGGGCAAAAACAGCATTAAAATAAAATTTTTGGCTAGCTATTGCTAGATAATAAACTACCCTAAAACTAAGCAACTCACAGTAATGATTTTATTTTCTCACAGTTTTGGGTGTTAGGAATCTGAGAAGGGTCTGATTTCACCGTTGCTGTCAGGGATCTCTCATGAGGTTGTAAGGACCATAAAAAGATTGGAATAGGCAGTTTGTTCCATATACAGGCTCTGACCAGAATGCCTGGTTCTCTTGTAGCATGAGCTTCTTACACCAAATTCTTAGAGGAAGTGCATCAAGAAGCAACAGGGATGAGGATATTCTGGAAAATCAAGCAGAACAATATTCCTTCTCTGACCACATATCTCATCTCCAGCTGCACCCTCTCTTCTCTCCCTTGGTTAAATTGAAGCACTAAGTACAATCCAAGGAAGTTCCAAGGAAGGTACTTATGATCCATCCACCTGTGGGGAAAAACGTCAAATCTGGAAACCCCTTTAATCCTTCGATAGAAAGCCTTAGGCTTCACTATGTTTTCAGAGATATGCCTGGCATAAAAAAGCCATGCCTCTGTGGCATACCAAGTTGTCTCTCTTCGGACCATCCCACTGATAGTGGCATTTCCCTTCACTCATCCAGGCTTAGTCCCCAAGCTTTCCACTGTATGTTCTTATCTCTCTTGAGTTCTTTGATAGTCTTTGGGGTCATGCTGGTTTGTCAATCACTATGCAGGTCTGGTAAGTACAAGTCTCACTATAGTTAGTTCCTAGATGCAGAAGTCCTACCTTTAGTTGGATATCTTGTCCAAAGGTGAACTTTCCCATCTTTAGATTCTTACAATCTCACTTCTCCAAGCCACAGGCAACCCTGGGATCCATAGAAGCAGACAGGCAGGAGGATAAGATCGATGTATGGATGGGAGGGAGAGCTGATGGAGGGAAGTAGGGATAAGTACTCATTATGCTTGTAAAAGCATAAAAATTTTAAAAAAACAGTAGAAAAATTGGAAGGAACCTGGGGTCCATAGAAGTAGCAGGTAGGAAGGTGGGAGTGAGTGGGATTGATTGGTGATTGAAGGCGGATGGAGGAAAGCAAGGATAAGTAGTCAATATGCTTGTAAAATAAAATAATTTAATAAAAATCGTGGCATAAAACTTCTGCTCTGGAAGGTATACTTTAATAAAGTAATACAGAGAAAATAGAAAGTACTCCTAATTGCTCTTAGCTTTCGATAAAGAATCGGAGGGATCTGGTAGCTGAGTACTAGTTTATCACAAGCAGGTTTCCCAGGTATATTGATCCACCATCCACAAAAAAGAAGTTGAATTAACCTTGAAGAGTTAAAAATGACAGAATTTAGCATTGCCCCAAACCAAAAGAGACTGAGGAGTGTGCTCATAGTGAAAGCATCTTGCTATGGGGAGATAAGACTTGTCATCCTTTGCTGAATATAATTAAAAGAGAAAGGGAAGAAATGTGGAGAAGACTCATGTTCCCTCTCACATATGCAGTATTGATGGATCAGAGAGATAGAAACTGACACCTTCCATCTCCAAGACACCCAGAGTAGAAGTAAAGTCAATAAGACAGCATGTTCATTCATGTGCAAGACCTCTTCCCTATCGGCAGAGAGAGATGAAACCTGACAGCTCTCCTGTCACTAAGTCCTCTTTCTACCTTACTCCTTGCTGCTAGTAGGAAAAGCCTATGGGGATGAAAGACTTGAAGTTTGCATATGTGGGATCTCTGGGTAAGATTTTTTTTGGCTCAGGGTTTGTCTGAAGATTTCTGGCTGTTCATTTATGGTTTTCAACTCAGAGAAGATGAAGGAAGCCATCATCTGAAGGAAGCGGATCTCCTCATGTAAAGGATAGGCGGGCAAACACAAGGATCTGGAATGTTCTAGTAGTTTCCTTTAAGGCATGGAATAATTTATCAGTGTCCCCATTATCGGTGAACACTGCATGCCAGGCATGCTGTTTATATTATAATTCTTCTTTTTTCACCTAACAGAAGCCATTCAAATACTCAGTCTATCTGAATTGTCACCATCACTATTTTCATACCTTGAAAACATTCTAAACTAAAATAGGGGGTAACTTGGTTACAAGTACTGCAAGACTAGAACAGGCAATCTGACTTCTGAGAGGGACACAAAGGGATTAGCTGATGAGTATAAGGAAACACTGAAGGGAGCAATGATCAGTTATCTGAGAGAGGGACAGTTCTGGCTTTCCTCATCTTACCCACAATGCTATGCAAATTACAACTTCACTAAGCTTTGTGTCTACAGTTTTTCACCTGCTATTTCAAGTCATAATGGACTGTAGATAGTGAACACTATGGGAAGAGTGAGCATATGGAAGGAGCAGAGTTCTCTATCTTCTTTGTGGATGACGTTGGCCTCTGAAGGGTCACAAAATACATTACTGAGAAGGCTTGTGTTTACTTTGGGAGCCTACTGAAGAGATGTTGAGTGGGAAGGTATACACAGTAATTATAGTGCCACACAAGGCAAAAATAATCTTTCAATAATCACTGAAGCTCTGTGGTCTGTCCATGTTTGTAATTTACTGAGGAAGACAAGCTGTGAGACAGGATAAGCTCATATTATCATTAACATTAGAAAGTCCTGATTATTGTGACTTAACTCATCATGATCAATGATTAATGAATGAGTAAATGTTGATTGAATCACCTGCCTAAAACTTTAAAATACTCTATGGAGGCTCCTATGGTATCCAGTGTACAATATTGTAAGGAACTATGAGGTTTTAAATTATCTAGCTTCTGACAAGTTGTGCAGCTCAATCTGTTGTTGCTTGCTTATCAAATGAAGAAATGAAGAGCAAATCCCAGGTGTGGTCATGAATACCTTTGCATGTGATGCTCCAATTCTCAGGACATTGCTAAAGTTATTACAGGTAGATTGCCAGAGACTCAAAGCTTGAGACAATGTAAGGTACTTGAAGATCTGGAGTGAGTATGTGAAACAGAAACCAGGTCAAAGAGAAAGGGGAGAGTTTATCTTTCTTCTATTTTTCTTAATAGAAGTATAAATGAGGTAGCTAATGGATGGTGAAAGAAACACCAAATCTAAGAACTGGTTAGTGTCCCAGCCATGCAGAATGATGAAGGCTATGTGAGGAGTAAAAGGTATTTAACTATATTAAGCAAGAGCAAGAACTATCAGGGTTTTCCTCAAAAATAGAATCTCTTGCAGGAAGATATGTGTGGCTTTAGGGATCCCAATCTGAGCATGCTTATAGCGTACATCAACCAGAGTGAACTGTTAACTCAGATGAGGGTGTTACCAAAAGATAGGGAGGGAATTGAAGAGATTTAGTACATATCCCATAGTTTTGAAATCAGAACAAATAAGATTGTTTAACCGAATTCAGGAAAAACAATCTAAATATCCAATTGGTTAGAAAAGCATTCACCTTTTCTGATAAATACAAAGAAATATTTATACATAAGAAGACTCTGAAATGTCATTTTCTCCTGATAAATTGGCAAGTATTTTTAAAAGCTTTTATTTATTTATTTATTCAATTGTTCATGTGTGCGTATGTATGTGTGTGCGCACGTGTGTCTGTGTGTGTGTAGAACCACGGATGAATTCGGGAACTACCATGGACGCCTCCATTTCCTCCGCCCGGGGATTCACAGGCTCCGCCCTACCAGGACCAGAAGCGCAGGCCGCCCCCGCTTCCGCCCAGCGTCTATACGTGGGATCTGGGATCCGAATTCAGGACCTTCCGCCTGCAAGGCAGAGGCTTAACCCCTGAGCCACCTCTCCAGCCCTAAATTGGCAAGTATTTTTGAAGAACGATAAATATCCAAACTGCATGGATCTTGAAAAGTAACCTCACTGTCCAAAAATTGGGAATCTATTAAGTAAATTATATGGCATGCATATGTTTAAATGCTCTGTGGTCATTACAAATGATGTTGTGGATGAACACTTAACAGCATGAAAATCTTCACAGAAAATCTTTACCAGCTGCCAGACTTCATGCTTCTTGTGAAATGCCAAATGGATTTGTGGGAAAGTGAAATACTAACATCTTTAAATGTTGTTTCAGAATGCGTCTACAGGAGGAGGAAGCTACATTACTTAAAAGAAATTTGTGGTCTGGGGAGATGGTTCAGTCAGTAAAGCATTTACTGCAGTAGCATTGAAGACTTGAGTTCAGCCCCCAGAACCCATGTAGAAAAACCTGGTCTCATGACATGTGCTCACGATCCCGGTGAGACAGGTGGATTCTTCAGGCTTTTTGGCCCAATGATACGCAAGCAAAAAGACTCTGGCAAGCAAAGACTCTGACTCAAAAACAAACAAAAAATAGCAATAAAACAGGAACCTCAGGTAAGTGTCATCATTAGGATGATACACAAGGTTGACTTCTGGACCCCACATGCACACACACATATGTTAGCACACAACTTCTCCCCAATTGAGAAGCTTGTGATATGGGAAGTAACCTGCTGAATGTCTATGTTCTTTCTCATAGTGCAAGGTTAACGGAAGTTGTGACTAAACTCATTTTCAGTAGAAATAAATAGTACTGTGCAAAAAATAAATAGCTGAGGGTAGTAGTACCCCTTTCTATAGAGTCTGGACAAAGGAAATTATTAATTTTTCAAATGGCAAGGCAAATCACAAACATATGCACATATCATATCATAAATCATAAAATATAATACCCATGAGTGCATTTATCTTCCCATTGCACTAGCAAAACTCCTTACAAATTTACAGAAAAATTTGAAATGGTGTTCAGCTTCCATATACAACAGGGCATTTTTGACAAATTTCTTCAAAAGATAAAGAGCCCTCCATTGAAGGATGGAGTCCAACAGTGGAAAACTATTAATCTTCAAAGATTTAGAATGCATCCGGCACAAAGAAATATCATTAAAATCATATAATCCTATCTTATGATTAGGAAAGGATACACTTCTTTCCAAACATTCCCTAGGTTGTCCACAGGTGTATTCTAAAGAAGAATAGCATATAAGTTGTCTGTAAGTACAAATTGAAGTTGGTTTAACAGTCTGCCAATCTGTTTTCTGCCTTACCACTGCTGAGAATAGAAAACATTACTCAATCTCCTTGTACAGTTTTGAAAACTCATGGGAAGACCTATGCTGTTTGTTTTCAATTATTTCTTCCTGTTCTCTGTATCACCTGCGGTTCAGGAACCCTTACACAGAAAACTCGTAGCTTGGTTAATATTTTATTTTGGAGGTATTTTCATGGAACGAGCTCCCTTATATTACTAGAATATTAATATTAACATTAGCCGTCATGTCTACTTTTCGTGTTTGAGGAAAACAGCTTGGTATACCTGAAGGCAGAAGCATGGAAGGGTCACTTTTGAGTTTGGCAAACATGGAGAAGACTCCGAAGTTAATGTCCATGCAGTTATAAAAATAATTTTCTTCATTATATAGATTCATCTCTATCAGTACACCCTCGAGTCATGCCTTACTGTTCCACAAAGTGTGATAAGGATTGTCATAATCTGGCATAAGCCTTAACTGAAGTTTTATTGTAGGGGAAGAAATGTAAGAAGCAAATTGCTAGACAGCCTTAAACAGTAGTCGAAAATTCTTATTCATCTGACAGTGTCCTCTGTCTTTTACATTTTCATATACACATAAAAAATCGCCCATGGATAGATATCCTGGGTGGCCAGAAAAGCAGCATTGTCATGGAAGCTGGTGTTAGGTTCCACTAGACACATGGCAGTGGTCAGTCTGGAGCTTCCTGGTTTGAACACTGCTCAAGAGTAACGTAAATAAGTCCTGCATTTAAGCCTCTGAAATTTGTTTGTATTTAATAAGAAATATGTGTGAAAAAAGTCCTGCAAACTTTAAATTTCTGTGTTATCTATAAGAATGGTTCGGGAAAGACAGCTTAATGGGTGAGGAACCTACTTCCAAAACTGGGAATCTGAGTGATTCCAGGAATCCAACATGGGGGAAGGACAGACCTGGCCTATAAAAGTTATCTTTTGATTTCCATCTATGTGCCAAGTTATGAAAGTGCAAATATTCTTTCTCCCCTCCCTTCTTTTCTCTTTCCTGCCTTTATCCTTTTTTCTCTGTTTCACTCTCTGTGTGTCTTTCTATTTCTCTTTCTCTGTGACTCTGTGTCTCTCTCTCTCTCTCTCTCTCTCTCTCTCTCTCTATATATATATATATATATATATATATATATGTATATACGTTATCAAAAAGAAATGATTTTGTTAAGCTTGGGGTTTCAACTAAAATGATGAAGACAAGCTATTGCAGTCATCCTGAATTGTTGCCATTAAATTCAAGACCAAACAGCTTAAGGGAAAAAGGAATTTTGTTTTGGTTTATGATGATTATTGTTCCTTGGCTAGCTTGGCAGGAGAGCCCACACCAACACCAATGGCAGAGGGAACACAAAATCCCCAGAAATGATGAGAGGGACACTCCTCACTTGCCAACCCACTATGTCTGGTCAAGTATACAGAAGAATGCCAACCTCTTTGACAGCTCCCTTCATCTTATTCACCCACCCAGGGACTCGCCCCACCCACCAAAGGCTGTTCATCAACTGTACAATTTCTTGCATGCTTTCTCAGGATCTAACTTAGCCGTTGATTCTTTACAAATGTGACCAAAGCTGGAACCCTCAACTCTCAAGTTCACACACACACACACACACACACACACACACACACACACACACACATATATATATATATATATATATATATATATATATATGATAATCTCTGAAATGCATGCTCGGAAGTCAGCCTTAATCTAGAGAATACCTTTCAAGTGTGTCCAGAGACAAGCTTTGTGGGTGTCAGGTTGACAACCAGGATCATTAAAAATGAAAAAAAAAACTTGATAAATTTACTAATATTGGAATATTAGAAATGTTAACATTGGTGACATTTATGTTCATTGTCTCCTCATAAAATGAAAAAAAAACTGAGCAGTAGGCTCAACATTTCTCATGCATTACCTCATTTAAGTAGAATTGCCCCATTTTAAAACACAAGAAACTTGAAACTCTAAACAGGAAAGAATAGTTTGACAAAATCATGAACAAAATCTATTTCTAGGGAGAATTAGAGTTAGAATATTGTGTGAAGTCTGTCTGGTTTCAAAAAACCGTATTCAATTGTTCTTCATTGTCTCCCAAATTTTTACTTAAATGTATTCAATTAACAAGCTGATCAAGCCTGAATTTTCTCCACTAAATGGAGTCATGTCTGCCTTTGACATCCACAAGTTATGTACTGGACCCTCTCCTGATATCTGGCAGTGAGGATGATGGATGACGTACTGGTCTTTGGACAGTGGACAGCCTTGATCTTTCTGGTTAGTGTTGATGAGGTGTCTGTATCATGTATCTTGATTGTTTTAACATACCCCTCATGAAAAATTTTGATTCTAATGATGTCATCAAATAGGCTCAGATTCAGAAAATGGTCCATTGAAAGAGAAAACACAGAAATGTTTCATTCAGAGCTTGGAAAACTATATGTCTGTCCTACTATAATAGATTGGATCTCCCCCACTGGAACCTTATGCCAAATGCCAAATAAATCTCCCTTTTGCTCTTAAGTTGGTTGTGTGAGTGTTGTCTTAAAGTACCAAAAAGTGAAACTGAGATGCAAGTCCAATATGTGGAATACAAAATAAAATTTCAGGCTAACTAATGTAGAATAACAGTTGTCTTCTCATATATAAGGATCTGTAAATCATGCTGGCTAATATTCTCCATTTTGTGTAATGAAGATGGATGATCTTTTCATTTTTTTCTCTAGAGTCCATCAAGGGATAGGAGACTCATATGTTTGCTCACTCACATTAATTCTTTGACTCAAGGAATCACCCATGTTTGTGTATCTCCATGACATCATTCATTGGTAAAGAATAGTTTAACTGAGAATTTCTCCTTAATAAAAACACATTTTAGAAGGAAAGAAATATCAGATCCAGTAAATATAAGACATAAGGATAAGGGCTGGGTTAATGGCTCATAAACAAAAGGAACTAAAGTACAGATCCCATGTAAAAATGCCAGGCAGAAATTGCAGTGGCCTGAAATTCTGCCCCTGGAAGTTAGAGAGACAGGGAACCACAGAGCTCAGTAATTAGAAGATAAAGCAATAGAGGATGATTCCTGATGTCACACTAGGCATACACTGTGTCATCTTCAATTACCTTCCCACGCACACAAAAAAAAGCAAATTGAAGGATAAAACATATAAATGACCCTTGCCAAGTTCTTAGCAAGAGTCATAGATAAGACAATGTAACATATTAGACTTAAGTGAGAAATCTTTTTTTCTAATTATCCACACTGTCCTGTCATAGAGAAATAAATAATACATATCTTTTCTGAGAAGTGTAATAAGATCATTGGGAAGTAATCGTCAAGAAACTTACAATAGTCTTGATATTTCTACCTCACAACAATGGGTTAAGTAAGAGTCTGGAATGATACTTAATGCTTAACTTTGATCTTCATAGGATGACATTACAAGGAGAAATCCAACATGATATTTAATAATGGGAATTGTAATGCTACTGAGGCAAAATAATTTATGTTAGTTTGAATTTTGAGATGAAATGATAACTCAAACATTTATCTAAGAATTCTAAAGGACATCCAATAATTAGTAGAGCAGATTTCTAGAGAGACTATGGGCATTTTTTTAACTTTAAATATAGTTTTCACTACATCTATAGGGAAAATGATAAAATAACATAAAGTGCAACCATGGAGTCATCTTCCAGATTAGATAATCTTTATTTTAGGATAGTTAATTTATATGAATATAATTTTCCTGTACCCTGTTTTACAATTCATTTAGGAATAAGAGAATATGTATTAAGAGCATGGTCACTATTATCATAGTCAAAATAATAAAAATAAAAATTCAAATCATTAGTATCATGAAACACTATTTCTTATTGTTCCCCAAGGTAGAGTGACCCCAGTATGCACAAAGCAGTGTTCAAGTACCATATTAAGGAACTCAGCTATATCAAATTATCATATTCAGGGTCACTCAGATAACTTGGAGATCTGAACTCTGGTTGATCTTCATACTGCAAAGCAAGCCTTTAGCCATGTGTGCCATCTCCCCAACCTTGGGACATATTTTTGTCTTCCTAAACAAACTTTGTACCCATAACACAGTGAATTCTCATTTTTAACCCTAACCCTAAGGATTGGGAAAAGTTCTGTAAATTTTTGAGTGTCCTTCCATCTTTCCTTCATTCCGTAGCATAGACATCTGTGCTATTGGTGTCTTCTGGTATTACAGAACATGTTTCACTTCACGCAGTTTACCTGGTGTAAGCTTGATGCCATATGACCTATATTATAGGACCTTATAACAGAATAATGTCATCCATGACCTGTTCATTTCTTTGGTCTGTTGTTATTCTTTGCTTTCACTTCAGTCTGCTCTTTTAAATAGCTAAGAAAAATGTTTTTATATTGGTGGATGTTTTCACTTATGTTCTCCTTGTTCTTGTCTATCTGTGATCCAAATTTCCACAGGCCTTTGCATACCTCAAGCTTGGAGATTTTCAATATTTCCAGTCATGTGCTTGTACTACAGCATTTCTTTTTGTTTGTTTATCTGGAAATGTCTCACAGGTCTTCATTTTCAGGGATACTAGTTTGACAGTGTTGTTTTGTTTCTTTTGTTTTTCTCTTAGTACTTTTAAGATGTCATTTCATTATCTTTGAGTTTCCTTTGTCTGTGATGAAATGTCAGATTTCATTATTACTATTGTTTCTTTCTATGCAGCATCTCATTTTCCTCTGGCTTTTATGATTATTTTTTGTGGAGAAAGAAATCCTGCCCAGTTTCTGTTTCCCTGTGACGGCTTTCAGGACTCTTGACACTGTTATTCCTTCTCCAGTCTTTTGCTCAGTTATCATCTAGAAATTTACTCTTATATAGGTTATTCTTCTATTACAAGGAAACAGAACTCAGTTTCTTTGCTTGAATATTTTGTTCCCATGTTTGCTTTTTCTTGTGAGCTCTGTCTTTTGTGTGAAAGCATGTTTTGGCATATCATTTTCTTCTGTCTAGATGCATCTTTAGCGTTTCTTTTGGATTAGGTTAGCTGATGACAAAATGCTCTCATGCACCGTTTGAAAAAGCATTTCATTTCACTCGCATTTTCATACTTTTTTTTCACTGAATATTGAATTTTCTCTCTCCTCCCTCCCTCATGTGTCTATATATATATGCATACATATACATACAAATATACATGCATATTCCTTCAAAATCACATAACAAATTATTTCATTGTGGTCTAAACTTTAATTATGGTCAGATATTCAGGCAAAAAATTTTGAGCATTCTTTATTTTATTTTTTTTTAATTTTTTAGTATTTATTCAATTGTGCGTGCATGCGTGTGTTCGTGTGTGTGTGTGTGTGTATGTGTGTGTGTGTGTGTGTGTGTAGAACCACGGACGAATTCGGGAACCACCATGGACGCCTCCACTTTCTCCTTGTTTACTCTGCCCGGGATTCACAGGCTCCGCCCTACCAGGATCAGAACACCCCCCCCCCCCCCCGCTTCCGCCTGGCATCTATACGTGGGGTCTAGGATCCGAACTCAGGATCTTCCGCCTCCAAGGCAGAGGCTTAACCCCTGAGCCACCTCTCCAGCCCCTCTTTATTTTATTTTTACCAGAGAATTATTTTTTGTGTCAGTACATGTCTATGTGTGGGATTCATGTTTGTGGTGGATAAATAAGTGTGTACACTGCACACCCAGTCCAGAGGGGAATGTTGGGTATCCTGCTCTTTCATTTTCACCCTTATTACTTAGTGATGTGTTTACTGACTCAAAGAAGAGCAAGGCTGGCTACTAACAAGACCAAATCATCCTCTTGCTTCAATCTTTCCAAAGTGCTACAGCTGCAGGTATGCACAATCATCTCCATCCATTTATATGAATGCTGGGGACTGATATTGTAGTCATCATGCTTATGCAGTTGGAACTCTTACACTGAGCCATGCATGACTCTGCTTCTGACATTCTCCTTTCTTATTCTCTATGCACATGTTTGGCTGTTTCATTGATTTTAATATGTTTTTCTTGATTGATGGCTGCATTTGATTATATAAGGCTTTTTTTGTGTGTCTTTCTCTTAAGTTTGCTGTATATTTTGGAAACTTTCCTTAACAGCTTCCCTAAAATGATAACTATTTAATTATTATTTAAAACATAAAAGTTTTCTATACCTTTCTGTCCTCTTAATTATTGATTGCTTCATATACTCCAGTAGTTCACGTTCTCGTTAGTCAGCTTTCCATACGTCTTTCTCTGTCAATTATCATTTGAATATTTTTGTCCATGCCTTTCATTGAAATTGACTTCTGACTTTAGTATATGAAGAGCCCTAAGGTGGGAGTTTGAATCCCCAAGGTCTTTTGTTTGCAAATGCCATCCATCCTCTCATCTGGTATTGATTAATATCTCTCCTCTTCCTCTATTTGCCATTCACAGAGTTCTGTTCCTTTCAGAAGATTCTATGATCTAGGAGCTCTCACTAGAAAATCTTCTAAGACTATGAAAAATAAATTTCATGTGTTTATAAATTTTCTTATGTCATGTGTATTATTGCAGCAGCATGAATAAATTATCTTTTTGTTTATATTTTAGATGTTAGCATTACAGTATTTGTATATGCTCTTCTATTCAGATTTACCATTATCAATAACATTCTTGGATTTATTTATCTGTCACTAAAACTCTCATTCTTAGAATCTGCATTTGGTTTTTATAATGTTTCCTTCTTCATTATGTCCTCTTTATACTTTAAGTCCTGAGGCAACATTGAATGGGATTTATGTGAGTACTGTTTTAAAATGATTATCTGCTAATTCAATAATTCCATTCACTTTTGGATTTATTTCTATTTACTGATCTTCTCTCAGTTTATGCTATATTTTCCTGTTATTAAAATGATAATAATTTTTATCAGATGTCAGACAGTGACTTCACCTTATAAAGTATTCTATTTTTGCAGCATTCTTCCATTATGTCAGAATTTTTTAGAAATTCATATTTTGAACAGTTTAAGTTTAAAGCACAATTGAGGGGACAGATATATCTTGTCTGTTCCATGCCCTTACACCTACACAACTATTACTATTGCCAGTGACTCCACGAGAAAGATGTGTTTGTCACAGCCAATGACCTATATCAACATAAGATTCTTACTTTTAATCCATGTTTTCCTTAGATTTTTCTTTTGGTTCTGCACATTTAGTAGGTCTAGCTACATGATTAAGTGTCCCTGTGACACTCTCATTCCATTTACTTTCACTACCTTATACATTGTGTGCTTCTGCCATTAATCCCCCTCTGTCCTGGATTGAATGGGACTTTACCTCCACAGACTCATGTGTTAGTTGATGTTGATGTTTGAGAAGATAGTGACACCTTTAGGAAGTGGAGTCTTGTGGAGAAAGTCTACAAGGGGTAGGAATTGAGTTTGGGTAGCCCTGCCCTGCTTCTGCTAGCAGAAGCTATCAGTTTGCTAGCTCTTGCAGTTTGCTTCTATTCTTTCTGCCGCCATGATGACTGCTATGACCTAAGACTCCTCCAGCTCTGTTGCATGCTATGTCTTTTCCTCCATAATGAACTTTATTTCCTCTGGAAACATAAATTAAATGAATCTCTCTTTCTCCCTTAAGTAGGCTGCATGAGTGTCATTTTATAGCCACAGAGAATAGTAACACTGCCTCCCCCTTTCTCTATATCCTTTGCAACCACTGACGATCTCCAGAGTCTTTCTGTTTCTAGAAAGCCCTGGCGTTAGAATCATACAAGATGGAATTTTTAATATGAGAATCTTTCACTGGATAGTATGAATGAAAGATTTATTTCTTTATTCTTCTTTGACATTGACTTGTCTTCTGCCATTTTCATGTGCCATAGTTATTGATTCAGCCATCTATGGAAAGACATATTTTTATTTCTAATTTTGACAATTATATGTAATTTTTAAAGAAGAATATTCAGCCTTGCCCTGCACAGATAAGTTACTCATGCTTTAACCAGAACTTTTGAGTCATTTGCACTTTATAAAGCTTGCATTTGGTGATTGATTCTTACGGTTTTTTCCTTAGGACAAATTTATCCCCACTACTAGGTTTCTATCTGTATTATCAACTCCCCATCTCTGCATTTGGTGTACATTCTTAAATTCTGATCAATAAGAATTTGATTGTCCCCTATACTTTGTACTTTTAGGTACTATTCAACTCACTCAACTCACAGCTCTTCCACTACTCCTATTTGTTTTTATTTCCAAGTTGCATTCTCTGTATGTATGTCTCATGGGTCAGCAAAAGACAATGGTACCAACATACCAATTTCTGCAATGTTTCTTCTGTATACATCTAGGTCTTATATAAACTGTTGTGTAAGCTCTAGCAATTTCAAACATTCATAATTCTGATGAACATTCTGTGACACACCCCTCAAGTACATATGGTTCATGTCCCTGGATGAGGAATGAATTTCATGCCCAACTTACTTACACATTACACAGCATACCCTCCTCCTGATTTGCCTCACACCTGATGTTGGAAAGTCAATCCTTCATGCATTTTTCTTTCTAGCTTTTTACAATGGGAACATAAGATCAGTTTAAGTTACTTCATATAGGCTAGAAAAGGATGGATTCATTTATTTACTTCTTTGTTTTAATCCTCTGTTTATCTTCTTTTGTCTTCTCAAGAGGCTATTGGGCTCTCAGAGTTGTGAAAGGCTTAAAAGTTGAAATATTGATGTTTCTTACAAAGATCCCTTAGAAGTCGTTCCCTAGTTTTGGAGTGAACGTTTTATGAAGTGTAGAGCCCAGTGCCTCTCAATAAGCCTTTTCCTTTGTAGATATTTCTAATGGCTTAAAAATTCTCCCTTATGATTTGAGGAAATCTTCCTTCTTTTAATTCTATTATGTGAACTTTTATTTATCCCTGAATTCATATACTGAGATTTCTTTAAATTTGGATGAAGTTTAATTTTACCATAAACATATGCTCTCTAATAAACACAAGATGATATCTAATTTTGCATACCCCATCTTATTAAAATAATTTTACATCTGTTGTCTTGGTAAGGAAGGCATAATTACTACCATTAGTAAATAGAATAAATTGAGATCCTAAAGTTAGAGGATGCATATTGAAGGACTGCCAGGTATTAGACACGACAATTTTTTTTTAACTTGTGAGACTGGCAAAATATAGTGGTGTGGTGGGAAGGAATGGGAAGGAACAAATAACTAACTCATTACCATCACACGATGATTGACTTTTGAAAGTTAAACCCAATGTCACATGGAAAAATAGTGAAAACAGAGCTCCAGGTGGAGAGATATCTTATTTTTTTTCTTTTCTTTATTTTTTTATTATTTATTCAATTGTGCGTATATGCATGTGTGCGTGTGTGTAGAACCACGGACGAATTCCGGAACCACCATGGATCGCCTCCACCTCCTCCTTGTTTACTCTGCCCCAGGATTCACAGGCTCCACCCTACCAGGATTGGAAATGCAGGGCGCCCCCGCTTCCACCCGCGTCTATACGTGGGGTCTAAGGATCCAAACTCAGGACCTTCCGCCTGCAAGGCAGAGGCTTAACCCCTGAGCCACATCTCCAGCCCCGTGAAGAGATATCTTTAGCCACTTAGAAACCAAATAAACTCTGAAGCCTTCAAAGTAATATAATAACAATTATTAAGAAACAACATATAATTCAAGTGTAAAATTTCTGATAGGCAAATGGTAAAAAATGGCTTAACTGGAAAAACCTTATATAAAGAAAAGTTGATATTATTCTACAACATGAATACTTAAGTTTCATTTGTCATTATTTTGTATTAAAGAATATAAATGTGCCTCATGTTTAATAACTATATTTGCAAATTAGAAAATAAAAGGTTCTCTAGCTATTTTCTTTTTTTAATTTTTTTATTATTATTATTTATTCAACTGTGTGCATGTGTGTGTGTATGTGCGCGTGTGTGTGTATGTCTGTGTGTGTGTGTATCTGTGTGTGTGTGTAGAACCACGGACGAATCAGGAACCACCATGGACGCCTCCACCTCCTTCTGCCCCGGGATTCACAGGCTCCGCCCTACCAGGACCAGAAGCGCAGGCCGCCCCCACTTCCGCCTGGCGTCTATACGTGGGACCTGGGATCCGAACTCAGGACCCTCCGCCTGTAAGGCGAAGGCTTAACCCCTGAGCCACCTCTCCAGCCCCTATTTTCTTATGTGCACCTAGTTAACAAATATAGTGTCTGCGAGGCTGGTATCAGTCAGCTTCACCCTAAAATGTCAACATTTAATAAAAACACATCTGGTTGCCAACTGGACTAGAATAAAAGATGTAAATTATAATTTTATTTAATTATTATTATCACTGATGTCTGATGGAAAATGTTAATAGATGTGATATAAATAATAAGTTCCAAGCATTTATTAAAACTATTGAATGTCCACTTACCACCTTCCTATTTGCTTGGTAAATGGTGCCATGCAACATTCATTTTCATGAAAACTAGCTTAAGGATTACTGAAGCATATGCAAGCAGGTAGTTACCAAAA
The DNA here is from genome assembly GCA_023101885.1 of Typhlomys cinereus. NCBI lineage: Eukaryota > Metazoa > Chordata > Mammalia > Rodentia > Platacanthomyidae > Typhlomys > Typhlomys cinereus. Next base: position 4,404,142 of record JALPQD010000130.1, on the reverse strand, counting down.
GTCAATTGCCATGACTTCCTCATTTGTTTGCCTTCTGACAAAAAAAAAAAAAATTGCAAGTTCTAACACTTTGGAAAAGTTTTAGGGAAAGGAATTTAGTGAAAGTGTTCAGGATCGATTATTTTAGCAATAGATTGGCCCATTCATTCTGCTTGTAAATAAAGTCTTATTGAAACAATAATCCATCTACAAATGATTTATTCTCTGATCATGGAATTTTATAAGTCTCATACGCACAAAGGAGATTTTTATGGCATATAATGTCTAAAATTATTGCTTTTCTGTGTTGTACAGAAAACAATATTGTCACGTTTGGAAAAGACAGTGAGACTGTCCAAAAGGTGTGCTTTTATTGTTCAAAGTAAGGGTACCCTGAGCTTCAAAAGGAAAGGAAAGAGGAAGGGAAATAACTGTTTGAGAACCCAAACTGTGCAACTGCCAAAGAAACAACAGAAAATCATCTCACTGAAACAGCAAAAGGATGACCTTCAAAAGAACAGAAAAATTTATTTGGGCTAAAAGACAGGAGGAGAGAAAGAGGCCTTGAATTTATCTTCTGTGTCTGTATCAAGTTCATCATCTGTAGACGTAATGAAAGGTGTAGAGAAAATAATGGAACTCAGAGTTATTACTGCATAACAAAATCTCTATCACTTTACCTAAAATCTGCATTACGTCAGCCCTTCAATGGTAACAGTAAAGTTGGACATCAGGAAAACTTAGGAAACAAGTAGACAAGCCTACTCTTTGCAACAGAATGTTGCTCACTAATTCCAGGACCACTGTTTTTGGAAAGTCATGCAGAATCCCCACTATTAATGGCTAGTGAAAGAAGAGAGAAAATATGTTCTGACAAGCTCAATGACCATATTCACACAACAGGCCCCAGTCAACACCCAATCTGTAAAAGAATGTTCCCAGAAAATCTAAATAATTCCAATGAAATGGAAGAAATTGAAAGAGGAGCACACTTGCTTTGCAAAAAATTTGTGTGAAAGAAGAGATGAATATCTTCACACCTACAAAATCTCTGAAAACATACCTTCATTCAACAACAGTTTTCTATTTCTGAGGAGAAATGGGAATATTACTTACCAGGTGCCAGGATATTACATGAGAAGACAGACTCAGAATTTCAAAAAAAATTAATATCAAACATAAAAACATAAATGATTTTACTAAGCAGACTTTGAAAATGGCTCAACATCATCAGAAAGCAGTGAACCATCAAGTACGGGAGCACAGGGCTGAAAAAAGTTGATCAATTCCAATATATTACCTTGGATGAACTGGAGAAATTCGAGAAACATGCAGTCTTTAAAAGATTTGGAGAAGAAGCTTGTGGTCTTTGAAGAAAAGATATTTCAGAAATTCAGTGTATATCACAGAAATGAACAGGAGAAGCTTCACATTTTGAAAACTTCATTAAATCAAAATTTTGTCTTCTGTAACACTAATTGTGAAGACATTGCTCTTACATCTGAAATATGTCAGGTAAAAGAAAACATTAAAATGCTGCAAGACAAGGTTCTTAAGGAAATGTATGAAGAGGAACTTCGTAACGTACACAAAGGACTGGTGTCATTATTCACTGCTCATGAAGAAAATAGTGATGTGTAAAGCTGGGTTCTAGGCGATCCTGATGTTAACTGGTGCGTAATTGAACAGAGTATTCCTTCAATGAGAAATACACATTATATGGGCAGTTGTATGTGAGTAGGAACTACCCAATTCAAAGAAGTATTTTTTTTAAACAGGACTCCACCCAAGACCTTTGTTGAACAATATAGCTTTCTTTTCTAGAGAGAATGCTTTGGGAAAACAAACATTGAAAGGAATTGGCTCAAGTATTGCATGTAAATAGTGAGACATCTGGTGAAACTCACTTCCCTTTCTTGTCACTTGCAACTAAAGAGGTTTGATCTCACCAATAAGTGAGGGTATAGGGACTGACAGGTAGATGATAACCATCCTGCAAATGGGACACTGACACCCCCCCTGCTGTGTCCTACTCCTATTCTTCCATCTACTTTTGAGTCTCCTCTTATGTTAAGATCTTCATCTAAACAGTCTTTTATCTTTGGTTAGGAGATGACCTTCCATACCAATGCAGTCAAGAGCAGTGCAGGAAAAGCAAAACCAAAAACAACAATAAACCATAATCCAGAACAACAAAGACCCTACATTAATCACCTGGAAACAGACCAGCCAAATCTTTCCCCACCTTAAAGCTCAGGGAACCTTGCAGAAGAGGGGGCAGCAAGATTGTAAGAACCTAAAAATGAGGAGGACTAACAATATGCAAGATACTCCACACAAGTTAGGACTGCAGCAGACAGAATTGGACTTTGCCTGACCTGCACAATGGCTGTCGTGTCAATGACCCCCAAAGTCTACAATGGATCACAGAGGAGAAGGCTCCAGGCAGTAGGATCCTTAGAAGCAAGGGATTAAACTGTCATAATAGAGTTCCCATACTAATGAGGGACCCAAGAAAGGGATCCGGGGGCGTGGAGGACTCAGGGAAGTTTGGCATTCACGGAAAAAGGATTCTCCAAGAGATGGGAGGGAGGAAAGCGTAGGCACTAGTAGAGGGGAAGGGAGGGAAGGAGGGGAGAGTGAAAGGGGGCACTGGGGATGGGAGGAGGGAAGGATAGTACTGGGGTATCTATTGAGCTTGTATGATTAGGAAAAAAAATAAAATGTGGGAGAAAAAAGCAAAAAAAAAAAGGAATTGGCTTACTTTGGAATGATATTTACTTTAGCGAATTAGATTTATAAGACTAGTCTGTTTGACAAAAATTATTACATAATATATGTTTTTAAATTAATACAGGTATTATGGACTCTATGGTATATTAACAACTTGTACAGTAGTTTGTATAAATTTTTTTACTTTTACATTTCATTCTTTAAAGAGGAGAAAGTCTCTGACTTAAAAATATTTATTTGAGTGGTTAGTACCTTCAGTGCACTTTGAAATGTTTATAGTTTCAATGTGTTAAATGCCTACTAATGGCCTAAAATTGTAACTACATTGACTAAATATTTTAACTAAATGTAGAAGTCTTAGTGGGCTGCTTGCCAATCCTTTGCAAGAATATATGTACTACTTTTTGGTTGATTTTTAAATAATCTCTTATTTTACTTGAAAAAAAGAAGGCCTATGGAAGATCACAGTATAGCATGCATGAATAAGGGTGGCTAACATCTGAGAAATAACTAAGGATTTGCTATTTTTTTTTATTAAAAATTTAATTATACATTTTAAAATTTTTACCAGTTCCCTCCCTCCCCCCTCCTCCCCCTCCCCTTCCCCCAGTGCCTCCCCCCAATTCCCAGAGAGTCCTTTATTGTGTACGCCTAACTCTCCACTGGGTCCTCCTCTCCGATGACATATAAGGACCCAGTGGCATTTCCATAAGCCCTTTCTCTTGTTCCCCTTAAGCATAAGATCACTACTATGGCTGTCAATCCCTTGCCTCCAGGGGTCTCGGTGCCCTTAACAGTGCTAGACTTTATGAGGGCAACAGTGCGCTGGACATTGCGCAGGGCATGCAAAGTCCCATTATGATTGCTTTGGCCCCAACTATTGTTGAGAATCTTGCAAATCGTTGCTCCTCCCATCCTTTTGCTCTTACAATCTTACCGCCCCCTCTTCCGCAAATGTCCCTGAGCTCCAGGATGGGGAGAGATTAGGCTGTCCTAGTTCTATGTGATTGATATAGAGCTATTATTATATAAAAATTCATTTGACTATTCTAATGAGACTTAAGTGGTTCAGCCTTAGCCTAATGCAAAATGTAGTTGTAACCATATATAAAATACTCTACAAGCAATATAAATTTTATCAACTAATAAAAATTAATAATGACTCCCTTTGAAGAGGGATACTATCTGAATTCATCCTATAGGGGAAGAAGACAACAATTTTCTTTTAACCTTCATGTTATTAGCTGGCAGCTGGAACGTCTGGAGACAGTAACAAAAACAGATTGATGCATCATGAAAAAATACAGAACTATGCTTACATATACACTAGAGAAAATCATGGAAAAATGACAGAGAATAGGCTTAAAATTCCATTTGCATCATATGTTCAACTACAATCGATGCAATTTCAGAACAGTAAGGTAAAAGATTGGAAACTGAAAGGACAGGAAATGGGATATGGGAAGCTCTTTGTAGATAGAGAGTAGTAGTATTAAAAGACTCTGATGTCACTATTGCTTCCTCTAAATGGATAAAAGCCCAATGTCATTTACACAAATCAAACTTTGTGCTTCCTCAAGAATAGAACTTCGACCTTACACATTCCAAAATTTATACCCTGCTTTTAGGAAGCAGACCTCCTTTTGTTTTATCTGCTTCTTCCCATGTGCCTTCACTCAAAATAATCCACATGCCATTGTCACTATTTGGATTGATATATTCAGCTGCTCTTCAGTTCTCAGGGCAAATTTTGCAAAGAGGCTGCGAATGATTGTCATACAGCACAGTGCTTAACACTGGGCTTCGTTATGCCTCTGTAACAATCAGGGATGAGAAGGGAATGATTGACATGTAACATAGTATTTAGAAGTGGGGTTAGTTACCTACTAGAATCTCTTTTGAGTTCACATCCCAATGTGATGTGGGCTGGCAATAGGTTTATGACTTAGTGTAAGAGTTTCTCTTTAAAATTATAATAAAATGAGATCCACACCATCGATTCATCCATTTGTTCACGTAAAATTCATTTGGGTTAAAAAATAAGATAGGGCTATAATCTCTTTGATTTCTCCCAAATGGTAATTTTGATTATTGCCATTTATTGGAAAACCATTTCATTCTTTTAATTCACTGACTTTACTTGTTTAATTTTATAGCCCTCAGCAATCTATAGAATATGATTTTACAGTTTTATTTGACTATATATTCTAACATATAGATATGCCATTGACTTATGTTAGCTTTAAAATATTTATTATTCATTTGAGGTAATCCTATTCTTTTAGGAATTACATATTCAATATTGAGAAATATTCTGAATGGATTGCAAAATAACTTTATGTAAGTCCTTCCAAAATTGCTATAGATGTGGTAATTGAAATAAACATGTCTCTAAAATGTAAAGAAGTTTGGAAAGATTTAGGAAATATAATTCAATGTGAATATGTAGTTTAGTGATAGAGTGTTTGCCAAATATTTGAAAGGGCATGGTTTATATCTTCAGGATAATACTAATACCAATTAAATAATATTTTTCCATTTAAATAGAAAAGTTTATTTTTAGTTCATCTTCTTTGGTTATTAATCTTATCAGAAATCATTTTCGACTTGATACTTTGATTCTTTTTTTTTATTTCCGGTCATACAAACTTACTAGGTAGACCAGTTCCCTCCCTCCCTCCTCCTCCCCCTGAATCCCCTGCTTCCCCTCCCATCAGCCCTCCCTCCCCATTCCCCAGTGCCTCCCCCCCCCCAATTCCCAGAGAGTCCTTTATTGTGTGTTCCTGACTCTCCTCCAGGTCCTCCTCTCTGATGACGATACATTGATTCTTATATATTAAATGTTTCTATGGCAACTATATTGAATCATTTATTCAATTATATTCTCTGTTTATTTATTTCTTCATATGTGCTCATATGACTTTTCAGATACTTTATGATAGCTTGTCAATTGACTTCAAGTGAATTTATGAATAGTTATATATTAGCTAATGAACATTGGCCTAGACTCTATTGAGGAATCTGCAGGAGTATCTGGGAAAACACCAATAACTTATTTTCTGGCCTCTGAGTACCAGTTACTTCTGTTTAATATACAGTGCTGCCATGTCATTTGTCTTATTTGATCATTATCTAATCACATGGATATAAAAGTCAGAGAGTCTTGGGTTAAAGTTTTTACCTTGCAAGCAAAGGGATGTGATTTTGAGCCTTCAGACCCTCATAGAAATGCTCAGCAGGAGTGGAATACTATAATTATGGCCCTGGAAGGCAAAGCCAGATAGTGCAAACCAATAAGGGGATAGAGCAATCCAGGGTGAGTCTCAATGCCGTCCCTGGGACTTCATAGGTTCATACACACACTCAAAAATGTCCTCTTGTATACATGCCTACAACACACAAGAGAGTTCAAACGCATTAAAAAAATCCAAGATACAGAGTGGTAGCAGGACTTATAGAGGAGCCCACCATGACAAGAGAAAGTCTGATGTTGTATTCCTGTGAGAGTATTCTCACTCCAGACACACATATTCCCTCACTGACCAAACTCCTCGCTAGATTTCCTCCTTCCTTGAAACTTTCCCTGGCATTATCCAGCTTGATACTGTAATAATGGGTTCAAGTCCTCTTTGGGATTAGGCCAATTATATTTTTCTAAGGTGTAGCACAACAGTCTTGAAAATGCCAGCTCAGCTGCTGTGTAACTCTTGGAGCTGGGCAGGAAGAGAGGGAGGATGGCAGATCCACATAAACTAGGGGAGACCAGGTCTGTCTCACCTGTCCAGGTGTGTTGAAGTATCTGTCACTCATGCATTGTATTGTGATACAGAGGCAAGTTAATTCATGTTAATATGCAGAAATATTTCTAATAACAATCTGTCAAGAATGAGGAGGGATTTATTGGGAAAGAAAAATGAAAAGAGAAATTTAATACCAAAAAGTTTCTCAGAAATTAACCAAGAGAACAAAACTGTTCTCAGTTATAATTATAAGAGAAACTTTCAGAATTCTTCTTTCTAGAAATTTATACTACAATTTTTTTGGCTTCATGACTTAAAAAAAAAGAATCACTAAAATGATTTTTAAGTGGTTATAAAGATTTCTATTGCATTGAAGGGGCTGTGAGGAATACTTGAAGGTGCATGCATTTAAAATTTGTGGCTAGGAAATATATTTTGTCAGTAAAGTGCTTGCAATGTAATCTTGAGGACTTGAGTTTAATCCTGAGCCCACATGAAAAAGGCAGGGCTTGTGGCATATGCCAGCAATCCCAGAGCTGAGGGTTAGGTGAATTTCTCGGACTTCATTTCTATACAGGCTAGCATTATCAGCATTATAAAAACCAAGGCTCAAAAACAAGGTAAGCAGTTCCTGAAGAAAACACCCAAAACTGAAACCTCTACTCATACATACATCTATGCACATTTGTACCCTTATAGCTTTACCCATACTGCGACACACATTAGCATATACAGAATTGATATATATGTGTTTGCAAACACACACACACACACATGCACACACACGCACACACACACACACACACGCACACACACACACGCACACACACACATGTTTGCAAAACTGGGACTAGTTTACTTTGCCTGTATCCACAATGATGGAAATTTCAGCTATTCAGAAAAGGACTACAACCTTATTGAATGTAAATGGACAGATTTTGATGTAAATATCAGTGACCAGGGGGATATAGATCCTCGCTCACTGATTAATTTTTTCAACAGATGTTTCCTGACCCACTATTCCTTTAATCCCTCATGTTCTACTCATTTTTATGAATATATAGAAACAGCATCAAGTACTGATGTCAGATAATTGATAAAGCTGAAGGTTAAAGAAGTGGGGATCTTGCCAAGGTTCAAGAAAAGTCATAGGCAGTAGAGTGACTGAATTCAAGTGTTTTAAGAACATAACATATCCTGAAACACATATGAGCTCAGGGTGTATCTTGAAAGTCAGAACATTCCAATGTTGAAATAGTAATATGCCTAGGCTTGTTATATTCTATGATTCCTTCAAGAAAGATGCCGGCATTCCCTTATTTGATGCTCAAAGAAATTGTTAATGTCAGTCACAGATAAGGAGGAGTAAAATCCCAGGAAAAACATAAAACTATGTTTTGACATGTAATGAACACATATTGGTAGGTGTCAGTCTTTTAATTTTTATTTATTTGTCTATTTATTGTTAGAAAATTCACATCAACATAATAACAAAGTAGCATATAAATCTTTATAAATGTGGCTAAGGAGAGATTTATACAAGGAATTCAACATTATGTCTCTCAGTTCTGCACAAATGCAAAATAATGCATGACCTTATAGAGACAGTTACTTTATTTATTGTGTATGCATGTATGTTAATGATATCTGGGTATATGGGTGTATTATTGTGGGTACAGTCATACCATGGTATACCCTGTGGAGATAGAAGACAGTCTTTGCCTGTCATTCCTTTCATTCCACTTTGTTTAAATCAGTCTCTTCATGAATGCTGTGTAAGCCAGACTGCTGACCAGTGAGATATTTGGGACTCTCAGGTATCCATATCCTATTTCCTATATGTGCACAGAAATCAGAAATACTTATACCATTGTCCTGGTTGTTTACCTAAGGTCTGGTAATCTGAACTCTGGCTCTTATGCTTGTGGATAAGTTCTTTGCCTACTTAGCCCATTTTCTTAGACCATGGAAAACATTTTACTAGAATAATTGTTGATACTGGGATGAGGAAATGTAACACGTCTTAAGAGAAAGATTGAAGCAATCAGCGTTATGAAGTGAAAATTGAAATACTATTTTACCTGAGAAGTAAAGACATTGTGGGAAGTGTGTTCATGTAAGTGTGGGTACATATGTGGGTGTAGATATACCTGTACACAGTGTTAATGTGCCATTTGCAGAGTACAGCCTCAGATACTAAAGTATCTTTCACCTTGCGGATTGCAAACAAAAGCCACAGATTTAGTACAAAGAGATATTCATTGGCTGTTCGGCGAGACACAACCTAAAAATATTGTGACTACATTTCATTATTAATGTATTAATGCTAATTTTTCTCAGTGAAGTTATGTTGCTGGTATTAAGCACTGAAATAAATCTGATATAATATATGAAATGCTTCCTGGTTTTACAGAGAAGGGAGAATGAGGCTCAAATTCTTCTAATCATTGCTGACTTTGTACGGCTAATTACAAAATCATTGGAAGTAGTGCTCATTTTCTCTGATTTCATCTTAATGCAGTGTCAAATATTTTTAAAATATTTAGATAAATTCATAGCGTGTTTGATCATAATGATTATTTTTAACTTGATGTCCAGAAAGATAATACAATTATTCTTACATAGGATTCTCTTTGTTCTGATACAGAAAAAAAAATTGATCCTGCCAAGTAATTTGGAGTTGAAGGGCAGCATGAGGACTCTGCGACATGTCAGATGTGTTAAATTTGCATCTGGTTGCTGTATGGAAGAGAAAATAATGCACACTTCTAGCAGTGGAAAAGAGGAAGGGAATTGACTAAAGATGTGTGACATGAGCACAGAAGTCCAAAATTGGTGACTTCAATGTTATGGATGTTTAAACTTGGGCTTAGTGAAACTCGATTGAACTTTAATGAAATACCTACTCACAGATCTACACATGTATGCATCCACACAATGGTAATTCAAAACCAGAACCGAGAGGTCATTTGTTATCATAGATAAATGGATATATAGAAATATGATGGATAGATAGATAATATATGTATATAGATGATATAGATGTTTTATATACAGATAGATTATATATAGATAAATGACAAATAGATAAATATAAACACATATAAAATAGGTGTAGATAGATAATAGATAGCTTTTATGACTGTAGGAGTTAATATGAATTTAGTTTAATTTAAAAGTAAATAGTGTCATCTGAATTTGAGAACAATGTCATTTACTTGCTACTTATGTTGCTGAAGTTCCCTGCCCTTATGCAGTACAACATTGATATTTCACATGATTCAAACTAAATAAAACATGGAAAATTATATAAATGTACTGTTGATTAAGGAGCTGGACAAAGGGTTTTTCTGTCATTAGTGATTGTTCTCTTACTCAGGACTCAATGCCATGGAGTTCTGCAATTATTCTTATGTTCATGTGTTCCAGTGGCTTCACAAATATGCAACAAAAATTAATTGAGGGTGATAATTGTTGTTAAGAGAACACTAAATGTTCTTTAGCTTATGCAAGGCCATATCAAAGTCATTTGTCACTTGGGACAATTTCTGTCCAAGGTTGCCATTTTGTCTTTTGCAAGTATGTACAAATAAGGAGACATTTTCAATGTTATGCCTCTGGCTTACCTGATGCCCTTCTATTGATGCCATATAGTTAGGATGGCAGGTGAGACTTAACAAGAATTTCTAAATATAGTAAGGCACATGTCAATAAGTATGTTACATATGATCAAAGAACAACATGCATTTATCAAGATGATATTCACTGGCTTATTGTTATGTTGAACTTAATCACCCATAAAAGAGAGAGAAATTTCGATGTTCAAATGTGTACAAAACTCATATTTTTCTTTGTTGCAACTACCTCGTCATGAGTAAATGCTGTCCCCTCCCAACACATAATCAGTCCTCACGATGAATTTTAGGAGCACTGGTCAATTTTTGTTACAAATTCAAACACTGAAATTTTAAATACAGTACTCAAAAATACATAGTTGAGGATGGTTTTGGAATCTTAGCCATACATCTGCTTCCATAACACATGTCTAAATGAGTCATTATGCTGTTTTGTCCACAGCGTGGACTTTAAGAATATGCTTTAACTACTATGTGAGACACTTTTCTTGAAGAGTCACTGCTAAAGGCAGTATGCGACTTGACTGTATTGTTCAAACTATAAAGGAACAACTTCTATTGTCTTATTTAAATTTTCCCCTTTTGCCTCTTATGCAATAGATTAATTATATGATTAATGAAGTGGTCAGATTAAGGCAGATTAAAAAGCTTTGGATATACTCACCCAGATCTAATCCAAATCCTGGATCTTTCCTTAATAATCCAGACAGCAGCAAGGAGCTTGTCTGATTTCCCTAAACTTCATTTCCATTCAAACAACCCAAACCTACCATTTTGGCCTTTTTCCTCACAGATGCAACCCAGTCATCTTAGGGCAAAAAGATGAAATTCTAACTCACACTTCCAGGTTAGAGTCATCAGAGCAGAAAAGTCATAGCTTCTAGGGACAAGGCGATGGGGCATATCGCATCTTCAGGAAGAGCAGAGGGCAACGACCAAGCATGCTTGGCCGTCAACTAGCTTGGTCACAACACTTTCACTCCATCTTTCTTCCCAGACTACATGTTTAAGGACTAGTCCTGCTCACAGTGGGCTGCCTCACTTCTTAATAACCATCACACAAACTCCTTACATTGCTCAGTTTCTTACAGAAACTCACAAAATAGAGTAGCACTTGGTTGATTCACAGCATATAAAGGTACATTCAATTTCCTGTGAAATAGGCAATGGTTTGCTATTGTCTGATTCCTAGAATTGATATGATCCTAAACAAAATCTCACATCTGCAATATGAATATAATTCCTATCCCACATTTCAAGGTTTTATGAGGATTAAATGAGATGATGTAAATAAAAAAACAAAATTCATATATTTAAAGACACTGATAGTGCTTAATGTGTGCTATATGAATGTGGCTAACTTTACAGGAATTGCCTGATAAATCACCCCAGATATCATATGACTTTTCAATCTTCAGGTTGGAAAATCAAGTAACACCAGTTGAAAAGAACAAAAACCACATTCTGGTGAAAACCAGTCTACAGAAAGTATATGGAACATAAAGAATCAATAAGTGACTGAATATTTTCAAATAGTCCCCAGAGACTGTGGGTTTAACTACTTCAAACTGTAATTCAACTTCTACTGCAACCCCAACCCCCTCCCAACAGACAGGAGCTTGACTTCCTCATCCATCATTTCCCTTTTAATAACACCCTCCCATTCATCTACCCTTCCTTCTTCACGCCCCCTGGCATGTTGACAGTGGCTGGAGTTTCCCATTAAAGCAGTCATTCTTGTAGAAAAGGGAGCTGACATGATTAATGTCAGTCAGTGACTAAGGCAGCACCACGCACCTCTGCATGCAGGTAATTGGAAGCATGGCGTGTCCCACATCCACCTGGAATGTTTTGCCAAGAGTCTTCCACAAAACAAGATCCAATTCTCCCACTTCAGTTTCTTCCACAGGTATTACTGTTCAGGGAATCTACACTCAAGAAATGTTAAATTTGAAAGTTGGCATTTGAAATGCTCTGGTCACATAATGTGCATTCTGGGGGAAAAAATTTCAGAGAGGAGGAGTCATGTGCCAAGGTCGCTGTGATATTTCATTCCAAGAGGCAAGAGGAGAACCTGTTCTTCATGATTTCAGCCATTGCCCTTCTGATTTTTCATTATAAATCTTACCCAGCTCTTCTTCCATCGGCCTCCGCTGGGATCAGAAATGAAGTTGAATTGACTTCCATAAGTGAGTTCTCCATTTTCCCCTAGAGGGAAAGCTCCTTGGGTATAGTGCAGATAGAATTTCTAATAACTCTCTCCTTTTAAAAACGACTTGCTTCTTCCCTTGCCCAACATCTCACTGTCCCCTGTGAACAAACGCTTCTAACGGCTTCCAGAGTCTCTCTCTGCCTCACTGCTCCACTGGCTTCTTTAACATGAGCCTTCCAACAGCAAAAGACAGCCTCATGCCCTGAATTTAGAGTAGAAAATAGGCACTATTTGTGCTGTTGAAAAAAAAATGACAAGGAGGTTAAAAAAAAAAGGTCCCTGTACTATGAATGTCTTTCCAGAAACAAACTGAAAAACCTTCTTTCTATACTCCTAGGAATGAAATTCACAAAATAGACACTTTTTTGCAGTTTCCCCCTATCTAGTCATTTTAAGTGTGGTCTTAGTTTCTTTTTTGTAACCAAAAGTTTGAAATAAATAAAAGCAAATTTTCTTATGGCAAATCAGCCAAATGCCAAATATGCCTTGTTTGTATTTGCACTTTTAAGTTTGTTTTAATATTACTCAGCTCTTGAAACTTGGACAAATCTATACAATTTTGAAGAAAAATATTTTTTCCAACTTCCTTTCATGAAAATAACATGAAACATGTGCGCCTACACATACACGCTCTGTATAATAACACATGAGTATATACGAATTTAAAGAAGCAAGAAGAGAGGGAAGTAGCAAAAAGCTAAATGAAAGATGATGATGAGGAGGAGCTGGAAAATTCCACATCTGTAGTTCATAGCCAAGGAACACAAGAGCATGATTTTTTTCTTTGTTCATACTTCCAACATTCAAAGTTGGAGTTTCAGAAAAAGAAAAGATAGAGCATGAAAACACACTTAAGATAACATTGACTTTAAATTAAATGCATCACAATAATAACCACCATGTTTGACTGAAAATGATAATTTTAGAATTAATTTAAATGTATGTGGCATTTATATTGAAACATATTCCAAGGTAGATGTAAACATTTTAGAATTTTTTGAAGGAATAAGAAAGGGAAAAAGGGAGTCAGATTTAGACTTCTCTTTTTTTTTCTTTTAATACATTTTTATTATTATTTCCGCTCATACAAACTTAATAGGTACACCAGTTCCCTCCCTCCCTCCTTCTCCCCCCGAACCTCCTGCTCCCCCTCCCCTCACCCCTCCCTCCCCATCCCCCCGTGTCTCCCGCCCCAATTCCCAGAGAGTCCTTTCTTGTGCATGCCTGACTCTCCTCTGGGCCCTCCTCTCCGATGACGTACAAGGACCCAGTGGCATTTCCCTGAACCCTTTCCCGTGTTCCCCTTAAGCATAGGAACACTACTGTGGCTGTAAATCCCTTGCCTCCAAGGATCTTGGTGCCTCTAGCAGATGCTAGACTTTGTGAGGTCAATAGTGTGTTGGACATTGCGCAGGGCATACAAAGTCCAATTATGATTGCTTTGGCCCTAACTTGTGTGGAGTATCTTGCAAATCATTGCTCCTCCCATCCTTTTGCTCTTACACTCTTACCGCCCCCTCTTCCGCAAATGTCCCTGAGCTTCAGGATGGGGAGAGATTAGTCTGGCCTAGTTCTATTGAACCAAGTTCAGTAGGAATTTGTTCATAAGAAATATTTTGGCTTCATGCGTGCATAACTTTTTCACTTTTGCAACAATTCATGACAGAAATTGATTGTTCCAAGGAACATGATATTTCTGATCAAAGAACTATTTGGGGAAAAGCAAAGTGGTATTGTGCCAGAGATGTTCATCAATAGCATGTGAGTACAAGAAATGAATCTTTGTGCTATCTGCTAAAATGTACCATGATGGTATCTATGTCTTAGAGTCCTCAGTTTGCAATCATACAAAATATCTGAACTACATGATTGTCTTACTCATGATGATTATTTTGTGTTTTGTCTCACCAAAAGTTCATGAAAAGAGACTCAGTTTTACCATGTAATATTTGTTTTCTTTCTCTAACCCTTAACAAAATATCTAACTAATTCTGTTCATTTGATTTAATTTTTTGATAATGGAGTAATAGCAGAATAAGAAGCAGGCTTTTTATATACTTAATATATACTTAAATATAGAACCATGTATTGCCCATGCATGATGCAATTCATTTTAATAAGCCCTTCAGAGTTAATGTTATTGAATAACTTTCCTCATTTTCATGTTCAGCATATCCTGAATTTTGCTACATATTCTGAGATAGTAGAGATGAAAAAAGTGTTATATACTCAAGAATGTTAAATTTTAATACTGTATCATTAAATATATATATATTTCTAATACAATTTTTGAGAATTTTTGTGCATTGCTTTCATTGATTTCATATATTTATAGTTTAATATATTTCATTTTGAAAAGTGGGAAAAGAGGTGTGTTGATGGAAGAGTACACAGGGACAATAGTTTTTGAGATCTATTGGATAGCATGGGGAAGATGCCTGATTACAACGTAGTATATATTTCAAAGCTTTTTAAGAACCAATTATAAATGTCTGCCTCACAAAGAATAGCCTTCTAAAGAATATGTCTATTAAGAAGTTTTGTTTAATCATTCCATGCATACATTTAAATGTTGCATAATTTGTGAACATACATTATTTGTAAACATATTTGTCGATTAAAATGCTATAAAAGTTTAAAGTCCTAGTCCATTTAATTTAATTTAATACCACTCTGTGTTATATGGCTCTTTTGCACTGTTTAGGTATTTCCCACAGATCCTGCAGATATTTGAAAAGTATCTTTTGGCAGCATATTCAGAGAAATACTCTCCAGCATAAAATCTTCTTTACCACTATACTGGTCTACTCATCTTCTCCACTGCTGTGGGAAAATGTCTCAGATATTTTATAAAGTCAGAAATTTCTTCTAAATCATAAGCATATTGACATAATGCTCTAAAATATATTTACAGCTAAAATAAAAACATAATTTAAGTCAAAGGAGGCTAATGCTACCCATACCATGTGGGGCTGTATGAACGTTCAATCTTATGGCTTACCCTCACTGCAAAGAGCAATAGAAATCCTTTCGTTCATGCATCATGCACATATTTATGTCATAACAGTTCAAAGACTGTTTTATATCTTTGTCCCACATAAAGAATAATCCTAATAGCAAAGTTTTATTTAAAGAGTTTAGAGTCTAATTAGTTCTTTATGATCCAAACATAGTGTTTTGGGATCTTAAGGAATTTTAGTTGCTGCTTTTCAATCTACCAGCTGAAAGTTTACATAATTATTACCTATGATCTTCTACACTATGAATGACCAAGGAGGATGTCATAGTTTGTGAATGGTACCAATAATCATATACTTTTGAATACTTGGTATTCAGCTGGTAGTTTGGGAAGGAGGTAGAATTACAGAATCTTTAGGAGGCAGAGCCTTACTAAGGAAGAAATACAATATTTTGGGAACAATGTGGAGGTAGAGAACTTAAAAAGCTTAGATAACATAGTCTCCCTCTCCATCTCCCTCTCCATTTCCTTTTTCCTCTCTCTTTCTCCCGCAGCCCTGAGTATGGTTGCAATGGTAGCAACCAGCTTGCTTCTTCAGTTCCCATGTCTGCCATCATATATTTGGTCCTCAAGGATACTATATCTTCTCTGTATCAGAAAACCAAAAAAATCCCTTTCCCCATTTATAAGTTTGGGTCAGAGCATTTTACAAGAATAGTGATTACAAAATGTGTTGCTATCAAGAATTTGGATGTCATTGTAAGACTGAATGAAGTAGGTATCAGAGAATATCAGAGAAGTAAGATCATTACTCAGATGTCGCTTTTGGGCTTCTGGAATTTTTATGGAAAGAGAATGTACAAAATGATGAAACCTTGTGAATATTTAGCAATATACAACAAAATGATAAATATGTCATTGAAAATATCAGGAGAGTAATGAAAAATATCCACAGATAAATGAAAATGAAAACAAAATACATCAGAAGCTGTGGGATGGCATGAGTCCTAAGAGGTAAATTTAAAGCTATAAATGCTTACATCAAAAAAGAGAAACCTCAAATTCATAAAATAAGACTATCCTTCAGGGTCTTATAAAAAGAAGAACAAGCCAAATCCCAAATCACTATAGAGAAAGAAATAAAGAACAGGGAAGAAATTAATAAAGTAAAAAGGAAAAGAACAATGCAGAAACTAAATGAAATAGATATTTCTTTGAAAATATAAACAGGAATGATATACATGTATCCAAATTAATCAAAAAAGAGAGGAATTACTCAGATTAATGCAATTGTAATTGAAAAGGGAGACAATATAACAGATAAGAGTGAAAAGTCAAAGGATCATTATATCATGCTATGAAAATCTATATTCTAATACATAAGAAAATGTAAAATAAATAAATCAACTTCTCATCACATTTAACCTCTAATAATTAAACTAAGAAGATAACAATCCTTAACAGATCTGTACAAAACAATGAGACAGAAGTTATTGTTTAAGGATCCTTGACTAAAAATTCTAAGCCCATGTAAATTCACAATTGAATTCTATGACATTAAAAGAACTAATGTTCATCATACTGTCCTATAAAAGAGAAAGTAAAATAATGGAAACAAATTCATTTTACAAAGTTAGTGACAAAATTCATAAAATACATACATGCATACAGAGAGAGAGAGTACACAAGAGAGCAAGAGAGGGAGAGAGAGAAGGAAAGAGAAGGAGAGAGAAGAAGGAGAAAGAGAAGGAGGAGAAGGAGAAAGAGGAGAAGGAGAAGGCAATGGAGAAGGGGAAGGGGAAAGACAAGGGGGTGAAGAAAAGGAGGAGGGGAAAAGAAGGAAAAGGAGGAGGAAGAGGAGGAGAAGGAAGAAGAAAGAGGAGGAGGAGAATTACAGTTAATCCCCTTGATGAATCTGGATGCAAGTTTCTCAATAAAATACTGGTAAACAATTCAGCAAGTTGTCAAAGAAAAGCATCCACGGTGTTCACATGGGCATCATGCCGGTGGCACAGACATGAAAATAGCATAATATTTCAAAAAATAGACTTAAGGACAAAGATCACATAATCATCTCAAATACGTGGGAAAGAATTTTGAGAAAGTCTATGTAACATACCTTCATGACTCAAACCCTGAAGGAACTAGACCTTACTCAGCAAAGTAAAGTCTATATGTCACTAACTGTGGAAAAAGCCCACAGCCTTTTTACTGAAACAAAGAATAACACAAAGGGTTCACTTTTCTCCACATTTTTCAGCATAATTTTGTTCAAGATAGATTCAAATTTTTAGAAATAGCATCCAAAGAAAAGAAAGAAATACAAGTGACACAAATTGGGAAGGAAGAAGTCAAATTACAAGTATTTGGCAATATGTGCAAATGACCTTAAAGATACTATCAGAAAATTCTTAAACATTTTCAAGAACATAGCAGGTTACAAAATCAACATATACATATCAGTAGTCTTCCTACATATCAATAACAAACATGTTGAGAAGGAAACCAGGAACACACTTCCATTTATAGAAACTGAACAAGCAATTCCTTATAGTGAACCTAACAAATGAAAATTTTAATGGATTCAAGAAAAAAAAATCAGAGAGTAAATGATAGAAAGACCTCCCACAGTCATTATGGGTTCAGCGCAATTCCTATCAAACTTCCAGTGATTTTTTTTCCACAGAAGTACAGAAACAATCCCAGATACTTTATGCTGTCTGTCTTACTCAGTCCCTTTCTTAAATCTACATTTTATTGTTTGGCTAAAATGGTGCTTTCCTTATAGCTACCATGCATCAATACTGACCTCTGGTGGTTTCTTACTCTAAGAAGCAGGTTAGGTCCATCCAGGTTTACAGCTTAGGATATAGGGCTTGAAGGTAGACTAGAGATAAATTGGGGTCACCCAGAGGTCGGTTTTGCTATATGCATTCCCCACATAGCTTCCACATAAATTCTGATATCTTTAGCAGAAGAGACATTCCTCACATTCTTCTTTCTCACCTGGTGGTTCACTCTGTCCTCATCCTTGTCACCCATGGGATGAATTATCCAGACTAACTAATTTCACAGCCAGTAAATTACAGGCATGGCTATAGAATCTCCATCTCATTAGAGAAAGTTAATTTAAGCACACAATCAACAAAAATATGGGAGGGAGGAGGGTAAAAATTCAGCCTAAATGGCAGATTTTTTTTGCATGTAGAGCATACAATGAATTCACAACCACAGCATCTGGCATCATCACAAGAAAAAAACACTTCAAAAAAGAAAAAAAAAGAAAAGAAAATGGACTCATTGAAATTTTCTCTGACTAATGGTGAATTTCCAATTAGCATTTTAATTACTCAAGTCAGATTCTCAGCTGTCTCTAAGATAACAAAAAAACTCAACAGCAACTTTCATATTAATTCCGAGAAAGAAACTTGACCCCTGTCTTTGAATTGTATTCCCACAAGTTCAGTTTTTTTTTTCCTCCACGAGAGCTACCTGGTAAAGTGTTCAATGGATGCTTTCATTTCCATTAAATTGCATCAAGTTGCTTGCATTACTAATATAATATGATCTTTTCTCTTCTTAGCTATATGACACCTGTTAAGATTCTTTAGACTGATGGACCTATAATCAATCATATGAAGTAATAAAAATGTCTTTTGGTAAACTTCCATGTATATGGATCATCTGTGAGTCCCTTGATTTCAAAATATTGACTTTTGATAAGTGTGGATAATTCTCTTTCAACTATTTTTTATTGTTTTAGCATGTCTGAAACATGAACAAATGCTGTATTTTATGATTATTCATAAGGCAAAGATTACATAGACATCCATATTTAATGGTTCCTGTCCAACGAAATTTCTCTATAACTCCATAACTTCCAGTATTCATCTAAACACTCCATGTTATACTTTATTAAGAGAAGGAAGACATGTTAGTTACTGGACTGGAAAAAAAAATGTCACTATCCTCTGTGCTTGATGTGCTTCAAGTGAAGAATTCTATTACACAAAGAGGTATATCTGAGGACAATCATTCAGTTTGGTAAAGGGTTAAAAATGTATCTGTTGATTTACGAGAAAGAGAACACGATGGATTTAACTTTGGGAAGTATTGAATTAGAAAAGAAAACTCAAAAGTTAATAGTTGTGTTATTAATATAGTTATACATTTATACATTTTATGTGCTGGAGAGATGGCTCAGGGATTAAAACTTTGCCTCACAAGCAAAAGAGCCTGAGTTCAGATCCCAGGTACCATATAAAAAGGCCAGACAGTAACAGCCAGGCCTGCACTTCTGGTGTGTGGAGCCTGTGAAATCCCAGAAGTAAAAAGGAGGTAGAAACGATCCAGGATGAATCTTGAGGTTGCCCTTGGTCTTCCACAGGGGCACATAGTGCCTTCTGATACACATACAAACACACATACACACACAATACACACACACACACACACACACACACACACAATTAATTAATGAATAGTACAATTATACATTTTAATAGGTAAAAGATACGGAGCTAAAATTTTTGGCTTATATTCTTCACAATTACAGTTATTATTTTGACTAGCAATATTTAGCAAAATCTATCTGATTATCAGCCAGAGAAGTAACTTGGAACGTTTCTCTACTGGACTGGAGATTAGAGTACACAGTCTGCATCTAGCCTTTCTAAACTACTGTGTTTTAATCATGCTGCAATTTAAAATGATGATACAGATCTATATTTACTGACATGGAAAGATGCCCATGACATATTGCTGAGCAAAAAATAAAAACAGGTTTTAGAACAGTATGTTCAGTATTATTCCATTTGCATAAAATCTTGTATGCATTTTGGTGTCTATCCATAGAGAAATGTTCAATTAACTGATCGTCTCTGCATGGTGCCTGCCAAAGATGGTTATTTACTTCTCTATGTACTTCAGTATTTTGAATATTTATACTAAATATGTATTTGTTGTTTTCAAAAGCAAACTTATCTTAAAACCAAAGTGCGCTAGATGACTGTGCCACTTCAGTGACATTTGCAGAGTACAGAGAGCTGCCCATGCCATCATTGTATTGTAATCAGCATAACCTGCACCTTCTGCATGACTTTGGGGAAATAAATTTTATATCTTACATGCCCAAGTCTATCCTCTGTGTAATGGGGAACGGGCTCTGTCACACGTCTCCATGATAAGGAGTGGCTGAGTTAAATTATTCAATTACCTCGATTGCTCCAAGTACGAGTAAGGACTTGCCACAGTCAGTTATAGGCATCAACTTGACAGCTGAGACGTGTGCCTTTAGGCACACCTTTGAAGACTTACCTATTTAAAATAAGCTTCTGAACAGGCCGTGGGATATTATACAATCGATATGGGAAGATCTACCTCCTAGCCTGTGGGAGCATTTCCTTGGTAAGCGAGGGAGTTTGCACTTTACTTAGCAATACCTGTGGATGTGGGATGCCTAGTTCCCTTAATTCCTGATGTTGGTATCACTCTGTGAGCATGATGATCAATTGTAAACTAGATTGGCAAGCGTGAATAGCCTCCTTTTTCCCTTAAATTGTTGGGAACATGTATCCGTGACACCAATAGGAATACAGAAATAAGACTGTACATAATATATATGTACAGTCCATCTACACACATGGAGAGTTATTCCTTGTATTGCTGCCATATGCAGATCATTTAATATCTTTGGTGATTGGACTTTGAAATACCAGAAATATTTACTGCCAGACCCAACTGTAGAACTGAATAGCAAAATATAGTACTCAGTAAAGGATGTCCTCAACACAGTGCCATCATTGTATTGATGAGTGTCCTCATCTCTTGTTGGCTGATAAATCTTTTGTTGCTTCATACTGTTAGCTGGCGACTTTCACTGATTTTGAGAATGAACTTGTGCTATAGTTCACTCTAGAATATTTATTAAGGCACCCTGTGAACTTGGTGCTTACAGAAATGACTTACAGAAGGTATTTTAGGGTGCCAGAACCTTCCTTTAATATGTTCTTGAACATGAGCAATGGTTCATTGTCTGATAGAAAATTTGGTGCAATATTAACATTTTTTTCATTACAACCCCAAACTATAGATGATCCAATCTCTGTTCTCTATATGTAATATTTCCTATGAAGATAAAGAGGTAAAAAAGAAGCCACCATCACCTCCAGAACTCTATGTGTTTGTGCATGCATAAGTTTAAGTGTGTGTGTGCATACGTGAACACGCTTGCACACTCCTGTGTGTATGTGAGTTTGTGTGTTTGTGTGTGTTATGAAAACCCTATTACTATCTTTTTTGGCACTGTGTTGAGGACATCCTTTACTGAGTACTATATTTTGCTATTCAGTTCTATAGTTGGGTCTGGCAGTAAATATTTCTGGTATTTCAAAGTCCAATCACCAAAGATATTAAATGATCTGCATATGGCAGCAATACAAGGAGTCACTCTCCATGTGTGTGTATCTGTGTGTGCATGTTATGTGGGCATATCTGTTTGTGTGTGTGTGTAGTGTGTAACAAGGGGGACAAGTGAAACCTCCAAATGGACTAAGGTGTGGGCTAGCATGGAAAAAATCAGAGCGATATACTGTGATATGTTCTGACATTTTCTGATTCTAAGAGAGCCTCAGTATAAATTCCATGCTTTTAGAGCAACCTCCTGGTAGCATCAGAGATGGACAACATTTAATCCTGAGATGACTTCCTGCATCGCTTCAAAGTATAAGAAAATCTATTTTGGGGCTGGAGAGGTGGCTCAGGGGTTAAGCCTCCGCCTTGCAGGTGGAAGGTCCTGAGTTCGGATCCCAGATCCCACGTATAGATGCCAGGCGGAAGCGGGGGCGGCCTGAGCTTCTGGTCCTGGTAGGGCGGAGCCTGTGAATCCCGGGGCAGAAGGCGGTGGAGGCGTCCATGGTGGTTCGCGAGTTCGTCCGTGGTTCTACACACACACACACACACACACACACACACACACACACACACACACACACACAGACACACACGCGCATGCACATGTGCACAGTTGAATAAATAATAATAATAAAAAAATTAAAAAAAGAAAATCTATTTTGATGTGATTTCTTGTCTGGCATTTTGAGTTCCTTTCAGTGCACATCAATATGTTTTTATTTTTAGTCTAGGTACTCGGCAGTGAATGAGACCTCAAAGTTCAGAAGCAAACAAGACACAATCCTGGATTTAGAAAGTTCCTTTGCTTATGAAGTAGACAGGTACTATATAATGGTGGCAAACCACTATTACTATTGCTGTCTGTGTAGGAGGACAAGGGAGAGTAGGTGTATCCCTCCTTCCTTATACATGGAACAATGGCAGAAATTTAAGGAAAAATTTATTGCTTGAGCTAACATTATAGAATGGTAAAGAATTTTCCTGGTACATAAAGAGAGAATGTTCTATATACAGGATACAGAACGTGGGAAAAAATGAGAGATTTGGAATAGAATTTGAGATACCAGACCACTGAACTGTGATTTTGAAAATGAAACATGAGGGATGAACAAATTAAGGCTGATTTTTTTGTGAAAATCCGTGGGTGATGTAAACATCACATTGTTTAAGCCATTAAATGTTTAAGCATTTAAACTATGTTTCAGTTTCCATTAATATAAAGTTGACATAATGCCATCAGTCTTACGTCGAGTTTATGAATATTAAATGACATAATGTGTCTATGCCTCTAATGCCTCTAGCATGAATCCAGACATAAAACACATATTCTCCATTATCTGCCAAACCCTAATCTCAAGCTTTGTCTTTTTCCCTCCTGAAAAGCTCTTGCCAGATTATCTGCTAGATTACCTGCTTCTTCATGACTTTATGAAAGTACCCTAAAGGTAAACCAAAACTAGTGATGAAATCATTTACATGACCTTATTTATTAAAAACACACTGGAGTATCAGTACCAATAGGAGAAAAGAAACAAGAAAAAAGGAAAGAGCAAGAAATATTGATCACTTAGTACCTGATCTCAGTCAAGACTATTACCTGAATCATATTATTGTGTGCAATAGTTGTGACTTGTCCTATCTTTTAATTACTAAGATTAAAAAAAACTTGGAGCTTTCCTTGGTATCCTTTTTATCTCTCTGTCTCTATCTCTCTCTTTCTCTCTTTCTCTTTGTCTTGCAGGGTGGCAGGATACAAAATAAATGTGCAAAAATCAGAGGCCTTCCTATATGCCCAGAATGAAAGATGTGAAAAAGCCTTGAGAGAAATCATCCCATTCACTATAGCCCCTAAAAAAATGAAATACCTAACCAAGGAGGTAAAAGACCTTTACAATGAAAACTTTAAAACCCTAAAGAAAGAAATTGCAGAAGACACCAGAAGATGGAAAGACCTCCCATGTTCCTGGATTGGCAGAATCAACATTGTAAAAATGACCATCCTACCAAAGGCAATATACAAATTCAATGCTATACCAATTAAAATCCCAAAGCAATTCTTTAAAGAAGTTGACCAAACAACCTCAAAATTCATATGGAGGCACAAAAGACCCAGGATAGCAAAGACAAGACAAAACAAAACAAAACAAAAACACTGCTGGAAGTATTACCATACCAAACCTTAGTCTATACTACAAATCCATAGTTATAAAAACAGCCTGGTACTGGCTCCAAAATAGACACACAGATCAATGGATAAGGATTGAAGACCAAGATATAAGCCCACAAAATTACAGCCACTTGGTCTTTGACAAAGGGGCCCAAAGAATCCAATGGAAAGAGAACAGCATCTTCAACAAATGGTGCTGGCAAAACGGGATCTCCACATGCAGAAGATTAAAGCTGGACCCGTACTTGTCACCATGTACAAGACTTAATTCCAAATGGATCAGGGACCTTGATATAAGGTCAGAGACTATAAAAACCATAGTTGAAAGGATAGGGAACTCCCTCGAGCTGATTGGGCTAGGCCAACAGTTCCTAAACAGACATCCAATGGCACAGTCACTGCTACCAACTCTCAACAGTTGGGATCTTGTGAAATTAAAGAGCTTCTGTTCAGATAAAGAGATTGTCACACGAGCTCAAAGGCAACCCACAGAATGGGAGAAAATCTTCACTAACGAGATATCTGATAGAGCTCTACTGTCCAGAGTGCACAAAGAACTTAGAAAACTAAACACCAAGGAAACCAATGGCCCAATTAAAAAATGGGCCCTGGAACTTAAAAGAAATTTTAACAGGGATGAAATTAAAATGTCTAACAAATATCTTAAAAAATGCTCCACTTCTATAGCCATCAGGGAAATGCAAATCAAAACTTCCCTGAGATATCATCTCACCCAGGTTAGGATGGCAAAAATCCACAATACAAACAACAACAAATGCTGGAGAGGATGTGGAGAGAGGGGAACTCTCCTACATTGCTGGTGGGAGTGCAGGCTCATACAGCCACTCTGGCGAGCCGTCTGGAGATTCTTAAAGAAATTACAGATTGAAATGCCATATGACCCTGCTATCCCACTTTTGGGAAAACCCCCCATACAGCAGAGGTTCACCTCGATAGCACAAGCACGACCATGTTCATAGCAGCACTGTTTACAATAGCAAAGTCATGGAATCAACCCAAATGTCCAACAGTTGACGAGTGGATAAGGAAACTGTGGTACATCTATACAATGGAGTACTACTCAGCCATCAAAAATGATGAATTACTGGAATTTGCCGGGAAATGGATGTCATTAGAAACAATTATATTAAGTGAAGTATCCCAAACCCAGAAAATTAAGCGCCGTATGTACTCCCTAATAGGTGGCTCCTAGTACCAAAACCACCCGGCCCATCTTGAGACACTCATAGGTAAATCTATGTATTACCTACAGTAATTGCAAGGATTATGAACAGGAGGGATGGGGCTGAAGGGCCATACCAGAAACAAGGAGAGAAGTGACCATGTTACAGTAGAGAAAATAGGCCTCCATCAAGGACTGCAAGAAAGTAATGTGACACCTAGTTAAGTTCACAATTGTTCCTGATCATTTACAACTAAGGGTTTATGAACTCACCAGAAGGTGAGGGCATATAGTCCGGCAGATTAAAAAGTAACCATTTTGCAAATGGGTGATTGACCCCTCTCATTGCCAAATGCCATATGACCCTGCGATTCCACTTTTGGGTATAAGTATTACATCTACCCTTGAATGTGCTTTTATAATAAGACTCCAGTTTAACAGCTTTCTGTCTCTGGCCAGGGGGTGACATACAGTGCCCATCATGAAGGAGTGAACGGCATTGCAGGAGCAACAAAACTGCAAAAGAAAATCAACGAATCACTATCCAGAACTTCAGAGACTCTATATCAACCACCTAGAACT
The DNA here is from genome assembly GCA_023101885.1 of Typhlomys cinereus. Lineage (NCBI taxonomy): Eukaryota > Metazoa > Chordata > Mammalia > Rodentia > Platacanthomyidae > Typhlomys > Typhlomys cinereus. The sequence continues at coordinate 4,378,541 of JALPQD010000130.1, read as the reverse complement.
AGGCCAGACTAATCTCTCCCCATCCTGAAGCTCAGGGACATTTGCAGAAGAGGGGGCGGTAAGAATGTAAGAGCAAAAGGATGGGAGGAGCAATGATTTGCAAGATACTCCACACAAGTTAGGGCCGAAGCAATCATAATTGGACATTGCATGCCCGGCTCAATGTCCAACACACTATTGACCTCACAAAGTCTAGCATTTGCTAAAGGCACCAAGATCCTTGGAGGCAAGGGATTGACAGCCACAGTAGTGTTCCTATGCTTAAGGGGAACACAGGAAAAGGTTCAGGGAAATGCCACTGGGTTATCGGAGAGGAGGTCCAGAGGAGAGTCAGGCATGCACAAAAAGGACTCTGGGAATTGGGGCGGGAGGCACGGGGGGATGGGGCGGGAGGGATGAGGGGAGGGATAGCAGGGGGTTCGGGGAGGAGGAGGAGGGTGGGAGGGTTCTGGTGTACCTATTAAGTTTGTATGAGCTGAAATAATAATAAAAAATGTATTAAATAAAAAAAATATCCACTGCCCTCTCCTAACACTTTCATTTCCTCACTCTCCTAGAGTAAAATCAGAGTGATCCTCTAAAATATGTCACACCATGTCATTTCTGTACTCCACTCAGAATAAACTCTGAAATATTTGCCATTCTTACATCAAAACCCCTGTAGCTGAGTCTCACACAAACCAGGCATTGCCCTTCTGGGGCTTCTGGCTGACACTAACTGGATTGCCCAAGTTAGTATCTACCTGATCATCAGGCAAGATTCTGTGTCACATAGTGTGAAACTTCTTGCCACATTGGTAAAAAATATAAAGCTAAGCTGCCCTTTGTCTCATGGGCTTTCTGAAGAGATTTCTACCCCTGTCCTTCATTGTACTTCTTCCCATAGCCATGGGAATTCTCTCCTATTTCAAGCTCTTGAACCTTTATGTCAAATAATGACCCCCATGGCTCTCTGTATCTTTCATGGTTTTCTGCCTTCTCTTTTTCTCACAACCGTAACCTCCAAGACTCTGAAATCACCTTCTTCTCTCTTAAGTCCTTTCCTTCTGTTCTACGATCCTCCCCTTCAGTTACTGAGCTTTAGAATGACTGGAATTTTGGTGTTCCTCAAAGAAAACAGAAAAGTTTCTGCCACAAACACATCCCCAATTAGTAGTATAGTTAGTATTTAGGACAGGAAATGTTCCTGACCAAGCAGAAGTAAGCAAGTGTCCTTTGCTATCACTGCTTCTGATCATTGTATGCAAATTCTTAATTATTGCACTATGACCAGAAAAGCAAAAAAAGGTTACATATTAAGAAAGAGCTAATAAACCTGTCTTTTTCACATATAGCAAGCCATCTGAAGAATTTCTGAAGGCATTTTCAAAATATCAGAACAGTATGCAAAAATAAAAAGAATGCAGGACACATATATACTTTATAAAATCAGTCATTCACCTTTATACCATTGAGGAAAAAACTGCAATTTAAAAAACAAAACAACAATATACTTATTAACACTCCCCAAAATATAGTATTCATATATAATGTAAAAAATAAGTTTAAGATATGAATGAGGAAATCTACAGAAACTGATAGAATGCAAAAAAGTAGTCACTTAAGAGATATTCTATGGCCACAGATAGGAAAGCACAATATTATGCTATTGATATTTGAAATTCAATATATAAATTCCATATAACTTCAGTAAAAAATCCACAAAGTTAGTGTGTGTGTGTTAACAAACTACCTGTACAGTTTATAGGAGAGGTTTAGATAAACAAACAGAATACTCAACTCACTGGAGAAAATGAAAATATTTGAAGCATTGATATTGTTCTAACTTAAGATTTAGAATAGAGCTACACTAGTCAAGACAATAGTTCAGAGTTGGTAAAAGAAAAGGCAAATAAATCAACCAAATCCATGAAAGAGTCCAGAAATAGATCAAGAGAATTATAAACATCTGACTGTCAGCCAAAAAGCAAAGGCAAAACAATGACGTGAATGATGTCACAACAATTGAACATTAACATTAGAAACAAAACAAACACAAACAGCAACAACACAAACCAAACACATAACCACAACTCACAGCCAAACACAGCTTAAAATCCTGACACACACTATGTGCCTTAATTCATAATGCATCATGTATTTAAAATACCAAAGCTTAAAACTTCTAGATGATAATTACACTAATTACACATGAACAAAAATGCCTGGACAATAACGTCAAATAAGATATATCAGTGACAAACAATCTTTTCAGTATCATGTTATTTGGGAAGTGTCAATTCATACAATGATGCAACCAGTGATATAATTCAGCATGTCATCCACCTGCTTACAACACTGGAAAATTTGTTCTATCCCCATAAGGCCACATGGTAGAAGGAAAGAACCCACTTCTGACAGTTGATCTCTGAACTCTGTGCTTCTTGTGACATGAATCATAGCATGCATATAACATGCTTTCTCTCTCTCTCTCTCTCTCTCTCTCTCTCTCTGTGTCTTTCTCCTTCTGTTTCAAGTAAATAAAAATAAAATAATAATAAATCCAACAATGAGCTACTATAACTCTGACTTATTAAAATTAAGAAGCACTATCAATACTAAATGGTGAAAATTACACAATAAGAGATCTTTGATTTATTTCTGGAGGGAACACAGAATATTACAGATACTTTGTGAGACGGCCTGGCAGTTTCTTGCAAAATGATGCAATGTTTGCATTCCTTTTTTTTTCTTCAAAGGTGTTGAAAAGATGTAACTACAGAAACCTACACATAAAGACTTCTAGTGTGTATCTTTCATAATCACCAAAACTTGTTTAATTTGAGTTTAGGTCAAAATATACAAAATGTTCCAAATCAACAGTGAATAAACACCAACCATAGACACTGAGAGTTGAAGTCATGTCAGTATAGCTTCATTGATTATAAGAAATGTATTATGCTGGAGAAGGATATTGACAGTGAGGAGCTGGGCATTTGTTAGGAATCAAAAGGGAAATTTCTTGAGTGAGCTTCATTGATAGTTAACGAACTTGAGGACATCTTATGCCAAAATATGCTATTATAAATATGCACTGGTAGTCTTGCTTCATTCTTTTTGTATGAATAACTTAATTTTGTTTTTAAACTATTTCTACAGTTGCAACACACTCTAAAAAATAACATGCTCAAGTGCACTCTTGTACATTAGCTTGCCCACACATTTACACTTGTCTATGTGTAACATATACACACACATCCATACAGTTGTAAAATGCAAAAGAATTTCCACACCAACTTCAGAACACAAATTTTAAAAACTTATGTCATTTTTAAAACATATTGTATGACATACAATACAATTCTAAATGTTTCTAAAATATGATTCATGGTCGTTCTCAAAAAACCTAGGTGGATATCACAATTCTCATGGATATTTATAAGATAACTGCTTGATTGTACATATTAAGTGATTACGAGGATACTAAGAGTGATGGCAAGCTTGTGCCTTTACTGTGCTTCTCAATGTGAAACTTAGGAAAATGTACAGTTTTCCTTTTTCCTTTGATATGCTCCTCTGACACTTTTATTAGTAGCAATACTGTAGAAACAATTTTGTCATTAGTACTGAATCATATCTGCATTTCCATCACCACTTCCCAAAATGTAAAATATTTGCTCCAGTGATTCTAAAACCTTTACTTTGTTTGACAGCACCATCATCATCACACTGTTTTTTGTATAATGAAATCATTAATAGAAGTAGGTCCTGTTGAACTTAAAACATCTGGGAATGTGAATCTGAAACTTGCTTCATTTGCCTATTTATTTAACTTTATTCCTAGTCCCTTTTCTTTCTCTATTTTCAGAGGAAAAGTTCCAATTGAAATGAGGGCCATTAGAATAGACATTTGAAAAGTCATGCATGGAGATGAGATGGTCTACTTCTTTTTTTTTAAAACAGTTTTTATTATTTCCGCTCATACAAACTTAATAGGTAGACCAGTTCCCTCCCTCCTTCCTCCTCCCCCCGAATCCCCTGCTCCCCTGCCCTCCCTCCCCATCCCCCAGTGCCTCCCCCCTCAATTCCCAGAGAGTCCTTTATTGTGTATGCCTAACTCTCCTCTGGACCTCCTCTCTGATGACGTACAAGGACCCAGTGGCATTTCCCTGAACCTTTTCCTGTGTTCCCCTTAAGCATAGGAACACTACTGTGGCTGTCAATCCCTTGCCTCCAAGGATCTTGGTGCCTTTAGCAAATGCTAGACTTTGTGAGGTCAATAGTGTGTTGGACATTGCGCAGGGCATGCAAAGTCCTATCATGTTTGCTTCGGCCCTAAAAGTGTGGAGAATCTTGCAAATCATTGCTCCTCCCATCCTTTTGCTCTTACATTCTTACCGCCCCCTCTTCCGCAAATGTTCCTGAGCTTCAGGATGGGGAGAGATTAGTCTGGCCTAGTTCTAGGTGGTTGATATAGAGTCTCTGAAGTTGTGGATTGTGGTTTGTTGATTTTCTTTTGCAGTTTTGCTGCTCCTGCAATGCCGTTCACTCCATCGTGATGGGCACTGTATGTCACCCCCTGGTCAGAGACAAAAAGCTGTTAAACTGGAGTCTTGTTATAATAGCACATTCAAGGGTAGATGTAATAAAAGTAGGAGACCTCAGTGATGGAGGGGTCAATAACCCATTTGCAAAATGATTACTTTTTATCTGCCAGACTATATGCCCTCCCCTTCTGGTGAGATCATACCCCCTCAGTTGTACATGATCAGGAATGAACGTCTGTGAACTTAACCAGGTGTCACATTACTTACTTGCATTCCTTGATGGAGGCCTATTTTCTCTGCTGTAACATGATCCCCTCTCTCCTTGTGTTTGGTGTGTCCCCCCAACCCCATCCCTCCTTGTTCATAATCCTTGCAATTACTGTAGGTATTACATAAGTTTACCTTTGAGTGTCTCAATGTGGGCTGGGTGGGTTTGGTACTAGGAGCCACCTATTAGGGAGTACATATGGTGCTTAACTTTCTGGGTTTGGGATACTTCACTTAGTATAATTGTTTCTAATGACATACATTTCCCAGCAAATTCCAGTAATTCATCATTTTTGATGGCTGAGTAGTACTCCATTGTATAGATGTATCCACTCATCAACTGTTGGACATTTGGGCTGATTCCATGACTTTGCTATTGTAAACAGTGCTGCTATGAACATGGTCGTGCTTGTGCTATCGAGGTGAACCTCTGCTGTATGGAGGTTATTCCCAAAAGTGGGATAGCAGGGTCATATGGCATTTCAATCTTTAATTTCTTTAAAAATCTCCACACGGCTTGCCAGAGTGGCTGTATGAGCCTGCATTCCCACCAGCAATGTAGGAGAGTTCCTCTCTCTCCACATCCTCTCCAGCATTTGTTGTTGTTTGTATTGTGGATTTTTGCCATCCTGACCAGGGGTGAAATGATATCTCAGGGAAATTTTGATTTGCATTTCCCTGATGGCTGAGGAAGTGGAGCATTTTTAAAGATATTTGTTGGACATTTTAATGTCATCCCTGGTATAGTTATAAAAACAGCCTGGAACTGGCTCCAAAATAGACACACAGATCAATGGATAAGGGTTGAAGACCCAGATATAAGCCCACAAAACTACAGCCATTTGATCTTTGACAAAGGGGCCCAAAGAATCCAATGGAAAAAGAACAGCATCTTCAACAAATGGTGCTGGCAAAACGGGATCTCCACATGCAGAAGATTAAAGCTGGACCCGTACTTGTCACCATGTACAAGACTTAATTCCAAATGGATCAAGGACCTTGCTATCAGGCCAGAGACAATAAAAACCATAGTTGAAAGGATAGGGAACTCCCTCGAGCTGATTGGGCTAGGCCAACATTTCCTAAACAGACATCCAATGGCACAGTCACTGCTACCAACTCTCAACAGTTGGGATCTTGTGAAATTAAAGAGCTTCTGTTCAGATAAAGAGATTGTCACACGAGCTCAAAGGCAACCCACAGAATGGGAGAAAATCTTCACTAACCACATATCTGATAGAGCTCTACTGTCCAGAGTGCACAAATAAGTTAGAAAACTAAACTCCAAGGAAAACAATGGCCCAATTAAAAAATGGGCCCTGGAACTTAAAAGAGATGGTCTACTTCTGCTGTGTGATCCCATAAGTTATTTGGAAACCAGTCTTCAGACATCAGTTGTGCACTTGAGCAGATATGGCTCTTCAAGATGGTTCTGAATTTTTTTCACTGTCAGTAGTATTACTCTGTGCATCATAGTAGATGGTAAATGTTTGTAAATATTTTTAGAGATGACATTCATCATCAACTTTCTTAGTGACTGAAACTCAAAAGTAATTTTAAATTGTGCATTCACTTATAACAGTTTTGCTTCAAAAATGTTACTAAAAAGGCATAAACAAATAAGAAGATTGCTAGACATAAACATCAATATTCATGTGAAAAATAATTCCTGCTGTGAGTGTGATTGGATGAACAGATATTCTGCTCATATTTTACTAGTCATAGTCTACATACATAAGTACCTGAACTAAGTGCTCTCTGACCCATGAGGAACTAGTCCATTCCACTCATCTTCTGGCCCATCTATAGAGTGTAGAGTTTATACTACTACCTAAAAGTTTGCTATGAGTGCGTTCTGTTACATTCTTCAAAGATTGAAAATACCAATGGAACTGTGTTTTGACCCCTGAGTTCGACCAAATATGCTAATCTATAGCTTAATTTTGTTAAAATATTACAAAATGGTGTAAGACATTCAATATCTATTTATATATTTGGTGTTTATTTTTGCAATTACCTGATTTATGTATATGTGCATATGTATGTATGTATGTACATATGTGTGTGTATATATCTGTCATTATCTACTTGCTAGCTAGCATCAATTTGTATGGATATTATTTTATGTAGGTAGGATTATAAAAGGCACTTCAATAGTCTTTTAAATCTTGTCTGTTTTACTTACTCCCCATTCCATTCTTTCTCATATTTTATGCTTACATAAGTACCACACATCCGTATGCAAACATTAATATATGCCTAAGTACCTTTTTATATACAGAACTAGATGGAGATTTGCATTTTTTCTTTACAAATTGAGACCTTACTTTATAGATTATTTTCTTATTACTCATATTTTCTCTGCTTAGTAGTTTGATCAATAATATGGCATTCTCTTTGTCATACAGTATTGTTCCGTCCAACATTTTAAATAACTGTAAATGGTGCCCCTCTGGCTAAAAGTATCATAATTTATAGTGTTATTTCCTCCTCTTTTGTTACTTTGTTGCTGTTTTTTGACATTAAGAATAATGTTGCAATATACTTCTTTGTTTATAGATTCTATGTAATGTCTAAGTTTCTGTACAATTGACCCTTAATAAGAAGTACTGAGTCAGAGGTTGAAGATATTTTTAATTTCCAGAGCTGTGAATACATTGTTTAACAAAAAGTCTCATTTCATTTTTATGTCTACCTGAACCTTTGAGAGATATTTGTTACAACTGAAGAGGTTGCATTAACTTTAACTTTAACTACTAGCAAATTGGTTTTTCTTTTCCATGCTTATTAAGCATTTATATTGATTTTATGAGGAAAAAGAAGCTTGTATTAATGTTTTTTCTAGTGGGTACCTTTGTCAGTTGAAAAAAGTAATTCTAATGAATAAATAGTAGCCAGCTGTCACTTTTTTGATATAATTGTTTGTCTTTGAATTCAATTACAGTAAATGATCACTGAATTCATTAACATTAAGAAAATTTTAGTATTACCAGAAAATTAATAGTATAGATTCACTCATAACTTATACTTTTGGTGTGAGATAAGAATCTACTTATATTATTTGCTTTTATGTGGATAAGCAATTGTGTTAATAGATACTTTGATTCACTCAGTTTGAGATTGGATATTAAATCCTCTCCCCTCAAGAATCAGGGAATTTAAATTTAATAAATGAAGATATTTAAAAAGGAACAAAAGTATGAAAATGTAAGTGAAAAATACCCAAAACTTTTAAGCCCTTTTTCTTGGAATCTATCTAAGAAACTCATAAGTAAGTGTATCTGAGTATCTTTAGGAAATTATATATATTTATATTTATATCTATATATATATACACACACACATACATACAGAGAGAGATAGATATATTGCATGCATATATATAGCATTTTTGCATGCAAGTAAGTGTAAAGTTAAAGTATAGCAATTCTTTTCAACTTTTTGAAAATATATATTTTGTACCTTTCCAATGCATACATATGATGCTATTTTAACTTAAGGAAGCATGCTATAAAATGTATCAGAGTTACTTAATCTTTATTGCATGGATGGAATATAAAATTATAAGAAAATATCAAAAGCATCTATATGTAGACCTATTAAATTGCATATTGAATACTGACACTCACATTTACTTATTAACACTAATTTTACCATATGTTCTCCTATATATGTGGCATTGCACAATTCTTGGTTCACAGAGTTTTTGATATTTTGAAATATATATATTTTTGTAGAAATGAAAAATACAGAGTAATGTAAAAATAATAAATGACTGCCTCACGTACAAATCCACTTAGAGAAAGGAAATATTATTTTATTATTATTATATTATAAACATGATTTTAGAACTGATTAAATGCTTTTCCTTAGAATTTTATATATGATACCAGCCTCCAGCAATACTTATGCGCTTGTGTGTGTGTGTGTGTGTGTGTGTGTGTGTGTGTGTGTGAATTGGCTTCTTCCTTCTTTTCATAGGTTCAGTAGAATTGTTCAGTTTTACAGTTTGAAATTCATTTATTTTACCTGAGAATGGTCAATTTTCCAAAACAAAAGAATCAATATATATATCCACCAACAGTGCTTCCTGGGAATGGTTTTATTCTTCATTTTTACTATTGTTTATTTATCACAGTTAGATTTCTACTCCTAATGGGTATCACTAAGCAGTTCTTTGTATTGTGATACAGGAACTGATTCTAATGTTGTGAATTAAACCAATTGGTGATGGAAAGAAAGACATTGTTTTGTCTATTTTATCCTTCTGTTTCACAGAGAAATTTGTCTTTTCCATAATGATTTGAGAGAGTGACCTGAACATTTGGTATAGCAAACTTTGGTCATTTGCCTGAAATAAAATATTGTCTGTTGCTTACTTCCTCAATCTCTCTGTGGATTTTATAATAAGTAAATATTGCAGGTGATACTAATATTATACTTCAATTTGTCTTTTTATTATTTCCTTTCTCTTTCATATTTTATTTATTTATTTTTCTTTATTATTAAGACATAAATTCGTTAAACCAATATTCTAGTACTTTTTTTCAAATCAAAGTAGCATAGCTAAGTAATTAAATAGCCTATAAATGATTCTAGTTTATGGTGTGGTATGATGACCCATTGCAAATCTTTCCTACTTGGAGAAATCTTTACAGCATCATTAGTTATTAAACAGAGTTTAATATTTTTCCTCTCTTATTTGGCCAGCGCTATTGTGTAGCAGGGTTTTAGATTTGCATGGTTATCTTTTCCTTCAGTTTCTCTGATAGCTTAAGAAGAAAAATCTGTCCTTAACCTTGTATCCAAGTTCTTTATAACCTCTACCCTTTTTTTGATTGCTGTAAGCAAATACCCTAGACTAAGGATTTGTAGGAATAGAAATTTCCCTGTCTCAAATGTCTGGAAGATGAGACTTCGCACAATGTGGCATTGGCATCTCCTCAGCATCCAGTGAGGTGTTGTTGGCCACAGCAGGTCTTCCCCTTCCAACACCACTCCTCTCACTGAGTGGCCTCCTTGCTAGCTTCTTCCTCTTTTATGTTTCTGTCATCATTCTCTGCACGTAGAATCAAGTTGCCAAGTTAGTTTCTTTTTTTACATTCCTGTTTAATAGTAGTACTTGAGATGAACAACTTCTTAGTGGAAATGTATTTTTTGATTCATGGCTTGAAGGGGTAACAGCCATCACAACTAGCAAGACCGTTTCTGGGACAGTTTTCCATCAGTGGGTGTAGGAGGCAGCCCTCCTTAGATCTGAGAGATTAGGATCAAGAGGAATAGGATGCAAGCAGGGCCGGGTCATACAAGCATTAAAGGACCACCCTCATTGTCCCACTTCTGACAGCCAAGCTGGGTGGCTAGGCATTATACAAATTTACAAAACATCAGGGCTGATTGGGAACTAGGTACTGAGATGTATGAACTTATGGGAGACACTTGGGTTCAAACTGTAACAATATCCAACCTGTGAAACACTGAGAAACATTTCCACAAAAGCATTCAATTAAGGAAGTTCCATTTTTGTGAGTCTATAATAATGTTTCATTAAAAATGATTGTCACATTTTATGGTGATAAAATTCAGATAATTAAATTTTCTACGCTTTTTTTTTTTTTAGCAAAGAATTTTTCATGATTCAGGCCATAGTCAGAATTAAGAGAGTTCTACCTAGCAATATTGGGAGGAATAATTACGGACAGAAAAAGGAATTGCGTGACCTCCTTGGCTGCAACTCATCATTTGCCAATTTGAAGTACTGAAGCAGACGGCCTAGGAGATGCTCACCCTGAGTTCATAACTTATGAATGGTGGAAGCTCAGCAGCTGATTGGCGAAGATGCTGCACCAATATACTCTAACAACTGGGACACATGCAAATCAGCATTTCACTCTGGTACCTGAGAATTTAAATTATTAGCATAGCTTTAGAGCAAATTACATTTAGCACTTGAACAAAGCCACTCAGAAAACAAAATTTTATTTGATCAATTACTATGATTTCATTCACTTACAGACATTCCAACATTAATCAGTTCTAAAAGAATCTCTCATTGATTGTGCTTTTGTTTCTATTCTTAATATCTTTTCTTACTTTCTAATTACTTGTTTCATATATCATTTTAATGAAATTTAGTGGACTCTAATCCCCATTGAGCCTTCACCCCTTTCTCTTTCTTGCTAAAACCCTGAAGCCGCTTTTGGGTTTTCCTATCTCCTTTAGTTATGGAATCCAATGAATAGCTACAGTTTGTTGCCTGAATATGCATGGGAGGTTACTTTTAATTACTTTTAAACGCAGTTACCTACAAGTTTCTTGCCATCTGCTGTACTTCATATTTTCCTGTCATCTACTCTTTGTTTCACAATTGTTTTGTTGAGATTATACTACCTAAACAATCAGCAAAAATGGTAAGAATTGAATTTCCCCTCAGAAAGACATTCTATAGAATTTGAATTAATATTTTATTAGCTCCTGTAAAGAAGTTTCTTAAAAAACCAACTGTGATCATTATTCTGCTTATGGAAATATGTTTAATATTTTCATTGACATTAAAACTTTAATGATCACTTAGAGTCTATACATCTTATTGAGTGTAGCTCTTTCTTAGGACTTTATTTGCGTGAATCATTTTTAACACTTTAAAAAATTTGCTTATTATACAATTTTCCTTACTTGTATAAATTGTTATTTGAAGCTAATATCCTTTTTTAATCTCAAACGATGCTATTCTTTCTTTCTCTCTCTCTTTCTTACACACATGCACCTATACATGCATACACATGTGTCTGTTATGGCATTATAATTGATTTTTAAACTTTTATCTATTTTTAAGTTAGTTGTTTTATTCCTTTAGATTTTTAATAGAAAGATTTTCAAACCCTAACATTTTATACATAACATTTAACATTTTAACATGTAAACTTCCTATTCTTGTTCAGACTTAACTATTTTACATTAAATCATTTTATTTTATTTTTCAAGTGTGTAATAATTTTTATACTCCCAGGCATATATGTGTGATACTTATTTATATTTTTATGTTGACATTTAGCAATTTCATTTTGTTCAGAAAACTGAACAACTTAAGACATCATTTTGTGAAACACTATGAAGTCATTTGACATAGAAAATGGCCAAATATTTAAAAATGTGACAAAATACTTCTGGGGCAATATTTTAGCAATCAAGTATGCTTACTGTTCATTATTGTTCAAGTATTCTATTTTTTCTCAGTTACTGAGAAATGTGCTAAAATTTCTCACTGACATGCACTGATTATTTTCTTTCCATGACAATTTTTTTTAATCTTACATAATTCAAAACTGTATCAGTGAAGTGCTTTCAGTATTTTCTTTTTGAACCGAAACTGGTTTTGTTCTTAAAGAAGGATCCTATTACATTTTACTGACAACATATTCTTATACCTATTATTCAGGTTATGTGAAATTTCAACATCTTTACCAGTTTGAAGACATTGAGTTTGTTCATATTATATTTTCTTTCTTGTGATATTTCAAACTGGACAGACAGTGGTGTTTTACATTTTGTCTTACATATTGTCTTTTAGCAAAAGATATTTCACAATATATATTTCTAAATCCTTTAAATGTTAAAAGAAACTAATTTACATTAATTATGATTAATGAAATTCTTGGATTCATGTGCATTTTATTACAGGTTGTATCTATTTCAATGAAGTGGTTATGAATATTTACATCAGTCTGCACTTTTCTGTTTTTCCACCTTTCTTATGAGGCAAATTAATTTTTTTCCTCTACCGATTTGGAAGATAAACTTTTTTCAATGTGTTTCCTGGAATAATATTATACATATGTAACTTAATGAAATTTAAAATTATTATAGCTAACTCTTTAAAAAAGAAATGGATTTTTAAAATATTTTATTTATTTGTTGGTGTGTGTGTGTGTGTGTGTGTGTGTGTGTGTGTGTTTGCATCATAGGGAACAAACGTGACTTTTTGAATCATCCTAGATTGTTTCTACCTCCTTCTTTCTTTGCTCTGGGATTTCCCAGGCTCTGCCCAACATAGCAGGAGGGGCATGCCAACTGCCATTTCTGCCTGGAATTTATTAGTTGGAATTGAGGGCCTCCTGCTTGGAGGCAGAGTCTTATGATTTTAAAGCATTCTCAAACCCCTTTTGATGTTCAAACCCTTTCTCAGGTATGATTTTGTTCAAACCCCTTCTGATGTATGATTTTGATCAATAGCATTTGGTCATAAACATAAGTCTTAAGTTTTTTTTAAACATCATGAAAAAATTCTCTATAGGGATTGTTTTCCTCCTTGTTCATTCAACAATAGTGTTGCTTTTCAGTTTTGGTTTAATGCACCTGATCTGTCCAGCCTCACAGGACTGGAATCCAGGCTCTTTCTTTTCTTTTGGCCCAAAGGTTACCTTAAAACTCAGGGATTAGCCCTCAGTGATTGGCAGGTGTTTTCTGTGAAACATCGACATGTTTCTTTACCCTTAAAATCCTGTACTCTAGTATCCACACTTCTTATGTATAAGATTAGATCTCTAAGAAAGCAAAATTAAAAGAAATAATCACACTTTCTCAAAGTCTCTAGCTTTTTATTTCTTTCTCTGGTTTCTTGAAGGTTCATTTTTGTTTGTTTGTTTCAATGTAATAAGTTTAGCGTATTAACCGAGGCTTCGGTGGTCACCTTGCCTGACACAGTGTAAAAAGATCATGTCCTTGGAATGTTGCAGTCCTGAGTGAGCTTAAAAATATGATTTCAAGGTAATCTATATGTCAATATATTTGTACAAAATAAAAATAAAGTATATTAACTCTTGTGATTATAAAAGGCAATCCATATGCATATTGTTAGCTTAGGAGTTAAGTGGCAAGTTAATAATGTTTATTTTGCAGTTTTCTCCTTCCATGTCTAATAGAAAGAAAGGTTGACAACCAATTGACTGTCAAACTGGTAGAATATGTAGATTAATATCTACCTTGATAGATTCATGTGCACTAAATCCCTGAACTCTGACATTTTTCCTTGATGAGAAATAGAAGGGACTTCAAGAATAAACACCAGAAAATGAAATTAGACTTTCAATCACCAGACAGATAATTAAACATTAAAGTCATTGGCCTTCTTGTCATGTTTCTAAGGTGCCATTCATTACTCAGACCTGGAGTTGATGGATTCCAATCACTGACAGCTCACAGGACCCTCCGTGTTGCTCCCTCTATGCCTTCACACTTGGTGTGAGCATCTTCAGTTGGAGAATACTCCTTGGGTTGATGTGAATACCGTCACTTGTGGAATACTTCTTGGATTTTTCTTGCTGGGTTTACTCTACTTTTAAACCTTTCTACATTTTCCACAGATTGTCTCTCTGTCAGCAAGCGACTGAAAATATAGTTTCAGTCCTGTTTGAAACTTAGACCTACTAAGTTTTAATCCCAATTTTGCCATTTAAAGCCTGTGAATCTGGTCACTCCTTCTCATGGTGCATCTGTTTCTTTTGTCTTCAGGATGATGAGGTTAACTCTTAGCCTTTCTCTACCCAAACCTTCTAGGAGAGTGCAAGGTGAAAAGAGTCACTGTTGTGATTGACAACTTATTTTTGTTTTGTTCAGAGTCAAGATGACACTGAATCAGTCGAGAGAACCCATCCAATTCATAAGATATGTGAAGCTTTGCCTGTTTTACGCCCTTGGTGGACAAGCAACATAGAAAAATGAGGAAAGAAACTCCAGCTGTGGACCTTTTCTGCTCCGGCTGTCACAACCATCTCTCCTGAACTCGGGAAAGACAATCAAATGCAAATTATACCTGTCATGCTCTTACAGAAGGAAAATAGTAAATAAAATTCTTACCCAAAGTCTGTGAGAAAGGCTGTTCCTCACTTCTTGGATGCCTTTATACAAGGTATTGGGAGCAGGAACAGCTATGTTTACACCAGATGGACAGAGTTTTGCTTTCCCTATATTGCAGCCTTCAGAGTGATTGAATTCAACAATAGATGGAAAAACTCTCTGAAAGGCTTAGGTGTATATGAAAGTTTTTTTTCTTCCTTGAAAGATGTGTCTGTAGAAGAAAGCTCTCACATAGTACAAAGATTAAGGACACACATTCTGGAGCTAAGTCACCTAGGTTACAGTCCTTGTTTTCCCATCTATCTCCCCACCTGGAAAGTGGGATTTAAAAAGACTAAGTGTTCATGAAATAAGCATGATGAGGCTTATCAAATTAATACACATGAATTTTGAGAAACAGTTCTTCAGGTAGTAAATTTTCAATAATATTAGCTGTAGTGAGCGCCCATCACATCTGGCTATAGGAGTATGACAATAAGGCTGTGAATCGGTTTATTTTTATGTGAGAATACTTAGGCATCATTGTGAGTGCTGGACTTATTTGAGAACATCATGTATTCCCTAGCAAAGTTCAGTCCTTTTTCTTCCACTTTACCATTGCTAAGATATGAATTTTGCATATTTCAATAAATATCACTCAAATGCCCTCCTACTGTGTCAGGGATCACAGCTGGATGATATCCTGGGAAGGTAAAAGGTAGAAGACACTGCTTCAAATAGGAAATGGGATTCCTCTGACAAATAAGGGAGGTGTCTCAATATCAGGGAGGGATAAAAAACAGCAAACTGGACTTGTTATTTTTAGGAGCAAGTGTTTGAGTGGTTCCCAGCGAAGCCTTCCTTTGCTATTTCTTGGAGTTCTATGCTAGAGCTATAAACCTCCAAATGAGTTGATATCATTAGAGAAGCTCGACTGATCACTGGTAAAGAAAAAAAATGCAATGATTAAATCCAGAAGCCTCAGAGTAGGAAGCTCAGGGAGAGGTGCATGGGAGGAGAATAGAACAGAAATGGCTCTTAATACTTAATAACAAATAGCAATAATGACACAAGGTTGGGGACTAATTAAAAGTTTCTTAAGAGAGATTGAAAGTAATGGAAAGAGGAACTCATGCGTGGTATTTTGCCTGCCTGGAATCTGGAAGAACCAAGGCTTAAAAAACTTGGGGAAAGATGAGAACTCTGGAATCTCAGTTCAAGGGCTGGCTTAAGGCAACGTATTTGACCTTTATAGTTCATTTAGTCTCTGTAAGGCTTAATTCTTTCTTTGTTTTTTCATCTTTGAAGTAGTATACAGACCTCTATTATGTATTTTACTGTGTTTCAGGAACAGTGTACTCTATTTTATTTAGGAGAAGCATTGCTTAAATATCTTTTAAATAACATCTCATCCTTTGCACAGTGACAATTTTATGTTTCTACTAAAAAAAAAAAAAACCCTGTAATTCCTTAACTGGTATTTCATGTAAGGAAAGAAGGTAATGAAATTCAGAATTTAAATGATAGTCTTGGTTTTGTCCTCAAATACTCTTATTGCCAGTTTGTAATAATGTTTGATTTTTCCCACGAGGCCTGCTATGCTTTGGCATACTCCTTCATTCCTTCATCTTTGTCTGCTGGGAATGCTGGCGGAGAATGTCATTACCTCCCCTAATAATAAACAGCACATTGAGTGGTCAGTGTTGTCCTCAGGAGACAGCTGCATGCGAGGAGGAAAGGAAATAGCTGATAATATATTTATAATAATGACGCCTGAGGTGGAGACAGAGCTGGTAACTGAGTGTTCTTGAAAAACAAGACTGGTGATGAAGCATCAAAAACAAAGCAAAAAACAAGATATTTTTATGCAGTCTGTGACTCATTCCCCTCACTGTGACAAAGTATCTTACGGAAGCAAACTTCAGTGGAGGAATACATTACTTTGGCTCATGGTTTCAGAAGAACCGACCCATCATGATGAATGGAAAACCGTGGCGAGCATACATGGTAAGAGAAGTCGACAGGAAATGCCGGTGCAAGACTCTTTTTCATCTTTTATCCCTTTTTTCCGTTGGTGGATAAAAGAAGGGTAGAAGTCCAAGATGTGGTTCTGTTATGCTCAGGGTATATTCCCCAGGGCAGTTAATCCTCTAGAAAAAAAAATTCTCTTAAAGTGAGACTGCAGAGATGGCTCGGGAGTTAAAATTTTTTGATTTAAAGCAAAAGGATCTGAATTCATACTCCAGTTCTCATGTAAAAATGCCAGGTAGAAATGTCAGCAGCAGTAGTGTATGTAGGTAGTTTCATCCTTGGAAGGTGGAGTCTTCCCGATGTCATCTTGGGGCTCCTTCTACACATATTTAAGTGCCCGCTCCTACACATGCACTCCCACAGATAGGCACCTCCATACTCATACATGCAGAAAAAGGAAAGAAAGGAAACAAGAGAAGAGAAGAATAATCTCTCAAAGACACACCTAATGGTGTGCCTTACCAGCCAACTAAGTGAATCTATCCAGTCAAACACAGCTTCCCCAAATGCCTACTCTGTGGTTGTCGCTTCACTTAGTCAATATGAAAATCAACGAAAATACCTTACAGATAGATCTTAATTTCACACAGAACATATGGATTATACAAAATCAAAATGACAACTTAAGAAGCAGGAGTAGGAACCCACTCCAGACCAATCCTTTCAGTAATACTTTTCATTCCCTGCTTCCAGACCCCAAGTCTTCCAAATTAATTTTCCACTGCAGCTCTGAGAATGAATACAGAAGGAGATGATTTGCAGAATTAACTGAGTTATAATTTGCATTTCTGAATATGGTTCCTCTGTCAAACTACACTCATCTTTTCATCTCCCACTTCATTTCAGACAGCTCTTCACACTAGTTGATGAGTGTCTTTTTCATAAGAGGTTTTTAGAGATAGTCAAATGCATTCAGTTTTGTAAGCCAGGAACCACTCGACCATCTGAGGACCTCCACTTCAAAGATGCTGATCCAGTAATTTTGAAAAGATTCTAAATGTGGATGCTTTGTAAAACAACCCAGTTCTTCACCCCATTTATCAAAGAGTTAATTCAGGAAACTCTGATTGGACACAGAATCGCTTGGGGCAGATGTTGAATGAAACCTAAGTTGAAGTTCTGGGTCATGACCTTCATTAGTTTTTGAACTTCATACATTTTTTTCAAATTATACTTTTTATTGTTTACAAAAATATGAAAATATGTACTGTGTCACAGTACAGGTCAAACATTAAATCAACAAAGTGCCAACTTCATCCTGAGAATAGGGGATCTGTAGTTAAAGCAATAGAAAACCAGAGAGGCATAGATGTTAGGTTCAAAATGCTGGAAGCAGAATGACTGAGTGTGAATTTTAGTTGAGATTTTGGCTAGCACTTTCATATTGGATGAATTTCTTGACCACTCCCTGACTTAGCTTCCTCTTTTGCACCAAGAGAATATCATGTCTACTTGAGAATGTGGTTGAACAAAATGAGCACGTCATGGTACTTCTAAAACTGTCATTGTTGACATAATACAATGATGCCTGTCATGGTCTGAATGTGAGTTGTGTCCCACAGACTCATGTCTTTGACTCCTCAGTTGATGTTTGGGAAGATGTAGCAACAAAGTGAGGTGGAGCCTTGCTGGAAGAAAGTGTGTCACAGTGGGTGGGCGTTGAGGTTGGTTATTTCTTCCCTATTTGACCTTTAGGATAGTTAGCTCCTCCTTATTTCCCCTAGTTGTCTGCACTTGCATTTGCAGATTTGTCCTCTCTCAGCCTCTATGATGGATGTGAGTTAACTCTGCCTTGATCTTCTGCCAGCTAAGTATCTCTTTCCCACCATAATGGACTGTATCTCACCTCTGGAACTATAAACCAAATAAATCTCCCTTTCTCTCCTTAACTTGTTTTAGTCTCAGTGGTGTCTTGCAGAAGCAACAGAGAAAGTAACTGCTACAATACCCATGAAGTGCTACAAAGTGTCATCAATTGTTATTTTTTAAAGTATTTTATTTATGAGAGAGAGAGAGAGACACGAGAGAGAGAAACAGAGACAGAGAGAGAGAGAAAACAAACATATACTATGGTGTGGATTGAGGTCACAGGATTTCAGAAGTTGATTCTTTTTTCTACCATGTGACCTTATGCATATTGAATTCATTTTGACAAGTTTGTAAGCAGGTCCACAAACTAAGCTGTTTCACTACCCCCAAACTGAGTTTCATAGTTGATTTTTATTAAACAATAGTTTTCTGAGAACAGAAAATTCTGATATCTCTCCATGGCATGGAGCCCAGTATTCTGGCAAAACAATTGCTATCTAACAATCTTGAAGGAAGGAAGGAAGGGAGGAAGGGAGGAAGGGAGGAAGGGAGGAAGGGAGGAAGGGAGGAAGGGAGGAAGGGAGGAAGGGAGGAAGGGAGGAAGGGAGGAGGGGAGGAGGGGAGGAAGGGAGGGAGAAGCAGAGAGAAAGAAAGAAAGAAAGGAAGAAAGAAAGAAAGAAAGAAGGAAGGAAGGAAGGAAGGAAGGAAGGAAGGAAGGAAGGAAAGAAAAGAAAGAAAGAGAGAGAGAAAGAGATAGAGAAAGAGAGAGGGAGAAAGAGAGAGGGAGGAAGAGAGAGGGAGGAAGGAAAGAAGAAAGGAAGGAAGAAAGGAAGGAAGAAAAGAAGGAAGAAAGGAAGGAAGAATGAATAAAAGAAAGAAAAAGTGAAAAAAATTTTAACACTAGCATGGAGAATTTGAAGAAGCTTTAGTGAAGGCCTTTCCAAACAGCATCCAATTTTCCTCTATAGGAAGAAAGTGCTTGGCAAGACATCTTGCAGGAACTCTTGTTTTGTGTTCTAAACTTATGGCAGCACAACTCAGGGGGAATTTGATCCATATGCCTGTCATTTTGTCATTTCTTCTTGAGTCATCCAAATGTTTTTGGATGAAACTATTTTGATGTCCAACAGAAATTAGAAAAAGTCACAACATGATTTCATGGAAAGTTGCTTTCTGCCAGAAAAGAAGCCACATGTTGGTAAACAAATATGTGAACTGAAGGGAGGAGATGGATACTACTATGCTCAACTGGTAATCTTCATGGGTATTTCAATCACTCCCGCTTCACTGTCTTTTTTCTTTTCTTTGGTCTATGTATTTGTTTATGTTTTTTCTTTCTATGTCAATATCATTGGAGAGTAGGTAGATTTTGTTTTCCAATTGTGCTACAAAGGGTCATAAATAGGTCTCACTCATTTCTACACACACTTATACAGGAACAAAAATATAGTGCTGCAGAAGTTCTGGTGTTCATAGTCAGATAATGACATATTTGAAAGATTTCAATAATGGATCTAATCTTGCTGCTTTCACTAAGAGCTTCTGCAAAAATATGGCACAAAAGGAAAGTGCTGTGATTGATGGATAGACGCATTCACCTGCACATGCAAACTTTCTCTCTATTTTGAGTTGGTGGTAAGTCAGATTGGCAGCTGCATCTGTAATATGAGGCAGAAAATGTTAAGGGAATACAGTGGGATAGGTACTCTACAAAAATATAGGGGAGGCAGGGATTATTTCCTGGTGGATATTCGTTAAATGTCAATCGTGTTTTCATTAAATATCTTTTTTATTATTAATGCATTTTTATTATTATTTCAGCTCATACAAACTTAATAGGTACACCAGTTCCCTCCCTCCCCCCCCCCTACCCTCTGCTCCTCCTCCCCACCCCCCTCCCTTCCCATCCCCCAGTGCCTCCCGCCCCAATTCCCAGAGAGTCCTTTCTTGTGCATGCCTGATTTTCCTCTGGGCCCTCCTCTCCGATGATGTACAAGGACCCAGTGGCCTTTCCCTGAACCCTTTCCTGTGTTCCCCTTAGGTATAGGAACACTGCTGTGGCTGCCAATCCTTTGCCTCCAAGGATCTTGGTGCCTTTAGCATATGCTAGACTTTGTGAGGTCAACAGTGTGTTGGACAATGTGCAGGGCATGCAAAGTCCAATTATGATTGCTTCAGCCCTACTTGTATGGAGTATCTTACATATCATTGCTGCTCCCATCCTTTTGCTCTTACACTCTTCCTGCCCCCTCTTCCGCAAATTTCCCTGAGCTTCAAGATGGGGAGAGATTAAGCTGGCCTAGTTCTAGGTGGTTGATATAGAGTCTCCGAAGTTGTGGATTGTGGTTTGTTGATTTTCTTTTGCAGTTTTGCTGCTCCTGCAATGCCCTTCACTCCATCCTGGTGGGCATTGTATGTTACCCCCTGGCCAGAGACAAAAAGCTGTTAAACTAGAGTCTTGTGATAAAAGCACATTCAAAGGTAGATGTAATAAAAGTGGAAAACCACAGTGAGGGAGGGGTCTATCACCCATTTGCAAAATGGTTACTTTTTATCTGCCAGACTATATGCCCTCCTCTTCTGGTGAGATCATACCCCCTCAGTAGTAAATGATCAGGAACAAAAGTCTGTGAACTTAATCAGATGTCTCATTACTTATTTGGGTCCTTTATGGAGGCCTATTTTCTCTGCTGTAACACGGTCTCTTCTCTCCTTGTTTCTGGTGTGGCCCTCCTACCCCATCTTTTTTTTAACTTTATATTTATTTATTTAGTGTGTGTGTGTGTGTGTGTGTGTGTGTGTGTGTGTGTGTGTGTGTTCATATGTGTGTATCAGAAGGCACTGTGTATCACTGTGACTTTGGGAATCATCCTGGATTTCTTCTACCTCTTTCTGCTTCACTCTGGGATTTCCCAGGCCCCGCCCACGAGGATTAGATGTACAGGGTGCCACCATTTCCACCTGGAGTTTTTATGTGGTACCTGGGATCCGAACTCAGGACCCTCTGCTTACAAGGCAGAGTCTCAACCCCTGAGACATCTCTCCATCCCTCATTAAATATCTTAAGCAAAATATGAGAGGTTTCTCAAATAGGGAATTAGACTTTCTGAAACAACATTTGGGTTGCTTATATGTTGGCAAAACATTCAGACTAAAGGCTCAGAAATGAAAAAAAAACAGAGGTCTAGAAAGTAAATTTTTGTTTTGTTGTATGCAAACAAACTTTGTGGAAGGTATTTCTGAGGTATCATTGTGTTTTTCGTTATCTTCAAGTTACCCAGATCAAACGGAGCTTGGATTCTGTCTCTAGAGTCTATATCAAAGTGATCCTAAAAATACCAAATTAGGCCTGATCATCTCCAATGAAGATAATTTAACTTCATGACCCAATATTTTCATTTTGTATTTTGGATGTTTTGTGTGTTACATGGCATGAATGTTCACTTTTGATTGGTGTATTCCTAACTGACTGGGTTAAACAAAGCAAACGTAATGATCTTACCTCACGATACTGGAGGAAACAACAATGCTGTGATTGATGTTTCATCTCATTGACTCCAGGCTATAGAGTCTGAGTTAATCATGGGCAGGTGGTTCAAAGAGATTCAAGTGTGACTCTCATAGAATCTTGAACCTGAGTGACATGCACAATAATGCCATGCTTTGGTGAAGCATATCTTAGATTCTAAGCAGTTAACTTAGTGAAGCATAAGACCCTGACTTCAGAGTGTGGGATAAGGATGGTCAGCAGAATCCTGACTCTTGTTCACTACAAACCTTTATTTTTTCAGTTCTTTCTCCTGTTCCTTTCCTCTAATTCTGTTCTGATCTGTCTTTTACTCTTAAACACTGGAAGTGTGTCAAATTCTTACTAAGTAAAAATCATGAATATCTGCCACTTTTTGCAAGTTAGGTTTACATTTAGGAAAACTCAGATTGCACCAATGTCATGGTAGGTGTCTACTTATTTTTTTATTATTTTGATCTTATATTTAGTGCCTTAAAACATACATAAAAACAGGCAGACATAAATAATATTCACATACCAGTATATACACACAATTTTGTATTTGTAAAACTTTGCATTTTGTTATAGATTCTAGTACCAGAACTTTATGTATTTATTTCTGGGTTCAAGGCAGAGGTCTTGCTATGTCACCTCTCTTGGACTTGAACTTATGATTCTCCTGCCTCAGATCCATAGTGAATCATACAAGTGTGTGCCAGAACTAATGAGAACTTTCTATTGACAATACTCTACTTCTTTCCATTTTAGATATTGCTATAAGCTGTCAAAGTCACTTTGAGTTCTGAATTTTTTTGTCATCTGACATATTTCCATCAATGTCGTCTTCACTGAGACATAGGATAGAACTGTGGAACAGGTAGTATCAAAGACAGAGACTGAGGGTCTCCCTAAACCTAGTCTTTGGGGCTGTCATTTGTCCTTTAATTAACTCTCATGGGGACAACTTTCAACCAGGTATAAAGCCAATACTTCTTATATCTCCAATACGCACTGACCCTCACTCTTTCCCGTAACGACATCAAGGAAGACATCATGAAATAGATCCTGGATATCTAACTATGCTGCATCCACTTCCTTTTCCCTGATCTACCATCCCACACAAAAAGGCCCTCAAGAAAAATGAGGTCAGTCTGAGCTTATATAGTCTTAGTGAGCTCACGCCGTGACTGAAGTGTAAGTGGTACTCCTTCTGTATAATTAGAACTTCAGAACTTGGGAGCTGTAAGGGATGGCAGAGATTATCTCCTTCCAGCCTGTCATTCCACAAGTAAGTCTCAAGCTTGAAATAACTTTGCTCATGGTCACCCAGCTAGTCAGAGCTTGAAATGTAGTTATAACATAGATTCCTCTTTTCACACTTTTAGGAGGAGTGGAATTGACTTCAGAAAAGCATTTCTCAAAATATAAGCTATGGACTGTTGCTTCTGGAAAGGAAGAAAAATTCCTTACATTCAAATTGTGTTTTCAGAAACTCTACATATTGCTAGTAATTCACAATTTATTCAATTAAATAAACCTTTACTAAATGGTACATATCTATTGATCATCTGGAGATGTGGAAAAGAGATGATGAACAAGACAGAACTTTCAAAACATCTTTTAAGAGTTTCTTCAAGAGAAGGGACAAATATTAAATATCTAGTTGTCCAAATACATATATGGCTGTGAGTTATGACTTGTTTATTCTTAAGGATATTCAGGCATTTTCCCCAAAATTGCATGCATGCCATGCCAAATAATGGTGAACAGCAAACACCAGGTATGTCTGTTGTAAGCTCAGTCGTATAAGCATCTTGAGGTAAATAGCTATTAGTGCAGACTTGACAATTAAAGGCTGGAGCTCTGGGAATAATTGTAAAGAATTGGGAATTGAATTAATTTCTAAGTAAAGGCTGCAGAAGTTTGTCTGATTGATGGGGAGACCCAGCTCATGGTGAATAGGATCAGATTAGTCCCTTGGCCGGTGAATTGAGGGAGCTGGTTAGGAAGTTGGCATCCTTCTGTATACTTGGCCAGAAAAACTGATCTGGCAACTGAGGATATTTCCTCTCTCAGTAGTCCTGTGGACGGGTGTGTCCAGTTTCCTTGGCCCTTGGTTTTGGCATGGACTCTTCTGCTAGGCTGGAAAGGACACTGTAGCAGGCAATCTCTCATTCCCTTAAGTTGTTGGTCATGAATAACACACAAAGTGGACACCTCATTTCTGATCTCTGGTGATTTACTGGTAATCTTTGGAGTTTCTTGACTTGAGATGTAGACCCTGCCTCTCTCTTTCTTTTCAGAATGTTTTTTTTTTCTCTGTATCAGTGTTCGGATATCTTCTTTCTTAATAAGGATATAGTCACATTGGATTCAGGGCCTGTCCTACTCTAAGATGAAGTCGACATAGATACATATATATCT
Organism: Typhlomys cinereus; assembly: GCA_023101885.1. NCBI lineage: Eukaryota > Metazoa > Chordata > Mammalia > Rodentia > Platacanthomyidae > Typhlomys > Typhlomys cinereus. Next base: position 4,354,142 of record JALPQD010000130.1, on the reverse strand, counting down.
TTTACTCTGTCTTATCCAAGTAAAGTCCCATTCTGAAGTGCTGAGGGCCCTGATTTTAATGTCTGCATGGGAGGAGCATGATTTAGCTCATAACTATACCAAAATAGAAATCTGAGAAGGCTTGTCAAACAAAATTAAATGAATTTCTTTGAACATTGTGACCTTTGCATGTAATTTCAAATTTCTCATGCTTTTCTAAAAAAAGAAATTGAAAAGAAAGGATATTCATAAGTTATTCTAGAAAATATATATGGCCATGTCTATTCTTAAGGATTTTCATAGGTTATTCTGGAAAACAGGAGAAGAGACAATAGTAATATTTGAGAAAACTTTCAAGTACTATATATGAAATTTCAGGTAGGAGATATCTCAGTATTCAATGATGGTCAAGGGGCAATTTTTAGCCATATCACTAAAAAGAGCATATTCTGGCTAAAAAGGAGGCTTTTCATGAATTGTGTTAGTTCAATATATAGGTGTCAAACTGAAGATTGAAAATTGAGCGTTGGGCACATCTGTGATGAGCTAGTAGTTGAGGCAAACCCTGAACAAGCCTGCAGGAGATTGATTGATCTGTGAAGACCCTGTCTATAGTGGGCAGGACCGTTTTCTGGGCAGGTGTATCAGATGAGGGCGATCTGGTAAGATGGACTACTTCAGCATATTTGGACAGGCTTATAGAGCAGCAAGTGAGTATTTTTTCCTTCTTTCAACATTCACTGTATATAGAGTTGTGACCAGTTCCTTTAACTCCTGGTGGTGGTATGCATTCTCCTACAAAGCTAGACTAAGAACTCTCATGGAGAATTATAAGACAGAATAAAACCCTTTGTTCCCCTGAGATGTTTTGATTATTCATTCATGTGTAACAGAAATGTTAGGAAAAAATATAAACATGGAAAGACATTCTACATTATGGCTCAATGAGAGGTATAACCAGGAGGGTTAGTAAAGGCAAAGTATCTTGTCAGGGAAGCCTAATGAAGATTTGGAGAGTGGGCTGAGAGATCTTGTGTCTTGTTATCAGAGAATAAGTGCTCAAAAAGAATCATTAGCTTTTTTTGCTTTTTTTGCTTTTTTTTTTTTTTTTTTTTACTATGGAAGCGCTGTTTCAAGTAAAACCTATTTTAATGCTATGAAATTATGAAATTCTGGACAAAGAATCTTACTAGCACATTGAGCTTTAAGCGAGCTAAGTTTCAAATCACATTTCAGCCTCTTCAGCATAATAAGAAGTCCTACCATTACTTGTTTTGGAAGTTAGTTTTAGATCTCACTTTGACAATTGAGAAATGAGGTTTTAGGCACACCTAAGAATAATTATTTAGTTAAGGTAGGCATACTTAGTGTGCCTGTAGTATATTGCCTATTTGCATAGTTGATATTGCAAAACCAAGCCCTTAGTGGATGGGTCCATTCATTAGGCAGGTGGTAAGATGGAAAGAGAACTAGAGGTCAACTGGACATTATGGTAAATTGGAAGTGTGTTCCTCCTCTGCCTCTTTCTGTGGATGTGGCATGGCCAGTTTTCTTGGCTCCTGAATGCTAATATAGCTCTTCTTCTATATGGGACTATTGCTTGCATTCATGAGCATGAATAAACCCTTTATTTCGCTTAATTTTTTTCTCATGTATTTAACACAGCAGCAAAAGTATGAGGCTAAGACACTTGCGCTCTGCTCTACAGATTTTTCTTTGTTTCCTTTTGAAATAGTGACTCATTTGCTTATTAGGGTCATCCTCGTGATGGTTGGTTTACTTTAATTCAAATTACCAAGTGTCAAGCTTCAAAATATAGAAGTTGGCAGAGTAACCCCAATATAGAACATTGTTTACTTGTGTATCTTTTACCTCACACCTCTCTGGACTCACCCTCAACTCACAATGTCGTCTGTTTCAGAATAGAATTCTAATTGCTCATTAATATTTAGGAAAACTAACTCCTACAGAAAATTACCTTCCAGACTAATTAGCCAGCAATCAATTACAGATTTGGATACATTTCCATAGGCTGATGCAATTATATTTTAAAATAAGTTCAGAGGTATAAGAGGATTTGAAGGAGGCACCAAGGTGTCAAGAATTAAATAATGACAAAAGTCAAACAGGCTAATGTGTCAGTCTCCTTCATCCTGACAGTAAAGTAGACCTCCAAACACTCATGTTCAATGACAGCATTCATGTAGTAGGTCTGGGCGGATCCTATGCGTTCAATCTCCAGCAAGCCTACTGATAATTCCTCTAGAACTCAGATGACACTTGATTTTATACCATTTCTCATTTGCTTTCAGGAAATCAGTTTTTCACATGCTTCAGCAAAGAGTGACAGAAAACCCAAATTCTGATAGTGTTGCCCAATTATGCCATTTGTCATTCTTCTAGATAATGAATCCAGTTGGAGGGTAGCGCTGACTGGGTTGTACTAGCACTTCAGTAACACCATTAAAGGAGTAATTTTTCCATCTTCCTACTCTGCTTTCCCCAACAATGGCTTTGCCCTAAGTATATTTCTGTTTACAGAATGTGTAGAAAAATATCAGTGTTTTATTCACATATGACAACTCCCAAGGAAAAATGTTTTTCTTCTTCAGGTTTCATTCTAAGAACAACAACAAAAACAAAAATACTTTGACCAGGATATTTGACCATAGATATCATCATATGTTCTCCAGTGGAAATACTGAAATTGTTTGCAATTTGCCCATCCTCAGGGGCTCTATGATTAACTCATGATGATTATGATTAATCCTATATATACATTCTTGATTTCTGTTTCAAGAATCTTTTTTTGATGCATTTGAGTGCATCTTAGTGCACTCAGATCATAATATAATTTAGGCTGGAAATGTCAGAGAGGTGAATTCTAAAGGGATAACTATCAACAAATCAAGAAAGGGGATTTCAAATCCTGCTCCACTTCATTACTTGTGGGCTAGAATAAAATCTGGGCACCAAATAGGATCTTTACCAATAACACCTTCTGGTTGCCCCCCAAAAGAAGAATATGTTAGTTAGGGCTTCCTTTTTGGCATCTCCATGTCACCCATTATTCCTCCACTGTGATTCATGTTCCTATAAGCTGCTTCTACTTACTTGTTCTTATTCAATTCTGTTTGTAAGAGAATCAGTTAAATCATCACAACTAAAGCAAGAGGGGAATGTGTGCCTTGCATTATTTCAATTGTCTGCATGTTCCTGATAAATTTATTGCCAAACAACCTAGTGGAACAAAGAAGTTTTATTCTTGCTTATGACTTTCCATTGCAGTTCATAGTTCTGCTTGGAAGGAGAGTTCATTCCAACACCAAGAGCCAAGGGATATGGTCACACCATATTCATAGGAATAGCTGAGACAAGGGAAAAATCTTCCTCACTTGCCAGATTTGAGTCTGCCCACATATACTAAAGAATATCAAATTACTAGTCATCTCCTATTTATCCACCTTCTCAGAAAACATTCTCACTTAGGATGGACTGAGTCTTCTCTCAGTCAATTAGACAATCTCCTGTAGGTTCGTTGAGGATTTGCTTTAACTATCAATTTTTCACAGGTATGTCCAGAGGTAAATCTTCAAATGCCAAGTTGACACCTATCTGTAACTATCACTCACCCCAACCGATTTTGGTGAGTGTTTCAGAAAGTATGCTCCCAGGCCAACATCATCAGCACTACCTAGAAACTTTCTAGAAAGTAAAAGCTCCAGAGTCCTATCCTTCACTTGTAGAATCTCCAGGGCCAGAGACCAGCAAAGTGAGTTTCATTGACCCCTGTGGACTGACTTTGATGCATAGTAGTCATAAAGTCAGATGACTCAAGGATCTCTAGTTCTGGAGGGGAAAATCTTTTTTACTCTTGAAAAGAAAGATAGTTCAATTAAGAAAGGCTAGTGAGCTGGGTCAATCCTGACTTCAAAACCAACACTTATTTTGCCTTGCAGTCCAGAGAGAAATGAAAACTGGAAATTGTGAACTCTGCCTAAAGACAGCAATGTGCTTCGTGGTCAACTGTGCAGGGCGGAAGAAAGAGGTCACCAAAGACTTGGTTTTGCTTTTTGGGAGTCACAGTATATATTCCTTCACTAGCAATAGATCCGGTGAAAATGCAGATAGATAAAGCGCTTTGACATTTACATTCAGCAAGAAATGAATAAGAATAGTCAGGGAGAGGATAATAGCATGGCATGAAGCTGTTGCTCAGGTTAGATTACTTATGGGAAATTGTTCCTTGTATTGCTATAATGCCAAGCTCTCTCCTTTCCTCCTATGGGTACAATATTAGCACGGCCCCTGATTTTCAATCAGTAAATGAGAGAACAGATATTAAGTACCTAAGAGGGATCTAGAAAATATTCAAGATGATTCCCTGAAAACTGTACCATCCCAAGGACTCAGGACCTGCTTGGGAAAACTTAACAAGTCAATGAATTCAGATGCAGCATGCACTGAGTAATTGAAACACTCAGGCTAGTACATTGCATACATGATGTTTGGTTTAGGAAATACATATATTAATAAACAAAGAGGTAATATGGCAAAACAGAGCAGATCTAGTATCCAGCTGTGTCCATTAGAGAGTCTGTGGAGAGAAAAGCTTTTTAGTACTATGGATTTGTCATGGTTCTGCAGGTTGGGACTAGGGAATATAACTGAGCTGTAAATCCCTTGCTTCACATGCTCAGAAGGGCAACATCACCATCACCACCATCATCGTCATCTATGTTGATCAGCTGCATTTTCTCTTCCTGATTCTTTTTGCTCACTATTAAATGAAGGTCTTCAATCAGATAAGCATATACTTCAAAACTTCCATGGAAAACTTCTCTAAGCATATTAAAACACATAGAGCATTAAAATTGTAACATAGGCAAAGCACAAAGGTTGGGTACAATGCAAACGTTTTAGAAGTATCACGTTCATAAAATTTGAGCATAATTGTTTTTCTAAAGGACTCTTAACTGAATGAGACTTCTGTGACTAATGAATCTATAAGAAGAAAATGCTATTTATACCATTTTGTTCTTTTATTTTTAAAAGTTACCAAGATACAACACAGAATGACACCCCTGAGAGTCCTATCATAGGATTTTCGTGGAACATGCTAGAAATCACATTAGAGGACTCATCCAGCCACCCTCATGTTTCTCAGACAGGTAGCTCAGGCCATGTCGTGTTCCTTTCAGTGAACAGCAAAGGTATTTGCAGTGGGAATAACTGCTTTCTGAGAAGCTTTTGGGTTGTGATTTCCTTACATTGATCCAGCAACTTTTCAAGATATTCTGGCAGGGGTCGGGGGAGTTAGTAGGTAAAGCACTTGTGGTGCAAGAATTAGGATCTGAATTTACAGACTCAGAATCCATGTTGAGCTGGATGCTATAGCGCCTCTCTATAAATGGGAGGCAGAGATATGAGACTCCCTGTAAATTCAGAATCCAGTGAGCCTGACTTACACAGCTATAAACAACAAGAGACCCTGCCTCAAATCAGGGTCAAATCAGAAAATAGTGACCTCTGATGTTCACATGTGTGCTATGACATGTCCAAATGTTGTCCAGAAGCATACACAGACATAGACAGACAGATACACATACACGCATACACTTACGTATGCATACACACGCATTTTTAAAGTTTGCAACACATTATTAATACACTCATTAATTTAACCCCTCTCAGCAAGTCTTGCTTTTCTTTTCTTTTTTTTTCCCCCAGTGATTAACTGTGGGATGCAGGGGAAACATGGACTGTCTCAATGGCACCTTCTGGATCCTCCCCTAGACTCTTCCACTTCACTCTGAGCTCATTTGCTTATAGATATTTCTGCACTTCAGAATTGTGATTTCCCACCCAACTGTTCTTTTTTTCCTCCTGCTGTGTTATTTTGAGTCTGACTCTGGTCTTGGGAGAGACTGTAAGTGTACTATATATTGAGCACACTGCATAGTAAGTCTCTTCATACAGGAAACCCCTCTTAGACACACTCTCTGAAACTGACAGTGCTGGTTACTGGCCAGCCACTAGCTTTCTGCCTGTTGCCTACATCTAAGCATCCCAAGGACTGAATAAGTTCTCAACTGTGTGTTTCTATAGGTATTTGAGCATTTAGATATGCCCAGTGGGGAGGGTGATCTGAAGGCAGATGTCAAATAGGCAAAGCAGAATGGTGAAGCTAAAAACTCAGACTCCATTCTCTCTCCAGAGGTATTATTTGGGAAGTCCCACCTCTTCTTTCACCCTCTTTGTCTTTTTGTGATGGAAGGAGCTTGTGTTAGAGGATCACTCTAAAATTGTCTTTGGCTTTCATGTGCATTTATTTTTTAATGTGAATTGACCAAGTCAAACTTAGCAATCAATGAGGTGACTTGTGTCACATTGGAGAGCCCTCACGACCATTTTTGGAGTCAAGGCGCTTGAAGCCTTCCACCTCCTGCTCCTCACAGAGAGGATGAAAGCCTCCTTGTTGGCCTGAGCTTGACTTCTCCCTTGACCTTTGCATTGCCTTTCCAATTTCCATTTCCAGCCAGGTCTTTGCTCCCCTCAGGCTAGACTAGATTTCTCTGAAAGAGTAAAAACTTCACCCAGTGATATGAGCGATATTTGAAAATAAAATGTAATTGATTTCACAGTTCTTTGAACCCCTCCTATCAGAAACTCATTTTGTTCTCTTTTTCTGTCTCACAATATGAAAGTGATTTGAGTAATGACACTTAGAAACACCAGTGCATAAAGGCACCTCATTCTCTCTCTCTTTCAATTTGTTCCTGAGAAAAGTGTATGTGTTTGTTTGTGTGTCTGTGCAAAATGGCTGTTTGTTCAATCCATATATACTTATATTTGTGTTTTTCAGTGTTGAAATGAATTTGTGAATCTTAATACACTGCTTGTATAGTAAAAAACAAACAGCAGAATCTGTGGTGTGTGTATGTGCACTATTTGTGCACCAAATTCATTTTTCCTTTTTTATTTATTTATTTTTCTCCCACATTTTATTTTTCCTAATTATACAAACTCAATAACTACCAAATTCATTTTATGCATGTAATATATATCTAGTATGATTGCTGCCAAATAGAAAATTTAAAATGTGAGGCTATAATCAAGTCATAATAGCAAATAATTGTTGTGCAAGCATTTTTACAAGCATTTTTTACAAGCATGTTTTGCCTGTGATTTAAGCATGCCTGAGGATGACAAGACTTCTGTCCTTATATAGGTCCTTACATAAGTGTATGTTTGTCTATGTGAATCGTCAAATGTCTATGCCACTAACTAAACACATGTATAGTTAGATTGGCATTCTATTCACATTCTTATCCAAAGAAAAAAATAAGCAAAATTCACCTTTTTTTTCCTGGATGGATTGGACAGCTCCTGCTGGTGTGGGCAGTAACTGTGAACCATAGAGCGCATGTCTCTGCCAGACAGGTATTAGCTGTCAGTTCAGGCAGGATGTTGTCACCAAACTGGATTGTGCCCTAATTGTCTGGCAAGGGGAGAGGTGCGGCAGATGCCACTGATGAACCTAGTAATCTCTCTCTCTCTCTCTCTCTCTCTCTCTCTCTCTCTCTCTCTCTCTCTTTCTCTCTAGCACTACAGGGACAGAGTTGTCCCCTCAGACACTACCCCAGGAGTTTTACTCAATGACACATGGCTGGCTGAACTTGGTGCTGATTGAAATGTTGGTCCGGCAGAAGCTGTTGATGCTGGACAGGCTCTGCACACCTATTTTTCATCAATTGCCTACCTAGATTTGTGTGAGCAGCAGACCTGTGCTTGCTGTCAGTCAACCTGTCTGCTCTTTGCTGGAGGCATGTCTGAGTGGTCAGTCATGCCAGTGAGGGTTGGTAGGAGAGAATTAGGGCTTTTATTTATACAGACCGTTAGCTTCTTTCAGTAGGCAGAAGGGGCTCCTGTGTGAGAGCTTTCGTCATTGCCCAGGGGAATATCTGTGGATGCCCTATCAGGTTGAGGGAAGAGCAGGATCCCAGGATCACAGTCTCCAAGATACAGGGCATTTGCAGAGGATTTTGTGGGAATGTGGAGTTATAATGAATAAGGACATTCTAGTTTTGTGGTATGTAGATAATGATGCTCATTTTCTTTCTACTGGCCTCAAGTCTTTGTGAAAATTACTTCAAAAGACTCTACAAACACTGAATTTACTAACACAATTATAACAGTGAGTACCCGTGTTTATATAAGAGGAAGAATCTGTTATCCCCTAAGGAAATCTGGCCCATTGATAAGATGCGCTGGAATATTACTTTGCCAGCCACAGAGATACAGGAAAGATGAGCAAAACCTTGTTTATAGAGCTCAAGAATCCAGGTCTGGCCAGTTCCTGAGGCAAACTACCTATCAATGTTTTTGCTTGGATGTTTCAAATAACTGCACAGTCAGACAAACACCTTCATCTGCTCACCAGGCTCCAGGTGAATCCTTCCTCCCCTGAAACCAAAGATAAAAGCTTCCAGTAGCTATCAGTTCTTTGTTCCATCCCCAACCAACTAAAATATGCTGAGTCTACCTCACCTGTCGTGTTCGCACCTCTCTCTGTTCCATCACACCCAGTCTGATAAATGCTTCTTTGTGCTTTGAATTGGCAAAGCCCTTCTAAATGGTATTGCTGACTCCTTGCTCAGGTCCATACTCCACACAGAAGCCAGTGTGACTAAAACCTGATCGTACCAATACTCTCAGAATAATGTGCAGACCAATGAGCGTAACCCATGAAGACCTCATGACCCTGTGCATGTTCAGTTTGTTTTGCCCCAGTTCTTCATGATGTGTTCTACTCAGTATGAGTTTCTCTCAAGTTCCACAGTAGACCACACTTCCTGCCATGCCAGTCTTTCTTATGTGACTCTTGCACATGAAGCAGGTGACTTTCTACTTTGCTCATCTGACCACTCACTATATGTCAATTTAGCTTGCTTCCTCTGAGAACATTTATGTCGCCCATTGCAAACGATGCATCCTGACAAGTCAACTCCACACCAGATTTTGTTTCCCTTGAACAAACTCATTGCTTCATATTAGGTTCACTGAAATAATTGGCATTCAATATTTTAGAAAAATCACCATTCTGGTGCAAAGAGTGTATCTAAATAAGTCACCTTTGAGGCCAAGCACAGTTCTTAACTATGGAAAATATCCCGTAAGTGCTTGCAAAGTAAAAAAAAAATTCAAGTTTAATTCATAATTCTATATGTGTAATTATGTTGAACTATATTATATGAAAGAAGTCATGACTACACTGTAGTTCTTGAATATGAATTCCTGTGAGTAGGACTGGTATCTAACAAGAAGGTATTTCCTTTTACACTGAGAAAAATCAATAATATAAGCATTAACTTAATATTTGATAAATTGATGTACTCTTATATTAAATGCTTATCTTATATCATAACACACATATTTTATGTCATGTGATGTGCTTAGGAAGAATACTATGTTTCTCAGTTTTCCTAGAGAAATATCCTCAACTTCAAGGAAAAACTAACATGTACCACAAAGGATCTGGATAGCTATCTAACAATGGACTCTAAAAGGAAAATTTTTCTCAAATGCTGAATTAAATTCTAAGATCAATATATTAAGCTAGTTAACTATATATTGTGCTAGTCATAACTATTCTGCATTAATGATAGCTATATAGTATATTCTAAGTATATATCTATAATATACCATTACTATGCTCTGTATAATATACATATACTATACCATTACTATGCTATATATATATATATATATATATATATATATATATATATATACCACACTAGTTATATTCTAAAATACTTATGGTATTTTCATGTAAATATAGAAAAGGATTTGAAATCATCTGATAAATTTTTTAAAATTTATTTTTCCCCAATCATACAAGCTCAATAGGTACTCTGGTCCAGTCCTCTCCCTCTCTCCACCTCTCCTCAGTCCCCCTTGCACCCTCCCCTCTTGCCCTTCTTTCCACTCCCCCTCCTTCCCCCTCTCCCAGTGCCTCCTGCTTCCCCTCTCCCCCTCCCATACCCTGGAGCATCCCCCTGTGTGAACTCCAAACTGCCCTCTGAGTCTTCCACTCCAGTGAAGTGTTAAGGACTCAGTGGCATAGCCCAGAGCACCCCCTCCCCCGGGGTTCCTCCTTAGTATAGGAACACTATTATGACTATTAATCCCTTGCCTCTAAGGAGCCTACTGCCTGTGATCCATGCTAGACCCTGGCGGGGGGAGGGGAGGTCGACAACCCGTCAGTTATTGTGCAAGTCATGCAAAGTCCCACTATGGCTACTGTGGCCCTAACTTGTGTGGAGCATCTTGTATATCTTGGTCCTCTCCATCTTTAGGCTCTTACAATCTTGTCCCCCTCCCCTACAAGTTTCCCTGAGCTTTAGGATGGGGAGAGATTCGGCTGGTCTGGTTCCCTCCTAAAAAAAGACAAAAGGCTGCTGTTTAAATGAAGATCTTACTATAAAAGGAGATTCAAAGGTATATGGAATAGGAAGAGGAGCTCCCTGACCGGACCAGGGAGGACTCCCTTCTCCTCAGGTAAGGCCCTTAGACCACACCCCAGACCCCAGGTCACCTGCCCTCCCCCCACCAGCAATCAGAATGGCAGTCAGTCTGCTCTGGCACTGGGACAGGCACCCTGCTGCCCTGGACTGGAAAGGGACAGACTCTCTGCTCCTCAGAATTTAGCAAAGCCCAGAGAAAACATAAGCAAAGCTCTAGGGAACAAACACCATACATCTGATGAATTTTCTAAAAACATATGCCACACATATCTTATTTTGCTTTTTATGTCTCATGGACACAAATCATGTCCAATAGAGCTATCATATGGACCACTTATACCACTTTAAAATAATTATGTTAAAAAGATGAGGTCAACTAACTATAGAGGCACCTATAAATCCATGTTTGCATAACACTATTTAAAATATTAAATAATGTAATCAAATTTGTTGCCCATTACTGAATGAATGGATGAAGAGATTGCAGTGAATATACATGTGGAGATTTATTCAGACACAAAAATGAAATGATGTGGACTGTATGAAAATGGACACAACTGAATATCATATTAAGCAAAATAATCTAGACTCACACAGAAAGATTACATGTTTTCTCTCATTTGTGCAATTTTGGAGTAGATAGACATGGAAGTAAAGGAAAAGGATTAAGGCAAGAGGGGAGAAAATTAGGAACGTTATGTGTGAAAATGGCACAATGAAGCACATTACTTAGTATAATTAATACACACTCATAAAGTGGGTTAAATGCAGTACAACTGGCTGGAAAATCAAGTGCATTTCTACAACTGAGAGGCAATGACATGCCTATGGTTATCTTGTAACTTTGGTACTTTCAAATATAGTCCTTAGAGCTGGTCATCAGCCAAATGCTACAAACTCAGGGTGCAGTTGGGGGTGGTCTTTCTAGAATCATTTACAGGGAAAGTGTCCTGAACATTAATGCACAAATTGACTCGAAGCCTAAATAATATCACTTGTCTATTTCAGTCCATCTCTTGCTCCTCCTACAAATACCCTCTCACTGAGCTCCAGTGGCATTCTTTCTACAGTGTTCCTAGCTGCTAGACGTGATTGCACACAGTGACTCATGCCCTCAGCTCTCTCATGCAGAGAAGACAAAGCTTTTGAATTCTCTTGCATTATTCCTTTATCCTCACATACCCTCACTATTGAATGCCATCTGCAAATTTAATTAGCCAGCAATTTATTCCCTTTGCCTAATCATTAGCGAAGCTGAATAACTTGATGAAAAGGAAAAAAAAAGAGAAACTTTCTCACTTGTATTTCAACCTTTTGATTTAATTTTCTTTGTAAGATGCAACTTTAAAAATAATCTTTATTTACTATTTGACAACATCAGGCATGTGTGCAATGTGCCTTGAGCATATCCGAGTCTTGATGCCTGCACCCTCCCAATTTATCCTCTCCTCACCTTGTAATCTTTCCTCTGGAATTATTTAGTATTGCTCTCATTTGCATGGAGTGTGGCCAATCTACTGGAACATGGGCTACCCACCACTGGACGTACCACCTCAAGAAATGATTTCTTTCCCCTATCAATCAACAACTTCCAATAGCTCTTCAACTACAAATGCAGTCTTGTAAGTCTTTCCCTAACCACACTAGAATGTTTACTAGCTTGACATTGTGCAGGTCTTGGGAAACATAGCTACATCTGCTGTGATTTCATGAGTGCAGTGGCTATTGTTTTGCCTTTTCAGCATATTGGGAAAGGAGAAGGCAGGTGTGGGATCTCAAGTCAGGGACATGAAAATTTAATAAGGGATAGTAAAAAGTTACAAGAGTTTTCAAAAAAGAAACCAGGAACTGGAGAACTGGTTTAGTGGGAGTAGAGCTTGCTGCTCAAGCTTGTAGAAATGAGTTTGCATCCAGCACTCATGGAAAATTTCAGATGTTGCCATCCTACATGCCTGAAACCAAAGGATTTCAATGTCTTTTTTCACCTCTAGCCATGTGCCCATAAACACACATTCACCATATAGTGTACATTTACTCCACTATACACACACACGCACGTGCACACACACGCACACACACGTGTGCGCACACGCATGCATACACACAAACACAAAACACATATGTGCACATACACATTCACACATACATACACATACATGCATTACACAGATAATGCACATATATTTACAACATATGCATACATGTGCACATATGCATGCACAATAGCACATGCACATGCATGCATATAAAATGAAGCAAAGAGCAGGAGCACATTTGAATTTTATTTTCCCTTCAAAATTCTAAGAATTCTCAAAAGTATTTCCTCATTTGGGGGAGCTTGTTTCCATGTTATTATTATTCTTATAGAGTCCCTCATAAAGAATCTGGTTCTCTACTTAGTCTGGCCTTTTAAAAAAAAGAAATCATTTCTTTTCACTGTTATTTTACTTTATTCCCTTGTCTCTGAATCAGCCAGGCAATTAGCCCAGTCTTCTATTCAGCTGTGAGTCTCCGGGAAATTTCTCCTGACCTTTGGGAAACAATCCAGTACCTTGCATCAGAGAGAAGGCTGCTCTTGCCTTTCATCAGCTGTGGCTCCAGATGGTGCTGAACAGCAAAAATGGCTGACATTGGTCAGCTTCAGCCGCTTCCTCCTCGCTGAGGTCTCTTGAGTCTCAAGCACTTAGAGAAAGCAGTACTCACTAACATTCCGCTAGATGTTTTCATTCACCATCATATCTTCTTCCACCACTTCTCCTGAGCATAAAGCATTATTCTTAAATGCAAGTAGCTGCTTATCAATTAAAGGATGCTATGCCACTACAGGACCCAGGGAGAGGTGTCATTGGGAAGATCTGTGTACTAGAAAGACACTATGATATTTAATTAACTGCACGGCTTTTTTCAATGCATCCTCTCTGTAAGATTCTTTTTCTTTTCCTGAAAGAAAGATTATCTATATACTTCAATCTACTAAGTTTTAAGGCAGAAAAAATAAAAAGTATAACTTACAGATTTTGCATTCAAAGAAACATCTATAGGGCACACAAATAAGCATAAATTAGTATTTATTGAATAGAAGAATCCATAGGGTCATTGCAAGGCTGAAATGGAAAAATGCATAGAATGCATTTTAAAGGTGCAAATTAAGCATTACAATCACTATCTGCATTATTACTAATGGCTTTAAATTTACTACTGACTGAGAGGACTTTGGAATGCTTAGGAAATGAAAATTGTTTTGTTATTCTTTCCATTTGGTTTGCATTTGTTTGTTAATTTAGTTATTCAGTCAGTTAGTTGGGTAACTAGTTAATTAGCTAGTTACTTACTTTTGCTTGATGATACAAGGTGAATATGCCTGGTTACCCATGTGGAAGGGTTATGGTTAAGCTTGTATATCACTTTTATTACAGGTGTGCACCAGGCTGTGGCTGAATTCAGAGTCATGGACTTATATAGACATGTCATAACATTGATTAACAAGCACTGGATATGTGGAATCCATGGAAGTGAAGTAGAAAATACTATTAAAATTGAAGTCAAAAGAAAGGAAGTCTGGAATATGTTGTACCAATGGGTTCAGGAATTCTAATGAGCTTTTCAGGGTTTCTAATTTCCCTAAGCTGCTGACTAAGGAGAAGGAACAGTACACTGAATAGGCCTGACGTCATCAGTGGAACACTGTTTAGGACGGTCTTCAATTCATAGGGTTAAAACAACATAGACACTCTTCCTATGGAATTTCAGTGAATTTTTATAGTATGTAGGTGCCCACACAGTCAGGAATCATAGGTAGTCTCTGAGCCAAGGCTTTGTGTTTAATTAGCACTACAGTTACAAGCAACTCAATTCTGCAAACAACCATAAAAAATGCAGAAAAATTTGAACTTTAGATGAGATCACAATCATCTAGTCTGCTGGATCTTGAAGACAGAACTAGCTGCATGAGACACAGATACCTGATTGCAAGAATCTGCCAGCAATTCTGGCCCTGGAAGGTTTTAGCCAGGAAAACCCCAGAGCAAAGCCATAAGTATAAAGAGCAATCAAAGATGGCTTCCAAAGTTACCCTTTTGAGTACTTTCTTGTACACACCCTCATACACACATGTAGACCCATCCATATGCAAACACACATTTGCAAAACAAATCTCAGTCCTCATTGATATATGTGCCATTTTTGGCAAGAATGTTTGGTGGTTTGTAACATAAAGGAAGGCTCACACATGTTGGATAATTTTTTAAATTAATTAATTAATTTACTTATTTCTGCTTATAAAAACTCCACACTCCATACTAGTTAGGGCTGAAGCAATCATAATTGAACTTTGCATGCCCTGTGCATTGTCCAACACACTGTTGACCTCACAAAGTCTAGCATCTGCTAAAGGCACCAAGATCCTTGGAGGCAAAGGATTGGCAGCCACAGCAGTGTTCCTATACCTAAGGGGAACACGGGAAAGGGTTCAGGGAAAGGCCACTGGGTCCTTGTACAGTCATTGGAGAGGACGGCCCAGAGGAAAATCAGACATGCACAAGAAAGGACTCTCTAGGAATTGGGGTGGGAGGCACTGGGGGATGGGGAGGGAGAGGGTGGGGAGGGGGAGCAGGGGGTATGGGGGGAGAAGGATGTATTAATAAAAAAAACTTAATAGGTACACTAGTCCCCTCTCTCCCTCCACCCCTCCCTGGACCCCCTTGCTCCTTCCCCCTTTTCCCATTCCTTTTCCCCCTTCCCTCCCTATCTCCCAGTGCTTCCTCCCCCCATCCCTGGAACATCCTTTAATGTGTATGTGAAACTTTCCTCTGAGCCCTCTTCTCTGATGAGGTTTAACTCTGATGTGTTCTCCATAAGTATAGGAACACTATTATGGCTGTTAATCCCTAGCTTCTAAGGATCCTAGTGCCTTTAGTCCATGCCAGACTCTGAAGAGTCGATAATGTGTTGGTCATTGCACAGGTCATGCAAAGTCCTATTATGATTTCTTCGGACCTAACTTGTGTGGAGTATCTTGCAGGATAATTCTTATCTCTATTTCATTTCCATACCAAAAGTAAGAATAGAACCTCCTCTAAAGTTTTCAAATGTACAATAACTAGTCAAATAGAAGATATTGTCCTCTTTTCTATGTTTAAGATGTTGCTTAAATTTAATATTCCCCAAATAATTTATTATGAGATTAAGTTCTTCAGTTGTCTCTTGATTACAGTTGCCAAATGACATGACTGTAAACAACTGCTTAGTAAACAAAAGCTGGAAACTTGGGGCCATCCTTTCTTTCATTTTCTTGATTCTGCAACATTGAGTTGATTGCCTCAGGATCTGAGAAACTTGGAGCTTTGGCCTCTTATGCGCTTTTTTACTATTCTTTTGTTGTTTTAAACTGTTCATACTGTGCATTACTTAAGCAACCCTAAGACATTAATACAATAAATATAAAAATCCCCTTTAGTGATTCATGACTCATAATAATCAAATCAATTTGCCCCAGATAGAAATTCCTCTGTGTTTCAAGAACCAGCAAGTAATCTACATTTCCAGAAAACTCCTCTGGGAAGTTATCCACATACAGTTTGTTCTCACATTCTGATTCTTTCACAACATATATTCTGATTCTGATACAATGCTTTTACCACTGACCTCCCCAGATACAATTTTCTTGACAGGTTCTGCCCTTGAGTAAAAACGTTTTCAAGGGCTGTGAAAATATTAGTTTCTCCATGCATCATATGGTTTACATATGCTTTATCTCTCTTGTGTTCTGTGTTGGGAGCTTGACCCATTATGTAGTGGCACTAAAAAATAGCAAAGTCTTCAGGAGTCAGGGATCATTAGTAAGAGGAGATTAGTTTATGGGGCTTTGCAATCAGAAAGGATCAATGTTTGACCATGGGAATGGGTCCACTCTTGAGAACTGGATTAGTTACTGTA
Source organism: Typhlomys cinereus (assembly GCA_023101885.1). Taxonomy (NCBI): domain Eukaryota; kingdom Metazoa; phylum Chordata; class Mammalia; order Rodentia; family Platacanthomyidae; genus Typhlomys; species Typhlomys cinereus. The sequence continues at coordinate 4,337,700 of JALPQD010000130.1, read as the reverse complement.
TGTTGCAGTAACTGCATTCGTGATAAATTCATGACCAGAACACTTTAACAGAACAAGGAGTTTAGTTTTGGCTTATGATAGTCCAGTTACAATTCTTATCCTGGTTAGCAGGAGAGCCCATACTACCATACTAGAAGCAATCTAGCCACACTTTATTTCTGTAGTGAATGAGAGGGGGCCAATCCTTACTTGACAGACCACTATGCCTGGCCAAGTATACAGAAGGATATCAATATTTTAAACCAGTTTTTTTCCATCTTATTCACTGCATAGGGACTACTCCCGGCCACCATGGGCTGGGCTTTCCTTATCAACTATACAATCTCCTGAAAGTTCTTTCTGGGCTTACCTCAATTATCAATTCTCTTTTTTTTAATTTATTTTTTCCACTCACACAAACTTAATAGTTACCCCGGTCCCCTCCTTCCCTTCACCCCTCCCTGAATCCCCTTGCTCCCTCCCCCTTTTCCCTTTCCTTCCCCCCTCCCTTTTCCGAGTGCCCCCCCTCCCCGCAACTGATCCCTGGAGCATCCTATAGTGTGCATGTCAAACTTCCCTCTGGGTCTTCCTCTCTGATGAGGTGTAAGGACTCAGTAGCATTGCCTAGAACTCTTTCTTGTGCTCCCCTTTAGTATAGGAACACTATTGTGGCTGTTAATCTCTTGCCTCTAAGGATCGTAGTGCCCGCGATCCATGCTAGACTTAGAGGGCTCAATGATATGTCGAACTACCAATTCTCTATAAGTAAATGTGCCCAGAACTTGAAACCTCAATCACCAAGTTGGCACCTGTACCTATCTGTGACACTATGAGACCAGGTTACTATAAAAAAGTGACAATTTGTGTAGCTGATCTCTTTCACACTTGCTGCTTGACACTCTTGGGAGCTTATGGAAAATGCACCATCCATCTGCTGACAAGGGAAGGTAGCTAGCTGTGTGCTAAAATTTGCTCTTAGGCCTTCAAGATGGTTCAGTAGGTAAAGGTCTATCACCAAACCTGATGACCTGTGTTCAATCCCCTGAATCAACATGGCAGAACAACTCCACAAGTTGTTCTCCGTTATCAATACTTCTGACATGACATGTTTACACATGAGCGCGCGTGCACGCGCACACACACACACACACATACACACACACACACACACACACACAATCTAGATAAGTAAATGAATGTAAAAAAAAAGTTTAAAAGTTTTCCTCATCAGATCCTGACACCCAATCACCGAGTCTTAACATCTAAAACTTTGACCTATGTAGAGCTTCTCTTTACAAAAGTCCTTAGCATCAGATATTTTTATTATAGCAACACAAAATAGACTAAGAAATTGCATTCATATGGAAAGGAGAAAAAAAAAACAGGAATGAATGAAGTTTTTCATGGATTCAATGAGGCCAGATTTCTAAATACAATGTTGAATTTCTAAATTTTCCCATAAAAAATTACAAAGCAAGATTATTAATCTTAATTCATAGATGAGGCTTAATCAATCTTGGCACATTTTGGGTTTCACAAAATTGAGCAACTAAGGCGAACACAGACGAGGTACCAAATCTTTCCTAGATTTTCCTATGCTGTATTACTGTTGGGAGCTGAATAATTTTTTGGATGATGATGTGCTGATAAGCTGGTAGAAATATAATAGGAATTTAAAAAATAAAAATCATTTTAAAAGACTTACGATGAAATATGTGAAATGATCCTTCTGAGTAAGTCCTAAATTTATCACCATTTCATTGACATGGTGAATGAATTATATATACAGCATTATAATGATGTAATATCTCAACAGCCCTCGATAGCTTACTGAATTGAAGGGTATGGCAGGGTAGAATTTAAGAAAGGCAAAAAGGACAAAAATAAGCTCAAAGTCATTTGGCATGCTGTGCAGGGTTTCTACCAGCCACAATCCCCGTATGTGATGGCAATTGTTTAATTCAATGCATTGCAAGAACCATACATTCTCTTTGCAATGGGGAAATACATAGTGAGAAATAAACCCATCTTTTCAGAGCATAGGTATTGGTTTTTCTTCTTTTGTTCTTAACACCAAGTCTCAGTTTCTTTGGCCCTTTCTCCATTGCTCGCTTCTCTTTCTCTGTCTTTCCTTTGATCTCTTTCTGTCTCTGTCTCTCTCAGGTCTTAAGAGTCACCCTCTCTAATTGAATTCAACATCGTAACTTGTAGATTGGTGATCAGGGGCTCATATGTTTATGTCCACCATTCACAAGCTGACATAGGGATATATGGTTTACTCTCTTCCTTTGAAGGTAGATAGATTTAATAAATAACTTGTTATTTCATACAAAAAAATTCTCTGTGCCCAAAGGAGCTGAAGGAGAAGAAGAAATATGAGCATAGTTTTCCAACATGATTCTCAGTGCGTGCATAGCATGCAGCGGATGTCAAATAAATTTTGAATGAATCCAAGTTTTCTCTTTAACCTCTACCTAATACATAAAGAAGGATCCACATTGATCTGCTGGAGGAGAGAAAACTTTAGTAGATGCCATCGTCATCACCACTGTATCATTGTTACCAACCAGAAAGCACTATTGATGAGAGCAAAAGAAAACTAATTAGAACAAAAAGATGTTAGCTTTAATAAGAATCTTTATTTCTAATTTGGCATGATTTGGTATAATCTGGGAGTCATAGCTCTGGGCATATCTTTGAAGGAATTTCTGGAGAAGGTCAACTGAGTGAGGAAACCCATTTTGAATGTTGGGGTTGTACAGCAAGGGCTGGAGCCCAGGATGAATAAAAAGGGAAAGGAGGAAGTTCATCTATGATAATCACAAAGGTCAAGCTATCATCTAGGAGGTGGTTCTCTGAGAAATTATCTTCTTAAATCAGGCCTTTGAGAAAGAATTTAAGAGATTGTCTTGACTGCATAATTCATCTGGAAAGACACAGCCCATGATGAGCAGGACCATTTCCTGGAAGGTGGATGAGAATGGAAAGAGCTAGTTGAACATTGGCAGATAAGTAAACAGGCATGCATTGATCCCTGTCTGCTCCAGCTATGGATGTATGGTGACTAGTTCCCTCATGCCCTGCTGCTGTGATTCTTCCCATGATGGACTGTAACTGAAATTGTGAGTTGAACAATTTTTTTTTCCTAAATTATTGGGGTCAGGTGTTTTGGTTCCACAGTGTTGTAATTCACCTGCTTGGTTGCTGATAAGGGATTATCAAACAGTTTAAGGGAACAAGGGGTTTATTTTTTTCTGATAGTTCTGTTACAGTCAGTAGTTCAGCTTGACAGGACAGCATGCACCAATAACGGGTACACCATCTCTACATAATGGTTGAGAGAGGAATGATCCTTACTTGCCAGACCAGCATGTCTGGCCAAGTGTACACAAGGATGCCAACTTTTTCAATCAGCTCTTGGTATTTTATTTCAGGGCTTAGTCCCACCCATTATGGGCTGGACCTTGCCCATCAGCTAGGCAATCTCTTTCAGGTTTCTTCTGAATTCTCTACAAATGTGCCCAGAGCTCAAACCTTCAACAGTCAAGTTGACACCTGTGCCTAACTATGACACTCCACCCCTTGTCAAATTGACACAAAAAACATAGCACTTTTACACTGTAACCTTCAATCATTGTCCCCATAGGTGTTAAAAGTTATTTATAATATAAATACATTTAATTTTATTAATTTGAAAATCCAAAATTAAAAGTTGTATAATCTAACTTAAAATGTCAATCATTAAAAGTTAAATTATTAGAAATATATAGACCCCTCCCTCAGTGAGGTTTCCTACTCTTATTACATCTACCCTTGAATGTGCTATTACAACAAGACTCCAGTTTAACAACTTTTTGTCTCTGGCCAGGGGGTGACATACAGTGCCCAGCAGAATGGAGTGAAGGGAATTGCAGGAGCAGCAAAACTGCAAAAGAAAATCAACAAACCACAATCCAGAACTTCAGAGACTCTATATCAATCACATAGAACTAGGACAGCCTAATCTCTCCCCATCCTGGAGCTCAGGGACATTTGCGGAAGAGGGGGTGGTAAGATTGTAAGAGCAAAAGGATGGGAGGAGCAACGATTTGCAAGATTCTCAACAATAGTTGGGGCCAAAGCAATCATAATGGGACTTTGCATGCCCTGCGCAATGTCCAGCGCACTGTTGCCCTCATAAAGTCTAGCATCTGTTAAGGGCACCGAGACCCCTGGAGGCAAGGGATTGACAGCCATAGTAGTGATCTTATGCTTAAGGGGAACAAGAGAAAGGGCTTATGGAAATGCCACTGGGTCCTTATATGTCATCGGAGAGGAGGATCCAGAGGAGAGTTAGGCGTACACAATAAAGGACTCTCTGGGAATTGGGGGGGGAGGCACTGGGGGAAGGGGAGGGGGAGGAGGGGGGAGGGAGGGAACTGGTAAAAAATTTTAAAATGTATAATTAAATTTTTAATAAAAAAAGAAATATTAGAACTGAAAGTCTTTCTTTAAATATCCAAAATCTTTTAACTATAGGAGTCTATTAAGTCAAAATAAGTTAAGTATTCCAACACAGATAAAGCATCAAAACAAAAGCATCTTGACACAATAAGAAACTACCAAATTAGAATCAAATCTAGTAAATCAAATACCACAGCCTGTATTTCTGTGTCCAGTTTCTGTTGCTCGTCATGTAGTCATGGTCGTTAAAAAATTCTAAGCATTCCCAATTCCGGCTTGCAGCTCAAAGTTGTAGAAGCAGCGTTCCTCTGAACCATGTTGAATCTCCACTTGCATCCATCCTCAGCATACATTCCACGGTTCTGACATCTCCAACAGTACTCTGGCTTCACCTCTGGAGCTAAAGGATTCACCTTTCCTTGCAGAAACTCTATGTCTGCTACTTGGTGCCAGCTTTTACCGCTATCCGTGAACCCGTCAATCATACCAAAAGTACCACGTGGGGGATGCTGCCAGGTTCCACAGTGAAGTTGAAATGTAGCTTGGTTCACTTGAGCCACAGCTGTACCAACTTTAGTGAGCTGACTCTGGAAAACTCCACTTTCAGGCAGCCAAAATTTCCAAAGGGCAAGAAATAGTTTTGGCTCAGATTTTGGCCCCTGAAGGAATCTGGGTTTTTCAAACCTTGGAATTGCAATACAGTGCTATTCATGTCTTCCACCATCCCAATGCAAAATACTAGGTTTTCCTTCATGGATGTTCATTTCTGCAACAATGGCAGCTGTTCTGCTGCCTGCCTTTCCCACATCCAGAGTTTCACATTCATCAACACAGCTCTCCTCTGTCAAGCAAACTAGTCCATCATTGTTAAGTTCAACTCTACCAAAGTCCTTGCTCACTCATCACAAACTGTATCCAAACAATCCATAATTCTCTCAGCACTGTTATTTTCCAAATTGGCCCATTAACCTTTGTAGAACGGTGTTTGTAATCCAGTCTCAAAATCTTCAAATATTTCAAATTTTGTCCACCAAAACCATTCAAAATCAAAAAATCAGGATAGTCATATTTATTAGCAACACCCCACTTCCTGGATACCAAATTCTGCAGCAGTCAACCTACATGGTTACTGATAAATGACCATCAAATGGCTTAAGGGAACAAGGGGTTTATGTACTTATTGACAGTCCCTTTACAGTCTATAGTCTAGCTTTATGGAAGCTCATATACCAACACTTGGTCCAAGGGAATTAACCACACCATCTCTACATAATGGCTGAGAGAAGGATGATAGTTACTTGCCAGACCAACATGTCTGACCAAGTATACACAACAATGCCAACTTTCTCCATCAGTGCTCAGTATTTTATTCCAGGGCCTAGTCCCACTCACCATGAGCTGGACCTACCGCATCAGGTAGATAACCTCTTTCAGCTTTTCTCTAGGCTTAACTCAACCATTAATTCTCTACAAATGTGCCCAGACCTCAAACTCTCAACTGTCAAGTTGACACCTGTGCCTAGCTATGACATCCAGTGTTTTATAAAACTAAACATAGGTTGGAGCTGGAAAGATGGTTCAGAAGTTAAGACTCTGCCTTGGAAGTAGAAGGTCCTGGTTCTGATCCCTAAAGACACCAGGCAGAAATGGTGTCAGATTCTGGTCCTTGTGGGCTGAGCCTGGAAAATTTCAGAGTAAAGCAAGGAGGAGGTAGAAAAAAATCAAGGATTGTTGGGAATCAGTGATTCCCAAAGTCATGCTTGGGTCTTCACAGGGGCACACACACACACACACACACACACACACACACACACTTAAAAATAAAGTTAAAAAATAAAAAATAAACTGAACACAGGTTGAGTGTTAGCATTTCTTTATCTTTTTTCCATCCTTCTTCAATATGTTCTTCCATCATATATTCATATGTGAAATCATACTCGTGCCCTCTTAACCCATAAGTGAAAATATTTCTTCTCATGTCACTTTGTCAGGAATTTAGTCAATGACAAAAGTAGCTAAAAGCAACTAATAACTAAAAATCATGGTTATCATCTATAGGGATAGTTTGTATAAAGTTGTTTTTATTCTTTTGTATCACTGAACTATAGCAGCTATTCTCATAAAACTGCAACAAGCTTTTGTAAAGGTCACCAGCAACCTCCTCATCACTAAATCCAAAATTTGGTGCTCAACTGTTACTAACATATGACAAGGGCATTTTAATATCCCTCTTTTATTTCAATTAATTCTAGGAAACTTTATGTTCCTGGACTTTTTTCTTCCATCTGACTTTTCTTACATGTCTTTTTCTTTTCTTGAATTGTTCCTGTTTCTCTGACCTCTACTCTTCCCAGAATCACTGGTGAGTTTCTTATTTCTAAGTTCATATGTAATTAAATCCAGTTTTTTGATCAGCTGACCATCCTTCATTGTTATCATAGCCTAAATCAAGCTTTATTTGCTATTTCTAATTCATTGTGTCTTGAAGAAAACTTCTAATCTTGAAGTGTGACATTCTCATATTTCACATCACCCAGTTTTTTTTTCCTAATTCCTAGAATCATATTTTTTCCATATCTGTACTGGCCATCAAGAATGCCGTTCTTACAACTTTGTGCTACCCTCCTTGTTGAGCTGTGTATCTCTGTCTTGGACTGGACCATTTGTTTCATCCATTTTTCGCATCAACCAGAGTAAGCACTCAGGATGCAAAAGTGTGATATTAGCTTAAGTCATTTTATTTAAGAAGACAGTGACTCTAAAGTCCCATGCAAACTGCCTCTGATTTTCACTCTGGCCTTATTTTCTATTAAACTTCCTTTAGCCCCACTCCATTCACACAAGACTCTTGACTGTGTAGAATCGTGACAGGCATCTGAAACAAATGCACACAAAAACCTCTTTGGCTCAGCACAGTGAATAGAGAGCAGGTTCAACAGGTAAGGTATCTGCTCATAAACATAGCAATCTGAGCTCAGTTTCTAGAAGTCCACATGGTGAAGAAGATAGTTGTTCTCTGACCTCCATCCCTGCATTATATTATGAAAGGCATACATTGACTGTCTGTCTTTTTTTTCTCTCTCTCTCTCAAATAAATGCATGAATATTATAAAATTTAAAAACCTGAAAAAAAAAAACTTGTCCTCTCATCATTGAATGCCCATTATTGAATACATGTATGGTTCTTTCTCTTAACATTTTAAAGTCTTTGGTGAGATGCAATTCAATCATTCTCATGATGTAACCTACTGATTTAACCTGTTTGAAAATGTAGAGGAGCTCATTGTAACCTCATATCCCAAAAGTAGTGTTCTGCAGGCAAGGTGAACTTTTCAGAGCTGGAGGTGTTTCCAGAAACTTGTCACTTCCCCAAATACTACTGGAATCACCTTGCTACACCACTGGTACCTCCGTGTGGAAAAGGCTTGCTGGACTTCCTCTCCCCGTCCGTCTACAGACCCTGGGTCAAAAGAGGACCAGCCCTTTACAAAGGACTCTAAGTTGCCCTGACTATGAAGGCTTTCCAGAGAGTCTTGGTCTCAAATTCAGCTGGAGATTATCACAACAGGGATTCGGAGCAGCCTGGTAGCCAAGATCCTAAGTCCATACAGAACCATCACTCAAGCCACCTCAAGGTGAAGTCTGTTTCCATTTTTGTTTTCAAGCTTTTCTGAATTTAAACATTTTCAGTAGCAAACTCCTTATCTTTTATTATTTTCTGAATCCATTCCATTTTAAATGCTTTTTCCCTTCTACACATCTTTTTAAGAGTTTAAGACCTGCCTGAATGAAGATTTTAGTAAAGGACCTGTGGATTTTGGTTTTCATTTTTGTCAATGGCAAATAGATTAAAATATAGACACTGATAGAAAATAAATAAAGTGTAGAAGGAAATGGTTATTATTGTATCCACTCTTATGGTTTGATAAGAACATGCTCATATTTTTTTGGAAATAATAGGATCAATGTAATTTAATAATGAGTATAATGCAAAGGATATGCTAACTATACTGAATGATTCTTACCTAGTATATACATGAGCCAAACATTATTTCACATCACAACACAATTATCATGCATCAATTAAAAGAGAAAATCATTTACAACATCCTTAAACTGTCTTTTCTGCCTTTATAATAAGTGTTGTGGATTCTTCTCGTAACCTTAAGTTTACAGCATTTAATTACATTTCGTTGCTTGTTACATTTCCACTATGATGTAAGAACTTTTTCTTTTGCTGGATTGGGTATCTTCAATATTTAGAAAAATAATGTAAACAAATGGGCTATCAACAAATGTTTGTGGATTAGATGAAGGATGAATGGAAGGATAAAGTCATTTTGGTGTGCTTGGATATTTATCACTAGCAGCTATGGGCTAAAGAACAAGTATGCTTATGTATAGAAAACCCATCAATCACCTAGCAAGACCAAATCTCTCTTACTAGTCAAGCCTAGAACATGAAGTTAAAGGCCAACTGCTATGCCAAAGCAGTGTTACCAACTGCATGTAGCCTGGTGCTAATAAATGTAGTATATTCTTGGGAACAATCTAGTGGACAAAGGGAGAATACTACTTCAATTATTGTCTGCTGAAGTATCTAGATAACAAAAGGATGATTATTTTGGTCATGGCTACCCATGTTACCTAGGATAATTCTTCCAAATTTATTTCTTAAAAATCCAAAATCATACTAGTTTGTGTGATTTTTACTAAATATTCCTTGATGTTAGTGTTTTCTTTAAAAGAATCACTGATGCTTGGCTGTCACCTAACTTACTTTTGTACTTTGGGAAGAAAAATAAAATGAGGTGAACAAAGTGTTCCAATTATAAAGACAAAGAGACCTGAGGACTTTCCTAAAAAATAAACTGTGTTTAGAAAAGAAAAGACAGATGGCAGCATGTAATAATACCATGTTCAAGTGAGAAAAATTATCTTTCTGGAATATATCCTTACTTGCTAATAATATGGATGTAGCAGTTACTCTTTCTTCTGCTGTGAGAAAATAACCTTAAGTAACTTAATGAGAGAAAATGAGATTTTATTTGGCTGAAAGTTCCAGCTAAAGGCATGGAAAAGGTATGATGGGTGGCAGAAACTGGAGGATGCTTAGATCCCATTCTTCATGGAGGCTGATAGAGCTCATGCAAGAAACTATATGAGCAGATTTCTAGTGGAATCAGGGCAGGACTGACCAATCTCAAGTCTCCCCTCCCATCTCCATGTGATATGCCTTCCTCCAGCAAGGATCGATCTCTTAATGTTGTTATGACCTTCTCAAACCTTAACTAAGGATTCAAATACAAGAACCTGTGATTCCCAAGTGATTTTCAAACCATGACTCTGGTTTTCAGGAAGAAAAGAATTTGCTAGATTAAACTGCTACTGTGAATGAAATATAAGTTTTAGGAATCCTACAAATGGCACCTAAGTATGTGCCAATTGTTAAACATTTATCAAAATATCAATGCCAGAAGAAATAAAAGGGTATAAGAATAAGAAACTTCATCTATAGCCATACTTGCACAATAACCTGATGGAGCTGATGAATCTAATTCATCACCCAATCTCCTATAAATTCAGGACACAAATGAACAAAGATCTTGACTTTCTTCTTGATAAGTGTGTCTTGTATCTAATAAAAAGTTGTCGACTTCATCTATAATATTCCTGGCTCTATTGCACCAATGGGCACAACTTGCTGAGGTGATTACTTGCTGAGGTTGCAATTCATAGGAGTCACAGTTGTATAAGCTTATCTCCCCACAGTGACCTACGTAGCAACTTTTGTTACTGTGGCAGCTAGTTGGCAGTGAGGAATCTTCCAGGTCATTATCGCCTGCTTTCTCTATGTCCTGTAATTCTAGTTTGCAGTATCTTCACCGATAGGATCTTACTGTCAGGTCCTGGTGAACAACCAAGAGAAGTGGTATGAGGTCTATATTGTTTGGAGACCTTTGAGATCTTCTCCCTGATGAACTGCTCATTTGGAAGTCTTGTGTGGCCAGACAGAAATCTAAAATATTATAAGCTTATTTACATTTATTCATCTTCAATTTGTCTTCCATGATGAACTTAGTAGAGTTTGCGGACAAGATTGGAAGCCCAGTTATTACTCTCATTCGGCCACTACCTTACTCAAACTCTGTTGTTATTTGTTTTTACCTACTAGGCTAATTGTCCAAGGAGAGATGAAGTTACTTGGTGAAGGGTAGGTCAGTCAATATGACCTCACAGATGATAATGATGGCTCCTGAGAAGCTGGTACAAAAAACAAGTTGGTAGATAAACTCTTACATGAGTTTTTCATGCTGCAGTTCCTTCAGTGTTCCTGTAGTGGTGAAGGGTTTATGGCAAATGTCAACACCCTCCACTGGTCAGTGATGGGAGTTTTCATCATGTACAGCCCACAGAAGCCTAGTTTCATTTGATTCCTGAATGTTTTCGAAACGTGGTAGATTCCATTAGTATTGATTTGGTAAGCTACATACTATCTTTCTAATAATTTTCCTTTATTTACTCTAAAATATCTATTCTCTTTCTTTTGCTTGCCAATGCAGAGGTTAGTACCAAGGAGTGTGTTACAGTGAATATATATTAGAAAGGAAGAAATAATTTGTGATTGATTTCATGATTTAACTGGAATTTTAGATAGTATCCATCTTGGTAGAATTCAGGGAAGGGGATTCGGCTGCCCATGATATACAACAAGGCAAATGCTAACTAAAGTACTTCCTCTATGTGCCTAGAGTACATTTTCCTTTACTGTCAAACTCCAGAAGCCTTATTCTCATATGAAAGGCAGAAAAAGTAGGGTAGAGTGTCTTTTCAAAAGAATGTATAAAGATAGTAGAGAAGGCCTCAAAATCTTCCTTCTTTGGTTTACATCATGAGTTGACATGTGGAGACTTCCCAGGGCTTATGAAACAAAACAAACAAACACACTCTTATATTAGCAAAACTAAAAAGTATCTCTCTCATCCTTGCTTTAACACCTGCCCAGATGCATGACAATCAACAGTTACCAGCTGGGACGTAGTAAGTCAGGCAAAGGGAAAGTTATGAGAGTGGAGCAGAATCTAGAGGAGAAGAAGAAACGAGAAAACAGGAGTTGGAACTGGGTAATTGAGGTGAAAATGATACAAATTCACATGTAAAGCCTTAGAAGAATATAAATTTAAAAAGACAAAAAAACTTTTATAGTTGCAAATGCTTAATTAGATGACAGCTGAATATTTAACATTATGTATTATCTAATCAAAACATCAGCAGAATTATATGTATATATACATATGCCTATAAATAGCATAATATTTATCATGTACATTATACTATGTAATATGTTGACTCTACTTTTATTTTCTCTTCTGCCTTGAACAAGACAGATAAGCTGGTATAATGTGGGGCTGGGTTGCTATTGGCCTCATAGAAACATTGGTTCTGGAGATAGATTACCTACATTCATACCTCAGCTATGCCACTTGATGGTACTTGAGCTAGAAGAAGCATCTTACTGTCCCGACACTGACTCAATGTCCACGTGAGTCATTTCCTTTCTAAAGCTGGGATAACTCTACTTTGTGCGTCAGATTCATGGTGAGGTTCACATTAATGGATGTGTGTATGAACTTCAGAACAAGCGTCTGAAGCAGTAAACATTCTGTGAAGAGCAGTTAAGATGTGAGATGTTAGAGCTAAGATGTCCATTGTTGACATTCTCCTGTGCTTGTCATTCTGCCCCTATGATCTGCAAAGCAGAAAGGAAGAGATGACATTGTGTCACATTAGGAAATGTGTGCATGTGATTCTAGATAAATCTCTACCTGGCCCTCAGTGTAGAGCTATGGGGGTTAACACCTGCAAGATAAATAAGTCTAGTCAAATTCCTTCAAGCTTACTTCTTTTGAAAGAAGCATGAGTTCTCATGAATCTCTGAGGACTTTTGTTGCCAGAAATCAATAATACTCAAAATTCTGTGACTCATTTGTTACAAAAATTTAGGCTCATGCTGTGTGACATACCTAGTAGAGCATCCTAATTTCACTTATGGCCCGACAGATAATGCTGCTTCTGGATGACAAATTCTTCTAGGTAGAGCCATTTTGTTTTAACATCCCAGGGAATTTCCAGAAAAGTATACATACACTGTGTCAAGGTAAATTGCAAGGCTGAAAGGAACCTCAAAAATTAGAGAACCCAAATCTCCTTCCTGAGATTCACAAATCTTGCATGCTAATTTTTATTCTGAAAAATTGTGAATAGTGTACTTGCTAATCAATGCAGGAGAGGAATGTTCCTACTGTGCATTAGGTATAGCCAAAGAATAATGATAATGCTAATAGAAATGTTTTTTGAGTATTGTTATGTCACATATTGTGATGGTACTTCCTATCTGTGAGCCCACTATTCTAAGATAAGTGATTTCTGTCCCATTTTACATTAGAACTTGTACTTTTTCCCTTAGAAAAAGTATTTGCCTTTCATTGGTTGTCATTTAAATTCTGCATGTATTTTATAATCCTGCTCAAATAATATCAATATGACTCTTTAATTTACTCAGCATCATGAGCTAGATTTTTTTTATGTAACAGAGACTATATAAGGTCACATAGGTAGGCTAAAGAAATATCTGTGCTCATTTTTTCACTGAAATTTCATTTTAATGTAGAATACAATCAATGAATGAGCAAGTGGCTATGTAATAAAAATAATCAGAATGTAAGTCTATCTTCTAAAGGAAATAACTTGGACTAAATGGCCCAAAGAAGGATTTTTATACAAATTAGAGCGACCAACACTTACGTAAACTTGTTGGTAAGGGTTATTCAATTATTATGAAAAATACAGAAACCATGGATAACTAGCAATGTGAACAATACTGATTTAGATTTGCAGTACATAGCCTGAGTGACTCTTCATGGCAGCATTGAGGAGATTATAAACAGGTTGACAAGGGTAAGGGAAGTTTGGCATGTATAAGATTGTACAGGAGAGTTGAAAGTGGAAATAATACAGAGAGTTTGAGAAAAAGAACCTGTGTTTGAGACACAGAACAAGCCAGTGTTGATAATGCATAATTTATTACAAAGAAATTGGTAGGTACTGACCAAGAAACGGATGCTCAGTGCTTGATTTAGAACTTAAAGACTAACATAATTAGACTTGACTTTAGATTCCATTCATGTGAATAAAGAGGAGCAAGATGTAGGCTATACATGAGCAAAAGTCAGAATGATAAAGACTAGCTGGGACTAAGCTTGGGTTTGGATTAAAGTTGAGATGAGAGTGATTATTTCTAAATTTGCACTTGTGCCACTAATCCAAAAGTTCTAATTTGGCAAGAATTCCATTGACATATCAATCTTCATAAATTTTAAGACAAAGAATATATGGAATGGACGTGAAAATGGGGAAGAAATAAACTGATCGTACTGATTATATCCTCTGGGGTCTAATAGAACTCCTTCCGAATCATATATGGAGGTTCCATTTTGTATATGGGGTCTGATATTAGGAATAGACACTAAAGGAAGAAGAAAAAGCAGTTGGATAGAAGAAGTTGAGCTTCTATGCTGACCTAACAAAATTCCAGCCCATTCCTTGAGGAACTTTAAGTTAAATCTCCCAGAGGAACTGCAAAAGCAAAGGCAGAGGCCTGAAGGCAAACTTCATGCTTAGTCTCTTCACTTTATAAAAATGTTTCCATAACTCTGGTGGCTTAGAAAAGGGTAAGAGGCTTAAAGGGATCTAAATCAAAACCCAAAATAATTAATGACTGTATGAGGACATGGATCCTGGCTTGACAGAAAAATCCACATTCTTACTGTTCTTACTAAATAAGCCTCTTTCTTTGATCCTCAGTTTCCCCAGAGCAAAATGAGAGATTTGAGATTGGAGGTGATTTAAGATTCTGAGACCCTGTATTACTGAAAACGAATACCCAGTTCCAGAAGCTTCTGGACAAATGATAGCTGTCCTTTCCCATTAGTCTAAAATTCATCTTGACTCATTGAGATGGGTTTTGACTCACAGAGACCAAATTTCTTCATTTAGATGAGACGGAAAGGCAGCCTTGCAAATGACACCATGTTTCCCACCTCTATTATGTTCGAGCGTTCTGCCAGTGCCATTACAACCCAACAGCACACAGCCAATTGGAGCAGAAAAGACAATAACCTTAATGGGAAGGAATTGGAAACTGGGAGACAATACAGATTGTATTAGGAGAAATGAAATAATATTTAATTTCCCTGGTCATAAATAATCTGTCTGCACACATTATGAGTCTATCAGAGTTGACAGGGAAACTATTCACCAACAAGGGAAAAAAGGTCATTATTTTTTCATTATTAGTAGGTAATGGGGGTGGGAGGAGCATAACAAATAGACTTTTCTTTTTAACTTTGACAGATGGAGCTGCAGTAGCAGAGATCAGAATAACTGGTGATTCTGACAGTTGTCAGAGAGGCAAAAGCACTGACTCATCCACGTTAGAAGGTCTTTGCATGTTTCTTAAAGCTCTCCCATCTGTTTCCTCGGTAGCACCACACCAGGTGAGATGGTCTAGTCATTGTAAATAAAAGAATGTATCTAAATGATTTGATTGGTTATGTTGGCAAGGTGATTGTCTTACTTTTCTTGTTGTTAAGAGAATACAAGTAACAGAAGCAACTGGAGGAAGGAAAGGTTTACTTTTCCTCACAGTTCAAGAATACAAGATATCCATCATGGTGGGGAAGCTATGGTGACAGGAGCTTGAAACACATTGTGTCAGTGGTCAGGAGGAAGAGAGGATATGCTGACTTGCAGCACTTTCTTGTTTGTATTCAGTCCAGGATCACAGCCCATGGAATGGGGTCATCTGACTCAGTGTGGGTATTTCCACTCTCATTGACCTGTTCTAGAAAGTCTCTGAAGAACCTGACCAGAGGTTTATGATCTAGGTGAGCCTACAAGCTGTCACATCAAGCATCCATATTGACCATCAAACTTTTCCAAAAGTTTTTGTTACAAAAGTACATCCTGCTTTCACCTTGTTTTCAAATTTTGCCTGAATAAAAACATATTTTTAAAACTCAATGCTATCGTTTATTTACACATATGTATTTATATGTCTATTTATTTCACATTTACAAATGAACAGGCTCAATCACTCCATTGACATTGAATCGTGGCTGCTTCTAGTTCATGAGAGTGTCATTATATGATCTCTTTAAGCACAAAAATAGGGAATACTGAGACTGTGCCCCTAGAAAAGAGGTCCAAGTTCCTAAAAACTACTGCCCTCAACTAGTCTATGAGTTACCTTGTAATTCTGTTCAAAATGCCTCCCTTACACATACTTCTGATTCGTGAACATTGAGCTCATGGCCCACAGAATAGCACTATATCTCGTATTCAAGCACAGCTGTGTGCACGTTTTTTTTCCTCTGGTAAGTCTGTCACGGTATTCAGGCTCTTAGAGATGCTGGACAGCTATTCACTGCTATACTTGGAAGTTACTTTAAATAGCAAAAATGCTAACATAAAGCACAAAACTGTGCACAGGGGACTAAGTAGACTATGTAAAGAGCACTTGTTTACAGTAGCAGAGCTGAAAAAGAAAAGACAGATTTTTAAGGGCCCTTTTCAATTTTGAGAATTCTTTGAATCATCACAAGTATCAAATACAAGGGTTTGAAGAACACCAAAGTTGCAAGTTCACATTCAGGAAGCATTAAGCTTGAAAAATGAAAATCATCCACATTTTCTTTTCTTTGTGTGTGTGTGTGTGTGTATGTGTACAAGAGGACACTTGAGCATATATCCCCAGTAAACATCCAGAGTGACACCGAGGAGTCCTCATGAATTGCTCTACCTCCTAACTGCTTTGCTCTGCAATTTCCAGGCTTATTTTCCAGGGGTGGAAATACAGGCCAGTACCACACTCACTTGGCATTTTCACATGGGATCTGGGATCTAACTCAGGTCCTTTGGCTTGCAAGGCAAAGTACTTGACCCCTGGGCTGGATTCTTATAACAATATGATGGGGAAGACAACGTCCCACAGGGTCTGGTCTGTGAGGTTGATACTGACCATTCAGTCATGTCAACTTACCAGAGTTCAGACCAGCTTTTTTTGAGAACAGGTTTTTCTTTTGCTGCAGTTTCAAAGAAACTCACATTTGCATGATATGTAGAAGAGTGAAGTCAATCATGGAAGTCTGCATGGTGATTTCTGTCCTCCTGTCTCTATCATATATCAAAGAATTATTCAGAGCCATAAAAAAATCCAAAGAAAGGGCTGGAGAGATGACTCAGGGGTTAAGACTCTGTCTCTGCAAGCAGAAGGTCCTGCGTTCAGATCTGAGGTCTGATATAAACCTGCCAGGCAGACATGGTGGCAGCCTGCTCTTCTAGCCCTGGTGGGCAGAGCCTGGGAAATCCAGAGCAAAGCAAGAAGGAGGTAATAGCAATCCAGGATGATTCTCCAAGATCACCCTTGGATCTCCACAGGGGACACACAGTGCCCGCTCACACACATACACACACACACACACACACACACACACACACACACACACACACAAAATAAATAAACAAATAAATAAATGAATGAATGAATGAATGAATAAATAAATATTGAAAAATCCAGAGAAAAAAATTGCTTCCCTTTCATGTTCTCCTGCAGAATTAAATCCAGTTTCTCTTTTTCCTCTTCACAGTTCAAGAGTGAATCTTAACTCAGCAGAAGAAAATAATTGTCTCACAACCAATCTTTTCCCCCTGTTTTTGGGAAAAGATCTGTGAACTTGAGCTTCATTTTCCTTCAGTCGGCATACAGGGATAGGTTCTCTTATTTATTTTATAAGCTATTCCAAAAATCTATATAATTAACAATTTATTCAACACAGAAGCACAATGTTTATCATATTTGTGTGAATAGTTTGAATGGAAGAGCAATTGTTATTTGAAGTTCTGACCGTCTGTGTTAGTTGTCTCTGCCTCCTTGTTGCGAAAGAATACATGACAGAAGAAAATTTAATGAAGAAGTCTTGTGGCTTACAGCTCTTAAACAGCATAAAAGCATATCAGGGAAAGTAGGTTGGCAGAATCACATTAAAAAGCAAAGCAGTGAAAAAGCATAGACCTATGAAAGTTTCTGCTCAGCTTTCTTTTCCCTTTCTGTTCAGTGCAGGGTCTTGGTCCATTGCATGGTACTACCCACATTTGGAGTTGGTTTTCCTGCCTCAATTAGTCTAATCTAGATAATCCCTAGGAGACATGCCTAAATGTTTGTCAACTAAATGATCCACATTATGCGATTCTGGAAATCTGCATTAACTATCATACCATCATAAACAGGGCTACACAAACTAACATTTTGGATATGGGAGAAAACAAAAAGAAGACAGAGACAACTAACTGATACAGGTGGCCAGCTCTTCAACTGCCAATTGTTCTTCCATTCAAACTTTTCACACACATATGATAAACATTATGTTTCTGTGTTGGATACATCATTAACTTAATCAAAGTTAAATAAAGCAATTTTTAGCTCAGATTATTCATGTTTTATAAACATGTTTTATGGTCACATGCATACTGAGATTTAAGTTTTTCTTTTTAGTTTTACCAGTTTTCATATGCATAGCCACATGAAAAACATGCATTCCTTCACTTCTTAGTTTTTTATTTTTTTTAAACAGTGGTAATATTAACTACTTAAGAAACTTTTGTGAGTAATGAGTGAGTCTTTTTTTTCCCTTTTTCTTGGTCAGATTTGTGGGGGGGAGGGGAGAGAAAGAGAAACATCTATAAAAGTATCGTTTCTTTTCAATAGCAGCCTCTATTTCAGGGATTCATACAGTAGAATGGTGGAAAGTGAGAATCTGGATGTAGACAGTCCTAACTTCCCAGTTCTCATATGTTGCTTTTTAACTTCGTGGATTAAAAATAAGCTCTGGTTACTTTGGGTCCTATTGTTACCAAAGCTTTATAAATACAGGTTTCCAAGGAACCTGTTAGGATTTTTTAAATGTTTTCTCAGTGTCAGAAGAGGAATAGATACCAACAACTGTGACTGGTGGCCCAAGACCAAGAGTGATACTTAGAACCATGTAAGAAACCAGAATTGAAAACAGCATCACTTAATTATCAATAAAATAATACATGCCATTAAGGATACTTATGAAAACACTGTTAGAGGAAACAAACTGACATTCAAAGAACCATATGTGCTTGATGTTGGAAAAGAACAAGGAGATTATCTGTTCTACCTTATATTGTGCTTATGCTAATATATGCCTTTCCTTTATTCTAGTGTCTCCAGCCCAAAGGAACATGGTGAGGCAATCAACTCAGTTGTCTTACAGCCTCATTTGTTAGATGTTAACACATATTAGTAGGAGTGTAGCTCATTGGTAGAGTACCCATGATGCACATATAATGTTAAACTTCTCATCCACAGTGTCATATCATGACAATTCTGATTCTTTCCATCTGTCACATAAAAGCTTAATTTTGTTGTTCATTGGAACATTATGCATGTTTTGAAGATTATCAACTTTTGTGAAAATTGTAAGTTAAGGTACATGGGACAGTGTTAAAATAAGAGCATAATTTATTAAATCTCATATTTATGAGCTTTACCATAGGGTTGTTTGGACACACACATGTGCGCGCACACACACACACTCACAGTTATAAACTTGTGAGCACATTCATTGCTTCTGTTAAAGAATATGTAAAGAATTAAATGAAATACTTAAACATTCCCCAAACCGGACTATCATAAAACAAGTATTTATTTATATGTACTTGTGCTTTCTCAATTGTTACCCTAAAATGATACCTTTGTTCCTGTTTGTGTATATCCTTACTTCTGAATTTTCTTCTTACTTACTTGTTCTCCTTGAATATGTCCTCTAAAAGCATGATTCAGAATCTGTCTGTTTCTCAGACAATCTGAGCACCAAAGAACAAAATAGAACTGACATTCCTGTCCTTAGGGAATCTAACATCACCTTGCTTCTGTCAGAGTTACATCATGCCATGGATCAATACTGAGTCTTCAATAAAATAATAATTGTCTAGTCCCTTTATTTTTCAATCCATGCTGCTAGACCACATTTCCCCAGGTCCCACCAGAATGAAGAAACACTTGGCCAAGAGAGATTCTATTGCTTGTCCAAGATGATGTCAAGTTTGGCCAATGTTTCAGAGACCCTTAAGGCATGTTTGCCAACTCCCAGGACACTTCTATTTCCACCCCAACATGCTACTTCTCACGCTGTGGTTTTTCAGAGACTACATTAATGGCTTCAAGTTTTTCTGCTTTCACCCCACCTCTGAGACTCAAAGATCATCCTCATGTGAGAAGAGGAGCAGATATCAAGACTGGCAGCTGTGAACCAAGACAGTGATAGGTCATGGCATCACACCTTTTCTATCTCCTTGTCAACCTTCATTAACCTGTGTTCCTTGTCCAACATAACCAGCAAGTGTTTGGCTAGCTTAGAGGCCCCCACAGAAGCAGGCAATAGAAAGCGAATACTTTGATCATATTTCTTTCCTCCTTGATACTTCTCTAAGAACCCTTCACCAAAGCCTCTGATGTCTTCAATGTGTCCTTCCTATGTTCCAAATATCCCTTTCTCAAACAGTGCTAGGTTCCTCCACAGATGAGTTCTCCCATTAAGAGTTGTTGGCATTGACTATCAGTGAAAAAAAGTACCACACAGTTCATCAGTGGAGACTTAGAGGGAAAGCTTTAGCTTTAGTTCCCATCTAGTATGGGAGAGTAGAATGATAGTACCCAAAGAACCAAGAACAGATTCAAAAAATAAGTATAATAACAGAGGCCAATATAGCAATTTCAAAGCAGTTTGATGATTATATTTTAAAAGTACAAGCTGTGGATTCTATTCCCAAGAAACAATTCAAACCATGTGTCCTTGGGCCATTAGGTGCAAATGCTGAGTTAATCATAACCTTTGGCTAACGGCATACGATAATCACCATGAAGCCATCCTTTTTGCTTCATTGTACTAAAGTCATTTTGTCTGTTCTATTCCTCTGAATGCTTTCTCTCCACTACATCCTCATGTATTACATACTATACCTTGCTCAATGTAGCCAATATGATGTAGTTGTTAGACATTCTAAAGATGAATGCAGTTTTATTTTTTGATCTGACATACAATGAATGTAAACACAATAATATATTATCTTATAACAAGATAACAGGAAGAGTCTGAGAACACTACAGTACAACATATTTATCATCATAGCACTAAGACTCGAGGGTAAAGTAATGTCTTAATATGGAAAAATCAAAGAAAATATTTCTATTGGAACAGAAGACACTGGAAGCATATACTTGTAGGGATATTTAAGTAAATTTGATGAATACTGAAGACTGAAAACAAATTAATGTAAGAGGGATAAATTTCTGAGAATGGAGACATAATAGATTTTATTGGTAATAATAATAAGTTTTATACCCAAAATGTTGACCACATCCTCACAGAGAGACAAGGTAAAGGCCTGCCTCCAGCTTGAAAGAAAGGATGGAAGCCAAATGGTCATGAAAAATTCATTCTGTAAAAGAAAAGTCTTTCCAAAAGCAGTATTGATCTATGGGAGGGATATTTATCTACTCTAGTAGATGTAAAACCTTTCTACTTCATACAAATGGTGGGAATTGGAAATATTTTTGAAAGCCAGAGTCTAGAAACATGGACTAACCAAATATGATTTCATCATATTGTAGATGTTTCCTATCCTAAACTTTAACATCACATGAAAAGAAGTCTTCAGGATGTCACTGAAACAGATAAAAAGCAAAAGACACCAACACTCTCTAAAGAGAAGCAATGAGACAATCTCAGAGGCCACACAGTATATGTAAAATAGCAATAAAGTAAAAGAAAACTTATGGCACAGAAAACATGTGTTACACACAATCCAACTCATAGCCAGATTAGCATTGCACATGCTGCGTATTGCTTCAGTGACTGTCTTTCTTTGTATTATTTTATTCAACAAAAATTATGAGATATATTGAAATCTAAGAAAATTCATCAAAAGATATAAAACAAGCAACAGAAAATGATTCAGAAAAGACAGTAATATTAGAATTATCAAAAACAACTTCAAATAACTTCCCATGATTCTGCGATTTCTGATATAAAAGTTGACCAAAGCAAGAACAGAAGGAAGAAGGACATTTCTATAATAAGGAAAAGCTCTATCAAATTGACACACTGGAAATTTAATCACCAATCCATTGCTACCACAATGCCTTATTACAGCATAAAAATGCTGGAATGTAACATTACAGTTCTCTACTATCCCATCACAATGACCCTCCCCTGACATGGCTGATATCATCTTTATTTACATGCTTTTAGTGACCAGAATGTTCACTGGCTTCCCTCTCCCAGAAACCTTGTGGCTTTAAAGAGACTTAATTCCTTAACTCCTTTGTGCCCTACATTTTTGGAATTTCCTGCCCTTATTGTGCCCTCCCCACAAAGATGTTTCCCTCATGAATCATTACCTCTCTTAAACAATTTCACATACAAGACTCAAATAAAAAAATGAACAAACCATAATCCAGAACTTCAGAGACTCTATATCAACCACCTGGAACTAGGCCGGCCTAATTTCTCCCCATCCTGAAGCTCAGGGAAATTTGTGGAAGAGGGGGTGGTTAGATTGTAAAAGCACAAGGATGGGAGGAGCAATGATATGCAAGATACTCCACACAAGTTAGGGCCGAAGCAATCATAATTGGACTTTGCATGCCCAGTGCAATGTCCAACACACTATTGACCCCACAAAGTCTAGCATTTGCTAAAGGCACTAGGATCTTTGGAGGCAAGGGATTGACAGCCATAGTAGTGTTCCTATGCTTAAGGGGAACAGAGGAAAGGGTTCTGGGAAATTCCACTGGGTCCTTGCACCTCATCGGAGAGGAGGACCCAGATGAGAGTTTGGCATGTACATTAAAGGATGCTCCGGGGATGGGAGGGGGAGGCACTGGGGCATAGGGAGGGAGGGAGGAGGGGAGGGAGGCATAGGACGGTGGGAGATTGGAGGGAGGGAGGGGACCGGTTTACCTGTTAAGTTTGTATGAGTGGAAATTTAAAAAATAAATAAATAAAGGAATTGAATTACAAAAAAAAAAGACTCAAATAAACTCTCCCAGCTAGACAGAAATTGTCATGACCCCCTTTCTGAGCAGAGCCCAGCACACTTTCCATTTCAGTAACTCTTTTTTTTATATAATACATTTTTTATTATTATTTCAGCTCATACAAACTTAATAGGTACACCAGTTCCCTCCCTCCCTCCTCCTCCCCGCCCAAGCCCCCTACTCCCCCCTCCCCTCACCCCTCCCGCCCCATCCCCCCGTGCCTCCCGCCCCAATTCCTAGAGTCCTTTTTGTGCATGCCTGACTCTCCTCTGGGTCCTCTTCTCTGATGATGTACAAGGACCCAGTGGCATTTCCCTGAACCTTTTCCTGTGTTCCCCTTAAGCATAGGAACACTACTGTGGCTGTCAATCCCTTGCCTCCAAGGATCTTGGTGCCTTTAGCAGATGCTAGACTTTGTGAGGTCAATAGTGTGTTGGACATTGCATCGGGCATGCAATGTCCAATTATGATTGCTTCGGCCCTAACTTGTGTGGAGTATCTTGCAAATCATTGCTCCTCCCATCCTTTTGCTCTTACACTCTTACTGCCCCCTCTTCTGCAAATGTCCCTGAGCTTCAAGATGGGGAGAGATTAGTCTGGCCTAGTTCTAGGTGGTTGATATAGAGTCTCTGAAGTTCTGGATAGTGGTTCGTTGATTTTCTTTTGCAGTTTTGTTGCTCCTGCAATGCCCTTCACTCCATTGTGATGGGCACTGTATGTCACCCCCTGGCCAGAGACAGAAAGCTGTTAAACTGGAGTCTTATTATAAGAGCACATTCAAGGGTAGATGTAATACTTATACCCAAAATTGGAATCGCAGGGTCATATGGCATTAGGCAATGGGAGGGGTCAATCACCCATTTGCAAAATGGTTACTTTTTAATCTGCCGGACTATATGCCTTTCCCTTCTGGTGAGTTCAAACCCCCTTAGTTGTAAATGATGAGGAACGAATTGTGAACTTAACTAGGTGTCACATTACTTTCTTGCAGTCCTTGATGGAGGCCTATTTTCTCTACTGTAAAATGGTCACTTCTCTCCTTGTTTCTGGTGTGGCCCTCCAACCCCATCCCTCCTGTTCATAATCCTTGCAATTACTGTAGGTAATACATAGATTTACCTATGAGTGTCTCAAGATGGGCTGGGTGGGTTTGGTATTAGGAGCCACCTATTAGGGAGTACATACGGTGCTTAATTTTTCTGGGTCTGGGATACTTCACTTAATATAATTGTTTCTAATGACATCAACTTCCCAGCAAATTCCAGTAATTCATCATTTTTGATGGCTGAGTAGTACTCCATTGTATAGATGTATCACAGTTTCCTTATCCACTCGTCAACTGTTGGACATTTGGGTTGATTCCATGTCTTTGCTATTGTAAACAGTGTTGCTATGAACATGGTCGTGCTTGTGCTATCGAGGTGAACCTCTGCTGTATGGTGGGTTATACCCAAAAGTGGAATCGCAGCGTCATATGGCATTTCAATCTTTAATTTCTTTAAGAATCTCCAGACGGCTCGCCAGAGTAGCTGTATGAGCCTGCACTCGCACCAGCAATGTAGGAGAGTTCCCCTCTCTCCGCATCCTCTCCAGCATTTGTTGTTGTTTGTGTTGTGGATTTTTGCCATCCTGACCTGGGTGAGATGATATCTCAGGGAAGTTTTGATTTGCATTTCCCTGATGGCTAAAGAAGTGGAGCATTTTTTAAGATATTTGTTAGACATTTTAATTTCATCCCTGGAAAAATTTCTTTTAAGTTCCAGGGCCCATTTTTTAATTGGGCCATTGGTTTCCTTGATGTTTAGTTTTCTAAGTTCTTTGTGCACTCTGGTCAGTAGAGCTCTATCAGATATGTGGATAGTGAAGATTTTCTCCCATTCTGTGGATTGCCTTGAGCTTGTGTGACAATCTCTTTATCTGAACAGAAGCTCTTTAATTTCACAAGATCCCAACTGTTGAGAGTTGGTAGCAGTGACTGTGCCATTGGATGTCTGTTTAGGAAACGTTGGCCTAGCCCAATCAGCTCGAGGGAGTTCCCTACCCTTTCAACTATGGTTTTTATAATCTCTGTCCTTAAATCAAGGTCCTTGATCCATTTGGAATTAAGTCTTGTACATGGTGACAAGTACGGGTCCAGCTTGAATCTTCTGCATGTGGAGATCCAGTTTTGCCAGCACCATTTGTTGAAGATGCTGTTCTTTTTCCATTGGATTCTTTGGGCCCCTTTGTCAAAGACCAAATGGCTGTAATTTTGTGGGCTTATATCTGGGTCTTCAATCCTTATCCATTGATCTGTGTGTCTATTTTGGAGCCAGTACCAGGCTGTTTTTATAACTATGGATTTGTAATATAGACTAAGGTTCGGTATGGTAATACCTCCAGCAGTGTTTTTGTTACTCAGGACTGTCTTTGCTATCCTGGGTCTTTTGTGCCTCCATACGAGTTTTGAGATTGTTTGGTTTACTTCTTTAAAGAATTGCTTTGGGATTTTAATTGGTATAGCATTGAATTTGTATATTGCCTTTGGTAGGATGGTCATTTTTACGATGTTGATTCTGCCAATCCAGAAACATGGGAGGTCTTTCCACCTTCTGGTGTCTTCTGCAATTTCTTTCCTTAGGGTTTTAAAGTTTTCATTGTAAAGGTCTTTTACCTCCTTGGTTAGGTTTATACCAAGGTATTTCATTTTTTTAGGGGCTATAATGAATGGGATGATTTCTCTCAAGGCTTTTTCACTTCTTTCATTCTGGGCATATAGGAAGGCCTCTGATTTTTGCACATTTATTTTGTATCCTGCCACCCTGCTGAACTTCTCAATTAGTTCCAGGAGCTTCCTGGTGGAGTTTTTGGGATCACTCAGGTATAAGATCATGTCATCTGCAAATAGGGATAGCTTGATTTCTTCCTTGCCGATTTGAATCCCTCTTATGTCCCTTTCTTGTCTTATGGCTTCAGCTAAGACTTCAAGTACAATATTGAATAGAAGTGGTAAGAGTGGACAGCCTTGTCTAGTTCCTGATCGAAGTGGGAATGCTTCTAATTGTTCCCCATTGAGCATAATCCTTGCTGTGGGCTTGTTGTATACAGCTTTTATTATATTGATAAAGGTTCCTTCCATTCCTACTGTCTCTAGCGTTTTGATCATAAAAGACTGTTGGATCTTGTCAAAAGCTTTTTCTGCATCTATCCAGAGTATCATGTGGTCTTGGACTTTGGACTGGATTACATGATGAATTACATTTATTGATTTGCGTATGTTGAACCAACCTTGTGTGCCGGGGATGAAGCCTACTTGGTCCCCGTGAATGATCTTTTTAATATGTTTTTGAATCCGATTTGCTAAAACTTTGTTGAGAATCTTTGCGTCTCTGTTCATCAGAGAGATCGGCCTATAGTTTTCTTTTTTAAGTGAGTCTTTATTAGGTTTTGGGAATAAAACGATATTAGCTTCATAGAAGGCATATGGTAGTGTTCCTTCCTTTGCTGTTTGATGGAACAGTTTAAGGAGTATTGGTATTATTAACTCCTTAAATGTCTGGTAGAACTCTGTGCTGAATACATCTGGTCCAGGACATTTTTTGGTGGGAAGATTCAAGATTTCTTCCTCAATTTCCTTATATGTTATAGGACTATTTAAATAATTCACAACTTCCTGATTCAATTTAGGTAAGTTGTGTTTACTTAGAAATTCATCCATCTCTTTTGTGTTGTCAAACTTCACAGAGTATAAGTTTTTGAAATATGATGTTATAATTCTCTGGATTTCTTGGGTATCAGTAGTGATAACCCCACGTTCATTTCTGATTTTGTTAATTTGGGTTTTCTCTCTCCTGCTTTTGGTTAATTTAGCTAGCAGTGTATCAATCTTATTGATTTTTTCAAAGAACCATCTTTTTGACTGGTTGATTTTTTCTATCGTTTTCTTAATCTCGATTTCAGATATTTCTTCCATTATTTTGCTAATATCCTTTCTTCTACTGCTTTTGGGATCAGATTCCTCTAGTTTCTCTAAAGCTTTAAGCTGCATTGTTAAGTTGTTTATTTCTGATGTTTCCATTTTTTTGATGTAGGCATTAAGAGCTATGAACTTACCTCTTAAAACAGCTTTCATTGTGTCCCAGAGATTTTGGTAAGTTGTATTTTCATTATCATTCGCTTTCAGGAAATCTTGAATTTCCTTTTTAATTTCTTCCTGAATCCAGTTCTCATTTAGCATCATATTGTTAAGTTTCTAGGAGTTAGTGTATTTTCTCTTGTTTGATGTGTTGTGGATGTCCAACTTTAGGCCGTGGTGGTCTGATAGGTCACAGGTTAGAATTTCAACTTTTTTGTATATGTGTAGATTCGTTTTGTGGCCCAATATGTGATCTATTTTGGAGAATGTTCCGTGTGCTGCTGAGAAAAATGTGTATTCTTTGGTACGTGGGTGAAAAGTTTGATAAAGATCTGTATGGTCCATTTCTTTCAGGGTTTGATTAAGTTCCAAAGTGTCTCTGTTAAGCTTTTGACCTGTTGATCTATCCCATGTTGAGAGGGCGGTGTTGAAGTCCCCAAGAATTATCATTTGGGGGTTGATTTCTTGCTTTAGACACTGTGGGGTTTACTTAATGAATGTGGAGGGGCCCGTTTTGGGCGCATGTATGTTCAGTATTGTGAAGTCTTCCTGGTGAATTGTACTTGTGACTAAAATGTAGTATCCATCCGTTTCTCTTATAATTTTCTTTGGTTTGAAGTCCACTTTGTCTGATAGCATAATGGCTACCCCTGCCTGTTTTCTGCTTTCATTAGCTTGTGGAATTGTTGACCAGCCTTTTATTTTTAGAGCATGCCTATCTTTTGTGGTGAGATGGGTTTCCTGCAGGCAGCAGATTGATGGATTGTGATTTTTAATCCAAATTTGTAATCTGTGTCTCTTGATCGGTGAATTAATTCCATTAACATTTAATGTTATAATGGAGAAACTATTTTTAATTCCAGACATTTATTATGTTTAGTAGTTTTTATAAGTATATTGCTTCACTTTTAAGTGTGGTATATGTGCCTTCTGTTCTCCTGGATATGCCTGTTTTTTTCTTCACGCTTGAGTATCATTTCTAACATTTTTTGAAGGCCTGGTTTGGTGGACATGTATCCCTTCAAGTTGTCTTTGTGCTGGAAGATTTTTCTTTCTCCCTCGATCATGATGGATAGTTTTGCAGTGTAAATCAGCCTGGGTTGACATTTTTGCTCATTCAATACTTGAAGTATGTCTCTCCAAGCTCTTCTTGCTTTTACTGTTTCGACTGAGAAGTCATTTGTTATTTTAATAGGTTTACCTTTAAAAGTGACTTGTTTTTTCTCCCTTGAAGCTCTCAGCAGCAGTTCTTTATCTTGAATGTGGAATGTTTTAACTATTATTTGCCGTGGCATGCTTCTGTTTTGATCGTATCTGTTTGGGGTGCGGAATGCCTCTTGTATATGGATGGGCCTCTCTTTTTTTATATGAGGAAAGTTTTCCTTGATGATCATTTGAAAAATTTCCTCAGGGGTGGTATTTTGAGATTCTTGCTCTGGTATTCCATGAATATGCATGTTAGGCTTCTTCAGGGTGTCTCATATCTCTTGGATATTTCTCTCAAGTATCTTTTTGGCTTTAACAACCTCTTCCATTGAGCTGGTTAGTACTCCCACTTTATCTTCAAGGTCTGAAATTCTGTTTTCTGCTTCGTTAGTTCTGTTGATAAGACTCTCTGTAGAGTTCTGGGTTGAAGATAACTTGTCTTTTAGCTCAGTTTTAAACTCTGCTTGAGTCTGTTTTAACTGCTCTATGCCACTTTTTGTTTCTTGCACTGTTTTTCTCAACTCCTCCAAATGTCTGTTATGCTGCTCTTCAAAGCGATTGATTCGATTATGTAATTACTCCCTGATTTCCTCTTTCATCGTATTGAACATGGTAATGATCATATTTTGAAAGTCTTTATCCTGGGTGAGGCTTTCTTGGCCTTTTTCGCGGGTTTGTTCTGTTTGGAATCTAACATTATGGGATTAATTTCTTCAGTGGGAAATTTGTTTACTGGAGTGTTGCTTCTCATGGATTTGCACTTTGACTTTGGCATTGTCGGTTTAACTCTTAAGATCTTTCAATTTCACTAAATTGAATTATTTGGCCTGGGGTTCTGGAGGTGGGCAGGGACAGAGCTTACTCAGGTCGCGGGGTGAGGGTCTGGCTGGACCGTGTGCGCGTCCTGACCAGCGGAGCGGGGTGGGGAATGGGCGGATGGGGGCGTCAGCGTGGAGCTATTTAACCCGAGGGCAGCTGGGGCAGGTCCTGGGCGCAGGGGGAGGTCCTCCTCATCCTTCGGCCCTGTGCGCGGCTCCGGCTGGATGGCGGGAGTTAGAGCCCGGTCCCTTTTGGCTGACCTGGGGTTCTGGTGGGCGGCGCGGGCGGGACTTACCTAGGTCACGGGGTGAGGCCCGGCTGGACCACGCGCGCGCATCCCGACCGGCGGAGCAGGGTCGGGTGAAAGGGATCCATTTCAGTAATTCTTCTTGTTCATTCAAAATTTTGTCTCATGTTTTTCTTTCAGTTTTTATTGTGACATTAAAATGCTTAATTGTGCCAACATTATGTTGAATAGTGACATCACAACATTCCATTTTTTCCATCAGAAGGAACCACTGTGAATTTTCAAAGCTGTTTTTGCCACCAGTATGCTGCATTGTGATATCAAAATGTCTTTTTGGGACTGTACAATTGCTATGTTGTGAACCACAGTGCAAAATTTGCAAACACAATGCTCCATTGTGACCTCACAGTTTTCAACTTTGAAATCAAAATATGACAATGTGAATTTATAATGCTCAATTTTGACAGCAAAATTCTACATGTGCCAAAAAATATGCAATTTCAATGCTGTTTTGTGACAGCACAATGCTCCATTGTGATGTCAGAATGCAGCATTTTGACACCACCACGCTCTACTTCTCCTTTATAGTACTGCACTGTGACATTACCATGTCTTCTATTACAATATTCAGTTGTGACATCACAACACTCCAGTAGTCTATATAATATGATAACATGACATTACAATTCTGTGCTCTTCAAACACTTTAGAATAGTTTTGCGAAATGATACATTTTGACATCACAATGGTTCATTTTAGTCATCACAATTTTTCCATTATCCATTCATGAGGCTATTATTGTGATATCATAATGCTCCTTTGTTCCATCAAAATGCTGCACTGAGATGCCACGTGCTCCACTGTTTTGTCAAAATGTCACATGATGACATCAGGATGCTCTATTGTGCAGTGTTGCAGCCCAACATCATACTGTTCCATTATACTATCACAATGGTTCAATGCCTTTTCAGAATGCTCCATTTTCCTATTACAGTATTGTACTTTGATGTCGTAATATTGTATTGTGCTATCTCAATGTTATATTGTAATAACATTGTGCTCCATTGTTTCATCAAAATGCTGAATTATGGACTCAAAATGCTTAATTGTGTCTCATGATATTATTCCATTCCACTTTTATACAGTGCTACATTATGAGGATAATATTAAATTGCAGTGTTGTATTCTGATAACCAAATGTTGCATTGTGACATCACAATGCAGCATCGTGACATTACAATTTTTCACTTGACAGTGCAATATCATGATTTGAAATTGCAATTCCAAATTTTTCAATCATAATTCTCTACACGTGGGATCAAAAGCCTCCACTATACTCTCAAAATGCCACACTGTGACCTCAAAATATGTTTCTGTTCTATCACAATGCTATTGCAACATAAAATGTTTCATTGCGCAATAACAAGGCTGCCTTCTTAATTCACAACACTACAGTTTGGAGCTATAGTGCTACAGTCAGGGGTCACAATGCTTAGTTATAATATCATACAGTTGAACTCCATCATCCCAATATTCTATTTTCCACAGAATGTTAAATATCAACAACAAGGGTTCCATTGTCCTCTCAAGGATGCTCTATAATATTACTATGTTCTCCTGTTTCATCATAATTTTGTTTTCTGTCATCAGCAACACTGCAATATGACATCACAATATTGGTTAATGTTCTAATGTGCAACATCACAATGCAGCATTGTTCTACACGATATTGTTATGATGTACAATATTATTTTGTGCCATTACAATGATGCATTATGAGATTATTATATTAGTTTATTTCTTAAAATGTTCTATTGTGCCACCATAGTTTTGCATTATATCAATATACTTCATTGTCTTCTCACAATGTTGCATTTTGACATCACATGTTAAACTTACCAATACAATTCCATATTGTGAAATCACAATACTCCAATGTTATATCACACTGCTGCATTTTGACATTACAGTGTTCCCTTTTGACAAATGAAGCTTATATGGATAAAAATTATGTAGATATAGATATTATGTAGATATAAAAATCAAATATTTTGTTGTTGACAAAACACTAATGTCAAGCCTTAAAGTAAAATGGACATAATATATAATAATCAAGATGAAAGATGGATTAGTTACATCAATTTCACATTAGAAGATTTCATAAAATTATCCCTGAACTTGGTCACTGACTTTGGCATGCAAATGTACATATGGACATATACATACACATGAATACATGCATACTACAGAAACAAAAAGAAATACAGAGCTTTCATATTTATACCTTATATGTACATTCAGATATTTGCATTTTCTGCATCTTTTTCATCTATTGATGAATAGTTTGGTTGTTTCCTTACCTTGGTATTGATAATAATACAGAAATGAACACATCGCCACAATGTCTTTCAAATATTAATTTCATTTCCAAAGATTTTTTATTCTTCTAGAGTTTCATGATGATTATGGCCCATTTATAATATTTTCACAACATAATCTGCAATCCTATCTCCCTTCCTTTTCCCACTGAAATGCTCCTTCACTGTTTGTCTTCCTCCTATTTTCCATTTATGGTCCACTGAGTTTCATCTAGGTTGCCTTTGATGGCATGTGTCTGAGGACTTGCTAGAGCATGCCCCTCCCATCATTATCCCTCAACTAATCTTTTCAATCAAGTGTGGGACTTGCATCCTGTTTTCCATACTGTTATCAATTTACAATCTCACTAATTCCTTCTCCATTCACAAGCCACCAATAGTGTAATGAATCTTTTGGCCTGGAATTCCCCATGTAGTTGTACATGATCTTAAACTTCTGAACTTCTTGTAATTGAGATTACAAACCTGTGTGCCCACCACAGCCTCTTCTCATTTGATTTATTCCACAGATCCTAATATATCCAAAGTGACAACTTATTGTGTGTTTTTCCTTTCCTGATGATTAGCGATGTGGAATATTCACAGAGTGATGGTGATCATTTGTATGACTTCTTTAAGACAAGGTCATTTATCCACTAAGAGAGAGACTGTATTGGACCTATTGGATTGTAAAATATTCTCATATATATTGAATATTGTCCTACTCCTGGCTGTATGGTTTACTGATATTTTCTCATGCTCCAAAGGTTGTCTTTTCATTTTCTTATTTTCTCTGCTGTGCTGAAAATGTTACTCTGAGTAGTTGAACATGTTTGTTTTCATACACATTGTCTTTCATGAGTCACATTCAGAGAATCATTGCTGATAATATCAATGACAGTTTAATTGATAAATTATTATAGAAATGTATAACTTCTGATGTTATTTTAAATTGTTTCATTTTATAATAATTTTAAATATACTATAAGGGAATAATTTATTTTTACATGTAGATCCATAGTTTTAATCACGCTATTGACAGAAGAGACTATGTTTTTGCCCATTGTGAATTCTTGGCATCTGTACAACATTCAACATTCATCTGTACAACATTGACCTTGTGTGTATAGGTTTATTCTCAGACTTTTCTGGCATTCGTCTATGTTTGCTTATATGTCAGTAATGTATTGCTTTGATTATAGTAACTTATTATTACACCTTCAAATCAAATAAAATGACAGTTTGGCACTTTCTAAGAACAGATTTTGCATTTGGGGGTCTGTCATTTTTTACATTTTAGGGTTGACTTTTCTTATTTATATCAAAAATGTCATTGATTTTGATAGGAAAGTTTGCACTGAATTTATACATCTGTTGTTGAGAAAAGGCTGTCCCCTGGTTTAAGCTGTTCCATATTGCATTAAACAGTGTTTTCACAAGTTTACCCACATAGAGCTCATTTTATACATGTTTTTGCCTCCATTTTGAAAATGGAGGTTGACTCTGAATATGGGTGGGCACATGACCAGTACCATCTTTCCAGTACTATCCATATAGTGCAGACTAATAACCAACTCATCACTGGGACTAGGAATATTACCACCCTTCACATTTATCAAGGTGAACTGAGGCTATAGATACACATGGGTATAATAAAATCTTATCAGAGAAACCACACTAAAGAATTTATCACATACACCAGGCAGAGAAGCTCTTATTCCCTCACTTAGACCCCATAAAGTGGTAGACAGATAATGCTATCATGACCATATTCCCCATCAATCTATCACTGACAGCCTTTGTGTGTGTGTGTGTGTGTGTGTGTGTGTGTGTGTGTGTGTGTGTGTATGTGTGTGTGTGTGCGTGCGCGCACGCGTGTGAAGGAATGGCAGGCAGAAAGCATCTGTTTGTTCATGGAGCTTCTTGACAGCTGACACATCTATTGTGCATATATGCCACAGTTTCATCATTCAATCATCTACTGTTGGACATCTAGCCTGACTCCCTTTCCTTGCTATTGTGAATAGGCTTGCAATGAACATGTATGCACTCATGTCACTGTAGTGATATAATGTTCTTTGGGAATATTTCCAGGAGTGGTATAACTGGGTCTTCTGATATTTTGATTTTTAACTTTCATAGGAACCTCTATACTTATCTCCAAAAGGGATTTACAAGTTTCCATTCCCACCAGCAATGTATGTAGGTTCCCTTCTCCCCATATCCTTTCCAGCATTTTTTGTTGTTTGTGTTTTGATATTAACTATTCTGACTGAGGTGAGATGATATTTAATTTGAATTTCCCTAATAGATAAGACAGTGGAATTTAAAAAAAAGTATCTGTTAGACATTTGAATTTTGTCCTGAAAAAAAATGTTCTTTTTAGTTTGGGGGCCCACTTTTTAATTTGGTTGTTTATTTCCTTGGTATTTAACTTTTTTGAGTTATTTGTGTATTCTGGATATTATCCCTCTATCACATATGTGGTTAGCAAGTATTTTCTTCCATTCTATGAGTTGTCTTTATCTTTCAGTTAGCTTAGTTAACAATATCTTTGCCAAATAGAAGCTTTTCAATTTCATAATTTCACACTTAACGGAATGTTGTTCTTATCTCCTGTGCATTTGGAGTCCTTTTTCAGAAAATGCTGATCTAGGCAAATTAGCTACAGTGTACTCCCTATTTTTCTTCTAAGATTTTTATAATCTCTGATCAAACACTGAAGTCTTTGATCCATTTGGAGTTAATTTTCATGTAGTGTGACAGATAATTGCCCAGTTTCATTCTTCTGCATGTTGATATCCAGTTTTGCCAGCACTTTTTGTTGAAGATGCTATTCTTTTTCCAATGATTTTTTTGGCACCTATGTCAAGATTTTATAATCTGCCAAGCTACTGAATTTA
This sequence comes from Typhlomys cinereus, assembly GCA_023101885.1. Taxonomy (NCBI): domain Eukaryota; kingdom Metazoa; phylum Chordata; class Mammalia; order Rodentia; family Platacanthomyidae; genus Typhlomys; species Typhlomys cinereus. The sequence continues at coordinate 4,303,448 of JALPQD010000130.1, read as the reverse complement.
TTCATTACTTTTCATTTATTTATTTATTATCCTTTCATATGAAGTAAATCATATTTTATGGAGAACTTATTTTTCTAAAAAAATTGTATTTACATATTAGTGATTGTTTTAGATTTAATCTTGAAATTGTTTTTCAGAATTGTGTGGTCACATATCACTTCTCTTGCATTGTTTTCCATATATGAGATCATACCATCCAGAAATAATTTTATTTCTGTTTGTGATGCTTTATGACTCTTTTTCTTATATAAAAGCTCTGTTCACAACTTCTAGTATAATGTGGAATAAATTAATCAGAGTAGGCCTCCTTATCTATTGTTAGAGATAAAAAGTAAGGTTCTTTCCCCATTGAATAAGAAGTTAGCTATGGACTTACCATCTATGTTCTTTGCTGTGCAAATTTATATTCTTTTTTTAAAAATTATTTATTATTTATTATTTATTCAATTGTATGTGTATGCGTGTGTGTGTGAGTATGTGTGTGTGTAGAACCATGGATGAATTTGGGAACCACCATGGACCCCTCCACCTCCTCCTTGTTTACTCTGCCCCGGGATTCACAGGCTCTGCCCTACCAGTACCAGAAATGCAGGCCGCCCCTGCTTCTGCTTGGCGTCTATATGTGGGGTCTATGATCCAAACTTAGGACCTTGCGCCTGCAAGGCAGAGGCTTAACCCCTGAGCCACCTCTCCAGCCCCCAAATTCATATTCTTTGTATATGCAGTATATTCAAACCATCAGGAAAACATTAAACTTTCTCAAAGTACCTTTATGCATCTTTTGAGATGAGTGTAATTTGTTTTCCATCTGTTAGTATACACTGTGCTACCATGTTTATTGAACTGTGTAAGTGGACATATGTTTCCATCCCAGGGATAAATACTGTGTACTCACAGTGTATGCTTTTAATTTGCTGTTATTTTTCCTTTACCAACACTTTTAGAATTGCTGAATTCATGTTTTCAGGGATTCCGGTTCATGTTTTCTGTTCTTCAAATATCATTCCTTCATTTTATATCTAAGTAAGGCTGACTTCATGAAATCTTCAGTTTTGAGAAAAAAATTTGGCAAGGAAGAGTTGTAATCACTATCAGAGAAAACCACGGTCATGTGATTTCTCATGTCTCTGCCAACTGCATATTCTCTTTTGCAGCTTTTAAAAATTCTGAGACAGTGGTCATTTTGTTTAAGTCATCTCCTGAAACTCTGAGAAACATTTCATGCTTAAGAGAGGTAAAGTCTTTAACCCCTGAGTCAACTCCCCAGTATTTTCTCCCCAGTAGTTTCAAAACATGTAAAAGCTAGTTTCATGCCAGCCCAAAGTCTCACACCTTCAAATAAGCTACCATCCTACTCTCTTATGGCAGAAACATCACATTTTCCACCATTAGAAGATGTAACAGTTCCACTTCATACATGCAAGTTTCTTGTGAAAATGCTTCAAATGGATCATCTTGGGGTTTAATCAATATTTCTTTGAAATCCTAACAAATTCTGGGTCAGAAGGGTTTGGGTAAATATGTCCCCTGAAATTACTTTTGGTTTGCCCTAATAGAACAGAATAGCTGATATTAATTTTCCTTCATGCTTCACATAATTCATTCTTTCAGGCCTCTGGCACTGGGTTTTGGTTTCTTGGGAGATAATCTGTCTACCATTTTTATTTTTGCCTAACTTACTGGTGTACTCAGATATTTAGTTTCTTCGTGATGTTTTGTAGGTTTTATGCTTCTTGGTTTGCCTGTTTCTTCTATGTTATACAATTTGCTACTGCATTATTATTCAAAACCTTCATATAGAACCCTATGCATTTCTGTTGAATCAGACATAAGGCATCTTCAATTTTAGTTCTGAGTCTTATCTCTTATTATTAATCTACACAAATATGTCCATTTTGTTGATTCTCTTAAAAATAAATCTTACTTTTTAATATTTTGAATTCCTTTCTGATTTCTATTTCATGTATTTATTTTCTAATCACGATTATTTCTTTCATTATGCTGGCTTTAGTTCTAGCTCAGTTTTTATTTCTTAGCTTTTTGAAATATGCAATTAATTTACTAACTTCTAGATTCTTACTTTTCTGCTTTCTTGCTTTCAGTAAGTTTTAGAATATCTTGTTTATATTTTGTTTGTCTCAAAATATATATCAAATGATGACTGATGAATGATATACATACATACATATAATAATATATAGAGAGAAACAGACAGACACAGACAAATAAGCAGATATATGATAGATGTTTAGATTTTTTCATTTTTTTTCTTCTTTGTGTCCATTAGTTTTTCAGGAATTTGTTTCTTAATATCTATATACCATTTATTTCATGTCTTGGAGTCGTTGTATATACATTAGTGTTTCAATTTCTCTAGGCACATGAGTGTGTCCTTGTGTGGAGGCCCCAGGCAGCTACAATGGCACTGAATGACAAGACATTGATTTCAATAGTGGCTGCGAAGCTGGGATTGTGTGCTTGAGGGCTTTAACAATACTATACAGTTATACCCTCAGGTACGGGCTTTCACTGACTGACCCTAAAGCTGAGTCCTGTTATTCTTGGGCATTTTTTAGAATTTCAGACCGAAGAGAATCAACTGCAATTATGTCTTGTATTCCAATTCCTGGACAAGTATCATAAACTGATCAAGTCCTGAGGGTTAGTAAAGTGATCAGCTCAAGTTCTAAGACACAGCACAAATGTAAATTCAAAGATGGTATATAGCAGCTCAAGCTCTAGGATTGGAAAGACTTTGTACCTGGTTTATCCAGTAGTGCATGGACCCAGGAAGACAATATTGTGGATAACTGGATCCTACGTAGGTGGCATATAGCAACAGAGATGTGCGGCAATGGTAGGATGCAGCAGCTTATGGGGTCAGCTCAAGCACAGTACCATACTGAGCCTTTGGATGATGAAGCAGCCAAACAATGCTGGCCACAGAGAGTGGAGCAAAGTGTTGCTTCCTTCTTTTTTGCCAGGCACCACAGCGAGACTCTGGTCCCACTCTCAGATCAGGCTCAGCACTGACAAAGTCTATATAGATTCCCAATGTTCCAAAAAACATGTCTTGGAGTGAGAAAATATTCTGAGATATTCCTGCTCATGTTTTTTTTTTTTTTCTATGAGGGGACATCTCTCAGAGAGGTTTTCTTCTGGCTCGAAGTATTCCCAAATGGGGATGAAGTGGTTCTGCTAAAGCACTCTCTGGTTTAATCAAGGTCGTTGAGCTATTGTGCTGCACAGGACTTCTGTTATTTCCCAACTGTCCTCTGGAATTCTACAATGTTCATTTTCATTGATATTTAATGGTCTATTCACTGTTTCATTGATTCATGGGGTTAATAAATGAGGGCCAGGACTCTCTAGTATGCTATTTGCTGACATCACTCATCTAAAATTGAGATGTTTGATGATGGTATTTTGTCCTTGCAAATAGCAACAAGAAAATATGATTCATCTGCCTTCTTTATGACATCATTTGGAATAAAAAATCTGTAATTCTGATATATTTAGAATGTTTGACTTTCTAAAACTTTTAGGATTTCTAAATCCTTAGTCTACATAAAGAAACCATGTTTATAATTTGGCAATTTTGTAATCTTCTGTTTGATAGGAATTTTTATGTTTCATACATATTTCCCAAATCCATCCTCACTGAGTCAGAGGACGTATACACATATATATATATATATACATACATACTTATATATAATTCATTCATATGAATTATATATGAATGAATATAATATATTCATTCTCTCTTCACTATATCATCCACAAAAGTGGCCCACTTTTTTTCATTGACTTTTAGAATCATTATAATCACATACCAGTCTGTCATTTATAAATGGTTCAAGGGTTCCATATTCACACTCATGACTGATAGGAACAGTCTTACTTCTTTGCTTATTTTTGTAAAATTGACATAGATCTCTGGAAACTTATTTTTCTGAGTATGATCTAAGAATATTTGTTAAATCCCTCAAAATATGCTAGAAGAAACCTTAAGTTCATATGTTTCAGGAATCAAGACAATTTTATGCATATCAGTTTACAAAGTTGGATAGCATGCGAGGGGCTTTTGTCATGGGACAAAGTCTATTCAAAATAATCTATGTAAGCTGAAGAGATGGCTCAATGGGGCAAAATAATTTCAGAGAAGATGGTTCATTGACTAAGAGCACCTGCCTTTAGTAGTGAAGTGTGAGAAGCAGAGTTCACATCCATAGGACTCACTTGAAGAGCTATAAATAGTTGCACATATGCCATATGACCACCCCAAAATTGTGGAGAGCAGAGCTAGAAGGACCCTCTCCCCCACCCTCCTAGCCTAGTTCTAGATCTGTGAGATGGCTTGTGTCAAAGCAATGAGCCAGCGAGGTATGAAACAGGAAACCTGACCTTCTTCTCTAGCTTCCATTCATCAGCATATGAATATACATACATGCATGTGTATCCACTGCTCCTGAAGACCATATATAGACTACAAAAGCACAATACACAGACACATACACATTCACAAACACACATATGCAAAGAAAATAAATAAATAAGTAATCTACATGCTTTGTGACACTTTTCAGTTGTTAGTGTATTTTTAAAGGACATGTAGAAACTTTTCCAAGATCATTTCCTATTAAGTATTAACATTAAGTATAGTCAATTTGACTCTAGATAACTGATAACTGAGATTATGTTTTCTTTTCATGTCATTAAACACAAGGTGTACTGTGAAATCTTCCAAATTCTGTCACCTACAGGAAACCCACTGTGAACACTTCCACATTATCTGGGTCTTCAGTCACAATCTTCTCCTTGTAAGTTGCATTGAACTTTATCTATAACAACTTGTGGAAGAAGTATGATGGAAAATGTTTTAGGGGCCATTGTTCATAAAGAGAGGATTTTTAATATTTACTTACACAATAACTTTGGGAGTAAGAAGGACAGATAAAATATATCCTCAGAGTTGAATTACCTCTGCTTGTGCTTGATAGGAAATCCATTGGGGACAATATTAATGCTTAAACTGTATTAGCTATAACAGCATAAGAAGAATGAATAAATTCTTGCTCCGAGCCAAGCAGTTCATTCATCGTTAGCAGTTTGATTCTTGACAGATACAGATGTGCATTGTCTTGTTCTCTTTCTGGCTATATAGAGGGCAAAACCCATGACTCCTAAATCACATGAATGCCTGGGTCTTCTAACTCGAAGGTACACCACTGCAAGCATGTGGGGATGTTATCTTCACCTCTCATTTCTTTTCCCTGTTCTTTGCAGAGCTGAATCCCACATCATGACCTACTAATCATAAAGATTGACAAGTTCATTAAATATAAAGTTGTCCTTTTGCTTCTGCAGCTTGAAATTTCAAAAATATTTTCAATATGTCTCAAGATACAATATATGATGATAGCTCAGATTAGAATACATTATTTTGGTGATCACTTTGCAGCTGCTCCCCAGAATCACCGTGAGTTTATATAGTACAGCAGTTGTTTTACCTGTGACCAGGTCTTCTCTCTCCCAGGGACTGTGAGCCACATCTGAACATGCTGAAATCTGTCTCTTCTCTGAACATGATCATAATCACCCACCTCTCATTCAGCCCTCCGAGACATCGCAAGAGGAATATAAATGAAGTGAGGAAAAACTCACCAAACATATTGAGTGTACTGAGTAGGATATAAACCTATAATTACTGTAGGAATTCTAAACATATGAATAACTATACTGTGTATAAGCAAGGTTAGATAGAAATAGATCAAAATGAAACCATGGCTACCTCTAAATGATGGGGTTTAGATCATTTCAACTTTTTTTTCACTTTTCAAATTTTATACTTTGAATGCTGAAGAAAATATAGCTAGCTATTCACTAAAACACATGGTTCTTCCATCATTTAGAACTTGGCTAAGAGACTGATAAGGAACTGGTTCTCAGCTCTCCCTGCCTCTAAATAGGGTGGTTCCTGTTTTCCCTAAGTTATGTGGGCAGATGAACACAGGGAAGTAAGGGATATATGGTCCTTGGAGGACACTTTGACCTTCTCAAATTTCCCAGAAATATTCACTGCAGGAAACTTGAATTACCATATGGAAGTTCAATGAGAGCATTCATGTCTCCTGATTATATAAGAAAAACATCAGATTTTTTAAGAATTGACTGCCTTTGTATGAAGGTTCTTGAGAAAAGACCTCATAATAATACTGACCTCATGATATTATGAGAAAAGAACTCATAGTACACAAAGAATTCTTTAGAACTGACACAGAACAAGTAGAGTGAGACACGGAAAGAAAGAAGAAAACTGACCTATGCTTGTGGAGTTGTCCCTCGCTACTAACAGCTGGTCCTCAGTCTGACCAGGACAAGCAATATGGTGTGAGTTCATCTCTTTGAATTTATGATTGAAAAGAGGAATCATTCAAGCAGGTCTTTCTGTCCTAAACAGTTCATAATTGATTCTGAAGCTTTGATTCTCTGACTTCCATGTTGCAAAGTATGTGTTTGCATGTAGCATGTATTATGCAGGTTTGTATTTCTGGGGAGTTAGAAAAGCCCAGGGGCAAAAAGCAAGACGTGTCTAGTGCATGTCTGAGGAAAAACCATCACTAAATGAGTACAGTATTGCAGACATATCCAGAAGTGAGAATAAGGAAGAATATGAAGTGCTCAGGAGAAAGATGGTAGGTGCAGAAAATATACAATGATTTATAACAGTATCTAGTCTTACATTAATGTTAACTATAAAAGCTAGTATAATTGCAAGTAGAAGATTGTAGACATAAACATAAACTTAAACTCACTTGCTCTTTTTGGAAACAGTTACCTTTGCCATCACTCATGATCTGTCCATTCCAGTCACTTCACAGGACATTTTATATATTTTTATTATATGTGTATATGTATATGTATGTGGATGCTATATATATGTGCACACATGCATACATACACATGTATATGTAGGTATATATAATACACATGTATATGTGTATAGGTGTATTTTATATGTTAATACACATATGTATATATATTTAGGTATGTGTATATGTGCATAAAAACATGCATACATACAAATGTATGCATATATATGTGCATGGTCTTGTGTGTTTACATGTATTATATGTACACATGTGTATATATGCATACCTGCATAAGTATATTGTGTACGAATATACATGTGTACAAGTGTATGTATGTGTATTCAGTATATATGTATATATATTTGTATCTATATCTATGCCCATGAATATGTATACATGTTAATATGTATGTATATATGAATGCAGAATTTAACATGTATGTGTATATGAGCATGTATATTTATGTGTATATGCACATGCATGTACATACATAATAATCGGTCTCAACCTCTTAAGTAGCTGGGATTATATGCTAACACTTCCAGGCCAAGATTGTGGTTTTTAACAATTATTTATTCACTTACTTACTTATTAATTTATGGAGCAGAGAGAGAGAGGAGAATGAAAGAGAGGAGAGAAAAGTTACAAACCTGTATGCCAATACACACCGGTGAACGACAGATGACAACTTTTAAAGCCAGTCCTCTCCTTTCAGCATGTGGGCTTTCAAGGAACAAACTTAGGAAGCCAGCCACCTTGCTGATTGAGCTGTCTCTAGTTGTCCTGTCCTGCAGCTGGAACCTTACATCGTTTCTTTCTCAATTACTCCACAGAGAAAAGCAGGTCCAGCATGCCTCTTCAAATGCTTAGAATTGTTCTGCTTTGCCTTGAGCACATCTGTGAGTTGATCCCAAAGCTTCCAGTCTCTTTTTTTTACTTTTTTAGACCATTTGAATTTGAAATAACTTGGGCAGAAAATGTTTAAAATTTGTTTCCTGCTTCCTCATTGTCATAATAGTGAGCTCCAACACACATCTCTAGCTCCATCTCCATTTTAGCCCATGCAGAACCCAACCAGAAGGCCAACAATAGAAATGCTTAGGTCGAAACTCCAAGACCTTTCATGACCCTCTGATTTTAAGCATACCCTTTTCTTTGGGAAACACCTTTGTTCCTTTGTCCCTAAACCCAGAGTTATATAGTTATAACTTTTAGACTATACCCATCCCAGAACCTATGAACTTTAATTTAAATTTTCTTTTTTTAATATTTATTTTTTTATATTTCCACTCATACAAACTTAACAGGTACACGGTCCCTTCCCTCCCTCCACCCCCAATACCCCTGTGGCCCCTCCCCTCCCCCATCCCTCCTCATCCCCCAGTGCCTCCCCCTCCCATCCCCAGAGCATCCTTTAATGAGCATGTCAAACTCTCCTCTGGGTCTTCCTCTCCGATGAGGTGCAAGGACCCAGTGGCATTTCCCAGAACCCTTTCCTGTGTTTCCTTTAAGCATAGGAACATTACTGTGGCTGTCGATCCCTTGCCGCCAAGGATCCTAGTGCCTTTAGCAAACGCTAGGCTTTGTGGGGTCAATAGTGTGTTGGACATTGTGCAGGGCATGCAAATTCCAAATATGATTGCTTCGGCCCTAACTTGTGTGGAGTATCTTGCATGTCAATGCTCCTCCCATCCTTATGCTCTTACAATCTTATCGCCCTCCCCCTTCCGCAAATTTCCCTGAGCTTCAGGATGGGTAGAGATTAGGCTGGCCTAGTTCCAGGTGGTTGATATAGAGTCTCTGATGTTCTGGATTATGGTTTGTTGATTTTTTTTCAGTTTTGCTGCTCCTGCAATGCCCTTCACTCCATCCTGATGGGTATTGTATTTCACCCCCTGGCTAGAGATAAAAAGCTGTTAAATTAGAGTCTTGTTATAAGAGTATATTCAAAGGTAGATGTAATAAAAGTAGAAAACCGCGGTGAGAGAGGGGTCAATTACCCATTTGCGAAATGGTTACTTTCTATCTGCCAGACTATAGGCCGTCCCCTTCTTGTAAGATCATAGCTCATCAGTTGTAAATGATCAAGAAGGAAAGTCTGTGAATTTAACCAGATGTTTCATTACTTACTTGCAATCCTTGGTGGTGGCTTATTTTCTCTGCTGGAACACAATCTCTTCTCTCCTTGTTACTGGTATGTCCCTCCTTCCCCATCCCTCCTGTTCATAATCTTTGCAATTACTCTAGGTATTACAGAGATTTATCCTTGAGTGTCTCTAAGTGGGTTTGGTACTAGGAGCCACCTATTAGGGAGTACATACAGCACTTAATTTTCTGTGTCTGCGATACTTCCATCAGTATAATTGTTTCTAATTTCATCCACTTCACAGCAATTTCCATTAATTCATCATTTTTTATGGCTGAGTAATACTCCATTGTATAGATGTACCACAGTTTCCTTATCCACTCGTCAACTGTTGGACATTTGGGTTGATTCCATGAATTTGCATTTTAAACGATGCTGCTATGAATATGGTCGTACTTGTGCTATCGAGGTGAATTTTTGCTGTATGGAGTGTTATTCCCAAAAGTGGTATAGCAAGGTCATATGGCATTTCAATCTTTAATTTCTTTAAGAATCTCCAGATGGCTCGCCAGAGTGGCTGTATGAGCCTCCATTCCCACCAGCAATGTAGGAGAGTTCCCCTCTCTCCACATCCTCTCCAGCATTTGGTGTTGTTTGTATTGTGGATTTTTGCCATACTGACCAGGGTGAGATGATATCTCAGGGAAGTTTTGATTTGCATTTCCCTGATGGCTAAAGAAGTGGAGCATTTTTTAAGATATTTGTTAGACATTTTAATGTCATCCCTGGTAAAGTTTCTTTTAAGTTCCAGGGCCCATTTTTTAATGGGGCCATTTGTTTCCTTAGTGTTTAGTTTTCTAAGTTCTTTGTGCACTCTGGACAGTAGAGCTCTGTCAGATATGTGGTTAGTGAAGATTTTCTCCCATTCTGTGGGTTGCCTTTGAGCTCGTGTGACAATCTCTTTATCTGAACAGAAGCTCTTTAATTTCACAAGATCCCAACTGTTGAGAGTTGGATGTCTGTTTAGGAACTGTTGGCCTAGCCCAATCAGCTCGAAGGAGTTCCCTACCCTTTCACCTATGGTTTTTATAATCTCTGGCCTTATATCAAGGTCCTTGATCCATTTGGAATTAAGTCTTGTACATGGTGACAAGTATGGGTCCAGCTTTAATCTTCTGCATGTGGAGATCCAGTTTTGCCAGCACCATTTGTTGAAGATGCTGTTCTTTTTCCATTGGATTTTTTGGCTCCCTTTGTCAAAGACCAAATGGCTGTAATTTTGTGGGCTTATATCTGGGTCTTCAACCCTTATCCATTGATCTGTGTGTCTATTTTGGAGCCAGTACCAGGCTGTTTTTATAACTATGGATTTGTAGTATAGACTAAGGTTTGGTATGGTGATACCTCCAGCAGTGTTTTTGTTACTCAGGATTGTCTTTGCTATCCTGGGTCTTTTGTGCCTCCATAGGAATTTTGAGATTGTTTAGTCAACTTCTTTAAAGAATTGCTTTGGGATTTTAATTGATAAACCTAACCAAGGAGGTAAAAGACCTTTACAATGAAAACTTTAAAACCCTAAAGAAAGAAATTGCAGAAGATAGATACCAGAAGGTGGAAAGACCTCCCATGTTCCTGGATTGGCAGAACAACATCATAAAAAAGACCATCCTACCAAAGTTAATATACAAATTCAATACTACACCAATTAAAATCCCAAAGCAATTCTTTAATTTAAATTTTCAAATGAGACAAACACTAAGAAACACATTTTCCTCAAGTATAAATTTTCGTTTCTTATGGAAACCACCTAAGTGCATTTGCTACCAACTTATTTTGCAAATGCCTTGATTTGTCACTTGCTTTGTTCTGTAACTAGCAAAATCTCATGAAGCCACAGCTGCTGAGGCTTGATTCATGTCAGTCTTGATAACCCAAACCCATATTTTATTTTCTGGTATAGCCACTCATATTTGACTCAAGAGCAAACTCTAATTTCACCTTCGACTTGAGAGCTGTGTTCTTTTTTGTATCAACACATTCATCTATCTTCCCATCTTCACCCCCTTAGCTTCTTGGAAGCCTGGGTTTTGACTCATTTAACTCTGTTTTCTCTTAACCATCCAAAGCACAGTGTTGTGTGGACAGTTGTTCTTGGTCAGTGTTTGACTTTTCCAATTTTTGTTTCTGCCTCTGGACACACTGTTTTCTTTTATGGAGCAAAGTGTTTCAAGTATAGACTTGATTTTGATGCTGAATCAGGAATCAGAATAACACTTGAGAATGTTATTTTAACTTCTCTAACCTTCACATCCTCACCCACCAGCTGAACATGTTAATGACAACTATGTGACAGGATGGCTGGGGAAATCCCAAATTATAATGAGGGCAAAGTGCTGAGCCTGGTGTGAGCACCTACGACCTCTCCTGTTATTATCAGTTGTTACTATGATACTGTTGGCATAGTCAGAAAACTCAAGAGAACCCTAAAGGGATCTTCCTAGACACATCAATGGCCAAAAAATATTCCCACACATATAGAGCTATGGCCTTGCATGCTTTTGTGAGCTATGTTAATGCATTTGTTTCTTGTTAAATGAAACCCTGTGTTACAGAGACAAAGGAAAAGGCAGGCCTGAAAACATCAGGCTTTCATTTTATTTAATAATTTCTTTCAATCTTGTTGTGTTTATATCTATCTTCTACCTGCTGGGTATGCTTGTTTTTTTTTCCTCCTTTTATTTCTTTCTGTTGCCTATTTATGCCTCTCACTGCCTTTTCAACTAGTGTGATTACTTCATTTCTTATTTCATCCACTCAGCCTAGCAGGTCTGTTCCCAATACTAGGCCTCTTTTACTTAGTACTTTTTTGAACCACGGACGAATTCGCGAACCACCATGGACGCCTCCATCTCCTTCTGCCCGGGGATTCACAGGCTCCGCCCTACCAGGACCAGAAGCGCAGGCTGCCCCCGCTTCCGCCTGGCATCTATACGTGGGATCTGGGATCTGAACTCAGGACCTTCCGCCTGCAAGGCGGAGGCTTAACCCCTGAGCCACCTCTCCAGCCCCCCTTTTTTTTACTTTATTTCTCAGTTTTTACTTCCAAAATCACTGCTCTTTTTTCCTTTCATCCCAATTTCATCTTTCCTCTGTTCTTAATTTCTCATTCTCAGTTTTTGTTTCTTATCCTTTCCTTCATTTTATTACTTTCTCTGTCTCTGTCTCTGTTCCATTCTCTCTCACTCTCTCTCTCTCTCATTTTATTTTCTTCTTTCTCCACTTCATCATGACAGTTAGATTGTGTTTCTTGCCCCCAAGGGTCTGCAGATGGTTTGTAGATCAACTGAAGGCTTTTAGTGAACCAGCGAAGGAAGAAGACTGAGCCATCTGAAGTTGTCTGTTGCTTGGGCAACATCTCCACACCAAGCAGAAAATGAAATGGTCAGGAAGGAAGAGGAGGCAGTGTTTCATGGAATGGAAATAAAATAGGTGAGAGGAAATGAGATGGAAAAACAGAGATGTATGACACAGGAGAATTTAGCTGGAATGAGATTGTCAGCAGATCAGTTGGGGGTAAAGGATGGAAAACAAGCTTATTACAGTGAACCTTTGTCATAACTATGAGCTTTTGTAATTTCAGCTTCCCTGTTTTGCTTCTCAGTACTGTTTTGTTCTCCCTTCACCATTTTGTTTGATTCCTTTTTATCTCACTTTTTTTAAATTTTCAAATTGTGCATTTATTTTTGTATTTACCCAGTCCTGATTGACTCCCATTTGCTGGTACTCTAGGTTTCTAAACAAAGCCTTTGAAAAAAGATTGTATGGTACACAGGCTAGAGTGTAGACCTGAGAATTAGATAAGATTTCACATTTGACTGTGAAAAATCAAACATTTTTGTTGAGCAAAATTTCTCTTATGTATTATATTTCTTATCACAATCAAGCCTTTGGAAACAGGCTGGCATAAATTGCTAATCTGTATCTCCTCTTCTGAGATTTTTAACTTTGCTAGTCCCAAGCAACTTTATTTTTTATAACATTTTTATTATTATTTCCACTCATACAAACTTAATAGGTACACAGGTTCCCTCCCTCCCTCTTCCTCCCCCCTAACCCCCTGCTCCCCCTCCCCTCACCTCTCCCTCCCCATCCCCCAGTGCCTTCCCCCCCCAATCCCCGGAGAATCCTTTAATGTGCATGCCAGACTCTCCTCTGGTCCCTCCTCTCTGATGACATACAAGGACCCGGTGGCTTTTCCCTGAACAATTTCTTGCGTTTCCCTTAAGCATAGGAACACTACTATGGCTGTCAATTCCTTGCCTCCAAGGATCTTGGTGCCTTTAGCGAATGCTAGACTTTATGAGGTCAATAGTGTGTGGGAGATTGTGCAGAGCATGCAAAGTCCAATTATGATTGCTTTGGCCCTAACTTGTGTGGAGTATCTTGCATATCATTGCTCTTCCCATCCTTGTGCTCTTATAATCTTATCGCCCCCTCTTCTGCAAATTTCCCTGAGCTTCAGGATGGGGAAAGATTAGGCTGGCCTAGTTCGAGGTCGTTGATATAGAGTCTCTGAAGTTCTGGATTATGGTTCGTTGATTTTCTTTTGCAGTTTTGCTGCTCCTGCAATGCCCTTCCCGCCATCCTGATGGGTATTGTATTTCACCCCCTGGCCAGAGATAAAAAGCTGTTAAACTAGAGTCTTGTTAAAAGAGTATATTCAAAGGTAGATGTAATAAAAGTAGGAAACCAAAGTAAGGGAGGGGTCAATCACCCATTTGCAAAATGGTTACTTTTTATCTGCCATACTATACGCCCTCCCCTTCTGGTGAGATCAAACCCCCTCAGTTGTAAATGATCAGGAAGGAAAGTCTGTGAACTTAACCAGACAAGAATTGCCTCCACCAAGCAACTTTATAACAGGGCTAACCATACTTTCTTAGATGAGGGCAATGCAAAATTCAATGAAATAGTTATCTAAGAGTGAAGCCCAGTGACAAGGATGTCAACAAAGTTGGCTGGATGCCATGTTTACCTGGAGGCTGAAGCCACTCTGGAGTTTAACTCCCATCTGTGCTCCCCACTGGACTTTATCACAGTTTCTCCAAGTCACAAGGCCAGAGTAGTTCAGCAATTACATTTTGCTCCAAATTTTGTTACCAAGTACTAGTCAGGCTCTGTCCATGTCTCCTATGTTATCTTCACTATGGTCCATAAGCTATTGCATGCCTTCTTCATTACACGGTGAGATCAACATTGCTGAACTGCAGACACTAGATCAAGCTGGTTTTCATTCCAGGTAAAGTGCACCATGCACTGTGCAGCTCCCTCCTTATTCAACCCCACTTGTTCATGTTGGTGTTGAAGAAGTGACATAAATGGGCTCAGCAGAAAAAGACACAATCTCGAAGACTGGGAATTGTACTGCACCTTATTCTCAAGCCCTCCCTTTCTTTTGATTCCTGCTGGGGGAAGAAGAATCACAATTTGGACCTGCTTTCCAGGAAAAGAAACCCACCCCCTGATTTTACCACTCCTAATTTAAATATATATGCATAAACAAATGCAAGTTTAAACCCCAGTGGATGATTTTGATTCTCAGAGAAAGCATAATCACAAAACCCTCTTCCTTCCACCTTATTCCTTCCCCAGTGCCACAGCCTTGCAGTTTGCCCTTTGCAAATGGTCTTCGAACACACCCTATGTGCTTAACCCTGGCATTAGGAAGGTGCAAACAAGCTTTTAATTCCTAAGACAATTTCACGAAGTTTTGCTAAATGCTTCATTTCAGTGCAATTAGACAGAAGGCTATGAAATGAATGACAGCAAGGATCAATGGATACTCCCTTGACTTTATGCTGAAGCTGCTTTCTAGTTTGACACGGACTGGACTCACCACTATATTTCAGCCTAGTTTCCTGGCTTTCCAACAGGCAATGGCTTTTGGGTCAAACTTTGTGATTCTAAACTCAGTTATGGTTAATCCAAAGTCTTTGTCTTTTCTTCTGTCCACCACCCACATAGTAATATTTTTTTCAGGGCATTAATCCTGCCACTCCTGTATTGATGTGTAAATTTCCAATCTATGCTTGTGCAAAGAGAACTAGACAGAAGAACCACTGGCCTTAAAGATGGGGAACAGCAGCAATGTTATTTGACAGTAAATTAGATGCCAGGACAATACATGTAGAAAGGAAAACCATACCACTTGGTTGGAAACACATTTACACATACAGTGATTAAATGAAGGATGAAGTAAAAATACATAGCAATACTCTGACAAAAAATAATTTCACACAGTAGAAAGAGACTTTTGGCACAAATTTCACACTGATTGTCTATTTAAGCTAGGAACAGTGCTCATGACTGAAAGACTTCTCATATGTAGAAAAGTAAGCAATTGTTGTAATGCTGACCCATTACCTTCAAATGTGTCTGTTGTGAGGAAACTGCCCACAGGAAAAGAGAATGCATGAGAGAGACTGGGCAGACCCAATCATAGTAAATACATTCCTCTGGCTAGAAAGGGAGGAAGATACGGATACACCAAGGTGGTTGGGGAAATTTAAAGACAGAGGGAACTAACTGAGGGATCTTGCAAGATGAAAGCTTGGTATAATAGGAAGGAATATAAGAATAGGAATGAGCAGATCTGACATCTGGAAATGTCAGTAGACTCCTGCGCAGAATACGAAACCAACGGCAATCCCTACCCTTCTTATTATAAAAAAAATCACTGTGAGAACCAAATTAGATCAAGAATGATGAGGTGCTTCATTACGTGCACCCAGACTAGCAGGTGATCTTTTTACTCCTGAATTTATTTCTGCATTGACTGAAACACTAGAGGTTCTAAGATTCTTACATTGGTGTCTTGAAGACAGTCAGTTTTTTAGGGTAACCAGCCTGGCAAGAATGGAAAGATTCTAAAGAGACACTTGCATTCCTTCCCCAAAAATGTTATGTTAGGAGAAAGGAAAAGTTAAAACCAGTTGCAGTCAGAGTAGGTTCTGGTTTTCTGCAAACAGATGTGCATCTTTTCAGATCACCTTGCTGCAAAGACTGAAATGAAGATAATAATTATGGCCAGGACCATACCTTGATCAGAAATTGTTTAGTTCACATATTTCTGGCCCTCTTAATCTAAACCTTGAAAATGGACATGGGATAGGAGGAATCACTGTACTCTTCCCAAAGTTAATACTACATTGAATCAATATGTCCTCCCTTCCTTTTATCTTTTGCTTCCTTCCTCCCTCCCTCTCTCCCTCCCTCCCTCCCTCCCTCCCTCCCTCCCTCCCTTCCTCCCTCCATCCCTTTCCTTCCTTCCTTCTTTCCTTCCTTCCCTTCCTTCCTTCCTTCCTTCCTTCCTTCCTTCCTTCCTTCCTTCCTTCCTCCCTCCCTCTTATTCTCCTTCTTCTTATCCTCTTCCTCCTTCACTCCTCTTCATCTTCTCTTTTTTTCTTTCTTCTCACTACAAATTTATCCCTTGGCTTTGGGAGCCATGGATCTCAGCCTGACTCATTAGGATATTAAGACCCAGGACCTTATCCTAACAATTTGAGTGTCATCATATCTCTGATTTGAATTCAAACTGTAGATGAGTATCCTTGGCTCACTTCTCTCCTAGTTTTCCCTTGTTTGAGCAAAGCACATGGAAGGACCCAAAACCAAGTGGATATGAGCTGAGTGAGGAACCCAAATAATACTGGAGTCTCAGCCTGAACAGCCCTGCTTAGAAGGAGCCATGGCTTGATCTGCAATTAATGAGAGCAATTGACACTCATTTTCTGTTGTGCCAGTCTTGAGCCTTCACTGATAGGTGAAAGCAAGAACTTTCTTTCCATTTGTCAGTGCAACAACTCTTGCATAAGTTCAGTTGCACTGTGGTAGAGCTGCTCTCCAGAAGCCATGATATTCCTCACAGAAGAAAGCTTGTCAGCCATCCTTGCTAAAATGGTGCATGCCACGCACAAACCCCTCCCTGCCGATGAGATTAAACAGAGGCAACTAATGAAGACTGACTCCATCATAGCTCTGTCCCAATAACTGAGCAGAGACAGACTTACCTTTTTCTATATGAACCAAGGAAGCAGATGTAAAATAAGCTTTTTTCAAGGGAGACTAGGCAAAGAAAAAACAGATTAAGATGGAATTAAGATAGATTTATCCACTGGAGTTCTGGCATTATCCTAAGGCTGAATTGATTCTTTGTCTCAAAGGTATCTGAAGGTGTTTTTTTTTTTATTTTTTTTAAAAAAAAAAACAAACTACACTTCTGATAGTGTTTTCTTTTTTTCATCTTCAGTTACTTAGTTGTGATGATTTGAAACGGATAATTTCTCAAAAGTCAAGAAGGGATCTGAGGGTAGGTGCTGTGGAGGATGAACTCTGAACTCACACTGTAGGTCTGGTACTGATAACACCTTTAAGGCACAGAGCCTAGCAGAAGACAGGTCAGGAAGCCTCCTGGCTCCAAGGTTCCGAGGCAGCTCTTGCGGGGTGAGGTAGCTATTCTGAGTGAGCTTGTTATAAAGTGAAGCTACACAGTTAAGGACTTGGCTCCCTTTCCCATGACCCCTCTTCCCTTTCCCTTAAATTGTTCACTTTTGGCCTCCTAATCACCTAGCCAGGATGTTGCCCTTACCCTCCAGGGACTTTGATTGACATGGAGGTACACTAGAAAGATGAAAAGAGCCTGCATCTTCTCTCCCAGCAGCCATTTTGCCAGCTTTCTCCCTTTTTCTAGAGACATGGGCCGAGGCAGGACATAAAACATAGCACAAAAGGAAAAAAAAATTCTGGTTTTCTTTTCTTTTCTTCTGTACTTTCCAAAGTCTAGACATGTTTCTCTGCCTCCCCATTCAGTGCTTATCTGTCTTTTCCTGGAAATTGCTGGTGTTCTTAGCTCGCCTGTCAGGTCCTACTTTGTAAATAGCCTTAAACTCTTTTCTTTCTTCAAAATTCATTATCTGGTGGAGCAAACGAACCTGGATTCTGGGACCATACTGACACCACACCATGGATCCCTGCTACAAAAAGTATGTCTTTCTATTTCTCTGCCATGTTGTTCCACAAATTGAGGTGTTCTCTTCTGGATACAGGTATCAAGTTCTTTGAACCCTCCAGCCACCCGAAATATAAGTCAAGTACCATTTTCATTTTATCAAGCATCAAATCTTGAATAGTCTATGGCAGCAACACAAAACTGACTAATATTCCCAAGTGCCTATAATTGTGAGTTAAATTCAGGATAAAAATGGGCTACAGACTGTCTTCTTCTAAACAGCTTTCATTTCATTTGCCATGTTGAATATTTTTATTTTTATTCATTTGGATGTGTCTGGAAGCAAAATTGTACAGAATTTGACCAGTCCAATCAGCAAATAATAATTTTCAGGGTCAGAATCCAATCCATGCAATAAGACGTATTACTGGTAAAAGTGGCATACATACCTTCTATTGCTCTGCATTCTAAAGGAACAAAATGTCAGAAGTTCGTTAACATGTAGTTTTTGTTTCTTTTAGGTATAATTCCTCACTAAGAATTGTGAACACATGTTATTCAGGGTACCTGTTCTATTGAATTCCAATCTAGTGGATTTGGATCTTAATTTTAAAAAAATCATGTTGTCACTAACTCCAAATATTTTGGACTGGCTGGTGTGGTCTTTTCATGATTATACAATTATGGTTTCCCTTTCCCCTCCCAGTGTCCCATTTTTCCCTCACACATTGTGGAGAAACCTCAAGTTTTGGAAAGATGAAGTGCCCAGTTCTATTCATAATTCATCTGATCCAGTGAGTAGCACTCAGCTCATTGTTCAGTGATTGATTTGGGTAAGAGAGACTTAAGCCAATCAGAGGACTCCATCATCGTAGTGATGAGTGACTTTGATATAGGAGTGGGCTTTTGTGAGTGAAACTGGGTTAATAAGTCATGAGAGCAGATTGGCTATGTACTTTTGTGGAATAAATTTTTGCTGTTCCAGAAGAACTAGACGTAGCCATCTCTCTGGCTCATTATATCATTCAATGTGATATAAGAAACAGCTCCGTAATTGTGAATCCTGGAGTGAACACAGACTTCTTATGAAGATGAAGTCACAAAGGAAAATAGCACAAAGACATGGAAGAAAGTTACTTGCTTACTGTGCTAGTTAGATACAGGCTCATCTTGACTACCAATAGCTGAGCCTTTATGCACATTTGTGAAGAATAGACAGTTAAAACAAGCCCTGAGCATGCCAAAAGGATACTATGCAATTAGTAAGGGGAGATTCAGACCATAGGAGTGGGATCACTCCTTAGTCAAGTTAATAAGGAGAAAGCTGGTTCAGTAGCTTGGCAAACTTCAGCGTAGTTTGTGTCGCAGTTAGGTACAGGTTTCAACTTGATGGTTGGGGATTCAAGCTTGGACACATTCATAGATAATTGTTAGTTGAGTTAAGCCAGAGTGAACCTGTAGGAGATTGCTTAGTTGATGGAGAAGGCCCAGCCCATACTGGGAGGGACAAGTCCCTCGGCAGGTGTAAAAAATGGAGGGAACTCTTTGAGAAAGGAGGCATCCTTATGTATACTTGGCCAGACATGCTGGTCTCATAAGTAAGGATTGTCTCTCTCACAGTTGTTATGTGGAGATGGTGTGGTTAGTTCCTGGATGTTGCAGGAGGCTTTCCTGGCAAACTGAACTAAGGAATGTAACTTTACTATCAGAGTAGATAAACTTCGTGTTCCTTAACCTGTTTTGTCACGATTTTGTCAACAACATGCAGGTGAACTGCAACACTTTGTCAGATTTTTAATCTGGCAGATGAGGCTTAACCATCTCTCAAGAATTCCTGTGGTTATGGTGTGGTCACTTCCCCTAGCGCCTGGCGTTGGTATGAACTTTGCAGCCAAGCTAAACTATGCACTGTAGGCAAGACTAAAACCTCATGTTCCCTTAAAGTTGTTCAGGTCACAGAGGTATATGAGCCAACATGCACACAAACTGTCACACAGACATCAACAGATTACCAAAACAAGTTCACCTGCCGACTTTGTCCTGGATTTATGCTGCAAGTAGTCATAGATCTCCTTCATTGTCTGGGCCAGATTGAGAAGACTGTTGATTCTTGTCATAATGTGAAAAGAAATCCAGGTTCTGAGTTAAGTAAGGGTTGACTTCCTTCTGCCAGTTTCTAACTCCATCTTTCAGATCATACCAATCCTATTTCCTCCCTTGTTCTTGAGTTAGTGCATAATGCTCAATTCCTCTGCTCTTCATTCCCCCTAAGTACCTGGTTTACCTTCTTCGCAGCTGACTTTCATTCATTTTTGTTTCTCAGCATCAGCTTATTGCTCCTTTTCATATTCTAACACTCAGAAGAGATGTCCATTGGAGTAGGATGACAGTGGCAGTTTCAATCTGTCTTATTTGTTGGCAACTGTTCAAGTTTAGGTCAAATGGTCTGAACTGGGAATCTGTTATTCTACTTTTCTTCTATTAAGTATTGTATTAAACAACTTTTGAGGCTGAATAGACCCTTTGAAGATGTTGCATCCCTTTCCATAACAATTAGGAGATTAAAAACATCTGGGAATGCCCTGTGTTGCACAGATGGGAACCTAGAGGACTGTTTAAAATTCAGGTATGCTGACCCCCTCCCAGCTGACCCCCTCCCAGCTGACCCCCTCCCAGCTGACCCCCTCCTAGCCAATGCTCTCCTTTTATTTCCAAGCACATGCTTCTTCGTGATGCAGGAATTTTAACAAGAAGAATAGCTTCAAACATGCCATGCACAGTCCTGAGAAGTGGCTTAATCCAGAGCGAACTTTAAGCAGAGAGACAATTTCGGTCACCCACTGGACAAACATCTGGGCAGGCATCCTGACAGGTTCAAGATTTTCCCATAATTCCCCAGATCAAGAACTATAGAGGCTGTCAGGTTGCCTGTGACAGCTGGGGAGGCCCAGTATGATCTGGAGTTTCATTCCAGTCAGATCTATTTTCAGGTGGATAATGTGAAGTGAATTTTTGTAAGAAACTGATAAAAGACTAAAAAGAAAATCCAGGACCCATCAGATCCTATTTTATCCTAAAATTCAAGGTGTGTCTGAGATGCCTATATGTCTTCATGGGTTGTAGCCATCTCTAACACTGTATCCATAACCTGTAAGACTCAGTTTGTTTTTATGAGTGGGAAATTAGAATATCACTTATGTCATGGAAGTTGGGACTATTCAATAACTTTACTTAGATTACATATCCAAAGCACTTTCTGGCATATTGTATAAGAAGTGATTAATTATTATTAATTAGAATATCACTTATGCCATAGAAGTTGGGACTAGTCAATAACTTTACTTAGATTACATATCCAAAGCACTGTCTGGCATATTTTATAAGAAGTGATTAATTATTATTAATAATTAATAATTATAATTAATTATTAATAATAATTATAGTCTTTGCTTCATTTTTCAGGAAAAAATTTAAAAACAAACCTAAAAAAAAAGAAAAGGCAAGGAAACAATTAACAGGTAAATAAACATGAGAATCTCCAAAAGAGGAATAGCTTATGACAAAGGAACGTTGATCAAATGAGGAATAGGGAAGTGGACTGTTGGTTTATTTATTTTACTCATATTCTCTGAGGCCAGATATCTGACTGAGAGACTGTCCTTCTTATAAGGTGAGGGCATTCCTGATAAACAACTGCAAGAAGGCCAAATCATACCCTTGTATTATGATTTATTTGTATGTGTATTATGTAGAAATGTAGTACAGAAGAAATATTAAACATATGAGTAAACCTAACAAAACATAGTTTAAAATTCCTGTAAATGTTTAAGTATTAAATATCTGTGCAGTTTTTCATTTGTGTCTTTATCCATTATCGTGTACTTTGAGCAACTGTAGCTTATATTATTACATTGTGCCAGAGATGTAGGATTAGAAGGCAGGAAAGACAGGTGTGTGAAGAAATAGCATCATGAGAGCTGATAGGTCTTAAAGCACGGCACATGGAATTGGAGAACTGTTTTGGTGGAACTGTCATAAGGGGAAATACAAACGTTGACAGTTTACAGATATCACCTCCTAAGTGAGGTTTCAGAAGTCATTGCAAAGATCCTGAAAGTCAGCAGAGTCAAAGGGCTGAATGCCAAGTTCAGAATCCTTCTGTCGATGGTGTGCTGAGAAAGCTGTGGACAGATCAGTGGAAATTGAATGTAAGAAGAATGTAAATAGAATGCTTCAATCATTTGTTTGTTTACTTATAATCTTCACTTATTTATAAAACAAGAAAGAAGAAAGAAAGAAAGAAGAAAGAAAGAAAGAAAGAAAGAAAGAAAGAAAGAAAGAAAGAAAGAAAGAAAGAAAGAAAGAAAAGAAGAAAGGAAGGAAGGAAGGAAGGAAGGAAGGAAGGAAGGAAGGAAGGAAGGAAGGAAGGAAGGAAGGAAGGATGAAGAGGAAGAGGAAGAGGAAGAGAGAAGGAAGAAGAAGAGGAAGAGAGGAGGAAGAGGAAGAGAGGAGGAAGAGGAAGAGAGGAGGAGAAGAGGAGAAAGGAGAATACATTTATGCCAGAACTCATGGGTGAAGATCAGAGGACAAGTTTCTAGAGATGAGATTTCTCCTTCCACCATGTGAACTTCCAGGCATCTAATTCATGTCATTAGGTTTGCAAGCAAGCACCTTACTTACTGAGCTACATCACTGGCACCATATTTCATTCTTAGTGGAAGAACATAACTGGACACCTGTGTGGTCTCAGAACTGGTCTGTTAACAAGAGCCATAGAGAAAGCTTTTCATTTTGCTGTCTATACCACCAAGCCCTCTTGCCTCAGTCAACTCTCCCACCTTCTCAGTCAGTCACAAGGGCTCTCTTAGAATGACTCACCTCATACTGGCTCTTTATAAAGCTAATGTCTAATGGGAGTGAGTTTCTATGAAAATATTTCCATATGGGTTTCTTATAGATGTCTGGGCTACAGAGGTGAAGAGAGACTGCATCTTACGTGTGACCCCCATATTGCTGGGTTACAGGGGTGTATACTTCCACCAAAATTCAGACCTGATTGTGTGAGCATGCAATCATATCCACTCTTGTATTGCAGGGGGGTGTATGACAGGTTCTTTTCTTTCAATTCTTCAGTGATAGTCATGTACCAAGTAATGAGATTCTCATCAAGCAATATCAATATTGATAAATGAACTCTGAATAATAAGCCAAATTATTATTTTTGAAAGACCATTTTAATAAATCAAGTGCATGAATCAGACCTATAACACATATACATTTGAATTATAATATATATATTGGAGGTGGTTTTCTCTATTCCAAAGGCTCAGAAATTATGCACTATAAGGTCAAGTTAAAATTAGAATCCAAATTTGTTGGCTTTTGGGATTATATTGCCTAACTGTTTTATATTCTTTCATCTTTAAAGGATCAGGTTCAGAAAAAAATTAATAATTTAATATGAAATTATAAAAATGAATCAACCTATGTACTCCTAGGGCATGCATAAAAAGCTTTGGCTCTCACTAAAATATGTGAATAGCAGAATATAATCTGCTACTTATATTGATGACATTCTGTGTGTTGACAAAAGTTAATTTTATTGTAAAACTACTATGAATACAAGGGTATTAACTACAGCATAGAAATAAAGTGCAACTATGCTACCCAGAATTTAAATTGTAACTTAACTGGATATGTTCTCAAATTTCTCTGTAACACTGAGTGGATGGACTTTTGTCTATATCCTGATCATTGTGAGTTCTATTTTAATTATTTAAGAAAAGGAAGTATTTAATCCTTTATTCATGCCCTTTTTGTCTCAACTCTTTTATTTACTGATTTGTTAAGACTTTGTCATTTTGTGGAAATAGATAGAATTCAGCAAGAAACAAGTTCATATTCAAATGTGGGACCTATCAATTCACTGTAGTACAAATAAGAAGAAATAAAAATAATTCATAATTTCAGAAAGTTATTTTGTCTCAGAGTGTGTTAAATATTTATATTCATCATTTCATTTATTCTTCATACAAAGCC
The DNA here is from genome assembly GCA_023101885.1 of Typhlomys cinereus. Classification (NCBI taxonomy): domain Eukaryota; kingdom Metazoa; phylum Chordata; class Mammalia; order Rodentia; family Platacanthomyidae; genus Typhlomys; species Typhlomys cinereus. The sequence continues at coordinate 4,279,441 of JALPQD010000130.1, read as the reverse complement.
TCCAATTGATATTATTCTCATTTTGCACATGGGAAAATCAGCAGTGAAAAAATACCAAGAATTCACATGTACACAATACCTTGGTGGAAGAACCTACAGATGGGAAAGTTTACCATTAGAAAAGACATTCCATTCAAGGCAGGACTGCTGCCTCTAGGAAGTCACTGCCATGAGATTTGTCCTTCCCAGACCTGCATAATGACTAACATACCCCCATAAACTAGCAAGGAACTCAAGGGAGGTAAGAACATACAGTGGAAACCTTGGGGACTAAAGCTGTATAAGGGAAGAGAAATGGCCCTGTCAGAGGGGTGGCCCAAAGAGAGGTAAGCTGGTTATGCCACAGAGGCCTAACAAGAGTAGACAAGCCTGAGGGGCCCTGAGGTCTATAGAAGCATGCAGGCAGAAGGGTGGGAGGGAGCAGATTGATTAAAGAAGATATGGGAGAGAGGGGAGATGGAGGAAAGCAGAGATAAGTAAGATAAGTACTCAATATGCTCATAAAACAAGAAAAAAATAATTAAAAATATCCACATTAAATTCAATCTTGGAAAATTCCAAATTTCAGAAATTTTAAACACAATGATTCATCATTTTCATCACGATTTCTCTGTTCTCTTAAGCTATGCAGTTGCTTCCATTGAAACTCAATTATTTTAATATAAGGAAAACCAAAAATAAAAAAGGGGTCAGTTGGGGGCTGAAGAGACGGCTCAGGGTTTAAGATTCTGCCTCACAAGCAGAATGATCTGAGTTCAGATCCCGAATACCACACAAAAACACCAGGTGGAAATGATGGCAGCCTGTACTGCTGGTCCTGGAAGGTGGAGCCTGAGAAATTACAGAGGGAAGCAAAAAGGAGGTAGAAGAAATCCAGGATTATTCCCAAAGTCACCCATAGTCCTCCATACAGACACTCAGAGTGCCCTCTGATAAACACACGCATGTTCCCCCACCACATACACAGAGGAGATCAGCTTCAGTTAGTCCTGTTTTAGAGAACTAAATTGGACCATTCACGTAGCACAAGTCTATAGCAGCTGAGCTATAAAACAACTATGATTTCCTTCTCATTTCTGAATTATCCATCTATTCTCACCTTGAGACTCTCCATCACTGTCTCCCGTTCTTCATCCTTGCTTATCCTTCCTGTTGCTTGGGCAGAGATAGCAGAGAGACCCACTGAAAAAGGCCATTGTTTCTAACAGCTACGTGTCTGGGGTCAAGTAATTTCTTCATTATCTTTCTTTTATTGCAAACAGCTCCTGAAAAAGAAAGGATCCATTAGTAAGTATTGATGCCTGCAGGCAGGGTGGGTAAACTGTCAAATGGCTGAAGTGAAGGGGTGTCACCTCAGCAGAGAGAAACAGGAGGGACCAGTTTAAAGCAAATATGAATAAATAATAACATGTGAGCATGTGAATGAGTAATCCTAGCGATGAGTAAAGCAGAGCATTTTGGGTAGCACTGTGCTTCAAACAAGAGTCCAGCCTCATGAAGGCTTGTGTCTCAAGGTAGAATTCAATGGTCTTTGTATGATGATACTATTCAAGAAGTTTGTTTATATTTGTGTCATTTTTACCCCTTACTGCTCAATCCAAATCCCCTACATCCAAATTTCCACTACAAACTTTCTTCTTCCCCCATCTGTCTATGTCTATTTCTCCTTGTCATGTCCTGCTCTCTCTCTCTCTCTCTCTCTCTCTCTCTCTCTCTCTCTCTCTCTCTTTCTCTGTATGTGTGTGTGTGTATATATGTGTGTGTGTGTGTGTGTGCGCACACCATGCATGCACATGTGTGGCTTACAAAATCTGATCTTGATTACTGTTGATGATATGTGTCTGGGCACTTGCTGAAAAGGGGGAGTTGTCCCCCTTCTCTCTCACCCAGACTTAATCCTCGTTACTCTTTGAGGTTAATGAGCTCTTTCCCTTTTCAGGGTGTACTGATGATAGACCAAATACTGTGCGGGTCTCATGGAAGTAGACATAGCTGCAGTGAGTTTATGATTGCAGAGGCCCAGCCATAACTACAAGATATCACGGGCCAACACCTTCTCCATCTTCAAACCCTTACATTCTCACAGCCTTCCCTCCATCACAATAATCACGGAGCCTTGTGTTAAGGAGTGACTTAGAGGTCTTGCTTAAGGTGCAGCAATCCAAGGTCACTTACGGCACTTTGATCCATTATGATTCTATCAAAAATTTTCCATTGTGAAGAATTTTGTAAAAAAGGAAAAGTACAGGGACATGTGCCACATTCTGAGGATCAAATTTGAAGAACATATAGGCAAAGTTACCATGAAGTTTACTAACAATAAGGAAATTAAATAGTGTGATCATTGAGAATATAAATTTCATATTTATATATAGTTGCAAACTCAAGTGCTAGGGTCTTCTGTTCCATCTCGTAAAAGCCAAGGGATAACTTCAGCCCCTTAGGGTTGGCATGGAGGATAGAAAGATATGTGACATCATTCTTAGGCAGTTATGTATGCCCTCTAAATCACTGGTATTCAAGAGTGATAGGAATCACCACATAATATCATAAGACAGAAAGCTTTAGAAGTAGTCAAAAGTAACATCTGCCTGTTTATGTCAGGACTTAAGAGATGAATCAGAGATACTGAATTTGTGAAGAAATAGTCAGGATTTGGCCATGATTAAGTGTGTTGAAGCTAGACCTGAGAAGTGAAAATGAAATTGTGGGGGGGGGGGGGAGTGGATGGGCTTGGAACAGGACAGCAAAGAGGAGAATGCTTTGATACATTTCAGTATGTGGGAGGATGGCAAAGAAAGTCAGGAGATAAAACGGTGAGAAATATTGGGATCTGGATCTTTGAAGAGTTTAAATGCTGCTGACTTAAGACTTTCATCTATATAATAAAGTCACCCACCTTGAAGGCTTCCTTGATACTTACTATATTTCATCTTAGCCAAAAGGCTAAGAAACCATGATGAAGATTTTCTTAAACAAGAGGTAAATGGCATATATCTGTTAAGTTTCATATAAAGTTTTTCACATTTTTTTCTTTTTTTTTTAATTAGGCAGATGTTATTATCATCTTACCTCTATCTCAGTCTACATGATGAGTAGGTGAGATAATACACATAATTTGGGATAAGGAACAACATTCCATGGGCTGATGGGTCATTCAATAATACTCTCTAAACGTTGCTTATTATTAAGTAATTATTGGCTTGTGTATTTGATAAATACACTGCTGCATCAGGCACAGCTGTCAGCCTGCATCTGGTTTCTTCTTCAGCAAATGTGAATACATATTAGAGCAACCAACATGCAGCCTTACTACAGCTTAGGCTGGGTTGTAGCATGGATGTCACAGCAGGGTTGCTAATATCTGGGACATCAGGAGGAAGATAAGCTGAGAAATCAGATCTAGGGTGGGTGGAGGCAGGAACCAGAGCTCAGAGAATTATCCGCCTTCCAAGAAAATCATAGGTTAGCCTGGAGGAAACACACTCTCATTTGAAGTTTGGCTCAAGTAGCCATGAATTTCCCTGCTGGTTTGTCCTAATTGTGTCTCAGACACTGGACCTTATTAAGTAATCTTGTGATTTCTTATCCTCAAGCTAAGAATGCTCTGCTGATTCTCTGTCACTTTGCTTCAATCAAGTCTCCTGTGGGGGGCGTCCAACCACAATGTCTAGATGTGCACTAAACTGACTTCTTTATCCTGTCTCAACTGGGATTTTAATTTTGAGAATTGAGGTAAGGAATGTACTGGTTTTCTTCTAAGGAAATACATGCTAGTAAGAGAAAATAACTTTCTTTAAGTCACATACCCCTCCAGTGGAAACGTGGTTGAGAACTCCAGTAATCTTCCTGGATTCTCAAATACCACCACTGGTATTGGACTGCCTCAATCTCTGACTAAAGAGATGAAAACCTCAGAGATCATGTGCAGACACGACATACAAGAATATTACATGTAAACTCCAAAGCCTGCCACTTATAGTATGCTTCTGAAAAATTGTAGAAAGCCTTGTTAAACCTCATGTGCAGCATGATCCTAGGTTATTCATCTTACTTCAAAAGTTAGGAAACTGAAAGAAAAGAAATAAGGCATATAGGATATCAAAGAAATATTTGAACTATTTAGCTGGGACAAGGGAAGGTGGATGAGAAGCTCAATAATAATCTTCAAGGGTTATTAAAAGACCAGCTGTTACCCATTTGCACTCAGGGTAGTAGAGAGGGAATTGCAGTCCTGAGAATTTAGTTACGGTTTTATGAAGAAATCTTTATTCCTCCTTACACTATAAGGTCTATTAGACACCAAAAATGTTACTAAGCAAAACTGTGGATTCTCTCCCCTGGAAATATTCCAGAGTGTCATAGATAGCCTTGCCAGTAGTTCTCAAGCACCACTTCTTGGAACATTAAGATCAATTCACTTGAGGCATTGGTAACAAATACAGTTTTCTCGATTCCTAGGCACACTTCAGAGTTAAGAAGACAGCATCCCAGGGGAAAGAGACTTGATTCTGTGTATTCTAACAAAACCTCGTGAGAGTCTACACATAAACACACCTGAAACTCCCCACACCCACCATCACCAGATGTACACACTGAGTATTCAGTGTAGCCATTAAGCGTATTGAGAAATCCCTTGGTGATCCTACCAGTGCTGTTAGCTTCAGGGAGCAAAGATAATAAAAGCATTTAGTATAATTTTAGTCCTCATGGGCCTCTTAGTAAAGTAATTAAAGACTAATGAGAATTTAAAACAATGATTTTACTTTAAAAGTTAGTGTGATTTTAGGAAACTTTTTCAATTTCTTTGGCCCAGGGTCCTAAATTGTGAATTTGAAAAGCTTGAGTAAAATGATCCTATAAGTTCATGAGAATCCTTATAGAGCATAATACAGAGTAAAGAATAAAGTATAAAATATCTAAATACCGACTACATGGTACAGGACGAGAAAACAAGTGATTGATTCATGCTGATAAACCTTACTCAAATCAGCTTCTTGGATACCAGAAGATTTTCAACCATGTATTGAAGGGTGAATAAATTATTAATATCTATACAGATGAATATCATGAACAAGCTTCTGGACCTACTGATTATTGGGCATTTACCGTTATAGAGAGAATTAATATGGACAAATCCTTTTCTCACAAAAGTTAGGGACACATTTTATATAATTTTGCCATGTCTATCAGTAGAATTCCAAGATTTATTTGACTTAGCAGTAGTTATTACATCGTTTTTCAAATACGATGACAGCTTTTGGAATACATTTATATTCTAGATTATCTATTTACCATCATTCTCTATACTTTAGTTATGCTGCATTCTCCATACCACTTCTTGATAATTTCATTGCAGGTAACTTAAACAGTACTCTGCAACGCATCCACCATTGCTGCTTTATGTAAAAGGTTGGTTATTCTTTATTTTATCTATCTAGGAGAAGGTGATTTATTCCCAAGTCACAACTCTTTACTTTGAGGACATAAGTGATTTTATTCAGACTGTGGACTTTGTATTTATCAGAAGTGACTTAGATGTTTGAAAGTAAAAGGGTAGTATTCAATTAGCCCTTCACATGGCTCATTAAATTCATGTCTAGGGGTAAAGTTAATAGGAAAGCTGAACCCAATAGTCTCCTGGGAGGTTTGTAACATCCATAACATGTATGCTGATGTTTGAAAGATTCATTTTTCAGTGCCTATCTCAGCGACTTTCCTATAATAAAATACTCTAACAAAGGCAATTTAGGTAAAGAGGCTCACAGTTCAAGAATGCAACCTATCATGATGGGGGAATTCTAGGTAATAGCAGTTTAAAATAGCAGTTTGTATCCACAGTTGAGAAGAAGAAAGCAATGGATTCTGTGCACCTATCTTCTTCCTATTTATATAGACTGTCACTCAAACCAGAAAATGTTTCTACTTTCTTTTAGGGTGTGTCTTATCCTTGATTTTTTAATCTGGATAATCTCTCACAGTCATATCCACAGGCTAACATAATTTAAATATTCTCCTAGATCATTTCTCTTAGATAATAGTCTCTTAGATTATTCAAGATGTCCTCAGCTTGTCACTCCATAGGGACTATCACAATTCCCAAATGAAGTTTGTTTTATATTTTTAATGAGAGTTAAAGTTTGGAGAGTTGCCAAGGAGATTCTTGCCATTTTGAAACACTTATTTCTTGACTTCGAACCTTAGTTTTGAATGACTCAAAGTCATAATTTGCATTCTAACAAACACATGGCCATGTAATTAGAAAGAAAATAGCTCATAGAAAAGTGGAAATTATACCATATTCTTCCATTACCGGAAATACACATATGTGTGCAGTCAAGTTGATATATTTTAGAGGATTGTTTTTAGAGGATGTTTAAGTAAGGGAAGATATCATAGAGATATGCAATATATTCTCCTGAAGTTAATCCACAAAATATGGAAGTAGACAAAAAACTGTTAAACTGGAGTCTTGTTATAATAGCACATTCAAGGGTAGATGTAATAAAAGCAGGAAACCTCGGTGAAGGAGGGGTCAGTCACCCATTTGCAAAATGATCACCTTTCATCTGCCAGACTATATGACCTCCCCTTCTGGTGAGATCATACCCCCTCAGTTGTACATGATCAGGAACGAATGTCTGTGAACTTAACCAGGTGTCACATTACTTACTTGCATTCCTTGGAGGCCTATTTTCTCTACTGTAACATGGTCCCCTCTCTCCTTGTGTCTGGTGTGGCCCTCCAACCCCATCCCTCCTGTTCACAAACCTTGCAATTACTGTATTACGTAGGTTCACCTTTGAGTGTCTCAATGTGGGCTGGGTGAGCTTGGTACTAGGAGCCACCTATTAGGGAGTACATATGGCGCTTAACTTTCTGGGTTTGGGATACTTCACTTAATATAATTGTTTCTAATGACATCCATTTCCCAGCAAATTCCAGTAATTCATCATTTTTGATGGCTGAGTAGTACTCCATTGTATAGATGTACCACAGTTTCCTTATCCACTCGTCAACTGTTGGACATTTGGGTTGATTCCATGACTTTGATATTGTAAACAGTGCTGTTATGAACATGGTCGTGCTCGTGCTATCAAGGCGAACCTCTGCTGCATGGGGGGTTATTCCCAAAAGTGGAATAGCAGGGTCATATGGCATTTCAATCTTTAATTTCTTTAAGAATCTCCAGATGGCTCGCCAGAGTGGCTGTATGAGCCTGCATTCCCACCAGCAATGTAGCAGTGTTCCCCTCTCTCCACATCCTCTCCAGCACTTGTTGTTGTTTGTATTGTGGATTTTTGCCATCCTGACTGGGGTGAGATGATATCTCAGGGAGGTTTTGATTTGCATTTCCCTGATGGCTAAAAAAGTGGAGCATTTTTTTAACAGTTTTTTGTCTCTGACCAGGGGTTGATATACAGTGCCCATCAGGATGGAGTGAAGGGCATTGCAGGAGCAGCAAAACTGCAAAAGAAAATCAACAAACCACAATCCAGAACTTCAGAACTCTATATCAACCACATAGAACTAAGCCAGCCTAATCTCCCCCCATCCTGAAGCTCAGGGACATTTGCGGAAGAGGGGGCGGTAAGATTGTAAGAGCAAAAGGATGGGAGGAGCAATGATTTGAAGATTCTCCACACTAGTTAGGGCTGAAGCAATCATAATTGGACTTTGCATGCCCTGCACAATGTCCAACACACTATTGACCTCACAAAGTCTAGCATCGGCTAAAGGCACCAAGATCCTTGGAGGCAAGGGATTGACAGCCACAGTAGTCTTCCTATGCTTAAGGGGAACACAGGAAAGGGTTCAGGGAAATGCCACTGGGTCCTTGTACGTCATCGGAGAGGAGGACCAAGAGGAGAGTAAGGCATACACAAGAAATGACTCTCTGGGAATTGGGGGGGGGGAGGCACTGGGAGATGGGGAGGGAGGAAGGGGGAGGAGGGGATTCAGGGGGAGGAGGAGGGGGAAGGGAACTGGTCTACCTATTAAGTTTGTATGAGCAAAAATAATAATAAAAATGTTAAAAAATTAAAAAAAATATGGAAGTAATGTTGGGGATAGAAGTTAATTACAATAGAGGACATTTAATAGACCTTGTGCACCACTACAAGCATGGTGGTACATGTCTGTAAATCTGGCATTTGAGAAGCGGAGGTAAGAAGACTTTGACTTGGAGATCAGCATGGACTTCATAGCAAAACCTTGCCAAAAAATAAATGCCAAACAAACAGACAAACAAAAAACCCTACAGCAATTAATCTCCCATTTCATCATATAAATATTCAGAAATATAGCTCTATGTTGATTTTATCTAGATGTTACAGATTCCTGTTTCATGTGGGAGTTTCCATAATTTTTTGCAAGCTTTTTTTATTATTATTATTTATTCAATTGTGCATGTGTATGTGTGTGTGTGCATGTATGTGTGTATGCGTGTGTAGAACCACGGACGAATTCGGGAACCACCATGGACCGCCTCCTCCTTGTTTACTCTGCCCAGGGATTCACAGGCTCCGCCCTACCAGGACTGGAAATAGGCCCCGCCCCTGCTTCTGCCCGGCGTCTATACGTGGGGTCTAGGAACCGAACTCAGGACCTTCCACCTTCAAGGTGGAGGCTTAATCCCTGAGCCACCTCTCCAGCCCTGAGTTTCCATAATTTTAATTTGAGTAAGTAAGCTTTCCTTCCTTTCCTTCCCCCTTTCTTTCTTTTTCTTTTTTCTCCCTTATTTCATTTTTTCTTCCTTCTTCCCACTTTTCCTTCCTTCTTTTATTCCTTCTTTTGTTTCTTCATTTTTTATGTCATGAGTTCCTTCATTAACATCTCCCTTCTTTCATTTTTATCTTATATAATCTCTTCAAAAGAATCTAGAAGAAAATCTGATTGATGGGTAGATCGAATTTGTATGCTTCAGTAATGGAAGTGGGTGCTCTAGCACTGTGCTGGATCCTGAAAGGACAAGGAGTGCTATTTGTGGGGGAAAGGTGGGCAGGGCTGCTGTCAGACACATATGAACATAAGGACTTCTTTACACATTCATATTAAATATCTGTTCATGGGGAGCTATTTGGAACAGACTATCTTCTTGTCAGGGAACACAACCAGGGTCTAGATCTTTGCCTTCAGTGATTTTCATCAGGGAAAATTAAACAGAGATCTTTAAGGGTATGATTTCAGTGCCATAAGAAAAAAATGTGCATGAGACATCTGCACATCTCAGTACACAAGGAAACATATGGCTGAAAATCATGGGAGTGTAGAAGAAGATATAGAAAATATCATGAAGGACTTCCCATTGAAGTAAGTCTGACATTAGGGGAATGGGGTATTTATCAACTTTGTATGAGTCGGCGAAATAAATAAAAAAAGTCTGACATTAAATTAAATAATGATGGTGATGGATTATGTAACATGTTTTTAAATGAATGAGGAAATGAAAATGTGAACTGACAAATAACAAGGGTTGAAGTTATTAATGATAATTATAACAGTAATAATTCTTTTATCCAACTAAAATCAATGGACATTAAAATTACTGGTTAAAGTATAGGATGAGGACACAAGATCTTTTAAATTTTATATAACATGTATTTATGTTTATTATGTTCAGTTTTATATAAAATTTTATTAGAAATAAAATGTTTACAATATATTTTTATGAATGATGACTACATACCGGTATTTATATGCACATATATTGACAAGCTACACATATATAAATATATGCATATATTTCTACATATAAATCTACTTACAAAGGGGAATCAAATGACTCAGTGGTTAAAGTGCTTGCAATGCAAGTGAAAATACCTGAATTCAGATTCCCACATCCTATGTAAAAACTGGCATGCATGCTGATTCTGTAATCCTAGTCTCAGAAAGTAGAATCTTTGAACAAACTGGGTAGCCCAGATTAGTCTTGTCAACAAATTCTGAGTTTTATTAGAGTCCTGCCTTAAAAAGATTAATCAAGCTTTGGTATCCTTACATGTACAAACATGTGCACCCAAATGCATGCAAACACACATACATTATGCACATTCCCATACACTCACACACTAATGAAAATGTAAAAAGAAACAAAAATAGATTATGTTATTAGAGTAAAAATTGTACTCAGTGAGACAATAAAATGAAAAGAACTATTTCTATTTAAATATTTCTACAAAGACATGAAAATTAACTCTCATGATTGTATATTGAATATTCTTCATATAACTTTGTCTGTTGAGTAAGAAGCTACTTTAAAGAAGTTGCAAAAGTAGGTACATTAAGTCTGTGTAAAGCTTAGTATGACATCACTTTCAGCTTGCAAGTTTAGAATATGGTATATGGCTATGTGACATAACATACAAAATTATATGATGAAGTACATTGGCCAGGAAATATTAAATTCCCATGGCTCACTCTCACGTTCTTCAAACAAAAGGAGTTACACTATTGACAGTTTTTTAAATTTATTTTTTTAGTTTTACAAGCTTATTGAATACTAATCCATTTACCTCTATCCCCCTCCTTCCTATTATGTTCCTTTTCTCTCATCAACTCATCCCATTCCCTTCTACTCTCCTACCTGGCCACTTCTACTGGACCCCAGAGTTCGCTCTGTTTGTCCACTTTTGGGGGGTTCAGGCCTGTGGCATTTCAAGTTGATCCTCACTTTTCTTTTAGCTCAAAAGTAAATTTCTGAAAAGGAATGGGAAAAAATTAAAATTTGCACAATTACTTTCTATGGTGATATAAAACACATTGTTCCAATCTCTGGCCTGAAGTTACAGAAAGCAGGTGGTGAACAGGCAAGTAATTTGTCTTCTAGACTCTCCATTTGCAGAAGATAGTATGCATTGGGATGAATATGTATTAGTGAACCATGTGTTAGAATTGAATGAATATATTTAATCAACAGAAAAATAAATAAGGTTGTCTTATGTGGATGATTATGGTCACATTTCAAAACTCATAGCTTTTGATGAGGAAGTGGTCATATGTACTTTTGATTCAAGAATCATGTGTCATTTTTTTAAATTTTAAAACATGCTGCCTACCAATTAGTGATGAAGAAGAGACATCTTTGTGAGACAGTGAATTTCCCAACTTAAGTCTTCTGATAATTTCTAAAGGATGTGGCAGAGTACAATAGACGAGGAAAGAACCAAAGATATATTGATTTCTATTTTTTTTTCTTCAATTGAAACACAACTTTTTGACCCTTTGTGTCAGGGGACAGAATTAGAGCAATTGGATATCATAAAGAAAGTAGAGATTTTCTGTGGGTATATGTGCACATGTAGATGTGTGTATGGGCGCGCGCACACGTGTGTGTGTGTGTAGTGTGTGTGTGTGTGTGTGTGTGCAAATGGTATGCCTGTGTGCACATAGATGTGTGTTCAGATCAAAGGAGAACTTCAATTGGTTTTGAGATAAGGTCTCTTTCTGGCCTGCAGTTTGCCAGGTTGCTAAGCTGGAAGGACAACGAGTCCCAGGAATCTACCCATCTGTACCTACCCAGCATTGAAATTCCAAATGTGTATCTATCTTATTTTGCATGTATTCTGAGGATCAAAATCAGGTCTTTATGCTTGCAAAGCAAGTCCTTTACTGACTTAGACAGTACTAGGATGTACAGTCTTAAACATAAATATTTTTATTCTTACTAATGAGAATTCCAAAGGCATTCCTCTCATAGTGCATAAGTCAAAATTCACAGTCTGTTTTCCCTAAGGCAGACTGAACAGTCGCCTCATGGTGATGGGTCTCCTTCAGGTGGAAGGAGAACAGACACATCACCGTGGCTGATGTAAGGAAAAGAAGGAGAGTGCAGAAGAATACTGACTGATCTCTACTTCATAGTTGAAAGATGGGGCTATTAAGAGGATGCAGAAGGCCTGAAGGAATTGTGTGATCATTTGTACAAATGCTAATTTTGATGTGTGGTGTTTCATATCTGTAAACATAATGTGGCTGGGAGCATCATGATGAACAGTGCATTCTTCCCCAGGAGGCCCATGCCTCAGTGAATCAGTGCCAGGAGGGTCATTAGCTGGGAGGTGAGTGATGATGCATCCAATTCTCCCTTTCTCTTGAGCTATGGACAGAGTCTGCATGAAATGCCAGGATCCTCCTTTTACAAGGGCATCCACATTCTTCCCAAGGCGAACCGTCTCTCTGTGAACTAGGTACAGATGTCTGTGTAAAGTCTGGATAAATATTTCCTTCCTCTGGCCTTTAATCTTCACTTAAGAAAAAAAATTGAAATAAATAGGTTAATGTCTCCAGGAGTTTCTCTCAATGCAGTGCTATGACAAAAAGAACTTTGGTCCTTAATTGTAGTTTACAGGATTCAAATCCTGCCTTGGCTGTTTTTAACATCCTGAGCCACATCGTTTAAGTTTCTGAGTTTTATTTCCATCAACTATCAGAAGATAAGGATAAAAGTATCTTCTTGACAGGGTGTTGGATATGCAAGCTGGCACATACTTCCTGGTAAATAGTTGCTGCCTGACTGAACTTTATATATGCAATTTAATATAAAACAGTACATATATAATCATGTCATCAAATGTTTACATTCATTTCGGATCTATGCTTCCCACAAAATATATCCAGAAGTAATGGAAAATATGGTGGAGTAACAAAGTTGTGGCACAGGATTTAAAAAATACGAATTATGTTCTCAAGAGGCGTAGTGACCCTTAATGAACTGAATGCCAATCTCTACCCCAAACTCTTCTCTTGAAATCTGAAACCCCCTTGTTATCTTATTTTTAAAGCTAGGGATCTGGAGCATAATTAGGCTCATGTAAGGGCATGGAAGTAAGATCTACATGTTGTGATTAGTGTTTGCTGAAGAAGAGACCAGCACTCCAGCTTTCTATGTAGAAACAATGCAGCCAGGTGGTGACTGCAAACCAGGAAGGAGCCTACACTAGGATGTGCATGTGCTTTGACCTCCGGCCTTTAGCCCCAGCAGCTTGCTGCCAAGCCTGGCAGCCCAAGTTCAATCTGTGGAGCTCATATGGAAGAGGACATCTGACTGCAAAAGTGTCCTCTGACTTCCACAAGCAGATCATGGCACATGTGCTCTCCAATTAGTCTCTGTGTCTCTCTTCTCTCTATCGCTAGCTCTTCATATCTCCCCTTATCTCTCTCTTAGATCTCTCTCTCTTCTGCGATCTATCTCTCTTCTCTCTCTCTCTTAGGCCTCTTCTCCCTCTCTCTCTCTTCTCTCCTCCACCTCTTCTTTCTCCTCTCTCTCTTCTCTCTCCTCTTCCTCGTCTTTCTCTTTCTCTCTTTTTTCTCCTCCTTTCTTTTTCTTCTCTCTCTCCTCTCTTCTCTCTCCTCCTCCTTTTTCTTCTTCTCCCTCTCTCTCTCTCTCTGTCTGTCTTTCACACATAAATGAGTGAATACAAAATTCTGAAAAGAAAAGGGGCACATGATCTTCCTATGGATGTAAGTGCAATTTCCATGGGAATACTAAACTGGTCTCTACTTGTTGGGTATTCTACTTTCTATTTACTTCCTTGTTCTTCACTCTCTTTCTTCCTCATCCTTCCTCTACTTCCTCCTCCGTGTCTCTTTTCCCCTTCTTACCTGTGACTAGTCTGCTACTATGACTCAGTGGAAAGAAGATGGAAGATTTCACACTGAACATTCTGAGCTCATTTCCATGTAACTGACAAAAATCACAGAAATAAATTAACCAGGCCTTTCCTTGGTCACATACAAAACCTGCATTAAATCTGATGGACAATGCAAACGTGGCAGTAAAGCCTAACTACATATATAAGCATTTAGACACCTTTTATATTCTCCTGGGAAATATGATGAACGAAAATGTTGAGAAATATTCCAATTTTCTCAAGCAAGGAAAAAAAAAAGGAATTGGATAAGTTGGAAAGAATTGACTTTTAAAACAGTACAGTATTTGATGCTTTAAGAAAATCAAATAAAAGGCTTCAGATTGAATGGAATAGCTTTTGTTAATGCTGAAACTTGCAGAGCCAGTTAGAGCTCATTAAAAGGTGATGGGAAATATGCAGATGAGATCAAGTTGGTAATTGGTTGGTTCTGAATCCATTAAAAAGGTTATGGGGTTGTTTGGGTGGGTTTTGCTTTATAAAGAAATGATTAGAGGTATATTAATAGGCCAATGGGTTATAGGGCTGGGATTGGCCTGGTAACATTATAATGTCTACAGCGCCATTAGATTGAATAAGGTTACGCAGATAGGATTAAATTTGGGAAATAGTTCAATCGGGATCATAACAGATGGGTTATAGGGTTACTGAAAAAGTGTCTTGTGTGTGGTGGCAATGAGAAAATGGGAATTTAATTAGACAACCTTTTACATGTTTTGGACTTGTAGTGCTCTACGACCTTTGTATGTATAAATTACTTTTCACGGAGGATGTGATCTGAAACAAGAACTTCCCCAAAGCTCATGTTATTAATCAAATCCATTGATTTCTTTTAGAATTAATATCTCCACTGTTGTGCTACAGAGACATAAAAAGCAAGGCTAAGGGTGTGGCTCAGTTGGTATAATTCTTCATTACCAGGGACAAAGCACTAATAAATCAGATGTGATGATATATACCTGTCATCCCAACTTATTAGAGATGAAGTTGGGAGGATCAGAAGTACAAAGTCTTCCTGGTCCACATCAGTCCCTGAGGGAATGGAAATGTTCCTCAAGAATAAGTTATAGGAAGTAGCATTCAAACAACATCACTGGTCACAAGTGCTTGTGAAACGTTTGCAAGACAGTCTCCAAAGAGGTTGGTCTTTGAAAACATGTAAGAATGAACATACTTGTGCCTCTTAAGGAACTTACAGGTTCTGTGTATGTCTGTTGGGGATATGTGTGCAGTAAAAGGTTCTGCAAGAAAGAAAGGACAACTGAAGTGAGATGAAGACTTACAGTGTGTTCTTTCTCCTGGTCTGCCACAAAGTACATTCTAAAGCAATAATATGTCATAAATTGGGAAGAAAATAAGACAATTTAACCATAAATGTCATTGCTGCTCTTGCATTTTAAATATCCAATTTCTGATTGCTCATACAAATAGCTCACATGAGAGTTTTAAAAGTTAGTTCTATAGTTACAGAATTGTGATTCTATGTCCCACATATTTTAAGATGTTTTTGATCACAGTTACTTTTTTACCTATTAAAACAGTCTTAAACAGATTGACTACTATAATATATCATATTGAGTGAGTGTTCTAAGTGTCATAATTGTGGAAAACAGTGCTTTGGAATAGGATTAAGAGAAGACATAAGATTCTTCATTTTCTGCCATTTGTTTAAAAGGGAGGATCTTCTGATCCAGGCAGAGAGCAGCACTTGTGTTATTGGTGAAAACATAGATAAGTTAAGGCAATTTGACTGGTTTTGTCAACAGTCACTGATAAAGGAGAGCCCTGCTCTTCTCATAGAATCTGGGAAACTATTATCTTTAGTTGAGTCTGACAGGCTCAGTGGATAGTTCACTGGTGGATGGAACCAATGACCAATCTCAGTAGCCCATAAAATAAATCATCCAGTTATGATGTGGAAAGGATTTGAGGGAAAGAGGAATTGATGATGTGTGAAAGAGATAAGAGATGCTGATTGGTAAGGGTAACAGATTGCATATATACAAATTCATGCAATTAAAATTTAGAAAGTTAAAGATTTAAAAAGAAAAAAAGACACACACATGTTTAACCTTCCCACTTTTTATTATTTTTTGATATAGCATTATCTAAAATAACCAAGTCTTGCCTTGAGGTTTTTACATACCACAGAATAGTCTTTTTTTTTTTTTTAACCCAGAATAGTCTTGACTTCACAGCAAACCTCCTGCCTCAGTGCATGTGATGGGATTACAGGTGCATTCTAAAGTGTGCAGCACATTTTAAAAAAGAAGGTATTATTTTCATTTTTAAATTTATATGTATAAACATATCTTAAGAAATGGTCTACCTCTCAGTCAGTAGGGAAATGCAAATTAAAAACCATTCTGAGATGGTATCATCTCACCCCAATCAGAGTGGCTAAAATCAAAAGCACAAACAATAACAAAGCTGATAAGGATGTAAGACATCCTTACATAAGAAAAGCTCTCAGTGCTTAATCAAGACGCACCCTACAGCAATGGAAGATTAATGAACCAGAAAGCCACAACTGACCAGGGTGCAGAGTATTGGTGACCCTGAAATGCCCCAGCCAGACTATCAGAATCTCTTCCTATTCCAAGGCTGGGGAGCTTTGCCAAAGTAGGGGATAAGATTGTAAGTGCCTAAAGGTGAGGAAGTGTACTGCCTGACAAGACACTAGTCATGATAGGACTGCTACATCCACGGACTCAATGCAAGGAGATCTGCACAGTGGCTGACATAGCCACACTCCCACACAGTCTATGAGAATCTCAGTAGCAATAACTATGCCCAGAAAGATAGTGAATGAAAGAAGAAGAGCTTCCTCACTTTTGATTTTTTCCATTGAAGAGCCACATATACTATCACAAAGGCCTGGTTACTTACCAACACAGGCACCTCATAGTGCATCTAGTTGTTCACACATCCAGATGAATGTGAGGAGGGCTTGAGTGATGAAAGGAAGGTGGGGTTATGAGAGGTGTGGGAGGGAAAGAGATGGGATAAAGGCATAACATCATTTTGTTTGCATATGAAAAAGCCTCCAGAAAAAAATTTAATCCCATCAAGGTGTCTAAAGAATTTATATACCAGTTTAAAAAAAAAAAGGTATTGATTTTGAAGTACCAGTTACCAACCAAAAACTGACACTGGAGTGAAAGAGACAGTTTTCCTTTTTATCTATTAAATAGCTAGATGACCGTGAGGAAACTCAATTGTTCCATGTTCCTTTTCTTGTCAGTAAATGACTAGAGAGCAAAGACATTTTAGAGCTTTAGATTGACACACACAATAGTGCCCACATGATAAGTATGAAATACATGCTTCACTAATCTCAATGTCAGAGATTCTAATCCTCCAAAATCACATGCTCTGGCACGCTCATTGTAACATCTAGTCCTGAAGACTGGGTATGACAATTCTTGTCTATATTATACTTGTATTAGTCAGGCTCAATAGAGGTGCAGAATCAACACAATGAACATATATATGGCTTACAGATATGTGTGAGGTAGTCCAACGATGGCTGCCAGTAGCTGCTTAGTTCGGTAGTCAAGTGGGTGATGGCTGAAGACTGGAGAATTTCTAGAGTCTTTAGTCCAGCCAACGACTAGGAGGGTTAGAAGGCTAGAGGGTTGAAGAAACTGGGTGGCTGGAAGGAAGAACGATTGCTAGCACAGCTGCAAGAAGCGTCTCTTCTCTTTATTGGCTCCTTTTTATGTGATGCAGTACTGGAGGATCCTATGAGATCTTTGGAGGTTTTGATGGGATTTAGGGCAGTATAATCCTTCCAGGTAGTCTCAGTTGATCTTCCCAGGTGTGGTGTCAGCCCATCTTGGTTAATACCAGATGTGCCCAGTTGGCACCCAGGCTTAATTATCACCATGCCCAGTGATTCTTTCTCCAGTGCTTTCATTTTTTACAGGGCAGACAACAGATGATAAAGTCAAGTTCATGAGCTTTTCACAAAGTTCCTGCTTGACTACTGACCAGTAAGGATGCTTGATATAAGAGGGCTGAAATTGGCAGGTAAGTGAAAATTATCACTAAGGATGGTCAGATACGGCCATATTCAAACCTTCTGCTTTATAAATTTATGAAAAACTGTATTTTTTTAAAAAAGTGTTCATGTACTTGATACAGGGAAACACAGAGAGAAGAAGAAAAGAGAAAAAAGAAATTTCTGTGAGATGCTTCTACCAGATGCTGTGGATGATTCAACAATTTTCAAGACTATATATGTGCTACTTGTACAGCAAACACTTTACTCACTGAACAATCTCCTTAGCCAAGAGAAGCTTCTTTTTATGATGGGCATGGGGATTTGTGAAAATTAATAACTAGGCAAAGAGGGTTGAAGAAACCCTCTTCAATGCTTAGGCATACATGAAACATCTCTATCGCTGCCTCCAAGTGTTACAGAATGTCACAGAAGACAGGGCAGAAAGCCAGTCCTTACCATGTGGCACACAAATGGGTTGTGTTCTTCAATTTAAAACCACCTGTATATATTTTTCTTTTTCTCAGAAAAAAATTTCCTATCAGAAAAATGAATCAAAAATCATTTCAAATAATCTGTAGTTAAGATAGTTGATATCACGTGTCAACTTGCCAATGAGAACTGAGTCTTTAGTCACACCTATGAAGAATTGTCAAATGAAGACAAGCTGCAGGCAATTGTTTGACCTCCATAACTGATGTGGCATGACCCAGAAAATGGTGAGGATGCCACTCTCTAAGCAGGTGGATAAAATGGAGAGACAACCAGATGGAATTTTGTGGCTATGAATCTGTTTTGCTCTTTTAGGTCTTTCTGAGTGCATGGCATAGCTATTTCCCTCCATGTCTGCTGAAAACTCTTGTCTGCATGACTAACTGAATCTGTATTTATGAAGATCAATAACAGTCCCCTTCTAATTTTTTGGGGTCCAATATTTATTACAGCAATAGAATGTGAAACTAAACAACGTGGTACATAACAAATAAGGTGTCACTTTGAAACTAAGATAATAGTTTTCTACTGGGGGAGATGTCTGCTTCTGGAAGAGCATCACAGGACTGGAAGGTTTGTTCTGAATAATTTCCTGCCACTTGTTCTCTCCTATGACTTCTCGAAGGCAGCGGAGAAACAGCTTCCTTCATGAAAACAGACAGAGAATTCAAAGCCCTTCTCACTATTACCACTTCAGGTCCAATAATTTATTAAACAGAAAAGCATTGTTCTTAGATCTTCAGTACAGATCTTAGGCACAATAAAATAAAATAACATAAAATAAAACAACATGGCATAAGATCTCTTGCTTCTCTTCCTTTCCTTTTTGCCTTCTTGGTTTTAAAATCTTGTCTTTCTTTTGTGATCAAATCCCCATTGTGGTCAATGATGATTTCCATGGCATTTCATAAGGCTTCTTGCATATTCTTGTTCAAGTCTTACAAACGTAACATTTAAATTAGTGTTTCTCCAAAATTTTATGCTATGGCAAAATGACTTCACCTTGCTCTTTTTTCTGTTCACACTTACCCTGGCCCAGAAACATGTGCTAAGTAACTGTTCAATACATGACTGTAGGGTAAATGCAGAAATGGATAGAAGCTTTTTCCAAATTTTCATTGTGACTATCTTAGAGAGAGAGATTTGGGCTGAAGTAATTGATCTTTCTTGCCTTTTCTGGCTTAATTACTGTGATGCCATGATTAAGACTAAAAATAAAAATAAGTGAAAATAATATAACCTTTATTTCAGCTCACTCAAGTGAGTGCCCTTGTGAAGCTAACAGATTAATTTTTAATGTCCTTGGGAATCTAACAGATTTTTTCCATATGTTTGAAAACAAAGCTTGATTTGTATGCTTAGTCTGATGCTAGGATGACTTGTGTTAAAAATCTGTGCAAACAAAGGTATGGATGAGAAGAACTGACAGACCCTTAACTATGAAATCAAACATGGGCACTACATAATAAGCAGGTGCATTTATAAATCAGGAGCAATTTCACCAGTGAGGCTGCTTTCCTTACCTCCCACTGCATTAGTGCCCCATGCCATAGCTGTCAACTTGGTAACAGATTGCTAATTAACTGCACCAACCCGAGCTGGTGAAGGCGAAAGAAACAACCCACAATTCTCCCCAGTATCATTTTTTTTGTGTGTGTGACAGCCCCTGGACTGTGATGTAAATGTCTGTTGCTTATTTGTTCCCTGTTCTCAATGCTGAGCACATGTATACAAACATGTTCAAACTTAGAAGTCCTGCAAGTTCACCTGTCCAGAAAGGCAGGGGAGGGATGGGAAAGGAGACACAGAGAGAGAGAGAGAGAGAGAGAGAGAGAGAGAGAGAGAGAGAGAGAGAGAGAGAAAGAGAGAGAGGGAAACCTTTTAGACAGACTCAGGAACTGAGCCCTGCGACACAGGAAAACCTCAATATTGAGGAATTGGCTCCAATTCCTATGAAAGTATTGCTCCATCATTCCCAACACAGAACAACCTCTCATTTTAAGATATCTTCTCCTGGGAAATTAATGAGTACATGTACACAATCAGGGAGATTTTTTTTTCATCTATCTTTCTTCATAGTCCAAGGTGTTTCTCTAGGTTAAAATCAACATTACCTCATACCTTTCACATATAACAGCCACATTCCTCACAACAATAAGTTGTAACCAATGCAATTGTTTGTAGAAATGCAATTCTATTTTCGGTTCCCCATTCTTTTCTACCCCTGCTGCTTAAAACTCTAGCTTTCATGCTGGGAAGATGGCTTATTGTTAAAGTGTTTAGTGTGTAAAGAAAAGCAAAAGAGTTTGGATTCCAAGATCTCAAGTGAAATGGTAGGTAGGTGTGGTGGTCTAGTAGTGACTATACCCCTGGATGGTAGAGCCTATAATTCCCAAGGTAAGCAGCTTATC
The DNA here is from genome assembly GCA_023101885.1 of Typhlomys cinereus. Classification (NCBI taxonomy): domain Eukaryota; kingdom Metazoa; phylum Chordata; class Mammalia; order Rodentia; family Platacanthomyidae; genus Typhlomys; species Typhlomys cinereus. The sequence continues at coordinate 4,258,886 of JALPQD010000130.1, read as the reverse complement.
CAGACTCATGTTTCACCTTGGATTTCATTGCAGACCCAAGCGCAAACCAATCCAGAAGAGCAATCAGTATTATCACCCTCTTGCCTCCACATATTTAGTCATGTGCATTTGTACATGCTACCATATATGTATGTATACACACATGCAAAAAATTATATAAATGCATAGACATTTGTACAAAAAAGACCTTTTCCCCACTGATGCTAGGCCCTAAAATCACAACATCTTGTGGCCCATGGCATTAATCTATCTGTGTCTCCATCCCTTCCCTTCTACTTTGCGCTGGATCTCAGCATAAACAGAACTTTGCCATTCTTGATGGCCTCTGTGCATGCTATTCCATCTGCCTGAAATTTTCCTGCAGTCCATACTATACTTCGCTCATCTGGCAGGTCAGTGATTACACATCACTGGTAGTCTGGAATTCTGGTGCAGATATCCACCATTATACTTATGTCGGTCTGCCTAGAAATATTCTGTCCTCCCAACTGTTGCCCTTTTCCTTGTCATTGATCAGAATCTATAGTCTCATGAATATTTCTCTTTCCCTTGACCAGTGATCATTAAGTAGAGGTGACCTTCTACTTCCTACTCCAGAGGAAGTCTGACAAAGACAAAAAGTATGTCAAAATTGTGTGTGATTGGGAAATTGAGGGGTTATATAATACCAGAATACTGCTAAATCTCTTACACTGTAGAAGACAGACTCCTATAGCAAGATATTCCCATGTCCCAAGTACATGCAGTCAGGAAAGAAGACATCTTTACTTGGGTTCCAAGATCAGAATGTATTCACAAATCATGCCTGCCTTCAACTTCCCTATTTTTTCACAGTTTAGATTACAATACACACACACACACACACACACACACACACACACACACACACATATATATATTGCTTGACAGATGTTGCCTGGATAATCACATGCAAATCAATTAAATGTATCCACCAATCATGTGCCAACTCATCATTTATTTAGCATCATTAATCTATTAAGCTGTGGGTGAATATCATGGAGTAAAAGAAAATTCCACTGGGGGAAATAGGTTAATGAGTTTGTTGCACAGGCAAGAAAAGCAAAGTTCAGATCCCCAGTATCCACTTAATATAGAGTGGGTGTAGCATCAAACCTGCCATCTCAGCTTCAGAAGGCCCAAGACAGGAGAATCACTACAAAATGCTGCCTAGTTAGATTAAACTTCGGGGTAAGCCTGGGACTGGATTGAGAGAATTTGTTTCACAAAATGAAGTATAAATCAACCAAACATCACTTCCAACATTAACCTTTGTCCTTCACACACATAGTTCTTATACATGTGTCTGTGAAACCATAAACACAAGTGTGGCCATATGAACACAGACAAATATACGACCAAACACATATACACACAAAAATGTATATGAAATAATGAAAATCAAAGATAAAGATTAAAGGTATGAAGGAGGATAAGATAATAAATAAACTCAAATTTTAGTTGCAATGCACCATGCCTTAGAAAAAGATTATTAGCTGAATGGTACAATGGATGTTACAAAAGACAGAGATCTTTAATTTGCTGAATAGGTGGTCATGAGGGCAAGAATTTTTAGATTCAGTGAAGGTGACATAAACAATGCATCCCCTAGGAATACATAAATTTTAAAGGGAAAGAAGTCTACAAATCAAAAACCTCCTTCACATTGAACTAAATGCTAAGATAGCAATAAGTGTGATGCTGAGATAAATATAGCATACCTAAAACTATTAGATGATACTCTGAAGATGTGGCAATCTGCACAAGATTTGTATCAGAAGTTAGGCTGATACACAAGGAGAAATTAAAAAGCTATTTTCTTTTTAATTTTTCTTTTTGCACATGCACATGGGTGTGTCTGTATGTAGCCGAATGGATACAGCAGTTAGTCTGCATTGTTGTCAATAAATTGGCAACTGAAAGACTTATGGGATCAAAGGGTTTTATTCTGGTTTACCATTGTCCAGTTACAATTCCTAGTCCAGCTTGGCAATAGAGGTCACACCAACACCAGAGGCCAAGGATAACTGGCCATATCATATATTCGCAGGATTGCTGAGAGGAGCAATCCTTACTTGCCAGACCATCTTATCTGGCCAGATATACAGTAGGGTTTCAATTTTCTCAAATAGGTCCCTCATCTTATTCGCCTGCCCAGGGACTAATCCAGTCCATCATGTGCTAGGTCTTCCCTTTCAATTACACAATCTTCCACAGAATTGCTTGGGTCTTAATTCAACTACTAATTCTCTACAAATGTGCTCAAACCATAAAGTTGATACTTGGATCTAACTATGACTTTGTATGTGAGTATGGATACAAATACAAAGGGGTCTTTTTGTGTGTTTCTTTGGATGATACAGGATGATATCAAGAATCATCATAGATTTTGCTCCTGTACCTCCTTATTACTTTGCTCTGGAGTTTCTCAGCCTCTCCCTTTCAGGTCTGGAATTATAGCCCACAATTTCCATATCCACCCAGAATTTTTACATGGAGACCAAAACTCAAGCTCATTTGCTTGCAAAGCAAAGACTTTAACCACTGAGCAATCTTCCTATCCCCCAAACCACCTTCTAAGCATTTGAAATAACATACATAATGTCTCAAATTCAACAAACAAACATACAGATTTATGAATATAGAAATCAGTGATACTGAAGGAAGTAATTTCAAGTGAAGTTGGAAATGGAAGGAAATTACAAAAATTTTCTTGGTCATGGTAGGATATATGAACTTTTGCATACATCAAGTTTTCACATAGATAAATTGAAATTTCCAAGTCATAAAAGACAGGAGTATGTCACAAAATAAATGCAAAAGGTAAGCCAAGGTGAAAAGTTACTGTGCACATTTCAGTTGGTGCAATTTACCATAAAAGGTACTATTTAAATTAATGAAGAAGATCAGAGAAGGAAATGGACACTTGCCTGATTAATTTATAGTGGATAAGAACTAGGGCTGTCCTTATTACATGGGCCATGTGAACCAATGAGGGTGACGGTGACTTAGTACTCATGGCATGTCAGACACTTTGCATGTCACCTTAGCTACTTTTATCTTTAGAGGTCCTACTCTCAGATGTGATCTATCTTATCACTGGACACTGTACAGTGGTGCATTCCTTAATCTCAGCATATGAGAGATTCAGGCAAGAGGATCAAGGGTACAACATTGACCTTCACTATGAAGTAAGGAAAGTTGAGGTCACCTATTTTGTTCAAATATTGAGAACAATGGAAATGAGAACATAAAAATAGAGTAGATGGATCTATAATATACATCATACAGATACTGGAAGTATAAATTTATGGTATTAAGGAGATGCTTGGAGAATTTTGATGCTTGGAGATATTAGTCTAAGAAAACCTTTAAGGTTTAGTGTTTTTATTATTTAATCAGTGTAAAAAGAAAGACAGAAGCAAAAAGTGATTAAGTCAAGCTTCTATAGTATATTCATATTTCATAATATTGGAACAATTCAAAATTATACAGTCTTCATATTTTCAGGCTGTGCATGGAAGGCTAAGTAATTTAATGATCTCCAGATTGTTTGAGATCTTTGAGAGTCTTTGGGGAAAAGAAATACTGTCATGACCAAGCATAGCTGAGAGATGAGGGATCAGGCACAGGAGGTAGAACTGTTAGGAGGTGATACTGAATAGAAGTTTGGAAATCATTTAAAAGGCAAGCACAATACTGAATTTCCTCCCAGGAACAAAGAATAAAAGAGCAGAATAAACAATACATAATGCTAACAAAGGGGACATCACAAGAGTCTGATGCATTCATGTTAGCAGAATAGCCCAATTTCCCTGGAGATTCTGTGTTTCAAAATGATCTTTCTCCTCTGAGCCTCCAATGCATTCCTTCTTTTTCGCTTTCCCTGAAAACAGGCAATTTTAGAGTTGTTGAGATGTTTGTCAAAGGAAACATTGTCAGGGTTTCAGATTTTCAGTAAATATGGCTTAGATGTGAAATTCCAATCTGATAGATAATATGTACTGTCTTTTTATCTCTGCACATAGAGTTGAAGATTTAAAATGTACACATCTAAAGTCCTTAAGAACTTAATACCCATATATGTGTGTGTGTGTGTGTGTGTCCTTATCTAATGAGTTGCTGATTCTATTAATTTGTTTTTTTTTTATACCATTGACTCAGTCAACCTCCTGTAATATCCTTACATGGGGAGGTAAATGAATACTAGAAATTGTTTTTTTTTTTTTTTCTAGGCTCTGGGATAGGCAGTTCATCTATAATGTACAATGATTAGAGAGTTTGTCTAACATAATTGACTACTCATTTCTAGATTTCTCAGTAAAACGTGTGTCTTTCAATTGGAAATCAAAGCCTGTGCAATACTTCATCACCTAAGATCAGTGGATGTAGTTTTGAGCATTAAGTACAAGTTCCTCCTAGAAAAAAATGCATAAACTTTGGAAGAGGATTTGACCAACAGGAATCCATTTTTCATTAACAAAATGTGAAAAAGAAAGGAATTGAGGCAATGATGCAAAAATGTCAGGCAGATGTGGCTGTGGTGTACAACTCTGGCCTGGAAGACAGAATCTGGGAAACTCCAGAGCACAGAAATATGGTAGAAGACCCTTTCCCCACCGGCCCAGGGCACGTGCAGTCCAGCCGGGACTCATAGCGTCCTAGGTAAACTCCCCCGGCCCAGCCCCAAACCCCAGGCTGCCCACTGGTCCCAGCTCCTCCCACCAGCCAGCTGGAGCCGCTCCTGGCCAGAGAGGACACCCTGGGCCACGCCCCAGCTCCCCAGGTTAATAGCGCCCTGCCACCGCCACCTCCTCCCTTTCTCCACCCTCCTGGGACACCCATAGTCCAGCCGGGACTCATGGCGACCTAAGTAATTACGCTCCCCCCCAACCCCAAACCTTAGGCAGCCAGAGCAGGAGCTGCTCCAGGCCAAATAATTCAGTTCAGTGAAAAATGCACAGAAATTGAAAGAAGGTCTTAAGAGTTAAAAACGACAATGCCCAAGTCAATGTGCAAATCCATGAGAAACAACACCCAAGAAAACAAATCTCCCACTGAAGGAATTAATTCCATAATGATAGACTCCAACCAGAACAAACCTACGGAAAATAGCCAAGAAAGCCTGACCCAGGATAGCTTCCAAAACGTGATCATTACCATGTTCAATACTATGAAAGAGGAAATCCGGGAGGAATTAAATCACTTTCAAGAGGAACACAACAAACACTTGGAGGAGTTGAGAAAAACAGTTCAAGAAACAAAAACAGGCATATAGAACAGTTAAAACAGACTCAAGCAGAGTTTAAAACTGAACTAAAAGACAAGTTATCTTCAACCCAGAACTCAACAGAGAGTCTTATCAGCAGAACTAATGAAGCAGAAAATAGAATTTCAGACCTTGAAGACAAAGTGGGAGTATTAACCAGCTCAATGGAAGAGGTTGCTAAAGCCGAAAAGATACTCGAGAGAAATATTCAAGAGTTGTGGGACACCTTGAAGAAGCCTAAGATGCATATTCATGGAATACCAGAGCAAGAATCACAAAATAACACACCTGAGGAAATTTTTCAAACTATCATCAAGGAAAACTTTCCTCATCTAAAAAAAGAGAGGCCCATCCACATACAAGAGGCATTCCGCACCCCAAACAGATATGACCAAAATAGAAACTAGTCATGGCAAATAATAGTTAAAACACTGCACTTTCAAGATAAAGAAATGGTGCTGAGAGCTTCAAGGGGAAAAAAAAAGTCACTTTTAAAGGTAAATCTATTAAAATAAAAAAAGACTTCTCGATGGAAACAGTAGAAGGAAGAAGAGCTTGGAGAGACGTATTTCAAGTATTGAATGAGCAAAAATGTCAACCCAGGCTGATATATCCGGCAAAACTATCTGTCATGATCGAGGGAGAAAGAAAAATTTTCCAGCACAAAGAAAACTTGAAGGGATACATGTGCAAAAAACCAGGCCTTCAAAAAAATGCTAGAAATGATACTCAAGCTTGAAGAAAAAAACAGGCATATCCAGGAGAACAGAAGGGAAGTATAATACCACTCAAATCTAAAAGTGAAACTATACACATACAAAAGCCACTAAACATAACAAATGTCTGGAATTAAAAATAGTTTCTCCACTATAACATTAAATGTTAATGGAATTAACTCACTAATCAAGAGACACAGATTACAAACTTGGATTAAAATCACAATCCATCAATCTGCTGCCTGCAGGAAACCCATCTTACCACAAAAGATAGGCACATCCTAAAAATAAAAGGCTGGTCAAAAATTCTGCAAGCTAATGGAACCAGAAAACAGGCAGGGGTAGCCATTATGCTGTTGGACAAAGTGGACTTCAAACCAAAAAAAAAATCATAAGAGACACAAATGGATACTACATTTTAGTCACAGGTACGATTGACCAGGAAGACTTCACAATACTGAACATATATGCACCTAATACAGCCCCCCACACACACATTCATTAAGCAAACCCTACAACGTCTAAAGCAAGAAATCAATCCCAAAACGATAATTTCAACATTGCCCTCTCAACATGGGATAGATCAAAAGGTAAAAAACTTAACAGAGACACTTTGGAGCTTAATCAAACCCTTACTGAAATGGACCTTACAGATCTCTATCGAACTTTTCATCCACGAACCATCAGCAGCACATAGAACATTCTCCAAAATAGATCACATATTGGGCCACAAAACGAATCTCCACATATACAGGAAAGTTGAAATTCTAGCTTGTACTTTATCAGACCACCACGTCCTAAAGCTTGACATCCACAACACCACAAGCAACAGAAAATACACTAACTCCTGGAAGCTTAACACTATGATGCTGAATGAGAATTGGATTCAGGAAGAAATTAAGAAGGAAGTTCAAGATTTCCTGAAAGTGAACAATAATGAAAATACAACTTACCAAAATTTCTGGGACATGATGAAAGCTGTCTTAAGAGGTAAGTTCATAGCTCTTAATGCCTACATCAAAAAAATGGAAACATCAGAAATAAATAACTTACCAATGCAGCTTAAAGCTTTAGAGACACTAGAGCAATCCGATCCCAAAAGCAGTAAAAGAGAGGAGATTAGCAAAATAAGGGGAGAACTACCCGAAATTGAGATTAGGAGAATGATACAGAAAATCAAGCAGTCAAAAAAGTGTTTTTTTTAAAAAAAATCAATAAGATTGATACACCCCTAGCTAAATTAACCAAAAGCAAGAGAGAGAAAGCCGAAATTAACAAAATTAGAAATAAAAAGGGGTTATCATTAATGATACCCAAGAAATCCAGAAAATTATAACATCATATTTCAAAAACTTATACTCTGTGAAATTTGACAACACAAAAGAAATGGATGAATTCCTAAGTAAACACAACTTCCCTAAATTGAATCAGGAAATTGTGAATTATTTAAATAGTCTTATAACATATGAGGAAATTGAGGAAGTAATCTCAAATCTTCCCACCAAAATTGTCCTGGACCCGATGGATTCAGCACAGAGTTCTACCAGACATCTAAGGAGCTAATAACACCAATACTCTTCTGTAATTTCTTTCTTTAGAGTTTTAAAGTTTTCATTGTAGGGCTGGAGAGGTGGCTCAGGGGTTAAGCCTCCACCTTCCAGGCAGAAGGTCCTGAGTTCGGATCCCAGATCCCACGTATAGACGCCAGGTGGAAAGGGGTGGCCTGCGCTTCTGGTCCTGGTAGGGCGGAGCCTGTGAATCCCCGGGCAGAAAGAGGTGGAGGCATCCGTGGTGGTTCGCGAATTCGTCCGTGGTTCTACACATACACAGATACACACACACACAGACACACGTGCGCGCACATACACACGCATATGCACACAGTTGAATAAATAATAGTAATAATAAAAAAATTTTTAAAAAGTTTTCATTGTAAAGGTCACTTACTTCTTGGTTAAGTTTATACCAAAGTATTTCATTTTTTTAGGGACTATAGTAAATGGGATTGTTTCTCTCAGGGCTTTTTCACTTCTTTCATTCTGGGCATAAAGGAAGTCCATTGAATTTTGTACATTTATTTTGTATGCTGCCACCCTGCTTAACTTCTGTATTAGTTCCAGGAGTTTCCGGTGGAGTTTTTGGGATCATTCAGGTATAAGATCATGTCATCTGCAAATAGAGTAAGTAATGAGATATCTGTTTAAACTCACAGACATTCCTTCCTGGTCACTTGCAACTGATGGGGTTTGATCTCAACAGAAAGGGAGGGCATAGGTCTGGTAGATAGAAGGTAATCATCCTGCAAATGGGAGACTGACCCCCCCTTACCACGGTCCCCTACTCTTATTCCATCTACCTTTGAATCCACTCTTATAATAAGACTCTATTTTAATAGCCTTTTATCACTGGCTAGGAGGTGATATCCAATATCCATCAGGATGGAGCCCAGCATGGTCCAGGAACAGCAAAACTGGAAGAAGAAGAAAAAAATAACCATAATTCAGAACATCAGAGACTCTACATTAATCACCAGGAACCAGGCCAGCCTAATCTCTCCTCATCCCAAAACTAAGGGAAATTTACAGAAGAGGGGGTGATAAGATTGTAAGAGCCTAAACATGGGGAGGAGTAACAATATGTTATATAGTCCATACATGTTAGGGCCGATGTAATCATAATAGGTCTTTGCATGACTGTGCAATGACTAACATGTCATTGACCCCCCCCCCAAAGTCTAGCATGGATCACAGGCTCTAAGCACAGGCTCCTTCCTGCTGTGCTTTGGCTATCGGTTCATTTTCTAAGGGGGAGGCCATCATTGTGTTTGGTTGTGCACCCACTTCATAGAATATATTACAGTATGGTTTGATGTCAGGAATATCTTTATTCTCTCATGCCCTTCCTCATCTATTAACAACCAGGTAACAGTACTCGTGTGGGAGGGTCTTCTATAGACTTAAGCATGTTTTGCTCCATTGACAAACATTTTTGCTTTATAGACTAAAGTAAATTTATAATGAATACTGATGTGAGTATTAACTTTCTAACTTTGTTATTTTACTGTTATAATTTGTTTTGTCCTTTGGGTTTCCAAATAAATTTTAAGATAAATATTTCAGGAGTCTATATATAGAATCACATTGAATGTATAGATCATATATGGAAGAAATTATATTCTTCCAACATTTCATTATTCAATTAGTATACTTGGACGATCCCTTTGTTTTATTTTCTAAGTATTGTAAACTTCATGAGATAGATATTGTATGAATTTTCTTTGATTTACACTTAAATATTTAATTTTGAGGGTATATTTGTGTCAAATTCACATACTGGAATATTTATTATATTTTCATAAGGAAAATATCATTAATGGCTAGATGCTCTATGGGAGAAGAGATGAACAGACAGAACTTAGAATGTTTAGGTTCAAAAGAATAAATGTTCTGCATAATACAACATAGAGCACATGATTCTATATTTTGCAAGCCTACATAATTTATAATACCAACTTAAACTAATAAGGGCATTAGTTAAAGGAGACGATGAGTACATGAAGATAAAGTGTCCATTTTATAAAGAATGTGAAGGGACTCGAAAGTATGAATCCCCATCCAAGAGGGGGCAGTAAGACTGTAAGAGCCTAAAGATGGGGAGGAGTTACATCATGCAAGATACTCCACACAAATTAGGGCCAAAGTAATCATAATAGGACTTTGCATGACCTGTGCAATGACCAACATATCATTGAGCCCCCCAAAGTCTAGCATAGATTACAAGCACTAGAATCCTTAGAGGTAAGGGATTAACAGCCACAATAAGTGTTCCCATACTAAAGAGGAACACAAAAAAGTACTCTAGGCAATGGAACTGAGTACTTATATCTCATCAGAGAGGAGGACCGAGAGGGAAGTTTGACTTGCACACTAAAAGATGCTCTAGGGATGGGGGGGACTATGGGAGAAAGGGAGGGGGACGGAAAGGAAAAAGGGGGGAGGGAGCAAGGGGATCCAGGGGAATGGGGTACTATCAAGCTTGTATGAGTGGAAAAATATTTTAAAAAATATAATAAGGATACACCAAACTACTGCTGTAGTATGAAAATATGTATCCTTTTAAGATTCATAATTTGGAACTTCAATCCCAGGATGGGAGTTGTGAACTTTGAAAAGTGATTGTGTCAGGACTATGCCCTCACACCTGCTGGGACAAGTGCTTTTATCAAAGGACAGGATTGAGTGAGTTTTTCTCCTATTTGCTGTTCCTCTATGTGAGAATGCAGTTAAGTATTTCATTCTTCTTTGAAAGATACAGCAGTGAACTCTCATTTTGAAAGTAGAGAGCAAAACTTCATCACACTCTGTATCTTTCTAGCAAATTGGAGGCCTGATGTTGGAACCGTAGGCTCCAGAATCATGATGAATATATTTGTATTGTTTCAGTTCTGCCAATCTACAATATTTTGTTATATTATTCCAAGTTATTTTGTTTGCCTCTTTGCAGCAATTGTATGATTCCACTTATTCATCCTTGATGTACATAAGAAAGATTATGGGCCCCACACATTGGTATGATTAAAAATTTAAGTACCAATATTAATACTTAGCATAAATAATTGTCAAAGTAAAATTTTAGTTGTGTTATTATTGCTAAAACAAGTATATTAAACTACATTGTCCAAATTTCAATTTTTTATTCTTCAGGGGCTGGAGATGTAGCTGTTTATAGATTAGTTACATGAAGCTATGGGTCTAATCTCAAGAACCCTACAAAGTTTGCATTGCTTTCTTGTAATCTTGGCACTCAGAAGACACAGATATGAGAATAAGAAACTCAAAGTCATACTTATATAACCTAGGGAATTGGAGGCCATCTTAAGTCACATGAAACCATTTATTAAAAGAAACATCAAATAAAAATTAAAATAATATGAAATATAGTTTTATACCTCATTTTTTAAAAAAAGGGCAAAAGTAAAAGTGAGGCCAGCAAGATGACTTAGGTGGCTAATGCACTTTTCACTAACTTTAATGACTAGTGAAATTCATAAAACACACATGGTGGAAGCAATAGTCATCTCTAGCAATTTGTCCTCTGGCTTTTATATGCATCCTGTGGTACACATGCACACATACACACACACACACACACACACACACACACACTAAGTGAATATAAATTAAAATCTGAAAAATACTTTCAAGGAACTACTGAAATTGATAGATATTTAGAAACAATTTATAATTTTAAAGTTCAAAATAGTAGCCTTCCATATGGCTTTTTCACCTTCTGTTTCATTTTGGTTTGGATCATCTACTTTCTTCTCTCCCCATACTTTTTTTCTGCTTAGATCTTCACAATCTCATTGGAAGAAGAACTCAGGGGCCCTGTCACTGCCTGCTGTAATATTGGCCGTCGACACTCTTATAGACAGGAAATCATTGTCTGCAGTTGTATACTCAGTGGTGAACTCACGAGGATGCAGAGTTTAGTTCCAAACCCATGGCCACACAAAAGACTTTGGTTAAACTCAAGGAATCACAGAAGAAAATGACAAATATAAATGTGGCAAAGCTAGTCTTAGGAAAGTGTAGAGACTGATAGGAAGGGAGGAGAGATGAAAGAGAACGTGGTTATAGTCATCAGAATGTATTGTATGCATATACACATTGTCAAAGATCAAATTAATCAATGGACATTTTTAAAATGATTTATGAAATTTTATGGCTTAATGAAATGATTTACTCTTGGGTATGATTTTTTTCATATAATGGATAGTCGTTTTTTTTCACAATGTAATTGAAAATTATATGAACATGTGTTTTTGAAGGAAACAAACAATAAGAGATATTTCTAGATGGTGTGATATTGTAAGAGAAGGAATTTCTATTTTAATGGAAAGTGCATTTAAATTTTCAGATACTGGAAAGCTATTAAAGTGTGCAGACGGGGCTGGAGAAGTGGCTTAGGGGTTAAGCCTCTGCCTTGCAGGTGGAAGGTCCTGAGTTCAGATCCTAGACCCCACGTATAGACGCCGGGCGGCCTGCGTTTCTGGTCCTGGTAGGGCAGAGACTGTGAATCCCTGGGCAGAGTAAACAAGGAGGAGATGGAGGCGGTGTAGGTGGTTTTCGAATTCGCCTGTGGTTCTACACACACACACACACACACACACACACACACACACACACATCCACACACACACACATGCACACACGCACACACTTGCAATGAATAAATAAAAAAAAAAACTACAGCAATTATAAGACTGAGTGAAACCAGATACAAGACACATTTTGTACTTGGTGCAAAAAAAAAAATAAAAATAGTACTTATTGTCTTTCCCAATGTTGTCTTTGCTGCTAACCGAGATAATTATCTACCTTATAAGCTATTCAACACTGTTTATTGGTCACTCCTAAAGATGTATTACCCATCAATGATTATGGAATACAGTAAGTATTAATAAAATCCTCCCAAATGAAATGAGTATAAGTGTAAACACAAACAATGGCAGTCAAAGTTGTATGTTCATAATAGACTAAATATAACATTTTTAACACATATTTCTAAATCATTGTTTTGAAAATTACCATAGACTTGTCTATACTTTCTGTCTCTTCCAAAATACAAAAAACGGTACACAACTTTGCCTTTATTTTACCATTTGTGTATTGAAACATCAGTAGGATTCCTTTTATATTCATAACATAAAATTCGCCAAATTCTCCTTGCAACTTCTAATGTAAAATTCACTTCCTGTCTTAATTCATGTGGTCGCTATCTTCTCAGTCTCCTTACTTTTGTAAACCAACTCCAATATCACCTGCTTGAAAATCATTAATCAGAAATCCCTTGACTATTTTTTTCATTGTGTATAATGTCAAAATCTTCCCCTAAAAGCTTCACATAATATCTGGAGTATCTGCTTTTGAACACAGCAGAAGTACTTAAGATTTCCCCTCCTTTACTTTTTTAGTATACTTTCTCCATTTTAAAATAGGTTGTTAAAATTCAAGATGTCTTGCAACAACTCCTTCTGTAATTAAGAGGCAGACGTGTGTCTGGATGTTTTAGTAGAGGGGGAAAAATAATTCAGGAAACAGCTGTAGTTCAGCAAGGAGCAAGTCTGCTGTCCGTGGTGCTGAATGTGATATCCTGTGAGTATGGCAGGGCATTAATTCTTTGTCCAAGAATCCAAGCAGAATGTGATTTTCATGAGCCACTTGAGCTCATCTGGAATACATAAAAGAAGTCTGAATACATATAGATTAAAAGTAGAATATATATGTCATAACATCAAAATGTATGTAACAATTTTATTCTTTGTTTTCTCTTCATAATTGGAAATGTTTCAACTAGCTTACTCCCATCAATTTGGCTAAATGTATCCTCATCAGGTTTGGAAAATCAAGCTTTCCTCCATAAATTAAGTTACATGTTACTTAACTCTTCAGACTTTGTTATCAGATAAAGTAAAAATTCAGAGAAAACAAACAAATATTTCAATGAAAGTACTTTGTTGAGGACTTAATGTTATTGATTTGGTATATATGAAATGTCACAATGCATGACAATGTTATTTTCTTTAAATGTAGTTTTTTGAAAAGAAAGTTTTTGGCTTCAATGTCCTTAACTCTTCATACAACTCCACAGGCTCCTGATGGATAAAGAACTGTGGAATTCCAAGTGTGGGACTAACCAGGCTCTGACTATAATACCGATGCACACCATGAACAAAAAAGTCTATATTAAAACTTATCCTAGTACTTTTCCCAATGCCAGATAATCCTATCAGGATCTAGTGACCGAAAATACAGAATGGAAAGAAAGACTTAAATCCAATTGAATGCATGGAATTTGTCTGCAAAAGGGCAGATAAGGCATGTGGATGCTCCAGGGAGATCAAATGGCTTAAGGAGAGCTTGATGACTGTAGCTGCATTACCCATGGGTTCCTTCACTTTGAATTATTCCACTCTGAAATGCTCATCTGCTGGATACACGGAGAGAATGACATAGAGAAAAAGAAACATCTTTGGCTTGTCTAAACTTTGCAGAAAGGCTGTCGCACATTCAGCAGCCCTGTCTTCTCTCATTTATGTTAACAGGACTTGAATCACTCTTTCAGTTCACTGCCTCCAACCATGGTGATCACAATACTTGGTTCATCTATTATTCCTTCATCAGATAAGACTTTCATAAAATGTTTCATTAAATACATTAAATGCACTTTCTTCATATTACACTAATTAGCAATTTCTTGGTGTACATTCGCACACACATACACAAACCACAATGCTTCCAACACTGCCCTTAGAAAACACTAGGGTAGGCATTGCCTGTGACATTCTAATTAAATCCAAAGGTGTTAATTTACACCTACAGGTGTTACTGTGCAAATAGACTTCTGTGAACTGTACAATCAACACTTAGCAAGGCATAGGGTAATTCTGTGTACTCTCTTCAGATTTCAGAGCTTGGCTGTTTACCTTATGAGCTGATTTTTGTCAAGTAATTGGTTCTTATGATTGAGAGCACATACTCTAATGCATAGGTTTAAACTAAGATTCCAAGTCACTTTTCATTAAATCTACTGTTTTTAGCAAATGCTAGAAGGAAGAATAGAGTAAGCTCTATCTCTCTAACTTGAACTGTGGGTAATGTAGGCAAGTTGAGAAGAGTCCTTTCACTTTAGGGGCCAGAGCTGGAGTGAAGGGAAATGCCCCTACCAGTGTGGTGTCCTGAGGAAGGGTAACTTGTTATGTTATAAAGACCTGAACCCCCAAAAGAGTAGACAAGCCAGGAAGAAACCTGGGGTCCATAGAGGCAGCCAGATAAGAAGGTGGAAAGTAGTGGAATGGATTGATGAAAAGAAGTGAGGGAAATAAGATGGAGGGAGAATGGAGGGAAAAAGGATTATACTCAGCATACTTGTGAAACTAATAAAGAAAAGAAAGAAAGAAAGAAAGAAAGAAAGAAAGAAAGAAAGAAAGAAAGAAAGAAAGAAAGAAAGAAAGAAAGAAAAAGAAAGAAAGAAAGAAAGATGGTTACCACCTGCCAGTGGGAGATTGACCCCATCTCACCTGAGTCTCCTACTCTTACATCTACCTTTGAATCTATTCTTATAGTAAGACTCTTTTTTAATAGCCTCTTATCTCTGGCTAGGAGGAGACATCCAATATCCCTCAGGATGGAGCCAAGGATGATCCAGTAACAGCAAAACTGAAAAAAAAAAAAACAACAAACCATAATTCAGAATATCAGAGACCCTACATAAACCACCTGGAACCAGGCCAGCCTAATCTCTCCCCATCCTAAAACTCAGGGAAATTTGCAAAGGAGGGGGTGGTAAGATTGTAAGAGCCTAAAGATGGGGAAGGGCAATGATAAGCAAGATACCCCACACAAGTTAGGGCTGAAGTAACCATATTAGGACTTTGCACGACCTGCACAATGACCGGCATAAGCCTTGATCCCTCAAAGTCTAGCATGGATCACAGGAACTAGGAACCTTAGAAGCAAGGGATTAACAGCCACAATAATGTTCCTATACTAAAGGGGAACACAAGAAAGGGCTCTAGGCAATGTTACTGAGCCCTTACAACTCATCAGAGAAGAAGACCCAGAGGAAAGTTTGACATGCACACTAAAGGATGCTCCAGGGAGGGGGGGAGGGGGCAGTGAGTGAAAAGAAGGGAGGGAAGGAAGGGGAAAAGCGGGGAGGGAGCAATTGAATCTGGGGAGCGTTGGAGGGAGGGAGGGGACTGGGGTAACTATTAAGTTTGTATGAGTGGAAAAATAAATTAATTAATTAAAATAAGAAAGAAAGAAGGAAGGAAGGAAGGAAGGAAGGAAGGAAGGAAGGAAGGAAGGAAGGAAGGAAGGAAGGAAGGAAGGAAGGAAGGAAGAACGAAAGAAAAAGAAAGAAAGAAAAAGCAGTAATTCCAGGTTATTTTGTAGTTTTGCAAGCTAGACTATAGGTGCTAACTTTTTTTTTTAATTCAATTGTGCGTGTGTGCGTATGTATGTGTGCGTGCGCGTGTGTGTCTGTGTGTGTAGAACCACGGATGAATTCGGGAACCACCATGGACGCCTCCACTTCCTCCACCCCGGGATTCACAGGCTTCACCCTACCAGGACCAGAAACTCAGGCTGCCCCCGCTTCCGCCTGGCATCTATACATGGGATCTGGGATCCGAACTCAGGACCTTCCACCTGCAAGGCAGAGGCTTAACACCTGAGCCATCTCTCCAGCCCAGGTGCTAACTTTTTATTCAATGTGAGGAACTCAAAAACGAGACAAATGGAACAGAAACACATTTCTATGTGAACCATAGATTATTACTAATCAACTAAGAAACTTCGATAATTCCTTTTTACAGATTTTTTTTTCAAAATCAAACATTCAAATAGCTGAGGAGGTTTGGAACAAGTATCCTTGATTCAAGTCTTAGTCCCTTTAAGTCCATCTGACCCACACATCATGAAGTCAGAAAAGTGCACTGTGCAGATAAATGATAGAAACGGTTATAAGTTTTACTATTGGCAAAATATATATGCGAGAGTTTCTATATAATTTATAATCAGTTACTTTTACTCTAAGGTTGGTTGGTGACTATGAGAGAAACACCACAAAAAAATCAAAGAACTGTGACAAATTAAAAATGTACTAATTGATTTGGTATATTGTTATAACATATGCCAAAAACATACTGTTTAAGTTCGGTAGTGTCTTTTTGCTTTGCTTATCTTTGGGCATTCTTTATTTCCTTTGTTGATTCAAATTTATCTCTCCTAAATTGCTAATGCCTCTTCTAGACTAGTATTTCAACCCAATTCTCATCAGAATTATCAGGAAGAAAAGACTGCTCATAAGGTTTTGAAAGTAGCTTATGATATTGAGTTCTTTACAGGCAGTTGTGCAGTCCTAGGCATGATCAATGCTACTTGTGGATGCTATATGTAGATCCCTGCAGGATTCAGGTGATGGAATAAATGAAAAAGGCAGAATAAAGTTAGTTGGAAAGTGTCATGATAGGGCAGAATTGTCTTCCAAAAATCAACTGTTATAACTGGATCATGAATATGAGTATGTTCATGCTTAGAGAGAAAGATGATAGATAAGATAAAGTTAGAAAATAACAGAGAGAAAGAGAGAAAGAGAGAGACAATGATGAAGATAGTAGATGATAGATAGATGATAGATGAGAGAAAATAATAAATATATAGACAATAGATGGATCAACATATATGTATAAAACTATTCTCTATACATCTATGAACACATTTGTGCACACATATATACACATTATCTGTCTTTTGCTTTACCTGTTCAAGTTCTGGTGAGGATTTACTCTGACAGTATATTAACCTCCCTTGACTTCAAGTGTAGTTAAAGAAAACCCTATCTTATCCAGAGCCAAATTTGTCTCTCTGTCTGTGGCTGTAAAAGACCACATCTCAGGGATTTGACAGTCACCCAAAGAAAGAAGCTAGCCTAAGGGTTCTCATGCTGAAATTGCTTTCACTTAGAACTATTTATCAACATGCTTACTCTACCTTTTCAGCTTTTTTTTTTTCTTCTGGGGCTGACATTTTTAATGAAAATACCTTCCAGCTATTCCTGGGATGACTGGATGTTCAAATTGGATACACTCTTATGTTAACCTGGGGCTTTTTGTCAATCAATTAGTTTACAATTGCAATAGCCAGTATCTGTTAACAATTATTTGATGCTCAAAAGTTAACAGACATGCTCTAATTTAATTATCGTAATAAATCAGTGAGGTTAGTGTTGGATTATACTGTCCTTAGTTTACAGTTGAAACAATGAAAATTTTTGGAAGAGAGCAGAAACAATAAAACGTCCTCATAAAAGAAGCACAAGTGAGTTTAATAAAGTTTTTCACAATTACAAATATTCTAGTTTAAATAGGAAATACGTTACAAGTTTCCTCTGCTTCCCTTTATATAGTATCCAAGATATTTAAAGTATCTCAAGAGAATTGGTATCAACTTAACAATTAAAGACTGTTTATATCTAGGCAAAGCTGTGAAGACTTCATAGCTATTGCATGCCTTTGAGCAGTACATGAGAGATATTGTCTGTCTAAAGTTAAAAGATCCAGCCCATAGTGGATAGGACTACTCCTTGGGTAGGTAGATAAGATAACAGAAACTGGTTCAGGAAGTTGACATACTTTGGCATATCTCAATAAACTTGAAGTCTTCCAAGCAAGGTTTGCCCCTCTCAGTAGTTCTGTGGACATGGGATGGCCATTTTTTTGACTTCTGATATTGGTATGAACTCTCCTTCCAAGCTAGACTAGGAACTGTGATTAAGAATTAAAAAAAAAGAATAAAACCTCCTTGTCACACTTAAATGTTTGGTCATGAACTTATTTTCAACATACAGGTGCATTGCAACACCAATCCTTTTATTTTAACCCAGTGAGAAGCATGTCAGACTTCTGGCCCACAGAGTTATAGAATGCTTTGTATTTTAGTGGACATAAATCTAATAAATATTGCTCCTTGACCAGGTAAGCAAGTCATAATCTTCATTAGAGATTCATCTGAACTCTCCTAGATGGACACATCTTTATCTTTCACGGGGGAATGGCCTACAGAACGGGGTGCACTCTAGTTTCTGAGCAGAGCCTGTACTCTTTGTTCTGGGAAGACTATGACTCTGTTCTTGAATTCAATTAGTAGTCTTTCCTAATCATAGTCATGCCACATTTCTGGACTAAGAATAGCCTAGTCTATCAGACTACTTACTGAGTAACTGAATTCCTTAGCGATTTTATATTTATTATGTGTCCTTCAGTGCTTATTCAAAGGCCAATAAGTGAATTCATACAGTTTATTCTCTAGAGATAAGGTCAAGTGAATCTTGGATAAAATGTAGTCTACCTCATGTATTTTATAAAATTGTATGACAGAGACATTCCTGTCTAACTGTGTATTGTCAACAATATTGGCATTCTATAATACCTCAGAGCAGTAGTAACGTCAGGATCTATGTAGTCCATCAATTCTGCAATATGTATTGTCTGGTTTTATGTAGAAAAAAAGGCTTACCACTTATTCCATAGATGATCCAAAATGAAATAATTGTATGCAGATCTTAAAGAGTGGTACAAAGCATTTCAGGTTGCTCTGGAAGGTCTTAGATTGAAGCAATGACATTGACCTTGGTTTGATATTGATTAAGACCAAACCAAGGTCAATGTCATTGCTTCAATCAATTGTTTCAATTGGTACAGATCTATGTTAGCATTTTCATGAGTATTTGCCCTCATTTTGCCTGAGTCTGGTTCCCCTACATAAACAGGCAAATGAGAATCATCTTGGAATTATGTCCTTGCTCCCTAACTTCCTAATGGTAGGATCTTAAATGGAGTATTACATAGTTGTTTTTTAAGGTCCTTCTGCCTAAAATGATCACAGAGGTCAAGAAGATGAACAGAGAAAAAGTTTGGGGTAGTATTACTACATCAGAGACTTCATGCATGCACCTCCCCACCCTTCTTCCCCCACATAGTAGCATCATTTCATCCTCTCTCGTGATTCTGATTTAGTTCTACATCTTGGTCCATGGAGAAATAAATTTGACACAAGGAAAGATGCTGGAAAGTTTTTGTGTTTCTTGCCTTTTTATTCTTGTGACTTAGAGAGTCTGTTGAGAAGGGAATAGGAGGGCCAGAGTTGATTCAACCTGATTACTTCAGACTAGGATTCAGATGTGTTGGGACATGAAGGGGGGAGGGTCCTGATAATATGAGCAAGTGCCTGATCAAAAGACTACTCATGACTAATACTTTTTTGAGCCTTGCCAAGTCCAGCTCAGAGTAGCACAACTGGCTAGCTAATTCTAGATTCAATGGAAGAAAAATTATTATTTTATGGTTCTGGTTTTTTATGCTCAATTTTTAGTGAATAGTACCCCTTAGTGTCCTTCACTAGTGCTCAGTGCTGCCAGTGTAATATAAATATCAGCAGGTGGAGTTAAGAGTGTGTTTCCATTGTGAGCAATTGTCAACATGCTACAAACAAGTACAGTACATGCACATACACACATAAACACACATACAGAGAAAGAGACAGACAAACAGACAGAGTTAAAGAAATTCTGCCTCTCATCTGCATTCTTGGAAATATTCCTGCCTAAAGGCTTATAACCAAAGTAACCCCCAGATTCCTTTCTCCTCTTTCTCTTGGAATTATGTCCTTGCTCCCTCCTGTGCTCTCTTTCCCAGCTGAACTGAACATGTTGCTTCTTGTCAGGGCCATTCAGGTCTGGAGATAGTTTTCAGAGACTTGTCATTAAAGAAACAATGCCTTTGTCTGGCAGCAAAGCTAAGTGGCAATTGTTCCATATGCTTTCCTGAAACTCAGGGGAAGGAATGCAGCTGCATGTCATTCCTGCCATGGCTGGAATAGGGTATGGACAGCAAATGAGAGACTAGCCACGCTCCTTCAGGGACAGGCACAGGCTGCAGCTTTCTGTCCCTGATAGAAAAGACACAGTTTCCTTCTTCATAGGTATGCACCTGCTCCAAACTGCCACACTCCTGATTGTGAGAAAGCCTCATCTGTCTGGACTTTACCTGATTATCTAAGCTTGCAATGTTTATTTGCCAACTTCTTCATAACAATATCTCCCTTGTTCTGTCGTCTCACCCATGTTGACTGAATGTCACCAAGTACAGGCTCTGGTAAATAACAACTCCAGTCATATTGCTATTTGAACATTTAGCCTCCATCTGTCCTTGAGTTAGATTCTGAAATACTTACTTCATCATGTGATAGCAGATTTCAAAAGCAGAAGTTATATTAGAAGTGTTTGCAATGTTATACTATTATATTATTATGTATTATTTTAGATTATACACATATTATAGTAGATTAAATATATTACATATTCATATTATTAATAATTTAGAATTAAGAGTTTATTTCTGTAAACAAAGAACCAGTATTCAATGAATGTTTGTCCTTCTATCATCATTTTTCTATCTTCTTTCTATATCTTTCATCTTCTTTCATTATTTATATCTCCTGTCTGTGCTACATGACCAGTGGGAATTATCTGTCCCAGAACTGCACTAATGGCAGGTGATCTTTCTGGCATACTTCTACAAAAAGTAGAGGCTTAAAAGAATTTTCAAAAAAATTTCCTCCTGTTTCAGTTACTCTTAACTATTGCTGTGAGAGAACACCCAAAGTCCAATAACTTAAGGGAGGAAAAGGAGATTTATTCAACTTATGGTTCCGGAGGAGAGACACAGTCTTTCTTAGCGATGTGGCATGGCTGGTGGTTGAAGCTGAAGGCAGGCTACATCTCTGCAAAATCCAGTAGTTTAGTGGGTGATGACTGAAGGCTGGAGGATTCATGGAGAGTCTCTCTTCTTCTTAGTCTTCTATACTGTGATAAAAACAGGCAATTTTAAAAAGTAAATCAACAAAAAATTTGCCACATAAATTATGATTTATAAAGTATGTCCACTTCAAAAAATAAATACACAAAAGAATTTCAAACAGTTATTTGAGTAAGAATCCCAGAACCACTCTAATCACAATAGAGTTTACAATAATCAGCAAGTGAAAGGAACCTCAATACCGATCAGCAGGTGAATAGATAAACTGTCCCAACTCTAAAATTTGACAAAAAAAATAATAACAGCTGCATATTGGAAGTTTAAGAAGCTATGCCATAAATGATGATCAAGATTTGAAAATCTTCCCACAGAGAAAGACAATTATTTAAGGTAAGTAGATGGGTGTGATTTAAAAAAATAGTAAAGGGGCTGGAAAGATGACTCAGGAGTAAAGATTGCCTTGCATGCAGAAGGACCTGAGTTCAGATCCTGGATTCCATATAACAATGCCTAATAGAAATGACAGTACCCTACCCTTTCTGCTCTGGAAAACAGCTTCTAGAAAATCTCAGAGCAACCAAAAAGGAGGTAGAACAATTTAGGATGCTTCCAGAAGTCACCTTCGAGCCTTCTCAAGCACAAACAGCACCCTCTGATACACACACACACACACACACACACACACACACACACACACACGCATGCACACACACACATGTACACACACACACACGCACACACACACACACACGCACATGCACAAACACACACTCTGAGATAAAAATAAAGAACAGTGAGAACAGATTAGAGAGAAGACAATACAGTCAAACTCTTATAAAGCCTTGAATTTCAGGGAGCCTATGTGTGTTTTTTGTCGGGCTTTTGTGTGTATCTGAGGAGAGAAAGATTTAATGTCTATAGTAAGATTTTTTTTGTCTATAGTAGCTAAAGAATACATTCTTTACTTTGATTGATCTACTTCAATACTAATAAATAAGTTAATACATTTATTTAAAAATACCAGATTTATACTTGAGTATTTTTTTTGTTCTCTAGATTTAATCAAAAGCCACTTTTAGCTGTAACATATTTTCTAGCTCTTTAGAACATGAAGTATCGGAGAGGAGGACCCAGAGGAGTGTTTGGCATGCACATTAAAGGATGCTCTGGGGATGGGAAGGGAGCACTGGGGGATGAGGAGGGGGGTCGGAGGAGGGTGGAGAGAGGGAGGGGACCGGTGTACCTGTTAAGTTTGTATGAGTGGAAAAAAAAAACATGAAGTAAAGACTTGACTATATGGGTATTAGAGTTTTATCATACTTTAAAACATACAAAAGTATTATGAGAATACTTTTGCTATGCATACAAAATGCTACACAAAACAAACCATCACAAATTTTAAAGGTTGACTTATTCAGAGGACCTATGCCCATTAATCAATTTCACCATACAAATGTTAGCCATTCCATCCATATCCACTATTCAGCCAGTCAAGAGTTAGAAGTTACTCTTACCAAGTCCAAGTGGCCACCATTAGTTAGAAACCTGAACTAACCATCCTTATGTGTGGTGGCAGGGGCAAGGGGTAGGAGGAGAAACTACTGATAAGCTTCTCTGTAAAGTTTAGCACATTTAAATTACAGTACTAACACTCAATAAAAATAGAATAATAACTGAACTGACATAATTGGTATGTCATAATTAAGGATGTGAATTATAATGGATTAACTTACATTTTTCAAATTCAATCATTATCATATTAGAACTCCTCAAATTCAGTCTTATCATATAGTCAAATATCTCTAGCCTGCACTGTTCAGATTTACTGTGTAATTTTCACCCTGCCATCTTAACTTTGATGGCAAAGCCTTCAGTTACTTATTTTTGTTATTTTATTATATCAGTGACACTATCTCTTATGTTGCCTCTTGATGTACTCTATAATACTTTACAAATTACACTATAATAATTCTGGTATATTAATATTTTGCTGATAGGTAAAATATTACATAAATGTTGATAACATTCTAACACACTGTGTTACTGTTTTTTTTTTTTGTGATGACTTTCAAGGATGTGACAGATACTTCAGAAACAAGAAAGGAAAAAATGTCTCAGTGATTGTGGTCCATGATCAACTATTTCCATGTTTTTGGATGCATTGCAGTAGCATGAGCACATAGCAGAAACTGATCACCTCACAGTATCCACAATGAAGCAGAGACAGACAGACAGAGAGAGAGAGAGAGAGAGAGAGAGAGAGAGAGAGAGAGAGAGAGAGAGAGAGCAAGAGATAGAGACAGAGACAGAGACAGAGACAGAGACAGAGACAGAGACAGAGACAGGCAAAGAGAGAATTTACTCTAGCAAGATTCACCCCCATGAAATTCTATTCAACCCCTCAAAGCTTACTGGATTGTGCCACTCATATTTAGAAGGTCTTGCCTGTCCTCCCCAACTAGTTAATCCTCCTTGAAAAGGACACTCCTGTGCTCGCTGTGGCAGCACATATACTAAAATTGGAATGATACAGAGAAGATTAGCATGGCCCCTGTGCAAGGATGACACACAAATTCGTGAAGCGCTCCATATTTTTCTGTAATACCTACAATAATTGCAAGGAATATTAACAGGAGGGATGGGGTAGGAGGGCCACACCAGAAACAAGGAGAGAGGGGAACATGTTACAGCAGAGAAAATAAGCCACCATCAAGGACTGCAAGGGGTGACATCCAATACCCATCAGGATGGAGTGAAGGGCATTGCAGGAGCAACAAAACTGGAAAAAAAAATCAACAAACCATAATCCAGAACTTCAGAGACTCTATATCAACCACCTGGAACTAGGCCAGCCTAATCTCTCCCCATTCTGAAGTTCAGGGAAATTTGCGGAAGAGGGGGCGGTAAGATTGTAAGAGCACAAGGATGGGAAGAGTAATGATATGCAAGATACTCCATACAAGTTAGGGCCGAAGCAATCATAATTGGACTTTGCATGCCCTGCGCAATGTCCAACACATTATTGACCCCACAAAGTCTAGCATGGGTTAAAGGCACTAGGATCCTTGGAGGCTAGGGATTGACAGTCACAGTAGTGTTCCTATGCTTAAGGGGAACACAGGAAAGGGTTCTGGGAAATGCCGCTGGGTCCTTGCACCTCATCAAAGAGAAGGACCCAGAGGAGAATGTGGCATGCACATTAAAGAATGCTCTGGATATGGGAGGGGGAGGTACTGGGGGACAGGGAGGGAGGAGTGAGGGGAGGGGGCACAGGGCGGTGGGAGGTTGGAGGGAGGGAGGGGACCAGTGTACCTGTTCAGTTTGTATGAGTTGACATAAAAAAAAAAATAAAAGGATACTCCCAAAAGTGAGTTTTACTGGCCTATTCATGATTTCTCTGTCTCATTCAGTAGGCAGTCAGGATGAACAACCACAATCATATGACCAAAAATAAATTCTTTCCTCTTCTTAGTTCTCAAGCCCAGACATCCTCTACTGTCCATTTTGCTACATACATTTACTCAAATTTTAAAATCTGTGCTTAAAATTCACTGTAGCAATATTTCTCTGAAAGCACATGCCCAAACATTATTTTCTGATATCATGTAATGTCCCATTGAATTGCATTCAAATCATTTATTAAGTAGATATTCCATGCTTAGAAATTCAGGCAATTTTTACTTTTTCTTGTGTTAAAGAGGTACTGGAAATACTTTCATTCATCTGCTCTTTATTTTGCATTTATTCATGGAATTAAAATTCTTCATTAAGGGATGGGCTCATTTGGCAGCATACTTGCTGGCATGAAGGAAGGCTCAAGTGTGATTCCCAGTGCCAAATAAGCTGGACAGAATGGTACAGCCTTAATCCTGGCAATTTTCCTGAAGAATTTCAGTTTTTAAACACTTATCCTTCTAAAGTACAACTCCCCTTGTTAAGTTTATCTGCCTGTCCACAACTCCAGTTGTTCTAGCATTACCTTTAGAATCCAACTTTGTGACATTTTGAATTTCCTGCACTTTTTGCCTAAATCATTTAATTTCTCTTGGACTGGCAATATTAAAAGTGATCTCATAACAGACGTTTCAGCAAAATGAACAAATGAATGAGAAACAGAAGGATATTCTTGCACACATGACCCAAGCTTTTGCTTGTTTACCTGGGACTTTCTGCCTGGAATCTTTCCGTGGTTGTTTTGGTCATGGAAGAAAAGAAATGGCATCCTCAGCATCATCAGCAATACACTTCTAGACACCATAGATAGAACTTTTTCAAGAGCCAGAAAAATCAATGCAGTTTAAAAGGTGATGATCATAACAGAGATTATTGGTTGAATATAATATAGTACATTCATTCTTAGACTATCATACTTAAATGATAAACATTTTATGACAATGTTTATGAGACATTGACAAAGCAGGATATAATAATATTGCTTACATTCTAAAATTAGCATATAAACACTCAGTATTTACTTAAACTGACAATAAAGGAACACCATTTCTACAACTTCATGGCACCTATGTATATTTCCACAAGTCCTGCATGGTAAATGGTCTATCACATTTAACCATGAAAGGGGCAAGATTTTAAGAGGCTCCACAGCTTCCTGAGAAGATGATCAGGACTAATGCTGGAGAAGAAATAGAAAGATTGTTCTCAATGGTATATTCACTGATACATAACATTTGCTCCAGTAAGTACTCAAACATATATTATCAAAGGCAAACTAGATGAAACCCAGTGGGCCCCCACATGTGAAAAATACTTGAAAAGAGGAATGTCTGGTAGGAGAGAAGTGTAATGGGGAGGGAAGATATATTTAGTTTAGTGATTAAGGTGTGAAAATAACATCAATGTACTATATTCATATAAGAAACACATAAAGAATAAAAAATAAAAAATATTTTTCAGGAAATATTGACATTGTTTTATAGCTTAAATAAGTAAAACCATGGATTTATATCTTTTGCCAAAATTTTTCTGCAATATACTTTCTGATCATGTGTACAATGTGGTTGTCAGTATCATGGTTCTTTCTAGATCCTTCTACCAGTCTCCACATCTATAAAGTGATGAGGGTAATTTATCTAGCCAAATGCAAAAGTCTACTTTTATTTTGAATGACTTAAATGATGCATATTTCATACTTACTTTCTAAAATTATAAGGCTACTTTTCCCTCCTTTCCCAAGATCTCTATTTCCATTTTCATGTTCTACACAAATTGCTCACTCTGTCCTCTCTTTAATTTAGCAGAAAAATATTATTTTCTCTGTTATAACCATGTTTTTGAGGCCAGTCTATTGAACCCTGATGAACTGGACTGGTTTTCCCTTTTGGAATGACAAGAGAGAAACATGGCAACTGTGATAAACTCAGAACACGTGTCTCTGGCAGAAGGATATAGTGGCTACTCATTTCCACGTGAGAACCCTAAACTATAATGCTTGGTCAGAGGTGCTGCAGGTTCTAGTTGGTTTAGGAGGAATGGAAAGGTTTGATTTGGCAAGAAAATTATTAATTCAAATGATAATATAAACATCCTATACAACTTTTGACAAAACACATTTTTGAGATGAATTAAAGTGTTGAGAAATACATACATACATATGTGAATGAAAAGCCCACCTTTTGAATAAATCTAATCATTGGACAATGAGTGGGGGAGTCTCTGAACTGGAAGACTGAGATGTAAAGGCTTATTCGGATCTGAGATTGGATTTAATTCTTCATTTTGTCCTCCATGTCCCATAAAAGGCAGGTGCATCAAACATAGCTTGTTTTGGCCACCCATGACATCCCTACTCAAGTCCTAATAGCTAACATTGTTCACTCTCTTTTTGCAAAAATTACAGATCCTATGTGACAGGAGGTGATTTTTCCCCACTCCCAATGAGTATGTTCTTCTGCAGTTAAGCATAGCCATACCTCTAACAGCAGCTTAAGAAAATCAAACGTTGTTCTTTCCTGGCAAGATATTTTCAAAGCCAGATGCAGAGCCCAATCCAAGCCAATCAGAGACTGAGACTAACTTCTGAGATTTATTTTAAGCTACTAGGAAAATACTTCTTCTTCTTCTGTTAGACAGTAACTAAGAAAGAGATACCCCAGAGCACATTGGAAGCAATATCAGAACCAAGGGCTACAAAACTCTAAGAAAATAGGATCAAAATAAAAGAAGCAGAGGTGAAAGTTTGGAAGGGAAATAGTAGATTTTGATCATCACATTTTAGGAACACCTATAGCCAGCATGTCTGAAGTAACTAACCCTGGACTTCGCTAGGATCTATTGAATCATTAAATCTTTCTCTTAAGCTAAGGTACCTCTGGATTTCCTCTTACAGACAACCGAAGATCAATACTGATACACAGGAGCATTGGCTTGAGAGCAGTCCTGGATTTCTTCATTTTCTTCATTACTTCACATGCACACACACACACACACACACACACACACACACACACACAGTACGAGAATATGTATCATCGCTTCCTGAGATGCTGAATGTTTTCAGCGAAGCATGTCTAGGCATAATCTCACCATAGCCTAGCAACACTTCCATATGTTGCTATTTCGAGTTAACATCATCAGCACCTTTTTTTGTTTTTGCAATAGAAAAAGAGAAAGTTATTTTTCTTTCTTCCCTGTTGCCACATCTCCCTGTGGAACCATTTCAATTTAGTGAAGCGGAGAGGGACCCAGCCATTTGCATCCACTGTTATGAATGTGGTGCTTGAAATGTCGGAGCCAATGACATGAGACAGAGGGCTTCATTACTCCTTGGCTCACCCAGACTCAGGCTTCCCAAGACCCAGAGACAGTTTGCTGCTAGAAAGATATATTTGAATTTTAATGCACCAAGTCTCTCTTCCAGTTCTTTCTACAAATGGCTTTTAGAAATCTTTTGAACATCCCAGTGACTCAGCTCTGAACCTTGTACTGCTGCCTAGAAGTAAATTGAATATATTTACTGCCAAGTTGTTACAGTAAATGGAGTAAGATGTGGTCTTGAGGAGAACATGAGTCTATCATCAGAAAACATTTAATATATGAAAACTTTTCAACACAACCATCAAGGCTTTAGATCTCACCCATAAAAGGAGGTAAGGAGCATTTAGACTCTGAAGGATAGTGTAAGAGTCTGATGTGCCTGTTCCCAAATGAATGAATTTGGTCACACTAAAGAATCTTTTTCCAGCATCACATCTTCATAACATGGAGATACAAAGCTGCATTCTTAGACAATATTGTGATCCCTGTATGTCTTTAAATTGGATACTATTATTTTTCACAGCTATTTTGTAATCAAGAAGGAAAAAAATCTCTTTAAAATTTACTTGCTCATTTTGAAAGTATTTAAAAATGTAGCTTGAAGAATATAAAACAAGGATTGGAGAGAAGGATCAGGGGTTAAGACCTTGACATTTAAGCAAAAGACACTGAATTTGGATCCCAGGTCCTATCTAAAAGCTGCAGGCAGAAACAGCAGTGACCTGTACTTCTAGTCATGTTGGGTGGGGCCTGGAAAACCACAGAGTAAAACAAAAAAGAGAAGCAACCTAGGATTTCGGAAGTCATCCTTAATCCTGGATACAGTATCTTCTGATAAACACACACACACACACACATACACACACACAATAGATAAACATTAAAAAACTAAAAAAAACATATATAAAGAATATAAAACCCAATAGGGGCTTTACAGATAGTTCATGGATTTAAGCCTTTGGCCCACAAGCAAAAGGAATTTAATTCTGATCCCAGGTTACATATGAAAGCAATGACAGAAATATCAGTGGCCTGCATTACTAGTTTTGATAAGCAGCACCTGGGAAACAGCAGAACAAATCAATAAGGAGGTAGGACAATCCAGGATCCAGGATGATACCTAATGTTCCTTTGGGCCTCTATAGGCACATATAGTGCCCTATGATATATACATACACATGTGTGTGCACACACACACACACACACACACACACACACAATGCAAGACAACAGCTTCAATGAAAGCAGCAGAAAATACCAAAGGAATCAGTATCTATGCTAGGGCTTGTGTCCCTGCCTTCAAGAACTAGCTTTAGGTCCTAAGAGATTATTTGTTGTCTTCCCCTTACCTTGTGTATGAATATCCAACTGATAGAGTCTCAGTGAGTATTTCATGAATTTAACCCTATTGATTTTTCAGGATATTAGCAATCAATTAGTAAGTACTGAACAAGTGTTTGAGGTTATAGTTATGGTTTTTTGAGATTAATGGTCAGGAGATGCTGCATTCTGCATCATCTGTAGTTAGAGTACTGGACCCAATATAGCACAATGCAACTAGCGTGAAGTGAAGTTTTGAGTTTGTGTTGAAGAGAGTTTCTCATTCTAGCTTTGAGCCTTTGGACAGATCACATTAACATTTAGAACATTGGAATGTTACCAGCAAATAACTTGTAGTGATGATTATAAAGAACCTATTTTACATAAACTACTGAAATGATACTTGATGTGTAGTAAAGGAGACACTGACTAGGATCTATTCCACAAAAACTCAATGAGAGCACACACTAAGACCCATTCCACAAAAATCCATTGAGAGAACACATGATTGCACAAACATTACTCTACCAAGTGCATCTCTCAGTCTATGCACAAGAATACTCTTCTCAATGCAAAGTGATTGATACTGACAACCACAATTGACCAAAGGGTAGAAAGTATGGGTCTGCCAAGTGTTTATCCATAAACAAGATATCTGAAGCTACTACTACTTCAAACTTCAGAGAATACCACGGAATAAAATGAGCATGTGAGAATAAAATTACTGAGAGACACATGACCAGAGAGTGCCCACTAGACATCAAATCAGTACAGTCATAAATGTGCTGCAAGTCAGTTTACCTATATAATACCTACACAAGATTGGGCCCAGATCGTAACATAATCAAAGATGGAATAACTATGAATCTTACTACTGTTATTATTCTTGAAAAAATGGGCTTTTTCAAACTATTATACTAAATCAGAGGCACAAGTGTTCATACGAAAAGCTGTTTATAGTCCTGACTGCAATTCATGCCTTTTCTGAAACCCATAAGCTTGACATTAAACCCTATTGTCTCTTTTCAAAAAGATCAACATCAGTCCCAAGCCAAGGGCAAAATTTTTATATTTATTTTACTGCCACTTAAAGCATATCAACTGAGGGTTCATGCCACTTTTGAAATGTATATATTTTTTAAAGAAATAAAACATAGCTACAATAATCAGCAACTGCCTGGAAAGTAAATTGTGCTAACCTCTCTACTCCCCATTTGCAAACATATTTGGATTACATCTGGAACGAAACCATTAGTGGCAGGAAGACAGATGTTCTTCAAAGTTCGGATATGCATGTAGACATTGAATATTGATGTAGATGTTATTTACTCATTTGATTCTTTACTCTTTTCCACAAAAACAAGATGGATGTGGAGCTTTTACAAGATTTATTTCTTCTTTTTTTAGTTCCCAAGGTGACAAATCAAAGTTTGCCTCAGGAACCTTCAAAGTATATCATGGTTGGGAGAAATTCATCAGATGCAGAAAAATATTAATAACTGGCATTGTGCTGCTGTCAATCAGCATAGAATCTTCTCTCAGAAATAATTTAAGAGTTGTCTTCCAACCAAAGCAGCATGCATGTGGCAATACTAGACTAACATCCTAACTGCTCATATAGGTTGATACAGAAACTTGTACTCTATTTTAATTTTAGTTTAATTCTTGTTAATGTAAAATTATTGAAATAATCATCATGTCTAATCTGAAGTTGGTATTCAAAGGAGGAAACTTATATGGCACAATTGTCTGTCATTAGAGACTAGGTCAATTGTGTTTTGAATGAGACAAAAACTTAGGTTGTTTGATGAGATAGGAGTAGATATCTTGCTTAGACAAGTATGCAATATCCATCTTCTGAGTGAAATGTATTTGAGTTTGTTTCTGTTAATTCTAGAAAGCTGAGGCTTTTACAATAGGAACATCATTGTTTTATTTCTGGGAGAGCCCATTTCAATTATATAATGTAAATTTTTTGGTACACGCAAATCTCCCAATGTGACTTTTCTTGTCATTTATATTGTCATAGGGAGCAACAGTATTACAATCCCTGGAATAAAATGCTTTGAAATTGAAGAAGGCAAGAAGACACTTTGCAGGCAAGGAAATTTGCAAGTTGAAATCCTGACCCCAGATGTGCTAGCACCATGAAGGTGATGGTGATTTAGTAACACCCTCATAATCATAGGTGACAGGGGTCTTGAAAAGGATGCTTCTGTGATCCCCTCTGATGTTTATCTGCCATGTGAAGGCCCAAAGAGAAGAGGATGTCTGCTACAAATCATTAAGGAGCCCTTCCCCAGACACCTTATCTGCCAGCATGTTTGTCTTACAATTCTCAGATTCTAGAACTTTAAGAAATGCATTTTGTGATTGAAGCCACCCATACTATGATTCTCTTATTATAAAATAAACTGAAATGCAGACTGAAGGCAAGCTATAATATTTGCCTGTTTTGTCTGTCTGAATTACATGCAAATTTGCACATTTTTATGCTGTTTTGCAATTTAGACTTCATTTTCCACTCATGTATACATACTTTATATGTTATAGTCTTATAGACTAAATTCAGAATGCACAACAAACTATACTAAGGATCAATGTGATGGCTCAGTGAATAGAAGTGCTTGCCAGCTGTATTAGTTAGGGTTTTCTGAGGAACAGAATCTCTAGAATGTTATATATATAAATAAACTTAGTGAATTCACTTACAATAAAAAATAGTGTCCTTCAAAGTAGCCGCCCATACATGCTTCATTCTTGACTAGAATGTCCCACAAATCTGAAAGATCCCAAGAAGGTCTCAAACCTTTACTTCACTCAAGGTTCAAACAAGCTGAGTTCCCACGTTGGTGGAGAACAGCTGGGCTCCAATGTCAGTGATGAACAGCGAACAGCAGCAAGGCCTAGAGACCAGGCTCCAAAGGCAGCGGGAACAGCAATAAAGTGGAAAAGATGAAGGTCGGCATCAGCCAAGGACAGAGGCAGCAGTGGCAGCAACAACAAAGAAAGCCATGGTGCTCTAAAAGTGAACAGTGCTGAAAGAGTAGAGTCCACAGCAAGTCGACAAAAGAGAAGAGAAAAGCAAGTCCCTCCCCCTTGCACTTCCTATTATCTGGTCCACCACTGGAAAGCACCACCCACTATGGGCTGGATTTTCCACAGAAACTAATCAAGTGCCTGCAGACGTGTTCAGGGACCTGTTCCAACCATTAACCCTCCACAGCTGTGCCCCAAACAGTTTGCAACTGTCAAGTTGACTTTAAAATGTAACCACAACACCAGCCATGCCTGATTCTTGGAATCCACATCAAGGTGGAAGGAGAGAACTGACTCGACAGACATTTTCCTTAGACAATAATGTATGCGCCATAACATATGTATGACACATCTAATGATAATAATTTATTATGCTTATAGTAACTCTCTTGTATAGTCAATATCAGTGCTTACTATATGACAAGAGCTAAATTACAATAACATTGTTATTATCATTATTATTATAGAGATGATGATGATGATGATGATGATGATGAAACAACTGCAATGAGATCCCATGATATTCCATTGAGAATACCTAAAAATTCTGACAGAATATGGATAAAGGAAAATGCTTCTGGTACACATGTAAATTAATTCAGCCCTAATGGAAGTCACTGTGGAAGTTTCTCAACAAACCACTAGTAGTTCTGTCAGGGGAGGCAGCTGTACCACTTCTGCATATTATCAAAAGGACTTTAACTCAGTACTCCACAGAGACTCTGGCACTGCAGTGTTGATTACAGCCCTATTCAGAATGGCTGAGTTATGGAGCCAAATTCGAGGTCAAATAGCAAAGGAATGAATAAGGAAAATGTCCATACACAATGTAATAATTTTTTAGTCTTAGAAGAATGAAGTCATGTCATTTGGAAGAAAATGGATGCAACCAGAGATGATCACATTGCACCAATTTCAGTAAGACAAATATAATTTTTACTCATTAATCAGTTCGAGATTTTACGCAGTCACCTAAGAGCACATATTTATACTTTTTAAAAAAATCTATTCTAAACTTCATTCTGCATAAAAACTTTTCTCCAAATATCCCATTGAATAAGCATCTCTTCCATGTTTGCTCTCAGAGCAAATAGCCTATTTTAATTTAAAATGAAGTAAATTTAAAATGTAGTAAAATTTATGATCATCTGGTTCAACATGGCTCACATCACATAGACATTTAGCAAAGGATCATCCCATCAAAGAAAAGGTATATATGTGTACATTTACTATTGTGTTCACAGTCATTCTCTTTCATAGTCACACCAGTGATTTCTGTGTGGCAGGAACTAAATTACAATAGCATGTTCTAATGTTGATGTTTGAATGTTAAACAAAGTCGCTATATTTTTCTTCACTAAACTTGCAATTAAACTGAATTTTTATTTAGTAATTGGGAATTTTTTATTCTCTTTGACATGCTCATATCTTCTTCTGAGTGTTTTTATTTCTCAGAATTCTTTGTTTCTAGAGAAGGAATATGTCTTGAGTTGAGTAATTGTGTAATAAATAGAAGGGCCTAACAGGTTCTTTCTCACTTCCATTCTAGTGCCAAATATTTTCTCTTATTACCCATTGAGCTCTAAAATAGTTATATATTAACTAGAATCTTTGGTGTGTGTGTATGGGGTGATTGTTTTTATTTAAAGAAATGTTAATTTCCTATTAAATTTCTTGTTGAAAGACTATAATAGCTTAATGAATGCATTAAACATGTGCAAATTAGTTTTTTTAGCTGCATTACTTAGTTTCAGATTGAAAAGGGGTGATACATCATCTTCATTTCTGCAAGGATTAATGAGGCATTAGGCCATCTCCTGTCATGGAGGCCAGACTTATGAACGATTTGCAGAATTGCACATGCAGATCTTGTTCTGTTTTGTCCACTCACCACATAATATCTTTTCTGGGTCTTTTGCCTTTGTATCTATAGTCTTGGCGTTTGACATACAAACGCCTGCTTCCCTTCAGCTTGGAAGTGAAAAGTATCCCATCGAAAATGATGAATGTTGTTTACTATTACTAGAAAAGACGGTGGAACAATAAGTGCATATCTAAGCATCACAGGGGATGGGCTTACTAGTCAGTCAATTGTCATCTTGCCCTGAGAAGATGCATAACCTCTCTCTTGTTCCCTCAATCACCTACTTACTCTCAGACCCCTGTACTGAAATAAAGAACACAAGGTAAAGAGAGCTATTTCAGCCCTAATAAGTGGTGAGGTGTTCTGGACTCAGCAGCTCTCACTACCAGCTCTCAATCTCTCCCCATCCCATTCACAGCTTTCATTCCCAGCATAACTTGATATATTCACCTTATCCTGCAGGTCCCAAATCAGCAATTCTAAACTTCCATGAACAGGAAACATTTAAATTCAATCCATTTAATCTGATGGCAGAAACTGTCTCTTACCCGCATTTATTTTTATAATTAGCAGGTATGACATTTAATACTGTTGCCAGAATCTTTGATGTATTTCCACTGTATCTTGAGATAATTGAAGATGTCATGGCCTACTCAGAAACCAGGGGTTGGAAATCACAGGGATAGCCATTAGATAAGCATAGAAATAATATCTGTGCAGGGCAGGAAAACGTTTCAACAATGTTAACTGACATTTCTTTTATATTATAGCATAGCTTCATAGTGCATGGCTTCTTTAAAGAGATATATTCATATATTTGTGTATTTCCCAACACACATAACCCAAGTCTTCTTACTTACTTGGCTAAAATCAAATGCCCTAAGACCTTATCTATCCCTCTCCCAAGCCATGAGATTTGCTCTTCATCCATCATGCTGGTTTCCAGCTCATGATTCACAAGTAATATATGTTGGCTCTTTTTTCGTGACACAGTCTCCATTTCATTGATTTCCTAACAGTTATTTTGGGGTTAATCACCTTCATAGTCTCTGCATCATTACTGGATTTAAAAGCAGATGTGGGGTAAATTATTATCTGTCTATGATGTAGGAAGCATTATCTACTTAATCATCCACTTAGTCAAATTGATGGTCTCTCTCTCTCTCTCTCTCTCTCTCTTTTTCTGTCTCAACAAATGTTGTTATAAACAATAACCTACATACATTATTTGTTAAACTAAAGCCTAACTCACTAGAAAGAAAAAATAGACATCCACAGCATAGATAAGAGACAGAATGGTATTTTTCTCAGGAGTAGAATCTTAATGCAAAACTAAGAAGTCCACCTGTGAATTTCTTTTTAGAGAACTGAAAACACAGTGACTAAATTTTTGATATCCATAGACTGGTTTCTTGACAATTGGTCCTCACTATCATGGAACGGTTGTCTGGATTTTAATTAATAGATTTCATCCAGTTAGAGAGAATCCCTATTCTCTCTAACCAGAATTTGATGCTTATTCACTCCCTATTTAAAAAACAAAAAGTGACTATAGAAAAGGACACTCTAAAATGTGAACGTTGGGGCTGGAGAGGTGGCTCAGGGGTTAAGCCTCCGCCTTGCGGGCGGAAGGTCCTGAGTTCGATCCCAGATCCCACGTATAGACGCCGGGCGGAAGCGGAAGCGGGAGCGGCCTGAGCTTCTGGTCCTGGTAGGGCGGAGCCTGTGAATCCCGGGGCAGAAGGAGGTGGAGGCGTCCATGGTGGTTCCCGAATTTGTCCGTGGTTCTACACACACACACACACACATAAACACAGACACGTGCGCACACATACACACGCACATGCACACAGCTGAATAAATAATAATAAAAAAAGTTTAAAAAAAGAAGTTTAAAATGTGAATGTTTTAAGAACTTTTTCAGTATCCATACATTGGACACAGTGTCTTTACTAGGACAAGAGCAGTAGCATGAAAAGGAAGAAATTTCTTTTTGTAATTATGAAACAAAAGTTCATTAGATTTAGAAACTCTATCTTTTATTAAATTGTTTCCTGGGAACCCTATTATTCAAAAAGAAAAAGGAACCATAACATGTGTTGGATAATGTCAAAGAAATCGATGAATTCTATCAGACCCAGAAGATCAGCTAAGGATCTTTTCAAAATATTTTTTACACTAAGATATATATATATATATATATAAACACATAATGAAATTCAAACATACACATTGTAGGAACAAAATCACTGAGGATCCAGTGGTACAATGGTAACTATATGCTCTCTTTTTATTACTTGAAATTTATTTTAAGTAACCATTTAAATACTTGAGAATCCATTAAAGAATGCTCCGGGGATGGGAGGGGGAAGCACTGGGGGATGGGGAGGGAGGGAGTTGGGGGGGTTGGAGGGAGGGAGGGGACCGGTGTACCTTTTAAGTTTGTATGAGTGGAAATAATAAAAATAAATTTAAAAAATTAAAAATAAATAAATAAATATCTGTGAATCATTCTACTCTTTGGATATATTTGAATACACATAGTTCTTGCTTGTTGATTATTTAACTTATTTTAAATTTTCTTGCCAATAACACCACTGTAATTATCTCCATTATGCATACTTTATGTGTAATCTTTTCCCGAGATTTTTTTCCAGGTAAAAGAAATAAACCAGGTGTGGGTGCGTCTGCCTATTATCCCATTGCTTGTGAGGCACAGTCAAGGGGACTAGGAGCTCCATGCAGTCTTGGTTACATAGAAAGTCGAAGACTAGCTTGGACCACTTGAGACCTTGCTTCAAAAGAAAAACAGTGAATTAAATAATCAGTTAAAATAGAAAAAAAAATGCACCTTGAAGACCCATGAGACTTCCTCCATGACAATCCTATATGTAAATTTATACAACATAGCCATTCATGTTGTTAAAAGGTAGAATTTGTCTTTTAAAAAAATCCATATTTTATTTACTTGAGAGAGAGAGAGAGCCAGAGATAGAGAGACAGAGAGAGACAGAGAGAGAGAAAGAACAGGCACAATAATGGAAGGACACACAGCCATCTAGCAATCTGAAGATAGCTTACAAGAGTCAGTTCTCTCTTTCCATCATGTGGGCTTTGTGAATTCTGGTTGTTCTCAGGCACCATTACCAGATAAGCTGACTTGCTTTCCCTGAAGGCATATATTTTAATCATCATTGGTTCTTGTTGCTATCACATGCTCCTCACATTTATGACTACATGAGAAGGTTTCCATTCTGTTATGAAGGAATCAAGCAACTGCAAGCAACTGTGTGCTAGATGATTCAACAGGTAAAAGTGTATGCCATGCAGGCACGACTGCCTGACTTGTATCCTGAGACTCTACTTTCCAAAAAAGGGAAGGAGAGAAAGGACTCCCTAAAGCAATCCTCTGATGTGTTGTGGCACACACATGCACACACTTACACATAAATACACACAACCCATAAATAAAGTTCAATAAAAAGTGAGTAGGAAGATATCATTAGTGATTTTTCATAAGTGTGGAAACTGAGACATAGAAAGTTCTGCTTCAAACTATAGCCTTCAAATGGTAAAGCCTGGCATCTATTCTGGACATTTTCTCTCTAATTCATTCTTAAACCCAGATGTGCAGGTGACAGAACAAAGGTCTGATTCTAATCCTTAAAACCAAACAGGGCATTGGGGCTGGAGAGGTGGCTCAGGGGTTAAGCCTCTGCCTTGCAGGTGGAAGGTCTTGAGTTCGGATCCTGAACCCCATGTATAGTCACCGGGCGGAAGCCGGGGTGGCTTGCGTTTCTGGTCCTGGTAGGGCGGAGCCTGTGAGTCCCTGGGCAGAGTAAAACAAGGAAGAGGTGGAGGTAGTCTATGGTGGTTCCTGAATTTGCCTGTAGTTCTACACACACACACACATACACACACACACACACACACATGCACACATGCACAACTGAATAAACATAATATACAAAAAATAAAAAAAAAAAACCAGGGCAATAGCAAGATAGTTGTGCTTATTGACTACTTACTCAGTACCAGGCATGTTGCTAGATACTATAGGTCCATGATCTCTTACAATCCCCACTGAAAACTTGTGCCATTGGTTTTATTGTATTGTTTTGGGTTATAGAATAAATGATTAGGAAGTTAAATAACTTCTTCAAAGGCAAAGCTAAGAGATGGAGCAAGGAGTCTGACTCAATACAGAAATCCATTCTTTCTCCTATATGATTGTCTTTAATTACAAGAGTCTAAGCCATAATTGCTTTGCTTTGATTAGAGACAATGTCTGAATGAGCTTAGTTGTAGGGAGTGAGAGCGGGAGGGAAAAAAGGAGAGACAGACAGAGAGAGAGAGAGAGAGAGAGAGAGCTTTTATTCTTTGCTAATGGGACACACAAAAATCAGTCAAGGTCAAAGGTAACAAAGGACAATAACAAACTGCCAAAGGTCAAAGGTCTTCTACAGCTGGTGCCACAGGGCACAACAAAGGGAACTGGAGAGCTAGGAGGTGCTGTGCTGATATATGATAAGCAGCCATAACAGACTGAGATTTGTAGTATTTCCTAAGCTTCTTAGCGTATAGAGTCCTAAATGGGCCCATTTCAATTTACGTTTTAATAGCACAAGTGGCTACTTCACACTAATTTACATAGAAGATTGTCATTGAGGAAGCCCTATGAATCTTAAAGGTACATCATATCTTAATCTATGACAGATACTCCAATGAAAAATTCAATGATTCTTGAGTCCATGTTGCATTTTATCTTTTGAGAAGGATGGTAATACCTGGAAAAGTGAGTTAAAGCAGACATGGCTTCAACCAGATCTGATGGAATCCTCAAATGCTGCCAGTGAGAAAATCATGTAAACAATTTGATGTGCTATATGAATAATAGTAGAAACATATCCTAGAAACAGTGATGATATATTAGCATATTAAAATGATCAGCTCTGCTGCAGAAGGCCATCTGACTCTGTTGCATTTCTGTCTATAAATTTTGTCCCCAGTTGACACTAGACAACCTCCACCAATTAATAATACCACTGGAATAATCCACCAATAATCAGCACAAAGAAGTCTGAGATCTCAGGGCCCTGGGGCTTCCTTCTTTGTCCCTGCTTGTCCTGGAAAACATGCAACATCATGACATTTTCATTGGCTCTTCAAACTACATTAAGTTTGTACATAAGGAGAGGAGCTATTTTTAGAAAGTTAAAAAAAGACATTGCCAAGGGAGGCACTTTCATCATTTATTCATATGCAGGCTCTTTATTTTTTACTTATTAATGAAGTATAGAAAATGGCTCTTGTAGAGTACAAAGAGGCTTTCTTACAAAATTAATGGACGAAGGCCAGTGAGGTAGCTCAGAGGGCAAGGGGCTTGTTCCCAAATCTCATGACCTGAGTTTTATTCCTGGCATGTGGAAGAAAAAAAATATCTAATGAAAACTGTCCTCTGACCTCCACTCAGGAGTCATAGAATGCAAGTGCATGGCATGACCTTTCTATCTCTTTCTCTGTCTCTCTATGTCTCTCTTCTTTCTCTCTTTCAAAATAAATAATATAATGTGATAGGTTATGTCTCTTCAGGCGACCACACTGATATGTGCATTTCCTTTTACTCATCTAGTTTTAGAACCAAACGTTTTCACTGTGAGTTCCCGTTCTATGGGTGTAATAATAGCTGCCTGCAGAGCAGTTTGTTGTACAGTTTTCCTGCCTATAAGTTTATTGGTTGTCTTCCCTACTGACCTATCTGATCCCCCACAGGAGTAGACAAGCCAGGGTGAACCCCGAAGTTAATGGAAGTATACAGGCTGAAGGGTGGGAGGTAACGGAAGGAATGGTGATGGGAAGGGAAGAGAGAGATGGGTGAGAGGGAGGAGGGAGGAAAGCTGGGATGAATACTCAATATGCTTGTAAAAGTAGAAAAAATAAATAAAAATGAGGAAAAAGAAAGAGAAAAAA
The DNA here is from genome assembly GCA_023101885.1 of Typhlomys cinereus. Taxonomy (NCBI): domain Eukaryota; kingdom Metazoa; phylum Chordata; class Mammalia; order Rodentia; family Platacanthomyidae; genus Typhlomys; species Typhlomys cinereus. Next base: position 4,218,534 of record JALPQD010000130.1, on the reverse strand, counting down.
TATTAAGCTAGAACTCATATGGTACACATCTATTTAAAATACAAATATATTTAACAAAATAACAGATGAATAGTTCAATCTAATATTCACCTTTGGAATACATAACTGTTCTGAAAAAGCACAAATTGCTGATATTTCTGCTACTAATTGGTTCACAAAAGCAATGTGATAAATTCACAGGATTAATTAGTAGAGTCTTAAGTACTTCATTTACATGAAAGAAACAATTGAGCACATTATATTGAAGCTCTTCGAAAAAGGAGTCAAACTATTGTTTTGTGCACTTACTAAAAGAAAATAATAATGTATTTCATGCACAAGGAGGATTGTCTCGATTTGATGAATTTGTTTTGTAGGGACTTCAGATATCAGGATCTGAGCTATTGGATTAAGCTAAATAAGATGTTTTCCAAACTGTATTCAGAAAATTGAAAAAAAAGAATTAAAAGATGCAGCACAGAAAAAAATACAGTTCCAATAGTTTTTGGAATAAACAGTATTCTAGAATTCAATCTTAGTGGTTTATAATATGATTAAATATAGCAAAGGATTGCTAAAGTTCTGCAATTAGGATGGTATTTTAAATTTAATTAGATTGTTCAGTCTTAGCAACGGTTTTAAGACATGGTACATCTAATTTATGGCATACTCTCAGATCACACAAAATGTCAGATTTGGATAACTATATATAATATTACGGCTAAGGTGATTCTAACTTGAAATTTTTGTCTCTGTTAATTTCATGTTTGTTCTAATTACTCAATGGCTCATGGTAGTGTCTCCTATAGTGAAAGTGTTTCAGAGACCTGCCAACCTTCTTTACCTCCTTTACCTTGCTTTGTCCAGCTCAGCATTCAAAACTGAGCACAATCTGCAATTCTGCATTTACAATGGATAACATCTTTAAAATATGACCCCTCCCTCACCGAGGTTTCCTGCTTTTATTACATCTACCCTTGAATGTGCTATTATAACAAGACTCCAGTTTAACAGTTTTTTGTCTCTGACCAGGGGGTGACATACAGTGCCCATCAGGATGGAGTGGAGGGCATTGCAGGAGCAGCAAAACTGAAAAAGAAAATCAACAAACCACAATCCAGAACTTCAGAGACTCTATATCAACCACATAGAACTAAGCCAGCCTAATCTCCTCCCATCCTGAAGCTCAGGGACATTTGCGGAAGAGGGGGCGGTAAGATTGTAAGAGCAAAAGGATGGGAGGAGCAATGATCTGAAGATTCTCCACACTAGTTAGGGCTGAAGCAATCATAATAGGACTCTGCATGCCCTGCGAAATGTCCAACACACTATTGACCTCACAAAGTCTAGCATCTGCTAAAGGCACCAAGATCCTTGGAGGCAAGGGATTGACAGCCACAGTAGTGTTCCTATGCTTAAGGGAAACACGAGAAAGGGTTCAGGGAAATGCCACTGGGTCCTTGTACGTCATCAGAGAGGAGGACCAAGAGGAGAGTTAGGCATACACAATAAAGGACTCTCTGGGAATTGGGGGGGAGGCACTGGGAGACGGGGAGGGAGGGAAGGGGAGCAGGGGGTTCAGGGGGAGGAGGAGGGGGGAGGGAACTGGTCTACCTATTAAGTTTGTATGAGCGGAAATAATAATAAAAAATGTTAAAATTTTTTTAAAAATCTATCATTACTTTTATTTTTATTTGATGAATGCATTTCTGCGACTTGGGAGATACAAAACTATGAGAAATGCTAAACACTTGGATTTGCTGTAGCAATGATGACAACTACTATATAGTGGTAACGTAATAAATACTTTTTGATGTCAAAAATATAAAAAATGCTAAGAAGCTTAGGATTGCCTCCTCTCTGAGTATGGAAGTTCTGTCCTATTATTTATGTTTTTCTAACTAGCACAAAGTTTGGCAGTTGGGTAAGTATGTTAGTCAGGTTCCTGAAGAGGAACAGAACAAAATTATTGAATGTATAACAGAGGGATTTACTGGATTTGGTTGAAAGTTAAAGTCTGTTTAGTTGAATAATTGGTTGTCAGTTGGTGCTCAGTTAAAAGCTGACTATCTATCTCCGCAGCCCCAGTCTATTGCTGAAGACTAGAGGATTCCTGAAGCTTCTCTGTGCTTCAGTCATGTTGGAAGGTAGAAGAAGCTGCTGAGTTCTGATGGCTGAAGGAAGGAAGATGTGTTTGCCATTCCAGGGCATGAAAGCCAGTTAGCTCTTCTGTCTTGTGGTTCCTTTTATCTGGTCTGTTACTGGAAAGTTCCCATCAGAGATAGGATTGGACGTTGTGTTGCACATTTTAATCTAGATAATTTGTCAGATGATCTGACATCTAATCTGGTAGTTAATCCCAGGTACAATCAGGTTAGCAACTAAGATTAACTATCAAGGAGAAAATAAAATAAGGCTCATCAGAATCAAAGAATAGGCTAAGTCTGGCTATTAGTAAGAGTAAATGATTGACCTGAAAAATTCCCACTAAACAATTACAGAAAGGAAAATACTTTGCTGAACAAAGCATATATTCCCATATTTACACACATGCACACACACACACACACATGCACGCACAGACACACACACACACATACACACTCATTTACTTCCAATGCAACAACCATATAGAGAGAGATGTTGCTGATACAAGTTAGTGCTAATTAAACATTGTTTTTTAAAGAGGCAGAACATCAAGATTTGTTGGTATAAGTCTATAATGTAAGGGTTTAGTTTATAGACAGTCTTTAAAATGTAAATATGTAATTTACATTCTCCTGAAATTTGGGTAAATCCACTTCTTGTGGTTTGGTTCCTTCATATGCAACTCAGTTCTTATAAGGTCAAGAAAGTAGAGCACACCTGGGGATGTAGCTCAGTTAATAGAGTATATGAATGTTTATCTTCATTCCCAGGTACCACATAAATCTAGTTGTGGTGTTGCATGCCTGTAATGCCAACACTCTGAGGCTGGAGCCAGGAGGATCACAAGTTCAAGGTCATCCTTAGCTATATAGAATATTTAAAGGCAATTTGGGCTACATGAAACCCTATCCAAAAAATGCAAAATAAACTAAATCAGTCATTGTCCATCAATACCAAGTAATCATAATATTAAGAGGAGCATCACTATTACCATGAATGTGTCTCGATTGATACAAGAACATTCAATCATAAAAGCATTGGAAGTCACCATGGAAGTTCCTCATCAATGAACTTATAGTAACAGGTGAAATCTTGTCACTCTGTTGGGGAAAGAAATGGACAGTGGCACATATATTGCATAATGTCCATTTGGAATCCATTAATAAAGAGAAAATAACATGAGAGAGAGAAACTAAAAAATACAAGTTTTATTAGAGCAGATGGCCAAGGGGACCAAAGTTTAGCCTTAAAATGGGAAAGCATTAGAACAGAAGAGAGCCTAAAGTCAGAGAGGACTGGGAGAGAGCTGCCATGAACAACAATGACTGGAAGAAGACCAGAGAGAACCTCACAGGCAGGGGGTGGTAGAAAGCTGCAGGACCCCAAAACAAATCTTTTAAGGCCTTCAGATCTTGCTAAGGCATTTCTAGGCAAGTAGGGCAGTGCAAGCTGGGGAGTAAGAGAGATTTACCCAAAACATACTCCTTTCTTAAGGCCTAAGGCTGGTAGGGTGGGAAGGTCAGAGAATTTTAAGGTGCCTGTTCTGTTCTGGGAATGAGCACATTCCATCCAGGTTGGTGGAAGCTTTATAAAATCGTGTGGCAATGACTATTTCTCTTCATTGAAAGCCCTTGTATGATAGTTTAATCACCTTCCACAAGTTATTGTTGTCTCAAATTGTATTTTCTTGTCCAGGGCAATTTAAGAAAATAAATATGTTGTACATGGGAATCACTCAGTACTGCAAATATAGAAACAGCTGAGAATTACACGTAATGACAAGTTCATTGGATAAGACATGCATGATACAAAACTCCTACAGCAACAGATTCAGGACAGTATGCTCAGTATTTTCAAATAAATGGTAGGATAGAACAAGAGAGGTTAGAAATCTGGGTCTCACAAAATAGATACAGCCTAAAGAGAGATATAAGATTGAAGAAAGAACAGTACAAAATAATATTTTTGAAATCATAGCTACCCCCTAAAAGGGAAAAGTATCCTCATAAAATAATAAGTTATTTTTACCTGAGGAGTTTTAATAAATTTTCACTATACTTCCAAATGTAAGAATTGAATAAATTATTTAAAGCATCTCTCTAGTCCTTTACATCTGCATTTCTTCATCTCCAGTTCACATCATCATATTAATTTCTCTTTGCTAGGTGAACTGTCGCCCAGAGGCTCATGTGTTTGAATCTTTACTTGTTTTGAAAGATCATAACACTTTTAAGAGACTTGCTGGGGAAAGGCAGTCACAGGGGGTGGGCCTTAACGTTGATTAACCCCACCCTACTTGTTGGAGGGAGAGGTTCATTTTGCAGCTCTGCCATCTAGTCATGTCTTTACTGCTATAATGGACTGTATCTTCCCTCTGGAATCATAAGCTCAATAAATCTCTATTTCTCCATTTTAGTTATTTGAGTCTCAGTGATGTCTCACAGGGGCAGAGAAGGGTAACTGGTACTCTAGAATTGTACAGCTCTACAATTTGAATATTGGGATGAAAGAAATAGGAAAATGTAAACAGAAATTTTGCTAACTTAAGATATACATTTTCATTATTCCATATTTTGCTGATAGACACCTACACATTCAGCTTTCTGAGATTTACACAGATTCATTAACTCATTGGGCTCTGCATGTTGTGGAAATTCGAGAGCATATGCCATTCTAGATACATATGAAAATCAGGTCAGAATGGGACACTTCTAAAGTAGGAGAGGGCTGCTATGCTCAAGAGCATCAACTTTCCAATTTCAAAGATAAATTTCTTTTTTTTAAAGGTAGATTTCTTTTCCATGTGCAGGCAAAAACTGGAGAAAGGAAGCGAATGAAGTGCAAATTGCAAGGTAGGACTTGTCCTTCCCAGTGGGCAAAAGGCAGCTTTTAAAGGAAGACAGCAGAATCTGAGAACACTAAGCTGGTTGTGCTCTATTTATGATTAGGCTGCATCATGACAGGGTCACAACAGCAGAGCAATGTTGGTTATGCTCTCAAAGAGCAAGCATCTTTTTTTTAAACATTTTTTATTATCTCTGCTCATACAAACTTAATATGTACACTGGTTCCCTCCCTCCCTCCTCCTCCCCACGACCCCTCTGCTCGCCCTCCTTCCCCCCTCCCTCCCCACCTCCCAGTGCCTCCCCTCCCCCAATCCCCGGAGAATCCTTTAATGTGCATGACAAACTCTCCTCTGGGTCCTCCTCTCCGATGACATACAAGGACCCGGCGGCATTTCCCTGAACCCTTTCCTTTGTTCCCCTTAGGCATAGGAACACTATTTTGGCTGTCAATCCTTTGCCTCCAAGGATCTTGGTGCTTTTAGCAAATGCTAGACTTTGTGGGGTCAATGGTGTGTTGGACATTGTGCAGGGCATGCAAAGTCCAATTATGATTGCTTCGGCCCTAACTAGTGTGGAGTATCTTGCATATCATTGCTCCTCCCATCCTTGTGCTCTTACACTCTTACCGCCCCCTCTTCCGCAAATTTCCCTGAGCTTCAGGATGGGAGAGATTAGGCTGGCCTAGTTCTAGGTGGTTGATATAGAGTCTCTGAAGTTCTGGATTATGGTTTGTTGATTTTATTTTGCGGTTTTGCCGCTCCTGCAATGCTCTTCACTCCATCCTGATGGATATTGGATGCCACCCCCTGGCCAGAGATAAAAAGCTGTTAAGCTAGAGTCTTGTTATAAAAGTATATTCAAAGATAGATGTAATAAAAGTAGGAAACCATAGTGAGGGAGGGGTCAAAAGCAGCACTGTTTACAATAGCAAAGTTATGGGATCAACCCAAATGTCCAACAGTTGACGAGTGGATAAAGAAAATGTTGTACATCTATACAATGGAGTACTACTCAGCCATCAAAAATGATGAATTACTGGAATTTGCCGGGAAATGGATGTCATTAGAAACAATTATATTGAGTGAAGTATCCCAGACCCAGAAAATTAAGTGCCGTATGTACTCCCTAATAGGTGGCTCCTAGTACCAAACCCACCCAGCCCACCTAGAGACACTCGATGATAAATCTCTGTAATACTGTAATTGCAAGGAGTATGAACAGGAGGGATGGGGTAGGAGGGCCACAGCAGAAACATGGAGAGTGGGGACCATGTTACAGTAGAGAAAATAGGCCTTCATCAAGGACTGTAAGTAAGCAATGAGCCATCTGGTTAAGTTCACAGACTTTTCATTCCTGATCATTTGCAAATGGGTGATCTTTTTTTTTATTTCTATTCATACAGCTTTAACAGGTACACTGGTCCCCTCCCTCCCTCGAAACTCCCACTGCCCTATGCCCCCCTCCCTTTCCCCCTCCTTACCTATCCCCCAGTGTCTCCCCCTCCCATTTCCGGAGCATCCTTTAATGTGCATGCCAGACTCTCCTCTGGGCCCACCTCTCCCATGAAGTGCAAGGACCAAGCGGCATTTCCCTGAACCCTTTCCTGTGTTCCCGTTACGCATAGGAACACTACTGTGGCTGTCAATCCCTTGCCTCCAAGGATCTTAGTGCCTTTAGCAAATGCTAGAATTTGAGGGGTCAATAGTGTGTTGCACATTGCGCAGGGCATGCAAAGTCCAATTATGATTGCTTCAGCCCTAACTTCTGTGGAGTATCTTGTATATCCTTGCTCCTCCCATCCTTTTGCTCTTACAATCTTACTGTCCCCTCTTCCGCAAATTTCCCTGAGCTTCTGGATGGGGAGAGATTAGGCTGGCCTAGTTCTAGGTGGTTGATATGGAGTCTCTGATGTTCTGGATTATGGTTTGTTGATTTTTTTCCAGTTTTGTTGCAAGGAGCAGGCATCTTGCTAGATCCTCTACTTGCGCTGTTTATTATGTTCACCCCAGGTGTCATGATGGAAATAAGATTTTTTTTTATATCTTGAAGATGACATAACTGAGTGTCATGGTTTGAATGTGATCCCCCCCCCCCAGGCTCTTGCATTCTCATCTTTAGCTGGTGGTAATATTTTGGATAGTCATTTCAACTTTAGGAGGTATAGCCTTGCTGGAGGAAGGTATGTCACAGGGGATTGGCCTTGAAGGTTTGGCAGTCCAGCTTCACTTGAGCTATTTGTTCTTGCGCCCTCTGTCTCCGTGATGATGCTGTGATCTGAACTCTCCTTTCATCTTCTGCCTCCAAGTTCTGGCTTCCACAATATCATAGACTACACTTCTCTTCTGTAACCACCATGAGCCAAATACCTTTCCCTTTCCCTTAAGATGTATATGTGTTTGTGCTTCACAACACCAGGAAAAAAAGTAACTACAGTACTGAGGTTCATAGTGAAAGATATAAAAAAAATAAAACCACTCAAGTCCAAGTTACTCCACCACTGACATTCAATATCAGCAAGAGTACAAAATATTTTTCTTGCAATGTAGTATTTTACCCCTTTAAAGAAAAAGTCCTGCCTATTCTTCTTACCCCTCCTAAAATCTTTCTCTGCTCAAATTCTAAAACAATGTTTGTTTAAATTACATTCTCTTCTCTAGATCCATCCAAAAGACACCCTTACAGGTAATGCACACTACCTTGTGGTATGTTGCAGTAGGACATTGATGTCAGCAATAAGTTTGGCCCTAATGAACTGATGGCATTTCCATGTTTTCATAGTCTTTGCACACCATAGAAATATCACTGACATAATGATGAGTACACAATATATTGTTATGACTTGTAATGCATAAAGAATATGCAGTATTTATTGAGGGATTATCCTGCATCTGATCCTATTCTAAGCACATTTCATGCATTAATTCATGTAACATTCCAAGAAACTAATGCCTTAGCTGTAATTACCATGTACATTATGCAAAGCGTTAAGTACCTTCCATACTTAATGACATGAACATGCCTTTTCCTATCCTTGAAAACCTCCATGATTTCACTCTAATTTTTATCAGTCTCTTGCCTTCTGGCTTTTCCAAACCCAAACTTAGAAGGTCCCAGGCTTCTTAAATGCTAAGGTTACTACATGTCATTCCTCTGGTAGCACCATATTTTGTAGAAAAGAAGTGGATCCCTTAGCCTGTCAACTCAATACTTATGAATCAGGCTTAGTTGTTCCTCATAACTTCTACTCTCTCTACTTCTCTTTTTAACAGAAAGCACATGTAACTGTTCCAAATTATCTTTTCTTGAGTTGGCCACTGAAAAGAAGTAAATGCACCCTTGACACCCTCGTTCTTCCCAGAACAAACATCCTACATTTCTTCTCCAGGAAATGAAAGGAGACTTCTGATTCCTTTTAATTTTTTTTGAAGTTTCAAATTTTTATTTGATTCATGATAGAATAAACCTAGCACCCCAAACATTTCTGGAAACATTTCTGTCTCAAGAACTGCAGATCTTCTCAATTGTCTGAAAACAACCTGATGGGAACAAGACTGATTTGATTAAGCACAAAGCTTATCAGTGAAATACAAGATTGTTAGGCTGCTCCTAAGCCTATTACCTTTGCTTTTCAGGAGGTTCCTGAGTCATCCTGATTCCTTTGAAAACTTTCACTATTCATTATGCCAAGGATCCCCACTGTGGCTAACATCGCTATTTAAAAATAAGACAAATCCTGACACTGATGACCAGGTTATTATTTCACTGAGTACCTCCTTAAGATCCCACATATTTTGCCTTTTCTACCTGACCTTCTCTTTCCTCCAGCCTTCTGGACTTCCCACTGTATCTGGCCATGAGCTCTTTCTTGCTTCCTCCTTACTCTCTCAATGTTCTTTGACCTATTCCTCAGTCTTAACACTCGGAGGGATGGCTCTTCTTCTGTCTAGTCAGACACACTTTTATCACTCTTTTGTTATATGTTCACACATTTATTCACTCATCCATTCATTTTATAGTTTCTTGTTCTTCCAAAGCATTCATCAGTTTCCTATTATTTTGCCAATATTTCTTTCATATGGGATTGTTGGATTATATGAGATATGTGTGAGTTGTACCTCCTCACTAATGAACCTAAGCTCTGTTAGGTTCAGAGATTTGGAATATGTTATTTTCATTTTTGTTTCTTATGTTGTTGGTTTTATTTTATCCCTTAGCACAGAGTGTTGGACATGGTGTCAGCACAAAATAATTATTTTTTGAATGAAGAAATGTTTGCCTTATGATGCTTTTATTTCACCCAAAGATAAATAATGTTTTATGTTTTTCAAATTTGCTTTGGCTCTTCATTGGGTAGGTTTGTCACACCCATTATCATCTCGTTCTTGTTTTCAATTTCCTGATTATGTTTCATTTATTTTATTTTCAGATATTCACATTTTTATCCACATCAGAGACAGTTGATCTCATATACGTAATGATTATTCATTTGTTTATTAATCCCTGTATGCATAGTGGGTTTTTGAGGTTAATATACTGTTAATTTGTATTAATGAGAGATTGTCATTTATCATTTTGTATCTTTTGCTTTTGATATTTTCTCATGTTGCTTTGTGAACATCTAGCTTGCAGTGTCCTATGACATTCTGATATCCATGATGTATGATGTGTTCCTTAACTTACATGGTGATGTAAGTCAGGGATGACTTCCTATGCTCCTTCCAAACAGTTGTACAGATAATACCCACACATTCACGCATCCATATTCATATTTAGAAGTTATTATTTTTAAATATATACTCAAAAATTTTTAAATTTCTATTTTATGCCATTTGACTAGATGCAGTCAGAATATTCTACTGAATGTATTTATTTATCTCTTCACTTTTACTATTCTTCATATCCCTATGCTTTTGACTTTTGGCAACATTTGTCACAGCTGAACTCTCTATGACTATTTTTTTAAAGAGTTTTCCACATGTTGAGACATGTGGCACATCATGTTGTCGGGTAACAAAATTTATCATTCCTTTAGCTTGTGCTCCCTAGGGGGGAAACTACAGAGTTATTTACATATCCCAGTCTAGTCAAGTATCTACAAAAATGTGAACTTGATAAAACAAAAGCATGCAATGAGAAAATAAGCCTCATTCACTTAATTCACTGCAGTTCTATTCAGAATGTGCATTTGTCATAACAGTTTTTAAATATGAGATTCATGATTTCTTCTAATTCTTGGAATATGTTATCATTCCATTCATACATGAGAAAATTGAGGCTTTGCTGATTTCAATATAATTAAACTTTTTCAAGGGATCTATATCAATGACGAGGTTTAGTCTTGGATTTGAGCGATTCCAAACTTAAAAGTCTCCTCTGGTTTACTAATTGTATTCATGTTGATTCTCACATAGCATAATAAAGGCATTAATTGAATCTTGTTTCTCTGTTGTTAGAGACTTCCTCATCTCTTCTACTACAAATACTGTGATACTTAAGCTGTGTCATAAAATACAATTTATTAACATAACCCTATGCGATAATGCTATCCCACACTAAAGACCTGTTTAAAGCTGATGTGGTTTGCAAGGTTCTTTGGCATTTTAATGTTACATGTTCTGTTTTAAAATTTTTTTCTGAAGGATACTTTTGTAAAGTTAACAATTGAACTAGTTGTTAATCTGGACACAAAATTCATACTCATCTATAAGATTAAATTAGAAGATTTTGTAAGTGTATTCAGGAAACATATTGAACTCATATATAAATGCTAATCTTTTATCTCATGGTAGATACTCTGTCAAATTCTAATTAATAATGATGAATAGAAAGATAAAGTTAGTGGGCTGGAGAGGTGGATCAGGGGTTACGCCTCTGCCTTGCAGGCGGAAGGTCCTGAGTTCGGATCCCAGATCCCACGTATAGACGCCAGGCAGAAGCGGGGGCGGCCTGAGCTTCTGGTCCTGGTAGGGCGGAGCCTGTGAATCCTGGGGCAGAAGGAGGTGGAGGCGTCCGTGGTGGTTCCCAAATTCGTCCGTGGTTCTACACACACACACACACACACACACACAAGCGTGCGCGCGCACATACATATGCTGATATGCACAATTGAATAAATAATAATAAAAAAATTAAAAAAAAAGAAAGATAAAGTTAGTGACTGTGGAACTCACTGAATAACAGAGACCTGGAGAAATAATATGGGAAAAGTGACTGCAAGGAGTGAAAAAACTTTAAGGGCCACTTTGTTTTTTGCTCTGGGACAAGGAAGAATTTTTGAAAGAAAAAAATGAAGATACATGTAGGTTTGGTGAGAAAGAATGGTTTAAAGTTGAGATCGCTAAGAGAATGGAACACAATGTTGAAGAGGACAAAGGAAAAACAAGGGAATGTATATTTAATTCAAGCAGAGAAAGCTGTACCAGGACTGGAGTATGAATTAAAAAAGGAAACTTAGAGGTATAAGTGAATATCAGAGTAGGTACTGGTTATAGATAGTCATTACGAGGGATTTGAAATTTACAGAGGAAGACAAACAGAGAGCTAGAGGAGTCTCAGGGATGATTTCATCACATTTGTGCTTTGATAGCAAAAAAAGGAAAGAAGTATGTATATTGATATTGAGGCAAAAATAGAACATAGAACTTAGGCATTTTCTTAAATGAGTGGTGATTACGGTGAAGACCAGAACATTAACAATACACTCAAAGAACTTGAAACTGGGCTGGAGAGGTGGCTCAGGGGTTAAGCTTCTGCCTTGCAGGCGGAAGGTCCTGAGTTTGGATCCCAGATTCCACGTATAGACGCCAGGCAGAAGCGGGGGCAGCCTGCGCTTCTGGTCCTGGTAGGGCAGAGCCTGTGAATCCCCGGGCAGAAGGAGGTGGAGGCGTCCGTGGTGGTTCGCGAATTCGTCCGTGGTTCTACACACACACAGACACACATGCGCGCACATACATACACACACACGCACAATTGAATAAATAATAATAATAATAATAAAAAAAGAACTTGAAACTCTGGCATTGCTAAGGACTGATTGGGTAAGTGAGGGGGGAACCAAAGGTGACGCCTAGCTCCCATGATGAGGACATGTACATACATAGCCATATACACCCATGAGCTACAGCTGCATCTTTACTACCTCTCAGTGGAGTCTTCTGCAATAGTTGTATCACCAACTAACTTGTAGAACGACATACAGCACATACCTAGGGACAGAGAAGTGGCAGAAAGAAATGTTCTTTTGCTTCAGCTTTCACTTAAATTACTGTAGAAAATGAGTCAAGAGTTTCTGAACATCTGGGAAGTTTGATTATGGGTTCTGATCTCATTCGATTCAAACTGACAAGACCAAATGATGTTGAAGATAAACAAACCAGGAGAAATCTCAAAAATGCTTGTCACAGAAGTATAGTTTCAATTCTCTTGGTACTAGGTCTCTCTCTAAAGAGCCTCGACCAATGCCAACTCATAAACTCTCGCTCTTTTTTACCCTACTGATTGAAGAAGCATGGATTATCTAATGATGAACTGATAGGAGAAATGAAGTAGGTATGACAAAGGTGGGCTTCTTAGTTTCAAAGTCTCTTCTAGCTTCCAGCTCTTCAGCATCTCCAATCTGTATGTAGCTCAGATTAACTCATAGTTCACTGTAATAAGGCTATTCCTCAAAGCTTATTTGTATATATACTCAGCCTTTACTTATTTCAAACTTCCTTGACCTTTTCATTTCCTTTTTTATTTGTATCTTGTTTTTAATTTCTCTCTTTGTCTCAGTCTTTTCCCATAAGTATCAGCCTTTCACTGGGTTCTCATTGTTACATTTCAGAAAAATAATAATTAGTCACATGTGACAATTTATTGTGATATCTCCCTTTCTGTTCCTCATCCTTCAAAAAAGGTTAAGAACAATTTCATGTTTATTAAACAAGTTTTATTGTATTATTCTAAATGACTCAGGGAATCAGTGCTAATTTCTGAATAACTACCTACTTTTGTAAATGTGATTAGTTGGAAACTGTCCAGACGTGCAGAGTTCTCCTTAATCTGCCAAATCTCAATCTTTTGGAAATAATTTTCATTGCTTTCATATTTATATCTTCCCTGAAGCCAAATCTCCCTGTAGAATGTCCAAGATTCTCTGGACTGTTTCCTGGAAGACCCTCCCATCTTTAGGTTACTGTGCATCTTTTATCAACTGATGAGACAAAGCTCAAAATAGTTTTCCCAAGATGTTGTCCTTGATGTACCTATACATCTGTATACCTCACTGCTTCTGCACATAGACATCTTGCATAAATAACTTACAAACTATTTTTACTTCTAAAAGTCCCTCCATCTTTGGCTCATAAAATAATGACTTTTCTTCCTTGTCGTTTTACATCAATAACAATTATGTCTAAGATATGCTTCATGGAAAAATTAGACATGGCTACACTTCTGTACAATTCAGACAATAAGGAATGTACTTGTTCTGATCCTTCCTACACTGTTTTTATTTACTTTAGGGTGTTGTATGCTCTTGGCTTTGGTTGCTCCTGTTTTGATGTTTCCTATCTGAACATCAGAATTCAGAAACATTTGTTGAAAAAAAATCTATTTGTCTCTTTGATTAAAATGATAGAGATTGATAAAGGGATACAATGAATAATATTGCATTTTCATCTTAATGTAAGAGGTCCCAAAATCACTGTCATGAGTGATTCCCAACTCATTAGTTTTTCTACTTTTACAGATACCCTCATTCTATACTTCTTTCTGCCTTCTAAGACATTTCATCTGGCATTTTGTAAGCAGTGATCAATATGTGCTTATGAACTGAGCTGGCAGGAAATTGAAGCCTTGGCATCTGCCCTTGGAAAGGACAGACATTCTCTGCCCAGAAAGTGTGAGAATCAGAAGTCCACAGAGAGGAGCCATTTGGAACCTCAGGGCCTCACATGCTGTCACGTTGACTCAGAGTCCTGAGGCCCTGCCCAGGGAATGAGGGACAAGGTGGGCCCAACCTGTGACCAAGGACAAGTGATGACAGGGAATCATCAAATAAAGCACAGAGGAAACACGATGCACGGTAGAACTTTAGTCTCCAAAGCCAAGTTGAGAATAAGTACTTTCACTAACTCTCTGGGCACCCTATATCTGAGTACTCCAAGGGGAGTTACAATGTGAGAACTTATGAATTCATACACCTTGCTGTCATGAAGATGGCTTCTGCTGCAATCCCATGGCTACTGAACTCATTATTTGTAATTAAAGTAAAAGCTAAAAAAAGTTTCCATGGTTGGAATTTCTACTACTCTTTGACCAAGTATCATTGTACCTCTGGAGTTTTAAGCAACTGGTGATTTAATGAATCTGTGCTTTTTAAAGTCTACATTTCCTGTAGTCATTTTGGATCATCTTCCATTTTTCTGTTATATGTATTCAACTGTCCACCGTCGTTTTCTGTCCATAGCATTTTTTTTGCTTGATCACACTCTTAGTATTTTACTTCACAAACTCAATTAAAAACAAACAATATTTTATTTTATTCTTTTCCAGACAGTAGACTAAAGTACCAACAGTTCTTTTACAATTTAGCAATGGACTTGCAAAGTACTGAGCCTCTCTTTGCCTTAGTATTTGGAGGCAGGATACTATATGTGTATCAGTTTACCTACCTGTGATATTGTGATGAATAAAGACCCATACCTGTGCATTTGTTTACACCTTTAAGAATATCAGTATACATACATACTTGTACAATAAGTAAATGTTGAACACTATCTGACTTTCACTAAATGTTGAGTGTATAAGTTTGACATCTCCTTTCTAATTATCATACCTTTGCTCATATTGTTTATTTCTGTTTCTCCTAATACCATTTTCTTTTTTCTGTTATACACAGGTACTATCAAGGCAATTGTCTTTTGAAACATTATATGCTTATAACAAACTTGAGAAGCAGGTAAATTTATACCATTGTATTTTGCATAAGAATAATAGATATTAAACAATAAATTTAGTGCCCCAAATATGCAAAATCGAACAGTAATCACTGTCCAATATAATGAGGCTGAGCATTTGAAGGTGTCGGCATCCAAATATAGTGGCCTGAGTCAATCTTTCTGATGATCATATGTTAGAAGGAGAGAACTGACTTCTGTAAGTTACCTTCTAATCTCCAATTTTCCTGAAGTGTAGCACAGAAGTACTTCCTTCCTATTGTCATTTTCTCTGTCTCTCTCCAATAAAAAATATTTTTTCATTAAACATGTTAATTCTCCAACGTCATTTTTATAACATTTTTTATTATTTCCTCTCATACAAACTTAATAGGTACACCAGTTCCCTCCCTCCCTCCTCCTCCCCCCGAACTCCCTGCTCCCCCTCCCCTCAGCCCTCCTTCCCCATCCCCCAGCGCCTCTCCCCCCAATCCCCAGAGAATCCTTTAATGTGCATGCCAGACTCTCCTCTGGGCCCGCCCTCCTCTCTGATGACATAAAAGGACCCAGTGGCTTTTCCCTGAACCCTTTCCTGTGTTCCCCTTAAGCATAGGAACATTACTATGGCTTTCAATTCCTTGCTTCCAAGGATCTTGGTGTCTTTAGCAAATGTTAGACTTTGTGGGGTCAATGGTGTGTTGGACATTGAGCAGGGCATGCAAAGTCCAATTATGATTGCTTTGGCCCTAACTTGTGTGGAGTATCTCGCATATCATTGCTCCTCCCATCCTTGTGCTCTTACAATCTTACCGCCCCCTCTTCCGCAAATTTCCCTGAGCTTCAGGATGGGGAGAGATTAGGCTGGCCTAGTTCTAGGTGGTTGATATAGAGTCTCTGAAGTTCTGGATTATGGTTCGTTGATTTTCTTTTGCAGTTTTGCTGCTCCTGCAATGCCCTTCACTCCATCCTGATGGGTATTGTATTTCACCCCCTGGCCAGAGATAAAAGGCTGTTAAACTAGAGTCTTGTTATAAGAGTATATTCAAAGGTAGATGTAATAAAAGTAGGAAACCGCAATGAGAGAAGGATCAATCACCCATTTGCAAAATGGTTACTTTTTATCTGCCAGACTATATGCCTTCCTCTTCTGGTGAGATCACACCCCCTCAGTTTTAAATGATCAGGAACAAAGTTTGTGAACTTAACCAGATGTCTCATTACTTACTTGCAGTCCTTGATGGAGGCCTATTTTCTCTGCTATAACATGGTCCCCTCTCTCCTTGTTTCTTATGTGGCCCTCCTACCCCATCCCTCTTGTTCATAATCCTTGCAATTACTGTAGGTATTACAGAGATTTATCTTTGAGTGTCTCTATGTAGGCTGGGTGGGTTTGGTACTAGGAGCCACCTATTAGGGAGTACATATGGCACTTAATTTTCTGGGTCTGGGATACTTCACTTAATATAATTGTTTCTAATATCATCCATTTCCCGGCAAGTCATTTTTCATATAATTTTTTATTTGTTCAAAAATATTATTTGTATTTATTATATGAGATACATAAACAATAGGTAATTATTCAATTTAGAATATTGCTGAGTGGACTTCAAAGAAAAAAATAATATAATCTATAGGGACAACAACTTTCTTGCCTTATTTCTTCCTTCATTACACCCTTCTTCTGGGAAAATTTTAGCCCATTCAAATCCAAGTTCACCACTATAGCAAGAAATATTATTAGGATCAATGCCAAGAAAAGGATGGGAAAAGGCAAAATTAGCTTTATGGAACAAAGAATAAGCAAGAGAATGAATGGGGAATGGCACATTTATCATTTCAGAGTTAAGGAAAGGGAGATGGCAAACACTAAAAACTTAATCTCTTATTTATACTCCATCAGACTTCCCAACAACTTCTTGTCAGACAAGTGTGCCTGGAATAACTGCTTCATTTTGCAGAAGTAGAAAAAAAAGTCTTGAATACAAAATGTTGTAGATGTTCTAATGCAAAAATAAGGACCTGTGCTTATGCAAATAGATTTTTGTAGACACATGCCCCATTACAGTTCAGTTCCCTGACTGATCCTCCAACACACTCAGGGGATGCTCAGTCAAGATCGAGAACATGTAGTCAGGGAACCTGATTCTCTGCATGTTTATCTACAACATGATTTACACAGAGTCCTGGAATTACAGCTTCATCTTATATTGTATGAGTCCCCAGTTCTTGATATTAATCGAAGGATGAAAAAAATGACAGACTGTAGCAGATGGAGAGAGAGCAGCTAAACTCTGGTTATAACTGTAGAATTACATCGCCAGAAGCAAAACTTAGCTTTACAATTAATGAATAGAGGGCTAATAATATTCAAAGGAGAGAAGATGAATATAAAATACCCTGGGATTCCTCCCAGCTGCCTTTGAGAGTTCCAAGCTTGACCAAGTCTCTTTACTATGACTAGTCACATCATTTTTCAGTCACTGTCCTTTCTAAGGCTCCAATTTATATTTCCTAAAGTCTAGAATCTCAAAGATAAAAACCGGATATATTACTTTAGGCAGGAGTTGGCTTTCAGATAGGTTTCTCCTATGGAGACACATAGGAATTGAGATTCCATAGCCTTCTGGATCATGAGTTCTTGGAGGCTGCATGCTGGTATTTGCCTTCGTGCACTTCTTCCTTCCCTTTTCTAGGACTTCCTTATCACCAGTGAGGCTTTAGCTTAAATAACACTTTTAAAGGTGATTGTCACTTTATGTGATTTTATTCATTTATGAGAGAGAGGGAGAGAAAGAGAGAGAAGAGAGAGAGAGAGAGAGAGAGAGAGAGAGAGAGAGAGAGAGAGAGAGAAGAGAGAGAGAGAGAGAGAGAACACATGCATTTAACCATGTGGACTTCCAGGGATCAAACTTAAGTCTTCAGATTTCTGAGCAAGTGACTTAGACAGGGAGCTAAGTCCTGGTATCCAGTCCCTTTATCTTATCTAGATAAATCCTTCAGATAAGCACCTCCATAAATAAATAAATGAATAAATAAACAAATAGAGTATGCCAGTAAGGAAACATGAAACAAATTTAGAGGACTTACATGAGAGAAATTAAGTAAGGAGCTAGTTAGGCTTTATCTAGTTAGTTATAACTATTGAGCCACATAAATTTGACCTAAATTAATTAGAAAAAGGATAAAATGTGATACAATCAACAAATTGCAATTGCAAAGTTCCATATGGTAATATACAAATCCTTAAGAGGAAGCTGTATATCAGATGATATAGACAGACATCTTCCAAGAAGGGACTTACCTTGTTATCACACTTACTAATTGTAAGAATAGCTCATGTGGTGAGTGCAGTAGTAGGAGAGTGAAATCATCAGAAGGTTGGAAGTCTACTAATTTGGAGATTTGAGCAATATATTTTCGTGGTTGCCATAGATCCCTCCTTGTGCTTTCTATCTTCATTTTCTCTCCCTATTTTTTTCTTTTTGACACTGTCTGCAGTTATGTTATTTATTGAATGTGCATTTATCATTTGTTGATAACACCAAGTTGAAAATTCAACAAATGAGAACATTGTTATCTTTATGCATAAAGTCATACATGAGGCCTATGGTAGATAGTCAGAAAATGTTGGTGACTTATAAATGGCTAAGTGAGTAATTGATCATCACTTACCCACTGAGTTTATGAAAGATAATTACAAACCATGATTCAAATTGTCATATGACTCACTTCTGGAAATACCCTTAGCCCATTGTGACACCACAGTCACACAGGCCTTTAGGACAATGGTTTCTCCTTTATACTCACTGTCTCATCTAATCCAATATGAATTTCTATCCACGTATTGTGGCAAACCGGAACCTCAACTAATATCAGTCAATGAGGCTCACCTAATGACAGACTTTGGGAAAGTTGTAACATTTTTAAAATGCTTACTGCTAAATGAATGGTGTCATAAATCACTCATTCTTAGGACCTAAGTATGTAGTGGACACTTTCGAGCTGGTTAATGATCCCTGCCTTTCATTCCATCTAGAGGTTTCACATTCATCCAAACATTTGTAACAGAAGAGTTGCATTACTCACAATTTAGGTAGGAGGCTCTTTGTCTCTATAGGTTTTTGAGTCATTTTTGCTGAGCAGAAATGGTATCATTTATGCTTTCTCTCTATTTATTTAATATTTCTTTCCTGAAAGATAAACAGTTTATGAATTCAGAGGACTGGGGCTAACATCATATTCTATACTTATTGCATAATTCATATAAAACAAATGTCAATTACCATGAAGATGTTCTACTCAGCTACATCGAATACTCTCAAAAACTTGTATACATGGCCAATTAGAAAATCCATCTAGGGATGTGGTCTTACTCTTTAAGTAACTTTGATACTATTTATTTTCCCAATGTTTGACTTATATGTTTATATTTAAAATCAAATGACATCAATAAAATGCTGTGAAGAACAATTTCTAAATCTATCGCACTTGGATTTTTTTTTTTTTTTTGTTCACCAGGATATACTTTGATCACCACAATTCCTTCACTCAATATTTTTTTCCTTAAAATATATTTCAAATCCCCAGTGAGACTTCATCTTATGTATCCCTTCACTTCTACCTCTCTGATCTCATTTATCATACTTATCTTTAAGGTCACACATATAGTTCACTATGCTGAGCTCCTACTTCATTAATAGTCACCTCTTTTTTTGGCATGTCTCTTGTCCTCACCCTGTCCCTGAATCTGGTTCCACAGTAAATCCCCTTTCCTGACCTCACATGATGACCTCCACATTCCAGATGGATTTCATTGGTGTCGTATTCATTTGCATCATTTACATAGTTTTAATTTTTTATTATTATTATTTTATCAACCCTGTGCCGGCCTCACTGGTAGTGTATGACCTCCGACATTCCCTTTCTTGGATTTCATATGGTCTAGTATTACAATATGGCAGCAAATTTGAAATATTTTTAGTAACAATTGTATGCTTGCAGAATACTTGAGAGAAGCAGATATTTGTTGAAGAATGAAGAGAGAGAGTGAGGAAAGGAGGGAGTGAGAGAAGGAAGGAAGGAAGGAAGGAAGGAAGGAAGGAAGGAAAGAGAAGGGAAGGAAAGAAGAAAGAGAAGGGAAGAGAGTGGAATGGAAGGGAAGGAAGAGAGGGAGGAGTAAAGAGACGGAAGAAAGAAGAGACCATGAAGAAGAGAGAGGAAAGCTGGATGGAAGAAGAAAGGAAAGAATCAAAGAAGAGAGGGAGGGAGAAAAGGAAGAAGGAAGGGAAGCAAGAAGGAAGAAAGGAAGCGAGGGAGGGAAGAAGGAAGGGAGAAAGGAAGGGGAAAGAAGGAAAAAAGGAAGGAAGGGGAAAAGTGAAAAAAGAAGAGTGGGAAGGGAGGGAAAAGAGGAGGAAATGAAGGAAACTCTGCAACAAAATCCTTGTACATGAAGATATAAATCCGAGACTAAACATGTGGTCATCCTGACCAGATTGTGGAAAATAAAGCAGCTGTGTGTTTTGTATTAATAATGGTCACTGGTATCTATGACAATTTTAAGGAACTATGCCTGACCATGTGGGGTTATAGTAGAGAAAGGACCGCACATGGAATAAACCCCTTATTGTCCCCTACCACACCCAATGGAAGTGTCAGAAGTCATAGAAAGAAGCAGCACTAAGTCCCAGCACTGCCCTGCCTTGTGAGGGGAATGACTGAGTCACAGGGGTGCTTTCTTCTTCTCTCTGCTCAGCTGCTCTCTCAGGACAGCTTCAGATGCAAATCAAACCCAGGATCAACAAGAGCCCCGATATGTGGAATTCAGAAATCATACAATCCCTTTGGGTTTCCTGCATTTCCTCTTTGTGAGCAGATTTCCACATACCTCAGCTTAATGAGTTTACCAGGTCATAACTCCCGTCTCTACTGGGTTTGCCATCCTGTCCTCCCAGGCTTCCCACACACACATGCTATGAATCAGGAGACCACAACTTCTCGTGGCTTACTTGCCCCCTCTAACATTACAAGTATGGCCTCACGGTGGGCATGGTCCTGGACTCCCACGATGGTATCAGGCCCCCAATTTTTCCCTTTTACTCACATCTCTTTCCATCCCAGGGGCCCAGTATATTCAGTGGCGCTTTACCACACGTCGTTAATGTGTTTGTTATATTTCGTTGTCGGAATATGAAAGTTCATCAGCAGTAAGCCTGCACAGAGGGAAAGCATATTGAGATGAGCATTACAGATCTGTCAGGCTGGAGTTTATGGCCTTTCTCAGTACCACACTGTAAGTAAAACAAGCCCTGATTGAGTCAGAAGCCTCCTGGGTACTCATTTGCCAAAGTGTAGGGAATTTTAATGCCGAGTTTATCTGCCTGAGTTAGGCGGACAGGGTTGGGGGAGGCGGACAGATAGCTTTGGCTTAGGGGGTATTACAGACAAGCCTGCGAGTTGCGCAGACACCCAGAGAGAAGCTTTCCGGCACCGCTCTGCCTCTTATCTTCTTATCGTCTTATAGATTTTTGGAGATGTAGTACCCTGGAGTTTTAATACTCCGTTTTCAGATCCTCTTTTTAAGAGCGATGTATTGAGATGCAATGGAAAACAGAGGGAAGAGAAATATTCACAGAGGAATGATGCTGCGAAAGGAAAAAATAAAAAAGAAGAAGAATGAAAGAGAAAGGCCGAAAGGAAGCGAGATTCATTAAAACCCCAGTGGCCGTGCAAGCTTGATGTAAATATCTTTACACCTTTATTCCTTCACAGGCAACGTCCACGATGGGTCCAGGTTTCCTCACGAGGGAATTACATTCTCCCAACAGGACTTTGTAGCTGCCAACAGCATCTAAAGAGATTACAATGCTTTGTAAGTCTAAATTAATGTGCAAGGAAAATGAATCTGGAAACAAGATTTGTTTTTCTGCTCTTAGGGAAACATAGGAAGTGTGGATGGAGGGAACCTGTTTCTAATCATAAAAATAGACCTGTTCCTGGGGTCTGGATGGAGGGGGTGGTGGGATACTTTCAGTGGGCTCAGAATCTGATGGAATTAGCACTGGTTATGGTTACCTCTCAGCAGTGTAGTCAACCCACGCCGGTTCAGAAGTCTCATCCATTTTATTTTCCTCATCTTTCTTTGTTTCTTTCTCTCCTTTTTTTCTGAGCAGACACTTGGTATTCTAGAAGCTAAATCTGTTTCTCATTCCGGTGTGTATCTCTGGGTCACCTGGCTAGTGCTGGAGCCATTCCACATTCCAGAGGCATGGAACTGTGGTCATTTGGCATTCCAGCCGCATCCTGAAGCTGCAGGTCATTCATTATGCCAAGGTTAGTTTGTCGGCCTGCGGAGCCCAGAGCCTTTTTCTGTACTCCTGGAGATTGGAAATTGCAAGGACGATGTCTCTCTGTCTTTCATCAGAAAGATGGAGACAGACAAAACCAGGGAGAAAATAAAAATTAACTGCAGAGAATTCTTAACTAGTTCTCAGAGAGTGTGTGGAGGACAATGATTGGTACCTGTGAAGTCAAAGATCGGGATTTCTGAAGAAGAAAAATCAAAGAACAAATTCGAGAGAGATAAAAAGGAAATTGCTCTGTCTTTCTGAATTAGAGAAAGAGTGAGTTGTGGTGCAGTCATAAGGCATACCTGCCCTGAAGTCTGTTAAAATGCAGCTCAAATTCTCACTCTGCTTCTTATTAGTTGGACTTTGAAGGATTTATTTATACTTTGAGAGTGCTTATTTTGCCTGTAAAATAATGTAGGATCAAACAAATAAACAGTTATTTTAAGATAACAATCTTATGTGTGCTTACTAGAGTTTGGAGATATTGCTGTATGTATAAATGCTTGAGGCACAAACAAGAAGACCTGTGCTGGCATCCTCAGCAGCCATGGGAAAGCCAGGCATTGGGGTAAACATCTGTAATCCAGTACAGGAGGGGAAGGGCATACAGGTAAAGCCTAGGAGGTTCTGGGTAATCAGTTTAATTGAAATGTTGAGTTCCAGGTTCAATGAGAAAGTCTGTCTGCAAACAAACACAAGACCCCCGATAAGGTAGTAAGTGAGAGAGGAAGATTGCCAACAATGACTCTGGCTTTCACATATATACACAGGCATGACAGTCTACTGATTTCATACACATAGAAACAAGAGAGAGAGAGAGAGAGAGAGAGAGAGAGAGAGAGAGAGAAAGAGAGAGAGAGACAGTACTATAGTTGTGTAAAGATAAGTACAGTGATAACCTCTTTTACTACATAATTAATATCATCTACTCTTGTGATCTTTTGCTACCATATGTTTAGGACTGTGCTAGGCATAGAAACTAATTTGTTAACTTATGAATTTAGTCTTACTGTACCTAAACAATAGCAGATTCAGTCACATGATGACCTCCACTAAAACAAAGTGAAGAAAGTACATGCCTTACCTAAATGAAACCCTAGCAAACTTTATTCTGTAAGACATGAAGGAAATAAAGAAAAGAGGTGGAATTTTTTTTTATTGCCCTTAGATGTTAATGACTACTTACTGGTTATGGTATGCTCTTCTTAAAAGCTCTCCAAGCAAAGTGTGAAATATTAGTGTAAAATCCACATGAATATAGATTGTGAAAACACACATCAATAAAAGATGTCTGTGATGTTTGCTTTACGAGGAAGAAGAGTATGATCCTGGGATCAAGAGGCTGTAGTGATTGGGGTGATGGCAACTGCCTGGTGACTTGCTTTAGTGTTTGAAGCTAGAACCTTCAGGATGAACTACTGTCAGCCGAACTTGACCCGTGTCTCAACAAATAAACTCAGGCAAGATAAGCTATGTGTTTTCATATGATGTCACAGTGAAGTCTGTAGAGTCTATTTCAAAAGTCTTACAGGATGGCTCAAGAATGCACTGGGGTGCTTGTTAAAGTGGATTCTGTAATCCTCACCAGAAACAGATTTCCTCGAGGAAATTCTTAGTGCCACAAAGAAATAAAGGTCAAAGTTTCTATCAGGTGGTTCTCAAGAGAAACTAAAAAAACAAGTTGAAAAGACATTTGGAATGCACATGGCAAGACACTTCTGAGCATTTGTTACATCTTCCCTCACTCCAAAACCTGGAGTTGGATGCTTCAGGGAAAAGTTCAAGTTTTCTAACAGAACCAGCTCATCATATTCGATGAACACTGTGACTTACAGAATTTGTACTTTTTTAAATATTGCAGAAATTTGAAAAGGGAGATACTAAAACAGTTTATGTGAAATTAGCAAAGATGTCACAAGATACAATATTTATCTATTAACACTAATAAATGGTTCACAAATACTTCAGAAAATCAATACTAGAAGAAGCATGTGTCTCACAACACAACACAGAATTCTCCATATATCATTATTACTTAAGCTGATATTTCTATGTATAGATTTGAATGTCAACTCATTTTACTGCAAGTAAGATGTTTCTTAAAGCTGGTTTTTATTAAACTTCACAATTTACTATTGAAAATAATAAGTATACATTTAGCATGAATGTATTTGGTAAACTGATGCTAAATATTCTTAAGAAAGTTTCTTTAAGAACATAAAGAATTCCAGGATACAGGCTTTTTGTGCATACCTAATGTATTTTACTTATGTTTAACATTAGTTACATGAATTTATTTTCAAAGTCCCTCAGCTACTGGTCTATTTGGATTTTTCTGGTAATTTTTTATGTTTGTGGTTCATGGCAAAACAATTTAGACACTGAGTAAGAGCACACATAGATATGATTGGTCAAGGTGACTGTTACCATGAAAAAAACAAGCTATGGTTCAGCCTCTAAAGCACAGTCAAGAAATAGCGTTGAATCAAAACACAATGAACACAAACAGTAGAAAATGGGAGATGAGAATATAAGCACGTTCCACAGGTGGAAAGGTAGGACAGAAGTGTGTGATTGATAATCTTGGGTGGGAGAGGACATATAAACAAACTTTTAAGTTTTGAAAGTTAGGTCTCCTCATTTGTTACTAAATTTTTCATAGGAATGGATGTTTAATATTATATCATTAGAACTAGAGGCAAGTAAGTTTCTTAGCTTTGCCCCTCCTGATCAATGAAATCTTGTTAATAATAAGTGATGACAAATTATAGAAAAGGACAGAACAGTGGCCCCCACAAACTGTATGTTAAACTAAAATGTCCTTTAATGTGCACACCCCTAGACAAAAAGTAAAGTGTATTGTGGAATAAAAGAAATGTAAATATGGATGACTGTGGAATTTTGGCCAGTTACACAATGCAACACTTTTCTTTAGAAAAATCTTGGAAAAAATTTTTCAAAAGTGAAAACATAGGCTCATATTACTAGGACAATACCCTGAGGTCTGGAAGCTCGCTTTTCATTTGCTTCTTGCTACTGTTGGCTATATCCCCTCACAGTTTCCATGAAGTTCATATTCTAGCTAGGGAAGACAGGCAATGCACACATCACCAACACAGTTAAGTACACAGCCAGAGATAGTTGCAGTATATAAAGAAACAGTAGTAAAAAGGCTGAAGAGTTACACCAAACAGAGAGTGGTGTGTCCCTTAGAGGTGAGTGAGGCACAAACCCAGAGGACGAATGCCACTAGGAAATGAGCTTTGTGTTGGGAAACTCTGAGGGTTGGCATGGCCATCCAGAATCCCACCATAACCAGTATGTCAGGACTGAGATGTCTAAGAAAGCCTAAACTAAGATAAAATCATTGCCACACTTCTGAGGCAGTACTTATCACGCTTTCGAAATAGGGCCAGTTTCATGGTAGCTGCAGCTTTACTGTTTCCTCCAGTTACATGCTAGCTGGTAATTAAGAGTTAATTTCTTTTCCTTTCAATTACCAATAAGCCAAAAGCTGAGCAGTCGGTTTGACAGCTGAGCTTCCATTTCACATTTGAGAATTAATCACAATGATTAGAATAACCAGCTTCCGGGACATAAAATCATTAAAACAAATAGAGCTATAGTCATTCTGTGAGATCGATCAGGAAAGGCTTCTCTACGTTATATCTCTGTTGGAATATATTGATCCATCGATTAATCAATCAACCCCAAAGAAAGAAAAATATATGTATAGAAAGGGGATATATATTC
Organism: Typhlomys cinereus; assembly: GCA_023101885.1. NCBI lineage: Eukaryota > Metazoa > Chordata > Mammalia > Rodentia > Platacanthomyidae > Typhlomys > Typhlomys cinereus. Next base: position 4,192,542 of record JALPQD010000130.1, on the reverse strand, counting down.
AATTTAGACTCACTTATTACTTATGTATTTATTATTTAATATACTCATTACAAAAACATATACAAAGAATATCAAATTTAGTAGGCAGCACATACTCTGAAAACAAATCTCTGGATTATTGTGATGTACTCTGAGGTTTTTTGTGTCTCACTTTGGAGATGATGAATTTAGTCACTTTCTCATAGCTAATATCCAGAGAAACGGAGACTAGAAATGAGACAGAAGATACAAATGCCTCAGAAAAGTATGTGAATTAAAGGATTTTTAACATAAAATCAGTTTCACATATATGCAAAGTCTTTTAAGTCCCTGTTATTTGTCAAAAGTTATCATTTCTTCATGTGCTTTCCTTTTATTCTTTGTAATCCTTTCCTTTATTCCTTCAAGATGTGTGCTTTGCTTCTGATATCCTCTCACCAGTGAGAAATCCGGGATCAGTCAACCTCTGCCACCAGATCCAGCTAGGAGCAGCTCCCTCTGACTGTGTATGCGTATGCCACAATCTTGGTCTGCTTTCCTCCAGAGTTTCATGAGCGGACACATGCTCCCAGCCTGTTTATGAATGCAGCGCTGCACGTCTCAATAGCATTTTATGACAGATTTCTCAAATCAAATTTAAAAGCATAACTGAGTGGAATTAAATTAATGCTGTCTGGTAATGTTAGCAGCACCAGTGCCGCCAGAAGCTGGCTTATCTCCTAAACCTGCTAGAGTTCCATGACATGTATTCTGTCTCTATTTTTAAAGAGACCGTATATGAGGTATGTTTATGTGCATGTGGTCAATGAGGTTTAAGGGGTGCTGAACAGTATTTGAGAACTTAACAGTCATTGCACACATTGGAAGATGACACATGCCTATGACTCTGGTATCTTCAGTTGAGAATATTTTGCTTTTTTAAACATTTGATCACCACAATCACCTATTGAAGAAGATGATCATGTTTTAAGTCTTTCCTTCACCTATTTCCTATTTGAAAGTAGTTTGACTCCAATTCAGCATTCTCCTGAGTTCTTAAGAACACTACTACTAGGGCTGGAGAGGTGGCTCAGGGGTTAAGCCTCCGCCTTGCAGGCGGAAGGTCCTGAGTTCGGATCCCAGATCCCACTATAGACGCCAGGCGGAAGCCCGGGTGGCCTGTGCTTCTGGTCCTGGTAGGGCGGAGCCTGTGAATCCTGGGGCAGAAGGAGGTGGAGGCGTCCATGGTGGTTCGCGAATTCGTCCGTGGTTCTACACATACACAGACACACAGACACACGCACGCACATACACATGCATATGCACACAGTTGAATAAAATAATAATAATAATAATAAAAATTTTAAAAAAAGAACACTACTACTTAACTTTCTGTGCTTTCTTGAGGTTTTTGGTTGCTAAATCCAGTATTCCATTTCTATCCCTTATTTCAACTGCTTCAACAGAAGCATTTACTTAATTATCACTTCGTCATTGTAGAAACTTATTTCATCACTTGATTTCAGGATGTATAACTCTTATTTTCCACATTATCTCATGGGATCTCACAGTGTCTTTCTCTGGGTCTTTTTTTCTCTTCCTTCAAAACATCAGCTGTCCCATTCCCTTGGTGAAACACAAGGTTTTCAGTGCCACCATACACTGAGGATTTGTAAATTAGGCAAGACATCTTGCCAGGGCTCAGTTGCTCATATGTAACTCCATGAAGTATCTACATGTGGATTTTGATAGTCATCAAATACAACCAACATCTTACCTCACCCTGCCACTCTTGATTCCCACACTATTACTCATATTTGCAAACGTAAGCTCCAAACTTCTAGTTACCTAGGCTATCCTTGTGTTACAGTTTGCTTGCATGTCACCCATAAATTTATCACTAAACTGATTAAAAAGGTGACCAAGTTGTTTTTCTGTGACTTATACTTGTTCATTTGCATTTCTGAGTCCAATTTTGGAGGCGAGCCCATACCAACATCAGTGACAGAGCCAGTGACATCATAGGACTCTTGAGAGAGGGAAAATCCTCATTTGTCAGACAGCATATCTGAGCAGCTATGCCAGAGAATTCCAGCTCTCTTAAACAGCTCCACCTTACCGACCAGCCCAAGGAAAATTCCCACTGAACATGCTGCGTCTTCCCTCAACTAGACAATTGAAGAGCTTACTTGAGGTTTTAATTCAACTACTAATTCTTTATAATTGTGCCTAGAGATCAAGCCTTCACGTGTCAAGCTGACACTTTCAGCTAATTACCAGACTTTTGTTTTTTTTTACATTTTAATTTTTTACTTTACATTTTACATTTATTAATTTCTATTTTATTTTAATTTTCCGCTTTTACAAGCATATTGAGTACTCATCCCTGCTTCCCGCTATCCCCTCCTTTCTTTTCATCTATCCCTATCCCTCCCTTTCTCTCGCACCTGCTTGCCTGTATGCTTCTAAGGACCCCAGGCTCCCTGTGGCTTGTCTACTCTTGTGGAGGTTCAGGCTTCCATGGCATATAAAATTGCCTTTTTTGGGGATACCCCACTGATAGGGACATTTACCTTCACTGATCCAACTTTAGTCCTCAAGGTTTCCACTGAATGCTCTTGCCTTCCTTAAGTTCCTAGGTAGTCTATGAGGGCATGATGGTATGTCAGGCATGAAAGTTTGATAAGAACAAATCTCACTGTAGTGAGTACCTAGATAAAATAGTCCTGCCTTGAGTGGAATGTCTTGTTCAATGGTGAACCTCTTCATCTTTTGGTTCTTACAATCTCACTGCCCCCTCTTCCGTAAGGTTCCCAAAGCCTTACGATGAGGAGAGAGTAGGATGACCTGACTCTGGCCGCCATTAGTGTCCACTCCACTGCTCTTCTACTGCCCTAGGCTGCATCTTATCAAGACGTTGAGGGCCTCTACGAGTAAGAATTCTAGGCTGGATGTTAAGTGTTCTTTCAATCTATGAGTATAATAACAGCTATCTACAGATGAATTTAGTGAACTATCTTCCTACCTGTAGATTCACTGGCTGTTTCTCCCTATTGGTCTATTTCTGTCCTTTTTTTAGGTTCTTGTTCTAGTTTCCAGTAATAGAAATTTGTTCCATTCTGACAAGCAGGTCTTGAGTTCAATCAGAAAGTGTTGCTTCCAATCAGAATGCAGCCAAGGGCAGTGGAGGAACAGCAAAACTGAAAACAACAAACCATAATTCATAACACCAAAGACCCTACAATAGTCACATAGAACCAGACCAGCAAAATCTCTCCCCATCCTAAAGCTCAGGGAACCTTGTGGAAGAGGGGACAGTAAGATCATAAAAGCCTAAAGATGGGAAAGAGCAACAATATGCAAGATACTCCACATAAGTCAGGGCTGTAGCAGCCAGGGTATAGCCACAATGTGATTGGACCTTGGCTGACCTGCACAATGGCTGACATGTCAACAACTGCCCAAAGTCTAGCATGGATCACAAGGGAGAAGGCTTCAGGCAGTAGGATCCTTAGAAGCAAAGGGTTAAAAGTCATAATAGAGTTCCCAGCTAGTGGGCAGCCAAAGTATGCCACTGAGTCCTGAACCCTCACTAGTGTCGATGACTGGAAAATTCAGCACCCACATAAACAGATGCTCTGGAGGATGGAAGGGAGAAAGCAGGAAGCACCAAGAGAGGAGGAAAGAAGAAAAAGGGGTGAGAAGGAGAGGGGGAATGGGAAGGTCGAGTGAAATGGGAACAACAGGGGGGAAGAAAGGGGAGGAAGAAGAAAAGATGAACCTATTGAGTTATATAACTAGGCAAAAAAAAAGAAAAAGAGGGCCTGGAGAGGTGGCTCAGGGGTTAAGCCCCTGCCTTGCAGGCAGAAGGTCTGTAGTTCAGATCCTAGACCCCACCCCACGTATAGACACCCCGTGGAAGCGGGGGCGGCCTGCATTTCTGGTCCTGGTAGGGCCTGTGAATCTCTGGGCAGAGTAAACAAGGTGGAGGCGGTCCATGGTGGTTCCGGAATTTGCCTGTGGTTTTACACACACACACACACACACACACACACATACCTACACACACGCACACACGCACAATTGAATAAATAATAATAATAATAAATAAATAAAAATAAGAAAAGGAAGGCTGTTGTTCATCTCCTTGTTACTCATGCCACTATTACACTGGTGATCATTTGTTGCCATGGTGAGTATTTGTTGCATCTTACAGATCCCATGTGTTGATGGGGCCTGTGATAATTGCTCTCCCCAGTAGCTTCTACAGTATTCCTTGCTACTGTCTAAGCTATCCAGCAAGGAGGAAGCTCTCAGACCAGTTCCAGTTGATATATTTTGCCCATGTTCTATGATCCATATGTGCTGCATCTTCAGTAATCAGGTCTTAGCCACAGTTTTTTGGTGAGCAATCAAGAGCTATGGCAAAAGCGTATAATTTTGGGGGATATTTAAAACTTCTCTGACCAATATTTTATCAGGAAGTGTCACATTCTTCTTACTTCTAGAATAATTTTGTCACTGGGTTCTAAATAGATCAGCTCAAGGCTCTTTTTCCCACCATTTTTCTCACTCTGCCTTCCTCTGCATAGGGATTGCCCGTTTTTGTTCCTTTCTTCCAGAGATATGTGGGATTTTTTGACATATTACTATCATAAGAGGTTCCTTTGAGATTGCTCCCCATCCCCCAGTGACTCCCCCCCAATTCCCAGAGAGTCCTTTATTGTGTATGCTTAACACTCCACTGGGTCCTCCTCTCCGATGACGTACAAGGACCCAGTGGCATTTACCTGAACCCTTTCTCGTGTTCCCCTTAAGCATAGGAACACTACTGTGGCTGTCAATCCCTTGCCTCCAAGGATCTTGGTGCCTTTAGCTGATGCTAGACCTTGTGAGGTCAATAGTGTGTTGGACATTGCGCAGGGCATGCAAAGTCCTATTATGATTGCTTCGGCCCTAACTATTGTGGAGAATCTTGCAAATCATTGCTCCTCCCATCCTTTTGCTCTTAAAATCTTACCGCCCCCTGTTCTGCAAATGTCCCTGAGCTTTAGTATGGGGAGAGATTAGGCTGGCCTAGTTCTATGTGGTTGATATAGAGTCTCTGAAACTCTGGATTGTGGTTTGTTGATTTTCTTTTGCAGTTTTGCTGCTCCTGCAATGCCCTTCACTCCACCCTGATGGGCAAGGTATGTCACCCCCTGGTCAAAGCTGTTAAACTGGAGTCTTATTATAATAGCACATTCAAGGATAGATGTAATAAAAGTAGGAAACCTCAGAGAGGGAGGTATTAATCACCCATTTGCAAAATGATTACTTTTTATCTGCCAGACTATATGCCCTCCCCTTCTGGTGAGATCATACCCACTCAGTTGTACATGATCAGGCACAAACGTGTGTAAACTTAACCAGGTGTCACATTACTTACTTGCATTCCTTGATGGAGGCCTATTTTCTTGGCTGTAACATGGTCACTTCTCTCCTTGTGTCTGGTGTGGCCCTCCAACCCCATTCCTCCTGCTCATAATCCTTGCAATTACTGTATTACATAGGTTTACCTTTGCATGTCTCAATGTGGGCTAGGTGAGTTTGGTACTAGGAGCCACCTATTAGGGGACACATACGGCACTTAATTTTCTGGGTTTGGGATACTTCACTTAATATAATTGTTTCTAATGACATCCATTTCCTAGAAAATTCCAGTAATTCATCATTTTTGATGGCTGAGTAGTACTCCATTGTATAGATGTACCACAGTTTCCTTATCCACTCGTCAACTGTTGGACATTTGGGTTGATTCCATGACTTTGCTATTGTAAACAGTGCTGCTATGAACATGGTCGTGCTTGTGCTATCGAGGTGAACCTCTGCTGCATGGGGGGTTATTCCCAAAAGTGGGATAGCAGGGTCATATGGCATTTCAATCTTTAATTTCTTTAAGAATCTCCACACGGCTCTCCAGAGTGGCTGTATGAGCCTGCATTCTCACCAGCAATGTAGGAGAGTTTCCCTCTCTCCACATCCTCTCCAGCATTTGTTGTTGTTTGTATTGTGGATTTTTGCCATCCTGACCTGGGTGAGATGATATCTCAGGGAAGTTTTGATTTGCATTTCCCTGATGGCTAAGGAAGTGGAGCATTTTTTAAGATACTTGTTAGACATTTTAATTTCATCTCTGCTAAAATTTCTTTTAAGTTCCAGGGCCCATTTTATAATTGGGCCATTGTTTTCCTTGGTGTTTAGTTTTCTAAGTTCTTTATGCACTCTGGACAGCAGAGCTCTATCAGATGTGTGGTTAGTGAAGATTTTCTCCCATTCTGTGAGTTGCCTTTGAGCTCGTGTTACAATCTCTTTATCTGAACAGAAGCTCTTTAAATTCACAAGGTACCAACTTTGCAGATGACATGATCTTATACCTGAGGGATCCCAAAAATTCCACCAGGAAGCTCCTGGAACTAATTGAGAAGTTCAGCAGGGTGGCAGGATACAAAACAAATGTACAAAAATCAGAGGCTTTCCTATATGCCTAGAATGAAAAAAGTGAAAAAGCCTTGAGAGAAATAATCCCATTTACTATAGCCCCTAAAAAAATGAAATACCTTGGTATAACCCTAACCAAGGAGGTAAAAGACCTCTACAATGAAAACTTTAAAACCCTAAAGAAAGAAATTGCAGAAGATACCAGAAGGTGGAAACACCTCCCATGTTCCTGGATTGGCAGAATTAACATTGTAAAAATGACCATCCTACCAAAGACAATATATAAATTCATTGCTATACCAATTAAAATCCCAAAGCAATTCTTTAAAGAAGTTGACTAAATAATCTCAAAATTCATATGGAGGCACAAAAGACCCAGGATAGCAAAGATAATCCTGAGTAACAAAAACACTGCTGGAGGTATCACCATACCAAACCTTAGTCTATACTACAAATCCATAGTTATAAAAACAGCCTGGTACTGGCTCCAAAATAGACACACAGATCAATGGATAAGGGTTGAAGCCCCAGACATAAGCCCACAAAAATACAGCCACTTGATCTTTGACAAAGGGGCCCAAAGAATCCAATGGAAAAAGAACAGCATCTTCAACAAATGGTGCTGGCAAAACTGGATCTCCACATGCAGAAGATTAAAGATGGACCTGTACTTGTCACCATGTAGAAGACTTAATTCCAAATGGATCAAGGACCTTGATATAAGGCCAGAGACTATAAAAACCATAGTTGAAAGGATAGGGAACTCCCTCGAGCTGATTGGGCTAGGCCAACATTTCCTAAACAGACATCCAATGGCACAGTCACTGCTACCAACTCTGAACAGAACAGAAGCTTTTTAATTTCTTGAAGTCTCACTTGTTGATTATTGCTTTTAGTTCCTGGGCATTTGCTTTTTTTGTTTAGAAAATATTTACCAAGACCTGTCAATTCAAATGTACTTCCTAATCTTTCTTCTAATAATTTCAGAGTTTCATGTTTAATATCAAGGTCTCTAATCCATTTGGATTTGACTTTTGTGTAGGGAGAGAGGCAACAATCAAATTTATTCTTCTACACGTAAATGTCCAGTTTTCTCAACACCACCTAAGTTGTTGGCTTTTCTCCAGAGTGCATGTTTTGCACCTTTACCAAAAATTAATTGTCTATATGTGTGGGAGTTTATATATGGATCCTCTCTTCTGATCCATTAGTCAATATATCTCTTCTTGTGCCAGTACTAATCTGTTTTTATTATTCTAGCTTTTTACTATAGTTTGAAATCTGGTGTGGTGACAACTTTTTTTGCCCGAAATTGTTTTGGTTAAGGAATTTTCACAACATTGGTCCTACTGATCCATGAGCAAGGAAAGTCTTCCACTTTCTATTATCCTCTTTCTTTCAACAGTGTTTTGTATTTTTCATTTTATAGGTCTTTTACTTCCTTGGTTAAATTTATGCCAAAGTATTTTATTTTCTTTGTAGCTATGGTGAATGTGATTGATTCTCTCATTTCTTTCTTATCTTGTTTGTCTTTGGTATATAGGTAGGGTATTGATTTTTGTATGATGTTTTTTGCCTGCCACTTTGCTGAAATTGTTTTTTAATTCAAGAAATTTCTTGGGGAAGTCATATGGATCTCTTATATATAGAGTCATATCATCTGCAAATAGGAATACTTTGACTTTTTCCTTACCTATCTGCATCCCTTTTATTTCCTTCTCTTGCCTTATTGCTCTAGCAAGGACTTCAAGCACAATGTTAAACAGGAGTGGTGACAGTGGACAGCCTTATTTATCTTGCTCTGGATCAAAGTTGGAATGCTTCAAGTTTTTCCCTATTTAGGATGATCCTTGCTTTAGGCTTGTCATATATAGCTTTATCAAGATACATCCCCTACATTCCTGTTTTCTCTAAAACTTTTATCATGAAGGATGTTGGATTTTGTAAAAGGCCTTTTCTGCATCCAATGAGAATATTATATGATTTTTGTTTCTATTAATATGATGAATCATGTTTATTGATCTACATATCTTAAACTATCCTTTCATTCCTGTATGAACCCAATTTGATCATGTGGTATTAGTTCCCCTCTGAAGGCCTGGTAGAATTCTGCACTGAATCCATCTGGTCCTGGACTTTTTCTAGTTGGAAGACTTACAATTACAGCTTCAATTTCATATCTCATTATTGGCCTGTTTAATGTAGCTATTTCATCTTGAGTCAATCTTGGTAGATTGTATATGTTTAGATATTTATCCATTTCCTTTAGATTGCCCAACTTAAGAGAATATAAATTTTTAAAGTATGTCCTTATGATTCTCTGGATTTCTTCAGTATCTGCTCTGATATCCCTCTTTTCATTTCTGATTTTGTTGATTTTAGTTTTTTCTCTTCTTCTTTTGATTAGTGGAGCTAAGGATTTGTCAGTCTTATTTATATCTTCAAAAAAACAGCTGTTGGTTTCATTGTTTTTTTTTATGTTGTCTTTTCCATTTCTAATTCATTTATTTTTGCTCAGATCTTGGATATTTCTTCCTGTTTGCTACTTTTGGATTGCTTTTTTTCTTAAGCTTTCAGGTGAACCATTAATTCATTTATTCAGGATTTTTTATTTTTTTGATATAGACATTTAGTGCTATAAACTTTCCTCTTATGACTGCTTTCAATGTTCCCATAGATTTGGTAGGTTATATCTTAATTTTTATTGACTTTAAAGGAGTTTTTAATTTCTTGTTTTATATCATTTTTGATCCATTCATCATTCAAAAATGTGTAATTTTGCTTCCATAAGTTTGTGTAGTTTTTGTTTCCTTTGTTATAGGTATCTAACTTTATTATATTATAGTCAGATAGTATGCAGTGAATGATTTTGTTTTTCTGTATACATGGAAGTTTGATTTGTGTCCTAGCATATAATTTATTTTTGAGAATTATCCATGGGCTGTAGAGTAGAAGGTGTACTCTTTAGTGTTTGGATGAAATCTGTAAGATATGTGTAAGATCCATTTGATTTATGGTTTCATTTAACTCCAAAGTGTCTCTGCTAAATCTTTGGCCCATTGACCTGGTCAATGGTGTGAGTGGGGTATTTTGCTGATATTGGGGTGTTGCTTTTTTTAGTCCCTCATTCAGCTCTTGTGCTGATATTATTTATTCCCTTTAGTTTCTTTGATTTATTTATCCTTCTCTTCCATCTTGTGTTTTTCTTCCAGTATTCTCTGTAGCCCTGGCTTAGTGGTCATATAGTCTTTAGTCTGTTTCTGTCATGGAATATTCTTATTTTACTTCTATTAGAACCAACAGTTTTGCTGGATATAATAATCTAGGTTGGCATTTGTGTTTATTTAGAACTTGCATTGCATCTCTTGAAGCCTTTCTGGCTTTTACTTTTTGTATTAAGAAATCACTTGTTATTTTGATGGATTTGCCTCTATATTTGGCTTATTCCTTCTGTCTTGCCACGCTTAAGATCTTGTTCTATGCCGTGAAGTGTTCCTTTTTTTTTTTGGTCCTAAGTATTTAGTGTTCTGCATGCCTCTTGACTCAAGAAAATCAGGATGGGTATCTCTTTTTTTAGGTCATGGAAATTTTCCTTTATTATCTCATTGATTATACATGGTGGATCTTCCTCTTGTGTGTCTGTTTCTGGGATACCCATGATCCACATGTTGGAGCTTCTGACAGTGTCATGAATTCCTGTATGTTCTGCTCAAGTGTATTTTTCAGTTTATCAATTTCTCTCATCAACTTATAAACCTCTTCTATCTTATCTTCCATTTCTGAGAATTCATCTTCTACATGATCAATTCTATTCTTGAGACTCTCAATTGAATTTTTTATTATATTGTTTAGATTTTTTAGTTCCAGTGTTATTTCACTCTGGGCTTTTTTCAGTGTTTCTATGTTTGTTTATAGATCACTTTGGGTTTTTTTTTTTCAGTGTTTCTACGTGGTTTTAGGTTCACTATATTTATTCCAGTTGTGTTTTTGTTTGTGTTTCCTTGGTATTCCTCCTTGAATTTGTTGTGTTCTTCTTGAAATGTGTTTAGTCATTTATACATGTTTATTTGTTGCTATTTGAACATATTTATAATCAATCCTTGAAATTCAGTGTCGTGGTCATGGTTATTGCTGTCTTGGATACATTCCAAAGGGCTATCCTCTGTGGGATCTGAAGCCTTGGATTTGATCTTGAGGGGAGACATGTTTTCTTGGATTCCTGTGTTTTCTCTGTTTTTGCTGTAAGATGTTGGCCTTTTTAGGGTAAGTAGATGTTGAATGCAGTTTTATTTGAAGTGCCTGTGTTTGGTGGGATAGTGGTCCTCTATCTGGGATGCTGTTTTTCAACACTTAGATGATATTAATAGTTTCTAATTTTTTCTGTGAGTTACCTAACAAATGTTTGACCTTTTACTTGCAAACGAACACAAGAAAAGGTAGTGATTCTAACGTTCTTTGGTTGTAGAATTGTGTTGATACATCTCAGATAGGTCTTCTGATGTGACTGTTAAGTTGTCTTTCAGAGGTCTTTTCTCTATCTATTCTTGAAGGTTGGTGTTGTATAAAATCTATTTGGATTTATTTCCTGTATGTGATTAGCGGGTGTGTGTGTGTAGGGGAAGGCAGTTGCAATCCAGTGGCTCACATTCGGAGAGGAAGCCTTCAGGCCCATACAGAGGCCTCAGGCCCATACAGAGGCCTACCCTCCCAGGGATCAGCTTGCCCAGGTTGCAGGAGTGGCTTGTGGGCAACCCAGGGGCTCAGATTCCACACCTTGTTATTATTAAATACTGCAGTCCTTTGCATGTTGCACATCTCTCCTTTATTTATTTTATTTTTCAAGCACATGTTAGAGCCTGTCTAAGGCACACCTCAAGTATTTCCACCCAACCATGAGAAATCATCATTATGGCACAATCTACAGGGAAATGCCATTCAAATGTTAGTCAGTTAATATTGCAATATGTTCACTTTACAGAGAAGAATAGCCAGAGTTCTTATGGTAACCGACAAGGACTTCCTCTTTTTCCCTATTCTGAAATTGCTTCTGTGACACTCCCACTGAATTTATCTAGACTGGATTCTATGCTACTCTAGAATACATTAAATGTACTCTCACTTCAGGTTATATAACTGCACTATTCTGATTTAATTAATATTAGAAGCTGGAAGAAGATCCCCATGGGTAGGTAAAGCACTTTCTGTATCACCTCGTTCAACTTTATGTTCCTTGCTTCTCATTAGGTGTATAATTATTAACCTACCCCTGGCTCAACTATCTTCTCTCTCTTCTCCTTCCAGCCCTACATTCACTGCTGTTGTTGAGTTTGTTAGAATATGAATCACTTTCTAATACTATAGTGTTTATTTGTTTGTATGTCCTATGTTTTCTCCAATAGACTATAACCTCAACTAGGCCAGATAAATTCTAAGCACTGATCCATGGCTCCTGCCATAGCATCTGGCAAATAGGGAGTATAAATGGATTTTTTTGTTGTTATGTGAATGAATATTTCATTCTCATGTCAAGACTTAGTAGCAGAATTTCATTCACAAAAATTATCCTATGTTTACTCTCATAAACAACCCTGAGAAGTAAAAAAGAAAACACTTTCTAAGTTAAAGTAAAACACAAGTAGCAACAATATGTAGGAGACATCAGACACCTACTGAGGTAAGTGATTTGACTAAATTCTTTCAGATATTAGAGGAAGAAATGAAATTCAGTTCTTAATTTCCATGTTTGCAGGTTCCCTTCCCCCTCTCTCTTTCGATTCCTGCCATGGGATGTAGATGACTGTAAGAATATGAAGTGAGGCTTGGCATACAAATCTTGGCATTTGCCTGCTCAGATACAGTTTCTAGTTGCACAGGATGTTACACTGATTAAATTACTTAAGTTTCTATCTCTTGCACAAAAAGAAATAATCACAGTGTCTTCCAAATTGTGTTAGTGTAAAGTTTCAATGGGATGTAAACATAAAAGTGTGCAAAACATTAAAAATAAAACAATTAGCTTGTGGAAATATTTGTAGTCAGAGATGCCTGACTTTCAGGATAAATAGCTTCTTAGGAAAATATTACTCACCTAACACTATATGTCTGCCATATGCAGGTGAATATTTCTATTAGAAGGTTCTGCTCTCCTGCTTTTGGTTACTCAAACAAGCAGTGTGCTGTGGAGGAAGCCTGAAAATTTAATGCTAGCCTGTAGAGCTCAAAGCTGTGGGAATCCAAGAGACTTGTGTACCTACAAAACTCCAGGGATGTATCCTGAACCAGGTAGAATTTAACATGACTTCAGTCTTGCAGGTCTTGAGAGTTCTGCAGAACCTTATTCTAGAGCTGTAAATAAGTAGCAGAGAGAAATGTCTGTTGAATGAAAATAGAAATTTATTCATTTAAAAGAAAATTGGAGATGATGCAAAGAAAACAGAGGATGGAGGTTGGAGGGATAAGAAATATGTTAGTTATCCTTGGCTTCTGAAAAAAAAGGCAATCAGAGTAATTGCTAGGAGGTAGTCAATGTGACAGATGACCTTCAACCAATATTCATGCTTGGACTAGCTTCAGACATGATGTTCATTCTTACAGAAGTGGATGGGTTTACATTTCATATATCAAGAAGTTTCAAAATGTTTGCATTTGTTGTCTAAATTGGTTATAGCAATTCAAAAGAGCAGCTATTACTGTGTTTAATCATTTATTTATTTATCACTTATTTTATTACGAAACTGTCAAGCCTTTAGAGTATGCTAAATGTTTAGAAGTCAATAATACAGATATAATGCCTTGCTTACACCTTTTCCAAGATGGATAGTCTTAGTGTCAATGTGTCACTGGCAGCATACTCTTCTACATTTCCACAAGAGTAATAAAAAAAAAAAACTTTGTGGAATCATAAGCAAAAAAAAAAAAAAATCACAAGTGAACATCTCATTAACCATTGTGGTTTTCCATTCAGATATTTCAACATGCAGTACAAGAAAGTGAATATCTGTTATAGAATCTTCTTACCAGTAAATAGCTAATGTAGAAATCCTGAGTGGACTACCTCCCAGTGTCCAGAACATGAGCACATGGCCTAAGCCAAGCATATCCCAGCAATGAAACGAGGATCTTATGGTATTCAGGATTTACTCTTGTAGATTACGACAGGATTACTTTGCACATTGAGTTAGAGAACAATCATGTTTTGAATAAAAATATGCTAATAAGATAAGTGTATGGAATTGGAGACAAAAGCATTTGCTAATTAGTGTGGATCAAGTGTTATTGAGGAAGTAGTGAATGATGGTATGATGGTAAGTGCATGAACAGATTTTCATGAACAGTTGCCAATTTGTAATAATAAGTAAGAACTAGTAAAAAGAGAAAGAAGATATAAGGAACTCAGAAAAAGGGACAGAGGATAGAGCTAGGAAACTACAGCTTTTGTTTTTTATTCTAATATAAAGGGAGAAATTGTGCATAACACTCTGAAGTAGGAGTTAGGAAACTTTATCGTTTTTCATTGTCCAAGCTCTGGATAGTTGTATGACTTGGGGCTAACAGTTTAACCTCTCCGTGACTCACTTTCCTGAGTATCAGTGCCAACCTAATAATGTTCTTCAGTCACATCTTGTAAACACCAGAGTATTTAAATAAGATGTCCCTGTTCAGTGAAATAAAAAGCAATATGTGAGCATTGCAGTTAAAATTGGGGTTGCTCTCAATTTACAGAGATGGAGAGAATTTTAAAAAGTGTGTGTACCAAGCACAGACAATTAAGTTAGTCAAGCAGATGATTCAGAGTGAAAGTACACATACATAGACATACACATTCATTCACACCCCCAACAACCATTTCTAATTTTCAAAAAATGTTATTTATTGTTCTATGCAGGTCTATCATTTTCTAGGCACTGGATAAGTAATGTATGAGCGTTGTCTCAGTGAATTTCCCAAGAATCCATGACTTCTGTTACAGTGTAATTTTTCTGACTGACTTTTCTGGGTAGACACATCAAATTTCCATGTCATTTTCGTTGTGTACTTTCTCATTACCATTATGTGGAAACCTGTCTTATCAATGATATTGATATTCCATGGATTTCTCCTTATTTGAATGTAGTGTTTGTTTCTTTGGCTTGCTTGCACCAGTGAACGGTTCCGTGGTGCTTTTGAGATGACCAGATGGAAGCCATCCAGTCTCTGCTGTGCCGAGGGCTGTCTGATTGGTAATTTCTTATCCATCAGTCTCCGTGCCTATCACCTATCACCAGCATGTCCTTTTCCATTTCTTCACTGAAAGACTCTGAAGAATCATATGCAAAAAAAATCACAAGAAAACATTTCATGCAGGAGAGATACAAACTCCGAGGCAGACAGAGCTTCAAAGAAATGTGACTTAGCAAGTCTCCCTGGGGATGCCCAAGGGCAGTACTAGGAAAAGGACAAGAGCAAAGTTGGGGGTTAGAGGGTTTGATGACACGACCCTGGTATTGCCAACACCATTCTGGGTGCTCTTCGTGATTCATTTTAAATCTCCCAATATCATGATTTTTTTTTTCTTTTCTCCATTGGTAAAAGGCAAAAGGAAAGACATACTCTAAGGTTAAAAATTGTCTGGCATCTATGACGGTGGCAGACGTGAATAATCAATCACAGAGCCTCTCCTACTGAGCCAGCCGTGGGTCTCATGTTCTAAGCACTCATTCCAAGCAGCTTTGACTGATTAAAACTGGCACATTACTGCAAATGCATATTTCATTCCTGAACCAAATCATCGCCAAAATCCATTCGGGATGTAATATTTTACCAATATATTGTTGCTGTGAAAAGAATCATGAAGTTAGGATCTGAAGACAGGGTTTAAATTCTGGTTTTGACATTTATTATTTCTGCGACCTTAAGTGAGTCAATTTGTATCTTTGATCTGCTTTACGCTTTTTGTAATCTGCAAAATGGGAATAAAATACCAATGCCTTAATGTCAACCTAGAAGTCAAATAGAATGAAATGTAGAAAAATGTACCCAAAGTATATCACTTGTTGTAATATTATACTAAATATTGGCAAGACAAATGAAAAGATTTTGGAGTCCTTATGAACACTAGAGTCTAAAGGGAATACGAAGGAGACATGGAGGGTCACTCCTATAGTAAGATTTCAGCCTTTTTTTCTTTTAACAATTGCTGCTGATAAATAATATGGTCCTGATCTTGGGTTCAAATTCAGTAGTTAAAAAATATCCCACATCCCCTATCCAATACAGAGGAGAGCCTTCATCCTTGAACTATAAACATATGGGATTTCTGGATGACATGTTCAAAAACTCCCAATATCTGGCAAATTCTGTCTTTATCTTTTCCTACTTCACATTTCTACACATAATGAGACAGATATTCTTCCAAAGGCTTAATGATATCTCCTGGTGTACTCTCTGTATGTTCAGCTACAGTCATGAGTGTTTGGGGGTCCTGAATTCTTAGGCTCATTCTAGGGTTTTTCCTTCTACACTGTCATGTTTAATTTTGACATGAGATTCTCAGTTCTTTACTGAAAGTTTGTGTCATTCTGATAATGAAAGACAGATATCCTCTTGCCATCGTTACCATGTGTGCATATGTGGGAACACGGCCTTCAGATGGCAGAGCCAGTTATTGATGTCTTTTATTAGCTGATCACAGTCAGATCTATGGATGATAATTCCATGTACTCTCAGAGCTCAGCCTTCCATACAGAGTGTACTGTTTATGAGTGAAATCTAGATGGGATGGGTTTAGTACCCACACCTCCCACATAGGCATAAGTATTCCTCTCAGATTAAACATGACCATTACTTTATAGTGACATATGTCTTTTCTTTCTCCTGCCCAAACTACAGAATCATGCTAGTCTTGAGTATACATATGCAAATATAATAGTAACTATGCAGGTGTATAACTTATCCTTTATTATGCCAGAATTTCCTCATGCCTTTTCCTACCTATAATTATTCTGTCATTCAAAGCAGGACAAGATAGTCTCTGGATTCAGATTTGATGAATATCTGGGTGGGGTATCAGCTTAATAATGACTGCTTTTAAATGTTTCCAGTTGTTTCCACTTGCACAATTTTATTCTGGCATAACCAATGAAGTGTTAATTACTTTATTTGTCATATGTAGATTCTAAACCAGGGTAATATCACTTAATGATTGGGGGATGTCAAAAGTACACGTGGAGCTCGATCAGGAGTAAGGCTGGAAAAGATGACTTTTCTCTCAGTACAGAAGATGTGAGAGCTGTTGATTCCAGCATGCATGTGGGAAGATCAATATCTTGCGAAGTTATGAAAGCGAAGAGATCAGAAGGTGTCCAAAATAATGTCTGAACCTGGGCAGGATGAAGTCGACATAGAGGGAAAAGCAAAGGGAATTTCATAATCACTGGCACTTGATGCTCTATGTGTAGTTTGAATTATTGGTATGTAAAACAGTGTAGCTCAAAGATTCTCACAAACACTTTGCCCTTATCTATGTGTTGAACAATGGTGAGCTTTTTGTATATGTGATGTGTATGTGTGTGCTTGCTCATGTGCATAAATGTACATGTATATATGTATATGTGAATGTGTGTGTGTTTGGCCATGTGGATATTTGTGTATTTACTTGTGTACATGAACGTGTATGAGTGTGAGTGACTATCTGTGCATTTATGTGTGTAAGTGTGTGAATATGTGTGATGTGTGTATACTTAGGTGATGAACAGGTGTATGTGTTAATGTGTATGAATATGTATATGCTTATGTGTGTGAGTATGTATGTGTGAATATTTCTATGTATGTGTGAGCATGCATTTCCATATGTGAATATTCACGTGCATATGTGTTTGTATGTTTGTGTATCTATGTGTGTTGAATCACATATGTGATGAACATGTACATGAATATATATAAACTTACTTGTGTGTGTGTGTGTGTGTGTGTAAGCATTTTAGAGAGTGTGAAGCTGACATATCACAATGCTGTTTCCAGGATCCAGCATCAGACATGTGATGAAAAGATGATTCTTTCACTGTTAAGCCATGGCTCAAACATTAAAAGCACAACTTTGTTCAGAATCTTACAGAAAAATCAACAATATTTTTTGTCTGAAAGGCAAAGAACTTTGAGACCCAAACAAATTTCACAAAGGTCTCTAATATCAAAACGATTTATTGAACTTCTCTATTGCTCATTCCCTGTAATCAAGAACAGTGTATTTCCTTGTCTTCTTACTGTGATACAATACCCTGACAAAAGCAACTTGTGATAGAAAGAGTTTATGTTGGCTACAGTTCATGGGACAGTATATGGTCCATGATGTATGGGAAGCAAAGGTGACCAGAGAATGAAGGAATTGGTCATATTATACTCACTATCACGATGCAGAGAATGTCCAATGCATGCTGTTGTTGCTCCGAGTACAGAGTAAGAGCAAAAGGATGGGAGGAACAATGATCTGAAGATTCTCCACACTAGTTAGGGCTGAAGCAATCATAATAGGACTTTGCATGCCCTGCGAAATGTCCAACACACTATTGACCTCACAAAGTCTAGCATCGGCTAAAGGCACCAAGATCCTTGGAGGCAAGGGATTGACAGCCACAGTAGTGTTCCTATGCTTAAGGGGAACATGAGAAAGGGTTCAGGGAAATGCCACTGGGTCCTTGTACGTCATCGGAGAGGAGGGCCCAGAGGAGAGTCAGGCATGCACAATAAAGGACTCTCTGGGAATGGGGGGGAGGCACTGGGAGACAGGGAAGGAGAGAAGGGGAGCAGGGGGCTCAGGGGGAGGAGGAGGGGGGAGGGAACTGGTCTACTTATTAAGTTTGTATGAGCGGAAATAATAATAAAAATGTTAAAAAATTAAAAAAAAAAACTTTTGAGTGGAACAGATTGACTCTGTAGCGCAGGCTGGCCCAGAACTCCTGGCAGCCTCCTGCCCTGCCTCCTACCACCCCTCCTGCCCTGCCTCCTAATGCTGGGATGGTACCCAGGAGTCGCCATGCCAGCTAATTTTCAATCAGGAGGTGACACTGCGTGTGGACGCCGGTAGTCTCCCTCCATACCAAACATATGATCCACGGGGGAAAAACCAGGGTGGCCTCAGCTCACTTTTCTATCCCTTTCAACACCACAGTGAGCAGTCTTTCCTACCTCCATTAACATTAACATGATAATCCCCCCCAGACAAGTCCAGAGGCCCATTTCTCCTGTGATCCTAGACATTGTCTAGTTAACAGTAGCCATCACATCCACCCTGAGGTTTCTTTACATGAGAGCAATAGCTACTTGTAGGGTTCTTAGGAAACTTAATTTGCAGAACTTGTAGGTTTTGATATTGAAGTCTGTCTTTCTCACTAACATCTTCCTCAATGCTATTTCTATTTGTTAATATTTCTTCAACAATCACTTCCATGTTTTGAACAGTTAATTAAGTTTATTTGTAATACTGTGTTTCCCTGGCTTTTAAGAAAATTATTAGCTTGAGAACATGGATGCTATTAATGGAAATAAGTAAATAAATACAATAAAAAATTTAAAAAAAAGAAAATTGATAAAGACCTGTTGATTGAGACTGCAAAAAGAATCAGAAACAGCAGGGTGTGGCAGCAACTCTGAACAAATCTGCAAACATTCTCCATTTCTTCAGAAACTGTGAAATGAACTAAAATCATGGACACCAAAGATGAAGCAAAAATTTTAATGCCAGGAAATTGGACCCCTCCCCATTAATTTTCTCTGTACCTAAAATCTGCATGTTCCCTTTCATTTTTTCTGTCTCTCTCCATATCCTACCACAATGGCTCATAATTTAGATAGAATGGCAAAGTCATCATCCCCAGTTGTGGAGAGATATCTCCTACAGTGAAGTAGCTAGATACAGTCTAGCCACCACTCAGTGTTGATAAATCAACTGTGTGAAGTTATAAGTGGGACAAATGGCTTGCTCGTCATTGATTCTAGTTGTCTATGGTCAAGGACATGTGCTGGAGGTTGGTGCAAATTGAGAAGAATTGAGCTGAAGAGATGGCTCAGGGGTTAACAGTCTGTCTCGCAAGCAGAAGGCCCTGAGTTCTGTCCCCAGGCCCCACATAAAAACACCAGGCAGAAACAGCAACGGCCTGCATTTCTGACCCTGGTGAGCAGTTCTTGGAAATCCCAGAGCAAAACAAGAAGGTAGTAGAAGCAATCCAGGATGATTTCTAAAGTCACCCTTGGGGATCCATAGGGACACTAAATAAAATAAATAAATAAATATTACATACATACATAAAATATTAAAAGTATGCAATGCAAGTTCCATTTGCAAAATGCCATTAAGTTGGATATAACATGCTTATAAACAAATATGTGGAACAAACCTCTGTTACTCTAAGCTTGTCTCTGTCAGGATGGAAGTTTATGATGCTATGTTGTCTCTATCTCCACTAACAAACTGTAGAAGCCTTCACGCAGTTCTCATTGCTCGATATGATTTTTATCACTTTTATTCTCAGGAATGTTTGCAGAAATTCTCTGTCCCTCCCTATTCTAATTTGGCCTCAGGAAGATGTTCAAATTGATTGTTCAAAATCAATTTAAGGGACCATTAGTCATCCAGAGGCTAATTGCTGTTATTATCTTATTATTCATCATAATCTCAATAACACAGGAATAATGCAAAATTGAAAAGGTAAATCCAATTTGCCATTCAGTCTTCAGAAATGTCCTAGAGATTTCTGAATGGAGTCCTTGAAAGGGAGTTTCAAGTCTCTGTTCTATTCAGTTTTGTAGTTGTCGCTAGACCTGTGCTAATGTACTAGGGTCTCAATTCACTAACAGGATGGAAACAGTATAGGGTGAAAATATGGTGCAAGAAAGATGCAGCAGGATAAGAATATGGACCTCCAGGTGATGGCGCTTCCGGTCAGTGAGAGATGAGGCTGCACTTTGCTCTTATGCAAATACAAACCTAATAAATGCAGGAGGAGTGCACTAATGAGTATCAGTTTGTGGCTTAGATGATGGTCTCCCTGTTGAGGGTCTAGACAATTTTCAAACTAGGTTTTGAAAAATATCTGTATTTCATTCATCTAAGAAAAAAAAAAAGAGAAGGCAATATATATAAACAAAACCGGTAGTCAAAGACACAGAAAAAACTGCAGATATTTTCCAGAAGTTTTGTAATTCCTAAGGTATGGGTAGGGAAAAGCATAGCTTGAAGGAGCTGGGATAGTTCACAATTAGGCACGAAATTACTATGGAATATTGATCTTGGGCTATGATGAACCAAGAGGGCAACACAGCCTTCTATGTCGGAGGCAAAAGAACACACGGGACATTAAGGTGAAATATTAGGAGAATTCTCTGATATGCGTTCAAACAGACAACTTTAGTATCAAGCATGCAAATTGGCTGAGAATCTGGAAAAAAGGACAAAAGTTAGATTCACTATAAGAATTGGGTGAGTTTAATGCCTAATCTGCTCTTTGAAAATTTGGTTCCCTAAGAACATTCTGTCACAAGGTTCTACAGAATAGAATGCTACTTGGTCATGGAAATGAATGCTTTGCATCTAATAGATGAATATAAATTTTAAGTACAATGTGTTAAACCAAAGTAAAATCAACTATCAGAATAATGCATATGATACAAACATCTCAGGTACTTGAAAAACATTGTATAGTGGCAGGTATACATGTTGTAAACTCCTATTTTAAAAGTAAAAAATGAGATCTTGCACATAAAGTTCAGGACAATAGCTACAGCTAAGGCAGAATGAAGGAGACAGGCACTGAAAGTGACACACTGGAATTTAATGATGCTGTTGATATTGTCTATCACTTAAGTTGGGTCATAAGTTGAAAGGGGTTTCCTTTGTTACTTTATTTCATAACATCATACATATATACTGAGATATATTGTATATATTCTTTAAACATATATCATAGATTTCTGAAAGCAATATTAAAGTATCAATATTCCATTAATGAAAAAGCCCATTTTCATACAAATATAAATTTCAGGAAATCTTTCTCTCTAAGCCATACGCAAATGAGTAATGAGCAGAATGTCCTTCTGTCCTTTGAACTCTTGTCACCTTAATACCCCAAATTATTCAAGAAACATTTCTGCTTGGACTTTATTACTTAATCAACATAATCTGGAGGCAGATATGATTTATAGTGGCTACCAATGACCTGTGGCCTTTGAAATGAGATCAGCTATTACCCATAGCTCGTGGGAGTTTAGTGGAATACCAGTGGGGACCAGAAAAGTTTATCTTACTCCATTTCCACACTGAATGCACAGCTCCTAGCTTGCATGTCTTTTGCCTTCAGCTCTCTGTTTTTAGGCCCTGTTTTGTGGCATCTGTTCCCACGACATGCATAGTAAATTTGCTGAAAGGCTTGCATGAAACATATTTTAAGAAACCATTGTCTGAGCATTCCACAGCCATATCATTTGACATTAGAAATTTAGATCTGCAGATGGAAATTCCAGAGCTCCTGGTGATAAAATAGCAAGTAACTGGCAAATCTGGCTTTGCATATAGATCCTTTGAGTCCAGAGCCCATGTTATTACCTGTGTTGCCACACTTTGGTAAAAATCTCTGTCTAATTCATTTTTGAAACTGTCCTACATCATTTTTTATTTTGACAGACAGATATATTGAGAGAGACCAGGTCTGTCCCACCACCCACTGAGAAGTCTAAACTTTAAGAAAAGAAGAGAAGACTCCATTAGCATCATTCTAAATAGGAATATTGTAAAGTTGTATGCTTTCTTAGCTCAGATTACCAAACTTATTTTTTTCTAGGTACATTTACTATGGAATATGTTGGTGCAGACACAGAAAAATGATGCAGGTTAATCTATGATATTGAATGAGGTAAGCTTGGAAGATCAGAGGAAAAGAAATTCAAACCAAAGTTTATCCATGGTCACTGCCATTCAGGTCTCCATTGGAACATGCTCAAGGGACTGGGAAGATGTTAGTGATTTTGTGTTTAAAAAAAAAAAGAAGAATCTGAATTATTTATAATCTCTTCCTCATACGGCAGCAACTCAGTTGTCTTTGTTTTAGGAGTAGAGCTTACCAGAATTAGACAAGATTCCTTAAGAAGACACACAAAGTCTATAGGTTCAGCAATGCCAGCTGAATCCCAGGATTCTGATTTAATTCTGATGATTCAGAACATAAACACTAGAGAGACAGATAGCAAAGCTCGCAGGTCAGCTTAACACTTCCTAATCAATACTGCTATACTGGCATATGTGTAAATGATATAAAAAAAGAACCAAGCTTCATAACATGATCAGAACAGCGCATTTGTTCAATTTGTAGTAGGCTAAAGTAAAAGAAAAAAACATAGGCATATAGATACACAGAAGATTTCAGGTTTTATTTTTTAAAGCAAATTGGATTAAGAGCTTGAATTCAGATCGCTGTTAACTTTTCTAGTTTATAGATAATTCCATCTTTTTTTACTCTAAGAGCAGAGGTGACATTGATTGGAAACTTGTGTCTTGTCCCCTCTGTGGGGCTGAGGAGAGCAAGTACAAATCCAGGACACAGTTTGAAAGTCTTGCTGATGGTTGGAAATAAGTTTGAGTAAGAAGACTGCTTTCAAGTGTGAATTATGACTGTGGGACTTCTCCATCGTAGCTGATTGGAAGCTGGTTGGTTGGTTTAATCTCTCTCCATTGATGAATCTGGGAAAAATACCTTCAGGGGTCTGGTGAATTGAACACTTAAAAATTTATGAAGGGAAATGATGTTTCTGTTTAACTCTAATGATTGACTTTGGTTCAGAGCCATTAGACAAGTCAGAGAAACTATTAATGGAGATTTTATTACATTTGTCCACCAACCACTATATTCTGGGAACCTCTGGACTCCTAGACATTTGGAAAATAAGGAAAATTCTGTTTAGAAGCAGAAAGTCAGCTTCTTCATATAATGATCTTATATATTCTTCAATAGGAATGGACAGGATAGAGAAACAGTTTCAATGACAGTCATCTGCACTATGATAAACCACAAAAGAATGGAGAGAATTAATTGCAAGGCATTTTGCAAGTGGAAGTCATCATGGAAGAGATCTATTTTACTTTGCATTGCAGAGTTAAGATGGTTTGGAATATGTTTGGAACATTGAGAATCCTGGAATTGAAGCCAAGACTTTGATTTTTAACTTGAGAAGTAATGGTAAAATTTGGCTTAGAAAAGAATCATTGAGTACCTTAGAATATATGGGATTCTGATTTTCTTTGTGATCTTGGGCAATTCATTTACATTATTAATATGAATTATAATTATGAATTAAGTTCAGAGTGATATTTGTATGATTCAATAATATTCTTTTGGAAAGAATTATTGTATATGTACAGATATGAGTGTGCTCTTGAAATATGTAGTTGCCCTTTCCTTTAAGCCCTAGAAATCCCTTTAATTAATAATCAACTGTCCATCAAATACAAAAGGAAGACTTTGCCTATCAGATATCTGTTTCATCCTTTTGTAATTGGCTACTGAACATTCTAATATATTGGCAGCCATGACCCTGCTAGTTACTTACAGGAAAGAATGAGATGGGGGCAGACAAGGAAAGTGGCATTTTCAGAAGATAAGAAGAGGAGCTATGGTATTTATCTTTCTCTAGTCCTCTAGGTCCATCAAAACTTAAAGAAGTGAATTAAACATGTCATGTAAAGTGAAGACGTTTGCTTTATAAGAGCTGAAGACTCTGTCTGTATAGATGGTTCAAGGGTAGAGTTTCAGCCTCATAAGATAAAGGACCTGAGTTTGGATCCCAGATCCCATATAAGCAACTATCGGAAATGCTGGAGGCTTGCACTTCTGGTCCTGGAAGGCAGAGCCTAGAAAACCCCAGAGTAGAGCAATAGGGAGACAGAGAAATCCAAGATGATTCCTGAAGTCATCCTTGGCCCTCCACAGGCACACACAATGCCCTCTTCTGCACACTCACACACACACACACACACACACACACACACACACACCCTCAAACACACACACACGCACACACATACACACACAGAGAGAGAGAGAGAAAGAGAGAGAGAGAGAGAGAAAGAGAAAGAGAAAGAGAGAGAAAGAGAGAGAAGTGGAAAAATCATTACCATGGAGCAAATAAGCAATTGTATGCCTTCACTACTCAGTGTCAAAGACTATCTGAAGAACCCTGGAAAAACACTATGGTAAGGGAAAAGGACCATGAGCTGAGGGTCAGAGTGCCTCCTTTTGCATCCATCCCAGCATTGCTTCTACACCCTGGTTGACTTTGATGAATGACTATCATCTTGGGGATTCTCATTCTTATAACATGGTCATAACAATGTTTATGATGAAAAATTTCTAGGAAGAGACAGTGAGATAATATATGTGAAGGTGCCAGAGGGAACATTTATTTGGCTTATAGAAAACAATCAGCAATACAGAGAAATGAGAGTTTCTGGGAGTTCACAGGATATAACCAACAAGGACTGGATTCAAGGCAGATAGTTGGGAGAGGACAGCTTAAACAAATAATCATGAAAAAAAAAAGAATGAGGCAACTAATGTCTTCATTTCCTCTGAGAGTAGGAAGCATGGCAGGCTGGTTCGTGTTGAAATTTAGTCAGTTCTCAAAAGACGTAGTGAGCAGTGGGCAGATTTATCAGCAAGGGCTGGCTGATAAATTGACTGTGGACTGGTAGAAGAAGATAAGTTCTGAGATTTAAACGGCATTCCAAGAGTGGGAGCTTGAATATTCAGCTAAACATTTTCATACTCAGTCTTCTCTCAGCCATGTAAGGAATGTCAGTTTGGTACACAGTGACCATGTCACTCCAACACCGTCAGTGAGGCTGGAAAGTTAAGGCTACTGAGAGTTGAGCCTGGGGTAACATTATGAACAGGAACAGTTTTCCACAGAAGCTGCAGGGACATCTCTTCAGAAAGGACTAAATTTCCCGCCATTATTAGAGTGCCTTTTTATTGACTTGAAATCCTGTTAATTTCTCCAGTATGCAAACTGACATCGCCACTAAAACATTAAACAAACTAATTTTTACACTTAATTAATGGCTGAAATGTAACAGGGTCCTAAGTCTTTATTTCTTCGCTGCTTTCTTCATTGTGCTACAATATGCTCTTGAAAAGTAGATAACACCAGATCCCTTGCTTCTTAATTTCAAAATTCTCCAAGGTATGGCTTTTGTATCTGTATACCAGTACTAATGTATACACACAGCAGTTTTGAGTGTGGATCAGAACCTTCTGGATAGGCTTCAAACAAAATATCTTGTGATTATTATATGTATGTTCTGGGGATAGTCAACTAATTGTAAACATGGTAGAAACTAATAGTTCAATTTTTAATGGAGCTCTTAGATCATGATTAACATTTGGGCACCTTTTTTTCAGCACCTCTATAATGAACTACTGACATTTGTAGGCTGCTAGTAAGGAACTATCTCTTGTCAGTGGTGAATGCCACATAAGCACCTGTGGATAGATCCACACTCTTACCTATGCAGGTGGCTCTGGTATTACTAAGGGGCACAAAACTAAACAACAATCAAACAAAAAAGGTGGAGGGGGCTCTTTGGGACAACCAGTGCTGGAAGAGTTGGCCTGGAATTATAAGAGAAAGAAGAATGGTGAATATGAGAAGAATTATATACATACATTATTTGTCAAAGAAAAATTAATAGCTTTAAACTAGATCCTTCACCCTTTCAGCTCAGTGCCAAAATAGATCATGAAACAATAAATCCTAACTAGAGGAAAGAGACATTTAATAAGGAAAAGAAAAGAATATAGATGTGCAGAACACTGCTTTGTCCATTTGCATATTTGCTCATCTCCCTCATTGATACAGGGCTATTAAAAATAACAATCAGTGTTTATATATTTCTCAAAATTTACTGTAGGCATTAATAGTGTGCACAAATTTGGTAGTCTTATTTTTTAAGCAATGGTTGTTTGAAATTTGCCTAAATATAAAAATTTTAAAGCTACCCCTGCCATCCCCTCATCTAAATAGAATGACTGATGCAGAAAAAAGGGTCATTCATGTTAACAACAAAGTCTATCTAGCTGAAATATCTGGAGCTACAAGATCATAAGCCCCAGAAATTATTTACACTATTGTTGATCTAGAATCTACTACTACAATTTTAAAATTAATTTAGTGTAATTACCCCCACTTAATAAGATAACTTATCAGTTATCACCACTCCCATATTCTCCTGCATTATCTTCTTTTAGACCAAATTATCCTCTTCTCAACTTGTTCTAAATATTGCAAAAAACTTCAAAACCCTTGGAGGTATAATTAACTTTTTCATTCAGAATCCTAATTTCCTCTCCAACTCTGTTGCTGTGGCATTTAAACTATTTATTATGCAAACTTGCAGAACTTAAACGATGAATTATGTACATATCTCTGAACAGGAGATCTGTCCTCATCGTGGCATTGTGGTGCTTTACTAGTTCAAGGTAAGTGGATGTGGGGGAAGTAAATGTGACACTTCACAAATGGAATGACATCTGAAACTGCTTTTTAAGCAAGGATTTATCACAGCCATTTATCATTTGTAAACTGTTTAAAATATATAGTTGTTTAATTTCTTCTTCTAGTCTATTTTCTTCTCTTATACATGACAGAATTTGAATATCTATTTTGGTCTTCAAGACTAATATTCAATATAACATACCATTCATTCATTCATTCAATCAATCACTCATAGTTTATTCATCCATTGCTCATTGAAGAAACACTCATTATTCATTGGCTCAAGCTCAATGTGCTCAGTCCTGGCTTACAAGGAGCTTCTCATAATTAAAAGACACAAGACTTGAGAATTTGTAACACAAATTGAGAAGTCATGATATTAAGAAGTGAAATAAGACAATGTGGGAACAGAAGAAGGGCATCTCAATAGCATAGAGAGAGGGACAGGACAAGCAGCCAGAGAACCAGGATGTTGAAGGTGAAAAGTGACTGTAGGGGTCAGATGGGCAAAAACAAGTTGGGAAACCATTGTTGTTTATGTTTCCGTCTGTTCAAAAGGGTATTCAGAATAGCAATGAGTAGGGGCTAAGCATGTGCACAGGAAAGGAGTACAAACACAACATGAACTATTTAAGTGTCAGAAAATAGAAATAATCACTGTGGTTGAAATGTAGAAAATGAGGAGAATCAAGAGATGTAGCTATAAAATAAGCAGCTAAAGAACATGTGTGTTTCTATCACTTGTATTTACTTTAGAGGTATCCATTATTTCCAGTTTGTTTTTGTAGCAGCATAACATTGCAAGAGATTCCTAGAGGGCTAGGCTAGATGTCATATTCAAATGATATTTAAATGATCAAATGTCATCCAAATTTTTTAGAACTGTCATAGCAAAATTTTTAGCTGAAAATCTGGAAGAGTACCTATGAATCTCATTATTTACTTCCTTGCAAATCGTGTAACCATTTTCCCTACTTTTACAGGGATATTAAGTATTCATCCCAGCTTCCCTCCCTCCTATCCTCTCTCTTCCCTTCATTATTCCCTCCCACTCGCCCTTCTGCCTGTATGGCATCTATGAATCCCAGGGTTCACTCTGACCTGTCTGCTACCGTGGGGGCTCAGGCCTCAGTGGTATGTCAAATTACCTCTCTTCAGGCCACTCCACTGATATATGTATGTCCTTTCACTCATCCAGCTTTAAACCCATAGATTTCCACTGTAAGTTCTTATCCTATGGGTATAATAACAGCTACCTACAGAGCAGTGTGTTGTACTGTCTTCTTGCCTATAGGTTTATTGACTGTTTTCCCTATTGATCTATTTACTTCCCCTTTTATAGGTTCTTGTTCTAATTTATAGTAGTAACAGGGATGGGTATCATTCTGAAAAGTAGTTCTTGAGTCTGATCAGAAAGCTATTGGTTTTCTCCTTGGTACTCATGCCACTATTACACTGGTGGTCTCCTGTTGCCATTATGATTTATATTGCAACTTATAGATCTAATGCTGCTCATGGGGCTTGTGATTACTTCCCTCTCCCAGCAACTCCTACAGTATTCCTTGCTACTGTAAGCTATCTAGCAAGGAGAAAGTCCTCAGATCAGTTCCAATTGATATATTTTGCCCATGTTCTATGATTCATTTGTGTTGCATTTTAAGTAATAGGGTCTTATTGGCAGTTTTTGGAGAGCAACCAAGAACAATGACAAATGCCTATAATGTTTGGGGACCTTTAGGACCTATCTGACCAACATTCCTGTTTGGGGAACTTGAAGACCTTGTGGCCACATTCCTGTTACTTGTAGCATAATTTTGCCCCTGGATTTTAAGTGGATCAGCTCAGGCTTTTTTCCCCGTCTTCCTCACTCAATGCTCCTCTACATAGGGGCTGCCCATTCTTCTTCCTTTGTCTAAAAGACTTTTTTTTTGACATAGTACTAACAGAAGATGTTCCTTTGAGATTACTTCCCACAATCTTAGGGTTTTTCTGTAATTACCTCTGTCCTTCCTATCTCCCATGTCTCTCTTATCTCCCATCCCTTCATTCTTTGCTACATATCTTTCTCAATTATTCCTGCCCTCACCCTTGTTCTGGGATCCTAAATCTGCCTAAATGTTTTCACCCTAACCATCCCTTCCCACCTTCCTAATCTTAGTCGTGTAACTTTTTGGACATTGGCATCATCATGTATTTACAAATGCCACACTAGCAAAAACTGTGTAGAGTTCACAGAAGTTTTTATTACATTTTAATATGGACCTCCAATAGGAACATTTGGTTCCTACAAATGCAGGTTCACTGTCACCTTCAGTCAGTCTTCCAGAAATTTCTCTCCAAAGATGAAGAAAGTATAAAATTAAATAATAGAAGATAACCTTAGTGTGAGTGAACATGTTTCAAGCAATAGACTGAGTGGTTTTCATCCATCACAGATCTTAAATCTTGCAACAGAAATGAGACAGGAACATAATTTTGCGAGGGAGGAACAAAGCCTTAGGGGATATTTACCTAAATAAAGTTTATAATGATGGATCTGAAACTGGAAACCAGACCTTTTGAGATCTTGGTATCTTGGTATCTTGCTCAGCCACACATGCCAACCACCCATTGGGGTTAGAATAAATACACACAAGACGTCTTTTTATTTATGGTGTGTGAATTCTGACTGTATTTTCATGTGACTCTTCATGATTTCAGAAAAAAGAGAGCCCTCCTTGATCTCAATGGTAGAATGACCTAAAACACAGGATAGAAATAAAGGATAATGAGCATTTGTCCAGGAGAAGAGTATGAAGGAATAAAACCAAGAAAAGAGGAGTTCAGCAAATAAGGAAATCTGTACTGGAAATCAGGTCATCTCTGTCTTCATTTTAAAAACTCAAATGTATCCTTATTTTGCAAAGCTGTCTTTTTTTTTCCTGTCCAGAAGTTTAGTTTGCACCACTGAAGAACAAACAGGGTGTTAAAATTAACCACTCAGGTAACATTTCATGGTAGCTATTTTCTTTTAATACCTCAGAAGGAGTAGTCCAACTTCTTAAAATGATATTCTTGAGATAAAACTTGATATTGAAGAAAACATTTCTTTGGCAACTTGCCTAATAACATTGGAGGCAATTAAAACTAAAGTTTTTTTTTTCTGAAATCACATTTTATTGCACCAGCTGTGGAGTTTATTTGTTTGTTCAAGTTCGCCCAGTTGGAGTTAATATCTTTGCTTTATATCCCTACTGCACTTTCTCAGTCCCTTTGTTAGAACACTTAGAGCAGCCTGCTAATATTAAGATTGTTTGTACACGCCTGTCTCTCCATTGAATTAGAGACCCCTAAAGGCACTGGCTGCTCTTATGATCTTCTGATCTCCCACTGTGCCTAGCATTGTGCCCAGCATGGCATAAGGACTCAGTGAATATTCATTGACTTGAACAAAATCCCATGTTTGCTGCTTGACTCAATTTAAATTTCAGAAATTATTTCAATTTCTTTTCTGTTGACACTTTCTATATAGTAGCAGCAATCAGCTTACATTGCACCAGCACTCAATTGAATTTGCTATTTTGTGCTTGTCAAAAAATATATGGAAAAAAACACAGACAAATTTTCAAAAGGAAATCAAAAAGAAATGATCACAATAAGATTAATCTATACAAGTAGAAGAAATATCAAGAATACAAGAATTTTTTTGTTATGTGGACATGCATGAGAATCTCTTAACTTTAACCATGGCTAAAGTACATGGAATTATACTCCAATAAGTATAAATGGGTCTATGTAGATCAGTCTATGCAGTCAGACAGGTCACGTTAATTACAAAGTATACAGAAGATGAATGTATATGTAAATCAGAACATTAACTTTTAGTCTCTAATTTATCTTTAACTCATTGGAAGTCAACCTGTTTTGCCAATTGACTGATCTATAATATGAACGGCAACACATGTACTCTATGATTTTAAGGTGGTTAGGAGCATACACTGTACAAATGTGGTGGTCCAGATTTTTAGTTTTGCATTGCCAAAACGATTTTGAGAAAAAAATTAACATTCCTATAATTTTGTTTTTACAACTATAAAATGTGGGTTATAGCAATACTATTTCACGTAATGTATGTGTCATGTAACTATGATAACTTAAAATAAAGTTCACTAAGTAATAAGCATTTCAAGAAATTTAACTATTATTTATCTTTTTATAGTTTTATATTGCTGGATTATTTTGGAAATCAAAGAAGATAGTTCATATCAGATAATCTATATCAGGTATTATATAAGAGATAAACATTTGAAATCATTTAAATAGGAAGACAATTGTCAATGAAATATTTATATGTTACTCATAATTTTTTTATTCTTCATTTTATGTTTTTGCTTGGGCAACACAGTTTATTTATTTGTTCCAGGATCTTCTGGCACTTGCTACATAATCTAGGATGGGATTTTTGACATGAATGTCTACCTAATTTAGCCTCCTATGTACTATGGTCGTAAGTGTATGCTACCATTCCTAGTCTATTTTTTTCTCTTGCAAGAAAATCTCCCTCTCCTCTAAATTTCCTCTCTCATTCTCTCTCTCTCACATGCTTTGGCCATAAAATACATATTGAGAACATAGACTTAAGAATGAGCAAAAGGACTTTGAAATTGAATGCTAACATTGTGACCAGGACTAACATATGAGCACATGATAGTAATTTTTTTATCCATGGCTTATAACTGGAACAGATGATACTATAAACACAATACCTGCTGTTTCCCAAAATTATATGGATTCCAATTTACCTCATTTCTTCTAAAATTTGCGGTGACTTGGGGACCATGTGGATAGGTCAGAATTAGGAAAAGTTCATCTGTAAAATGTGGTTGAACCCCAGCTCGTTATAATCCTTAATAGAAATATGGTAGATAGCTTCTCTCTTAATCAAAAGAAAACTCAAGTATCAGTAGATCGCATTGGTAGGCCCAATGAGGCAGTCCTCCAGAGGAAAAATATCTTGGTGGTTACAGTAAAAATGCTCTGCTTATACTCTGTCAACTGGTATACTTGAGAGAAGAATATTTCCAGCAAGAAGATAGGAGGCAATTCTGGAAAAGATTGTTATGTCCTGTTGCTTAACAAGGCATGAGCTACCAGGTACATTTGTACTGTGGCGTATGGGTCCAGTTATTTCTCCTCTTCCCTTCTCTTATCACACAGCTCTTCTCAATATTTATCTAGAATCTGAGAGCCACTGTCAAATCATGTTTTGCCTTCATGTTGCCAATTTGCCAGTATGTTGTTACAGTTTGCTGAATGTTGCTCATAAATTCACAACCAAAAGGCTTTAAGGGACAAGGGATTTTATTCTGCTTTATGATTGTTCAGTCACATCTTTTAGTCCAATTTGACAGGAAAGCTCATACAAACACCAAGGATCAAAGGGAATGAATACATAAAATTTGTTGCAGTCCGCCTGCATAGTTGCTGATAAATGACCATCAAAGGGCTTAAGAGAATAAGGGATTTAATTTCTTACCAAGAGTCCAGTTACAGTCTGGAGTCCTGCTTGAAGGGAGATCATGCACCAACACCAGGCCTGGCCAGACCATCTCTATGTAATGGCTGAGAGAGGGATGATCCTTACTTGCCAGACCAGCATATCTGGCCACCTGTACTGGCCAGACCATCTCTACGTAATAATTGAGCATGCCAACTCTCTCAACCAGCTCTCTGGATTTTATTCCAGGCCTCGTTCCACCCACCTGTGCCTTCCTCATCAGCCAGATAATCTCCTGCAGATTTGCTCTGGGCTTAACCCAATCACTAATTCTCCACAAATGTGCCCAGAGCTCAAACCCTCAACTATAAAGTTAACACCTGTATCTAACTATGACAATATCCAATGCTGAGAGAGGGACAATCATCATTTGTGCCAGACTAGCATGCCTGGCCAACTATATAGAAGAATGTCAGCTTCCTTAACCAGCTCCATCTACCTAATCCACCTGCCCAGGGACGCATCCAACTCATCATGGGCTGGGACTTCCCCATCAGTGGGATGATCTCCTACTTGCTGGTTCACGGTTTAACTCAACCATGAATTCTTCAAAACTGTGCCAAGTCTGAACCTGCAATTATCAGTCTGAAACCTACATGTAATTGTAAACGGACTTGAGGTTAGATCGAGGGAAACAATAGATAACAAAATGGAGACTTTGAAGAAAAAAATAGCATCTCAACCTAAATCATCAAGATACTATTAAATTTCCATTTTATGTATTGGAATATATGTTTTACACAATGAAATGCAAAAAATAGCAAAGTACAAGCTATTGCATGAGAAGATTTAATATTACAGAGTGCATTTTCTCTGTCAATTAACATGAGAAAATCCAAGAATTATCTCAAAACACAATATGTGAAAGACTGAAAACTATGAATGCAGTAACAAGTGACTTTGATTAAAATATGCATGATGCTTTTTGTACAAATAACAGAAGTCCCACGAGATGAAAAGTGAATGAATAAAAAGAAGCAGGTAATAATAGAAAATACTTGGAAAACAATTTTTAAGTAATATTGTTTTTCATTCATTAAAGGTTTATTCAAATATGTCTGTATGATTTTTTATATCACCATATAAATTGGGAAAGTTAGCAGGCTACATAAAGGTTTTAAAGGTATTTAAATTTCATAAGCCATTTATAAGAAAATATACATATAAAATTGTATATTATGTCATATCAAGAGCATGAAAGAACTGATATCTGTATAAAGTTTCATCCAAGATGTCCTAAATGTTTACCATGAATCAAAAAGAGTGAAACCATGTCTGCATTCAATATTTGAGGAAAATAATTTAAAACTCTTCTTCAACAAAGTTATATTCGAAGAAAAGTTGAAACGTTTCTATCTTCTATCTACCTGTCTGTCTGTATATCTATCTATATATCTTCTGTTGTATATATCTATAATATTCAAATTATAAATATAGAAAACAATGAAAAAAGAATAAAACTATTCACACAAGTTTAATGTGATTAACATAAAGGGACTATATATATTTGTATGTAATATATATATTGTATGTATACGATAAAGAAAACTCATGTAATATCACTCAATTTTATAAAGCAAACCAAAAGAAAATTTGCTAAATCAAATAGTATGGACTTACATGGTAGGATGAAATATCAAAGTGGTCTAATTTTTAAGTAAACCATGTAAACTGCCGTCACAGACAAAGATAATTCTTAAATAACACTGAAGTTAATATAAAGTCTTAACATTGAAGGAAAGTGCTAAAGGAGAGTCAGTTGATCTCACTGATATTGAACTTATGATACCAATGCTTTGTTCAGCTCCATTTGGAATTGAAATAAAAATAGGAAATAAATCAGTATCTGGAAACTGATAATAACCTTCCAATTCCAGCATGTGATTCAATCAGATTAGCTTTTTCTACTTAGGGTTGAAATATATTTTGTGGCCTCTTTGTAAGGACTTTCCCATTTGTTTCCACTGATATGAATGTTGTCTTGAGATATTTAAATAGTTTATCCTTTAGGATTCAGGTGTCTGAGTTAAATGTTACTTACTACAGAAGATGTCCCTGGATCCCAGTTTGAACTTTCTACTTTCTGTTCTCCATTTTTCTCTATTACCATCAAACATTTATTTTTATACTATTATGCAGTTATCCAGTATTTTTTTTTTTTTGCTTTTTCATGCTAGAATATAAACATGACGAGAATGGAGACTTTCACTCCTCTATTCTCAGTATGACTAGAGGACAGGAAATTTCATGGCATGAAATATACATTCAAAAGTCCTAAAATAAGTCACAATATTTATGTGAGAATCTAAAATGGAACAAAGGCAGCATTTCAGTGTGGGAGGAAAGGATGGTTAAACTAAATAGAGCTGGCGCAACTGGCTACCCATCTGGAAGAAAATGAAGTTGAAGCTGATCTCACATTGGAGAAAAAAATAAATTCCAGATGGTTTAGAGCTTCAATGTGAAAATAAATGATTAAATAATTAAAAGTATCACAAGACATTCCAAACTTAAGGGTAACTTCATCATCAAGAAAGAAAAATAAAAATTAAATATGCTTTTCTACAAAGTTAACTTAGAATATATGCTATTCTACAAAAATTAGAAACATGTTATTTGTATGTGTGAAAATATGCATGCATTAACATATGTTTTAAAAATAGTTATTAATTTTATGGTAGGGGAAATGAAAAATAGTAGACAGTGCCAAAAGAAAATTCTAAAAAATTATAATTTATTACATAATCTGGAGATTATGTATTTCTTAATACTGCGTATATTAATTGACAATATGTTAAAATTATGAGACAATCTCGTTATTTCAAAATTGAATGTACCTGTCACCTCTTGTTCTTGAAAGGCTTAAAATTCACTAGGAAATTAAAAAGAGAACATAAATGACAGACCCTCATTGAACTCCACCTTAGAGCAGTTTTAGATGTGCTGTGGTATTGAAAAAAAAAAAAACAGAATTAGTTTGACATAACTTACCCTTCCATCTACATTCATCACGGAGGTAATGAGTGAAGTATTTGTAAGAAACAAAGAAGATATAAAGAGGCAGTGAGACAAAAATCACAAATATTTTGGGTTCTTCCATTTCTT
Source organism: Typhlomys cinereus (assembly GCA_023101885.1). Lineage (NCBI taxonomy): Eukaryota > Metazoa > Chordata > Mammalia > Rodentia > Platacanthomyidae > Typhlomys > Typhlomys cinereus. The sequence goes on along the minus strand of JALPQD010000130.1, from coordinate 4,156,949 downwards.
CATTTCATATAATATAGTACAATAAAATTACTGTAAGTGTTGAATGACATGTAACACTACATTTTTATATTGTGCTTTCTTCTGCTTTAACTAAAGCAAAAATGTTATGCTCTTATGTTAAAATATCATCAGTCATTCTCATATTTTATTAGCATTCCTGAAAACTTTGATGAACTTGAATCAGTTTGTACTCCTGAGAAACTCTTACCACAATTGAGCTAAGAAACAGACCTGTTAACTACCCTTACTATGCAAGCTCATGGATTTCACTATAATATGTTTGTGTGTATGTTTGTGCATATATGTCTGTGTTGTGTGTATGTGTGCATGTTCATGTATGCATGTGTGCATGCATATATAAGTGTGAGTGTGTATATGTGTGAATGTATGTGTGTGTAACCTTGTGACGTATGCTTGTGTGTGTATTTCTGTATACATTTTGTGTGCATGTGTGCTATGTGTGAATATGTGTGTGTATGCTCATGTGGCTATGTTTGTATGTGTACATGCATGCCTGAATATATGTGTGCATGTGTGTGTGTATATGTGACTGTGCTTGTGTATGTATGATTGTACTTTGTTCTGCTTCCCTCCCACACTGCTCTTCTCCCCCACCCCTACTTCCCTCTTGTAGGTCCTCTATTTCCCCCAATCAGGTCAACTCCTACCTTCATGTCCTCACATATTTTCATGCTATGCATATGATCATAAAGAACATAAAGCATTCCAGAAATCAAGAAGGACAACATCTTTTTGTATACTCCCCAAGGCAAAATTCCTGGAATCAAAGAGGGTGGGGCAGAAGAAATTTGAAGATCTTTGATACCTACTGCCAATTCCTGCTAGCTGAATAAACTGTTTGCAATACATTGCCAAAGGTTGCCAACTTCCAGTTGATGCAATCAATCATTATGACCTTCATACAAAATATATTTAGTAAAGATGTCTACCAATAACACACGTGTGTTTTTTCTTTAATTCATTTTTTTTTGTCTGTAGATGAGACCTGAGAGAAGCTAATTTCTCATGAAACAGAGAAGATAGTTAGTATTTAGTAACTTGGATTTATTCTATATCAAATACCATTCTACACTAGATGTTTAATTTACCACACATCTAGGAGCTGCCACAAACCTGTACTTGACCCACAAACTTTTCCATGCATAAAAGGTTAAAGTTTATATGTTACTTTCCTTTGCATGGCTTTATGACCAACAAAATTTTTATCAATCTGAAATGTGTTTGCATTTGTCCATTTTTCCCTTAATTTCTCCCATTGAATAAATGTAGAGGACCTAATTTTTTTTCATGATAATATTAAAAACCTTCAAAATGTGATTTACATTTGAAAAGGGAAGGAAGGAAAGGCATTGGATATGCTTTAAGAGAACATTATGAAAGTGTTTGAAGCTTTCAAAGGTGATTTCTCCTCCTCCTCCTCAGTAATTTCCAACAAAAGCTCAATTTAGTATTTCTCCAAGCTAGTGTCCCTTTAATTTCATAGGCTCTCAGTCTGTCTTCTTTGCTTATATTCCAACGAAGCACAACAGACGATGAGGCTGCACTGATCTGAAATTGCTCCTTCTCTTGCTCCCTTCCCTCCTCCTCAGAACTAGGAACCTATCCAGAAATGTCACTCTTTCCAATGATGGAATCATACTAGCTCTGTGCACATTGACAGGTCCTGTTTGGTTAATATGTAAATTGAAATGCCTCTTGGATTTGAGATGCATTCACATTATGGAGATTAAGAAAAGCAAAAATAAAAAAGAATAAAAAAAGGAGGAAAAGAAGAAAGGAAGACAGGAAGAAGGAAGGGTGGGAAAGAAGGAAGGAACAGAAAAAGGCAGTGGAAGAAATTAGCATGAGTAGTAATTAACTTCTCAACTTCTGTTCAGTATATAGCAACAAAATATGAATAAAGATTATTCAGGAAATCACTAAACTGCTTATTCTAGAGGAACAGATTGTTTTAAAGGTTTGTTCCAGTAGAAGCCTTGGGAATGCAAAGAGTAGCTATCTGACAGATGTTTGGCACTGTGAAGATAGAAGACCTACAACAATAATAAAACAGATTATCATTTCCTATTTTCTATGAAATATACTTATCTGAAGTTTAACTGTATCCACCAGCAAGCATCATTTAGAGCTCACAAAGCCTGATCAACAGGCAAGTTCATTTTTACTAAGTTACTCCACCTTGCATGTGGTCAAACTGACATATTCCTTCTAGTCAAAAATGAGTTGGGTCGTATTACAGCCTGATATGGATTTTGCAAATATAAGTCCATTTCTTCTTCCTCCTCTTTCACCTCTTTCTCCTGTTCCTCCTCTTCCTCCTCTTCCTCCTCCTTTTCTTCTTCTTCCTCCTCTTCTTCCTCTTCTTCCTCTTCTTCATCTTCTTCCTCTCCCTCTTCTTCCTCCCTCTCCTCCTTCTCCCCCTTCTCCTCCCCCCTCCTCCTCCTCCCCCCTTCTCCTCCTCTTCCTCCTCCCCCTTCTCCTCCTCTTCCTTCACCTTCTCCTTCTCCTTCCTCCTCGTCCTCCTCCTCCTCCTCCCCCCTCCTCTTCCTACTCCCCCCGTTCTCCTCCTCCTCCTCCCCTTTCCTCTTCCTACTCCCGCCCCATTCTCTCCTCCTCCTCCTCCTTCCCCCTTCTCCTCCTCTTCCTCCTCCCCCTTCTCCTCCTCTTCCTCCCTCTTCTCCTCCTCCTCCTCCTCCCCCCCTTCTCCTCCTCCTTCCCCTCTTCCTCTCGTCCTCCTCCTCCTCCTGCCCCCCCTTCTCTTTCCCCCCTCCTTTTCCTACTCCCCCCCGTTCTCCTCCTACTTCTACTCCCCCCTTTCTCCTCCTCCTCTCTCCCCCACCCATCCTCCTCTACCTCCTCCTCCTCCTCCTCCCCTCCTCCTCCTCTTCTTGTTCATTACACCCCCATAAAAATTTTGTGGACTTACCCATTTTTTATTCCTCCATTAGCCATTAACTATAATTGTCATCTTTGCTGAATAAAGGTAAATTCAAAAGAAGATGGAAGCAAAGAGGCAAAGGTATATCCTGCTTGTTTTCAAACACAGAAAACAGTTTGACAAATTGAAGATTGATAGTTTAGATACCTAGTTTAGCAGGAGTCTAGGGTCATGACGGTGGAAAACTGGAAAATCCTAGTGATAGTTATATTACTTACCCACTTTCTAATCTTTTGTTGCCTAGGATTGACCTAAGAATAATTAGAAGACTCACTATATAAGCTCAGATAATTTGGTGGATAACTTGCTGGCTTGCAAACCTCAAAATTTGATTTTAACCCAAAGAAATAGACATGTTGTAAGAAGAGAGCTGACTTTCCAAAGTTATTCTACTTTCATATGATTGCCATGGATTGTGTGATTTCTCCCTCCCTCACCTTTCCCCTTTCTTTCATAAATAAAGAAATAACTTTTTAAACATCTCTTTTATTTATTTATTTATTCTATTGTGCGTGTGCGTGCGCACGCATGTGTGTGTGTGTGTTGTGTTTGTGTGTGTGTGTGTGTAGAACCACGGGTGAATTCGGGAACCACCATGGACGCCTCCACCTCCTTGTTTACTCTGCCCCGGGATTCACAGACTCTGCCCTACCAGGACCAGAAACGCAGGCTGCCCCCGCTTCCGCCCGGCGTCTATACGTGGTGTCTAGGATCCAAACTCAGGACCTTCCACCTGCAAGGCAGAGGCTTAACCCCTGAGCCACCTCTCCAGCCCCCCAAGAAATAATTTTTTAAATGCTTCACTCCAGTTTTACTTGATGGACATCCTAGAGGTTTTGGATGTCCAAAATGCATAATACTTATCTGATTTGTTTTCAGAATAGTTATCAACTTCTTCCAGTGGGACATACATAGATAAATGTAAGAAGGTACCTATGAAAACAGTTTGGGAGAAGTCCCTAAAACAACCCAACCCTCCAAAGTAATTGCTCCCTGACATACAGAATTTTTGGAATTATCTCTGTATTAAACTAACCTCATTTTCTCCTATATTAAGTTTACTAGACCAGAAAAAGTTAGTAGATAAGATGTGTCTGGACCAGAGAAAGACATTTGTCAAATGTCTTTCCTTATATCCATGTGGAAAAGGTTAGTGTAATTAGAAGAATCTAGTGACTGGTTGAATGATTTTATCCAAATGAATTCATACAAAAATAGAGCTACATTTCTAGTTGGGTGCCTTGGGAGAAGGTAAGGAATGAATTCATCTTTGTCTTTTCAATTTAAACTCACAATGAAGACAATGCTTTATATAAAAATTATAAGAATTGCTTATGCTTTCCTTTGTCTGATAAGAAAAGATTGTCTCCCCCCTTTCACACAAACACATACACATACATTCTTTGAGAAAGCCCTTTTTCATTTGATTCTGAGAGCATGATATTATTATTTAATTCCTTTTCATCTTGTCAATAAAAATAAACATCTGGCCAATTAGTCCATCCAACATCTCTGAATCCAGAAATTAGTGAGACCACACTGTACTTCGAAGCCTGCTCTGTATTATGAGCCATTTTCATGATTTACCAAAGCTGAGATTACTCGCCTCGACTTTTCACAGAATTCTTTTCATTTACTCAAGGTCATCCATTTAAAATTTCTGAACGTAGATTCACATCCTGTGACATTTTGTTTCCCAAGCTCTTCAACCCAGGGTCAGTGTTTCCATTAGGCACAGGAGGCACAAAGGCACTTTGAGGGGACCACAGAAATGTTTTGATTTTCATTTTTCCTTAAGCAATGAAAGTAAGTAGGCTCAACCCTGGGTGACGAATTCAGTCTGGATTGTCTCCATCTTTAGGCCAAAAGGGCCATAAATATATGGAAGAGATTTTCGTGGTACAAGGAACTCATCCTGGCAAAGAACTTGAGATATACAGAGGGTGTCCCGTGGCCTGCGCACATTGCTGACCCTTCTTCCTTACAGAGGGAACATAGAAAAGGAAGAAGTTATCTGATGAATATGGACAACGGTGAGAAACCCGAAGCAGTAGTAATATATGGAGCAAAAAAGGTGAAAAAGTATGTTTGCATGAGAGAAGGGACTTCTAATATTAAACCAGAGATGCCATTCTTAAGATGCTCTCTACTTTCTTCCATGACACGAGCCCTTTCCCTGTCCTTGAACTTGCTGACTAAGCTGGGTTGGCTGCTCAGTGAACCAGCAGGCACCCAGATCACAAGCACATGTCTTCACAATTGCCTTTTCTGCTTGGATTCGAGGGATAAAACTCAAGTCCTAAGGAAAATAACCTGCCTCTCCAGTCTCTAGTCTTTACTTTTTAATGCAATATATCCTTTTCACTGTTTTCTCAAGAAAAAAGATAAAACAGAAAAGCTTCCACTCAAGAACTGTGCTAACTTATTCCAGGATTGTTAGATAGTAATGAGATCATAGCAGTCATTACAACTCATAAAAAAAAAATACTCCGTTTTGAGCTGTCTATGGTGTTACAGAGTTGGCAAAATTCTTTTGAAAAGCATGTTCATTCAAACTTTATAATGATACTGGCAAAAAGGAAGGATAGATTTTATTACCCCCAATTTAGATAGGAGAAAATAGAGGCCTAAAAGAGTGAGCCAACTTCCTAATATTGCATGCGCTTGGGCTGAGCCTCAAATCCAGGTCTTCAGCATCCATGTGCTTGTTGAAAATACATCAAATTTAAAAGTTTCTGCAGTCATTGACTCAAATGACAAGTGAGGCATGCATAAAGGCACACCCCAATGACTCAAACTTCATGTCTAAGAGAACATATGCTGTGTTCAGGCCCACCATTTAAATCCATTCAGCCACTGTTGAATAGGAACTTTATGCAAAACAAATTGTGCAATTCTGCCAAAAAAAAAAAATGGGAACAATTAAATCACAAATCTTGCCTAGAACTTTGTAATTCAGAGCTTTCCAATCTGGTAGAGGAAATATGTATATTGACAGGTAATCTGCAGTGAAAGCTTGCTGGAGAGAGGGTAGCAGCCACGCCTGTGGAAATCAGAGTTACCTCTTCCTGAAAGGCTGGTGAGTGATTATTATAGATGAACATTGTTAGGGCTTGGCCACTGAGGTCAACGTGAATGACCAGAGAAAGAAGACAAAGGACAGATTCAAGGAATCCTAAGAAAAGGTGTGCCAGTATCTAACTTGCTTGGAGATGATCAAAGATGTCACCTTCATTTTGTGTGATGATCAGCTAATCACAGGTATGACCAGCTTCCTTTCAAGTGTTAGGTTTTGTAAGCTACAGAAGTAAGTTGATGTCATGCTGATATTCTTCCATTGACCTGACCAGTTCTTGAGGGATCTGATGTTTCTATTCTGGGATCACAAACTGTATTTTACAATGTCTTTCCCATTGTGACTCAGCAAAGAAGCAGGACACCCCATCCCACCCCCAGTGTGAACATCCCAGTTACCATCAGTTCAAATCAGTGGAAGTAAAGATCTGTTCCTTACCTCTACTTGCTTCTAGATAAGATCCTACAGATTATCAAGGATGAGCATTGCTCCTACAGAACATGTGGCTTTGGTATATTATTTGTTCCTCAGAGCACTTCACAACTAAGAAGTTTCAAGTAGCTTTAAAATCCCTCATAATGTTTAACAATGTTGAATCTCTGAGTTGATCTGTGGATACAGAATAGTGTGATAAAGATAAGAACAGCCGCGATCTCACCTGAGTTCTGCAGAATGACCTTTGTGAAGCTCTTGCTTGCAAGCATCTGGTGTCATCATTTACTAACCATAGCAAACTAAAGCTCTTGGACTTGCTAATTTCCTAAAAGAAGGATTCCAAGAGTATCCAATACAAAAATTTGGTTACAGATCCAATACAAAAAAAAATTGTTGGCACATTCAGAATAAATGACCAATCATTTCAAAAGAAAAATGGTTATACCCCATTTGTTCTGTTGACCCAATGGGAAAAAGTGTTAAGGGACAGAGGCAAAGAAATCAGTCTTTGAGGTATTTTGTCCGGATCAAAGTTTAAAAATGCATCTGTGCCTCTGCTCTGTGTTTGGAGCCAATTCTCTTGCTAGCTTTCTCCTCTGTCTCTTTCTTTTTCCCTTGTGAATTGCTTGAGATATTATGAATACCTCTAGACACTGAAATCAGACATATTTTTGAAATTTGTATTTTTATCTAAAGTTTCTCACTTTGTCACCACCCACTCAACCTGGATTAAACTGTTTCCCCCCTATTCATTACGTGGAACTAGTAATTTGTGTTCATAAAATCGTATGGATTAAATAAGATGCATTGTTTATTGACCTAGAATAGCACTGTCCTTCCCTCCCCCATAAAATCCAACAAGATTTATATTGAACATTTATCACCTTTATTTCTTGGAGTAACTCAGTAGAACAACTTTAAGAATCAGACTGAATACATGGCCTTGGCATCTGCTTAATATCTCCTGAGCTCCGCTGCTCCAGGAGATTTCTCTTGCAAATGATGCCATTGTGTGGAATGAGGTTATGCACATAGAATAGGTTGTGTATGATAAAGATTACATGTTCATTTGCATGGTCATTGATGGTTTGCTTATTGTCATAGTTAGGCACAGGTGTCAACTTGATCATTGAGGGTTTTGAGCTCTAGGCACATTTGTGAGAATTAGTGGTTGGGTTAAGCTCAGCGCAAACCTGCAGGAGATTGTCTGGCTGATGGGGAAGGCCCAGGTGGATGGACTAGGCCTGAAATAAAAACCAGAGAGCTGGTTGAGAGAGTCGGCATGCTTGTGTACACTTGGCCAGACCAAGTCTGGTCTGGCAAGTAAGGATCATCCCTCTCTCAGCCATTACGTAGAGATGGTGTGACCAGTTTCGTTGGCCTGGTATTGATACACACTTTCCCATCAAGCTGGACTACGGAGTGTAACTGGACTATCATAAGAAAATAAATTATATGTTCCCTTAAGTCCTTTGATGGTTATTTATCAGCAACCATTCAGGTGAACTGCAATCATGCACACCTTGCATTATCAATAATTACACCCTAGAAGATATATTCTGAGCCCTGGTGAGGTACTAGCTTCTTTGCTGGGTGCTGGACACAGACCAATTACATTTTATCCACTGATACTCGGTACAAAATACTTCTCTAGGGAGGAAGGGAGGGGACCGGTGCACCTGTTAAGTTTGTATGAGCGGAAATATATAAAAAATTATTAAATCAGTATTTTTTTAAATTACATAAAATTACATTCTATTTTATTAATTATATTATTCTATTGATATATAAAATATTATAAAATAAATAGTTTATTAAGTAAAAAAACTGGACACAGTTGCTTCTAATGAAACAATCAAAAATATGACAACGAGATGATTAGTTAGTTCAGCAGCTGCAGTTGGATTAAAACAGAATGAGACCACGTGTATGTCTCTGGAAGGTGGATTGTATTCAACCTTAGAATTTTCCGAGGAGTTTTGAAAAGCCACAATCTCTAAGCCTATTCATACAGCAGTGAAAAGACAAAAAGGGGTGGAATCCACATATCAAAGTTTTCGAAGCTCACCGGAGCCATTTCATTATACAGATCTCTAAGGGAACTGTTGGAGTGACATATGGTAGCACCTTAGTATATGGAGCAGAAGCCTTCAGTGTTCTGGATTCAGTAGACACCTGAGAGGAAGGACTTGATAGAGACAGTGCATGTGCACTTGAAGACCATTAGTCTTCAAGGGTAAGAGAACAATGGCCATATTTGAACTTTACAAGAATCTCTTCAAATAAAACTGAATGCTGAGTTCTAGGGAGACAGCAGTGAAAGATAAGACTCAATCTTGTAATGATTACATAAGAAAATGTATAATCAATTGATCGATCCTAGGAGAATGCATTCTAGATATATCTTGAGAGCATGGGGAGTTTTAAGTCCTCTGGGCTTCCTTCAGACAAGTCTTGGATGATGATATTTACAAAGACACTGAGATTATTTTTCCAAGGACCTCAGTAACCAGTTCATATAGGATATTTAGTCCTTTGGTACAACAAGGAGTCATAAAGAACAGTGGAGTGGCTAAGGGAGGCAAATTGTTATTTGGAGGTCAGCTTGAGTGACATAGTATTTTCTAGGCTAAGTTACATAATAGAGCAAGATCTTAACTTCTGAAAGTAACCCCTTCCCAGTACAAACATTCAGAGAGTAGGGATCAGTCACATGAGCTTAGCGACATCAGCTTTCAGAAAACCTCTGGGTCTCCTGTCTTTCTCATCCCTTATTTCAATTTCCTTTGGCCATTTGTTCTATTTGCCTCGCAAAAGTTTAGTGCCTACAATTCTGTCTTTTATTCCAGTAAATTAATAGTACCCCTATTCAAAATAAACTGAAACATACCACTGAATCTTAACTGGTGTCAGATTTGCTGCAAATCTGAACTAACGCTCACTGAGAAATGGAAGGAATTATCTGCTGTGAAGAAAGAGTTGTTAGGCTCAGCAAGTCCTGAGTTTGACTGTGGGTAGGGATGTGATCACTTCCTGAACAGATGCATAAAAGCAGACCCCTGTTACAGCACCACCAGGCAGGAAGAGGACAGATCAGCTCATTAAGTAGTAGCTGAGGCAGCTAAGGTCCACGGTGACGTGTGCCTGCTCCACTGGACACTTCTCACAAGGAAGTAGGGAGATGAATGACCTGCTCTGACCCCAGCGAAGAAACACACACTCCATGATGGGACAGGCAGCTGCTTCCAACCTCCCACTCCCTGCTTCTTTTGGGCAATGAGCCTATAAGCAAGAGAACAGTTTTTGTGCGACTCAACAGTGACACCCAGTGACTCTCTCTGTCAATCCCAGGTGGCTGTTCCCAGCAGATCTTCTGAATACATTTCAGTCTCCATTAACTTGAACTGTAACAGCAGCAGTGATCGTGTCAAATTCAGTCCTAAAGGAGGAAAACACAATAAATCCCAGTTTGCGTTTGCCTAATCATCTAACTGTTGAAGCATATTCTTCTCCCCCGTTGGCCATGTCTCATATCAAACAGAGCAACACACTGTAGTTTTATACTTCCTTGAATTTGGAATCCCAAGGAAGTGCTTATCTCTTTCAAATCCTTGGGCTACATTTCATGTGATCATATTGCATATCAATGTAAAACATGCAAATTACACACACACACACATGCGCGCACATGCACATACAGATGTACGTGTATATCTAGTTTAGCATTAAATGTTAACAATGAAAGAAAGACACAAAGCTAGGAAAAAAAGAAGCTCATATCATTATTCACTGGCTCAGGGAATATGGACATGGTGAGAATAACTGTATGTATTATAACTAGAGAAAAGTCACCAACATACTTTATGGCATTAAAAAATCACATATTATACCAGGAGGATCTGAAGACTTTTAACTTGATTAGGAAGTAGAGAAAGGAAGATTTGAATGGATAAGTACCAAGAAGAGGATTTTACTAGGGTTACTGAGTCTCAAAGGGAAGAAATGGAGGAAACAAATGGAAATCATGAGAAACTACTTTCCATTCAATGTGAAGAAATACTAATGATTAAGTCAGCTGGAAAATGAAAGAATCTCAGGAGACAGAGAATGCTAGATCTTCAAAGAACATAACCTAGGTACATCTGTTATGAAAATTCTAGCTTGGGGTACAAAAGCACAGATGGACTGGGTATAGAATATTTCTTTATCAATTTTAGTAAATTAAAAAGAGCAAGGATTGGGGGAGTTGAGAATAGAACCTAGGAAATTGTCTGAACTCTTTCTCTAGCCATTACCACTTAAAAATCATATTAAAATCTACTTCCTTCCCTCACCAGACTATTTTTCTCTGTTTCTCAACTGTAGTGACAAGAAAATTCTTCCCCCAACAAAGATCATATACGAACCCTATTTCTTGGTTTTTTTTTTTTTCTTTACCTTTTGCTTTATGGTTTCTTCCTGGAACACAGATGATTCAGGATAAGAACCAAATGATGCTTGTTGCAGGTAATGATGACTAATGAGAAGAACATTACATTATAAAAATGTCTTTTCCCAGATTGTTCAATATATGGAATGATTCACAGACAAGAAGTTCAGAAAGAAGTCCTGTGGAGGGTGAGAGGAGAATACAATAAACCTATACTATAGTCTGAGTATTTGTGTCCCGGAAAAACTCATGTTAAAATCCTACCCCTTTTGTGGTAGTGTTAAGAGATAAAAACTGTTGCAAGATGATGAGGTCAGGAAATATCTGCTTTATGAATGGGGTCATTTTCCTAAAAGAAATTTGAGGAAGTTTTTGTTTTTGTTTTTTTTTAAATATGAAGCCACAGAGGCCATAATTTCTGAAGGGGTAAACTTTTCCCAACACCCAATCTGCTACACCTTGCTTCTTGACACATAACTTCCATATTATTAGAATTGACTTTCTGAGTCTAGCGTGGACTAAAGGCACTAGAATCCTTGGAGGCTAGGAACTGACAGTCACAGTAATGTTCCTAAACTTAAGGGAAACACAGGAAAGGGTTCTGGGAAATGCACCTCATCGGAGAGGAGGACACAGAGGAGAGTTTGGCATGCACATTAAAGGATGCTCCAGGGATTGGGGGGGCACTGGGGGATGCGGAGGGAGGGAGGACGGTAGGAAGGACCAGGGGAGATGGGGGAGGAGGAGGGAGGGAGGGGATCAGTGTACCTGTTAAGTTTGTATGAGCGGAAATCATAATAATAATAATAAAAAAGAATTCACTTTCTGATGTTGATGAGTTACGAGGTCTAGCATGTGATGCTATAAAAGTTTGAATGCATTAAGCTAGCCTGGGACACTGCAACAAGCCATTTTCTCTTCAGAATAGAATTTACCGATTCTTTAATTGATTCTAAATCACATCAAATATCACCTCCTCTTGTTTAACCAGTCCCATTATTCTTTGCTATGCCTTATTCCAATATGCCAATGGATTATGGATGACAGAGAAAAAGACTGTGAAAGAGAACAATGAAGCAAAAAATGGGTATGACAAATAATCGCGAAACATACAAAGATTATTTTTGGATAATGATTAATTTGTAGCATGTCTTTCAGTGAGAGAAAGTAGAAGAATAAAAAAGGTAAAAAAAATTTAAAAAAAACATCAATAATTCCAGATGCCAACATGTACAGGTTTTGATATCAAAGTATTTGGATAAAAGGATGAGGTCAGAACCAGTGTCACATGACTGCGGAGGATAACAAAGCTCTAGCTCTACCCGGTTAAGTTCAAGGTGAACCAGAAGGTCAGGCAGGAATGCCAACCTGGCCATGAGGCCTGAATGGAGGGTTCACTGGCAAGGTTTCAATTGCAGCAAAAAGCCAGAGCTTGCTTACATGAATTTGGATTGTACCTCATGTCCTCACCAGCAATGTGGAGAAGGATAATTCATTTCCCATTCCAAATCCTTGTTTCCCTCATTTGTAAAAATAAGAGTGTCTACATTTAACCTGATTTAAGTGTACCCAGGACAGAATGCAAAAAGTACTCTAGCATAGTGTCTGAAGTATTTTAAATGTATAATAATAGTCATCAATACCACAGTGAATTCAATAGGAATGGAGAAGAGGCTGGACCACAAACTCATCCAGACACACTCTATAACAGGATTTCTAGATTCAGATCTCACATATGTTTGCTGCATTCTTTGGTCTAGTAAAGCTGATTTGACAAAAATGCCCTTTTGTTGGGTTTTGTTTGGTTTTGTTTGAGAAAAGGTCAATTTATAGCCCAGGCTGTCCTTGAATCTTTTTGGTTTTCCTGCTTGGCTTCCTGGGTCCTGGGATAATAAGTGTGTATCATTATGTCTAGCTAAAGGTTCTAGTTACCAGCTCTCAAACAATGTGAAGACAGGTAATGGGTTCCCTGCTTCCGTGTTGAGCACTTCCTTTTCTTTTCATATTATTTCATCCCGCTGTGTTGCCTGATCTTTGCTATAGCAACCAGACCAACTTGGGAACAGACTAACAAAACCTAATCTCAGCTACATGTTTATTTCTTGCTTCTCCACCTAGATATTAACCTCTATAGTCATGGATCCCCTTCAGGAGCCTTCTGTTCTAGAGATGGCACACAATAGGGAGTGAATCCTTCCAACCCGGGGTTTTTCTTCCTTCCACACTTCCCTTGCCAGACCCCCCAGTTTAGTGCTGTGTGGAATTAAAGAAAAAAAAAAATTACTTTCACAAACTCCTTGTGGCAGACTGATTTTTCAGGTGAAGATACAACACAGGCTGGTGTGAGAGGAGCAAGCATTATACAATGCTTGGAGGGTTATGTAAAAAGTAGAGTCATTGACTTCTTCGAAGCTATACATGTAGACATGTTGTGAAGTGAAGCTCAACATGCAAAATAAGAACAGCTGGGGGTGAGAGAAAAAGACAAAGCTGCCTAGAGAATGGCAAAGAAGAAAGTGCAAGCCATTGAAACATCTTAGCACAGTGAGGTTGACATGCATTGGATATGCCCTGTCAGCAGAGCAGTACACGATACCCACCCTGATAAATGCCAGGTTGCCTTGTTGACACTTGATAAAGGTTCCATTCAGCAGCAGAAAAGCATCCAAGAATAGGGTGAAGAAGCCACCAATGCCTTTACCTCCTTTCTTCTCCAGTGTGTGTCAGAGATAGAGTATGCGTGGGATAAAGAGCAAATAGTGAAGGAAAATTTCGAATTTCCAACATGAATGTGAACATACCTGACTTCTCTATTAACAGTTAAACAGCAAGCCCTGCATGGGTATGCATCCCTTTTTCTTTCTTTGTGCTTTCTAACTCTTTTCTATTTATCTATTAACCAATGGTCTTAGGTGTGCATGCCATAGTGGGTGTAATAACGCTTGTGTTCTTGCGTGCATGCCTGTGTGTATAGATATGCTTATATAATTTAAAAGTGCATAGATGTATGTACACATATGTAGTGTGGTACACATGGAATGTTTTATGTGTGTATGTAAATGTGTATATGTATGCATTCATATTTATCTACTCAATTTTAAAAAATATGTTGTGTGGGTTTGTACAATGTGTGTGTGTGTTGCTTATGTATGTGTTCATTCCTGCATGTGAATGTGAGCTTGTGGGCAAATGTGAAGGTCAGAGGATAACCTTGGGTGTTAGTCTTCAATTTTTATCTTGTTTGAGACAAGGTATATTTGTTCTTTATCTGTTGCACGTGCCAGGCTTGTTGACCTGTGAGCTCAGAGCATGTTCTTTCTCTGCCTTCCATCTCTCCACAGATGTACTGGGATTACATACACTGGTACTACGCGTCTGACTTCTGCCGGGGTTATGTGTCTCCATACTCAGATCTATACACTTACATGGCAAGCGCATTCACACCCACCCTGAGTCATCTTAAAATGTTATTCAAAAATTCTACAATGTTACTCAAAAAGTTACTCAAAAATTTGATAAGACAACCAATAAACTTATAGATAGGAAAATAGTACATCAAACTGCTCTATAGGCAGCTGTTATTTTAAAACTGGATGAGTGAAGGGAAATGCACGTACCAGTGGGGTGGTCTGAAGAGAACGTAATTTGTTTCACTACAGAGGACTGAACTCCCATAGGACTAGACAAGCCAGAGTGAACCGTAAGGTCTGTAGAAGCGTAGAGGCAGAGGAGTGGGATGGAATAGTGAAGGGAAGGAGGGAATGGGAGGGTGGCATGAAGGAAGGAAGCTGGGATGAATACTCAATATGCCTGTAAAAGTAGAAAATTTAATAAAAAATTTGACAATGTTATCAGATCTTATTCCCATTATTTAGTAGTTCCTTACCTATTTTACAACAGGGATTTGGGGGTATGGAACTTCTTATGTGAGCATTTATGTAAACAGTATACATTTGCCACATTTTCTTGCTGCCACAATTTTTTTGCACTGGCATTTGTTTCTGTCTCATATGAGCATATTTTCATGTGCATATTGTGTGTTTGGGTGGGTGTGCATCTGTGCCCTGGCACTCAGATGTGCACGCACATGTGTGCTTGAGCAAGTATTGAGGTTGATGTCAGCAAATTCCCTTATCACTTTCCACCTCACTGTTTGGGACAGGGTCTCTTACTGCAACTGGGTCTCATCAATTTGACTATGCTGACTAGCCAGCAAATGTCGGGGACCTGCTTGTATCTGCATCCCCAGCATGGGTGTTGGAGGAGAATGAACATTAGGGATCCAATCTCAGGTTCTGTTTCCCACACAGCAAGGGCTTCACCAACTGGGCTATATTTCCAACATAGAACATAGTTTTTATTCATATTGATTCAAGTTGTAAATTCTTCTCTGTTGCTGTCTCTGTCTCTTTCTATTTCTCTTTTTGCGTGTGTGTGTGTGTGTGTGTGTGTGTGTGTGTGTGTGTGTGTGTGTGTGTCTCGGAGGGCACCGCATGTCTCTGTGGAGGACCAAGGGTGACTTCAGGAATCATTTTGTATTGCTTTATCTCCTTATTGCTTTGCTCTGGCACTTTCTAGGTTCTGAATTCTAGGGCTGGAATTGCAGGTCAGTGTTGTTTTTACCTGGGTTCTGGGATGAGAACTCAAGTCTTTTTGCTTATGAGAAAGAGGCTTAACCCCTGAGCTATCTCTCCAGCCCTCAGCTGCAAAGTCTTAAAATCATTTCTTTTACTCATCCCAAGGGAAAAAACAGAGGAAAAGGAATAACCCATTTCCTGTGCAAACACTATATATATGCCCAAACTTTGAACAGATGAAGACTGTCTTTGCATTTAGAATGATAATTATTATGGAGCTTGTGTTTGCATTTGACCACTTTCTCCTCAGAGTGGACACACTGACTTGACTTGCAATTGTATAGAAGACATTAATTATCCTGATTGACAGTTGCTCGGATGTGTGCTGCTCAACTGTCCCACAGTTATAAAATACAGTGGTTTTGTCTCATTGAGAACATGGTCATAGTGCTGATCATAAAATTATTCTGACCGAAATTAGGCATATTCTCCTGTAGCCTGCATTGGATAGAGCATGGAGTAAGATTGTCCTTCTTTTACTTGCTTGGCTAATGTTTTGCCTTTTTCACGAGTCATAAGAATGTGGTAAATATCACCTTTCTTTTATCACTAGACCTTACTTTTGTTTTTGGGAACTCTGAAATATACTTCTTTTTTGTAATCAAATACATACATTTATCACAAAATTTGAATACATTTTTCTAAGTACCAAGAGTAAGGACACACACATATGTATATGTATATGTATATATATATATATATGCATATATAGATCTCTAACTTACATGACTTACGTCATGATGTTTGAGGCAGGATAGGTGGGTTTTATAAGAGTTTGCTAGAAAACCATGACTCTCTTAGATTCCCTACCTTTGTATTTGACCCCCTCCATTCCCTGCCTTATATATTATATGATTAACATTCTTGTTTTCTCATTGTCTTATAGTTTGGCTGTGTTGAGTCAATATCTATAGCCCAGTTTACCCTTAGAATCTTTATGTAGCTAAAAATGACACTGACTGTCATGGTTTCAAATATGTCCCCTACAGTCTCATGTATTTGGCAAGGTCATGGCACCTTGAGAGGTAGAGCCTTGCCAGAGGAAGGCAGTCATAAGGGGTGGGTCTTGAAGTTGATTTGTCCCACCCTAAGAGAAGTCTGCCTTTGCAGTGAGCAATCTTGTAGCTCTCAGCTTCCAAGACGTCTGCAGTGACTTAGCCTCCTCCAGTTTTAGCTAGCCAGCCATGCCACCTCTACTTTGAAAGACTGCATCTCTACTCTGGAACCATAAACTGAATAAATCTCCCTTTCTCCTTTAAGTTACTTGACTTTGGGTGCTCTCTCACAGCAATAGTTAAGAGTAACTGTTACACTGTCCATCTCATCTTCCAAAATATTGGGATGGTAGGCATATTCCAGTGTGCTCAGCTATGGCCACTATAGTTTGGACCTTAAGATTTAGATCTGACATTGCAGTTATCAAAATTTCTAAACATGGGGTAAGAACTCCTATTCACAGAAAGGTCCATTTTTCATCTGTTGACAAAGTGTCATCTGTGTAATGGTCATTGGATAAAAAGTTGGCAAGAAGTCAAAAATTATAAAAAATGCCGATTAAAGATATGGACCAAAGGGGAGAAAGAGCCCAGATGAGTGACTTGTCCAAGAACTTGTTTAGAGTCTCAGGAGTCTGCAGCCAGGGTATAGTCAAAATGTCAAGAAGCTGTCACTAACAACATCACTGCTGGATATGATTGGTAGATGGGTACTTTAGTCTCCTTATGCATTGTTAGAAGAATTCTAAGGCACATTCCACAGAGATATTCAGAAAGTGCCAGTCACTTACTGAGTAATCAGTAATTTTACAAATTTTCCTTTCTTAATATCTCTTTTTCTTAACCCACTTGCCAACAATTTCTGGTATTCTGTCCCAAAGGAACTACCTGCTGCCAAGTTGTCTCAGCATTTGCTTTTAACAATAAAAGCGGGCTTAGAAAATGACTCACAGGGTGATTTTCTGAAATTGGAACAATCACTGGTCAGATAGAAACAAAGGACTGATTACTGCTTTTTGAGATGTGGATAGCCATGCCATGTTGTCATATCATAACGGATAAATGTTTTCTTGAGTATGGCAAATCGAAATGAATTATAGATAGATGGAGAAAAAATTGCACACACACACACTGAAACTTAAGAGACATCGGACAACAGTAACTACAGGATCACAAAATTAGGAGTTGGTTGAATTTTATTAAATGTTCTAAGTCCCAGAGTTTGTACATTGAAGTATCTATCTATACATTTCCACTGTCTTTTCAAAGTCAGGTAAACCTCTCAGACATTCAACATTTCAAATCTTTAAGAGGCTGATTCATGAATCAAGGGAGAAGATAGACTGATTCTTTTTCCAAAGTGAAAATTCAGGCTGAGGAGATGGTTCAAGGATTAAAATCTTTGCTTTGAAAACAAACTTGAGTTTGGATCTCCAAACGTGTGGAGCTTCTTGAGGTCTTTCTGATGTTATGGTGAGATGATGATAAGACAGTTCCCATGCAATTCTTGTGTAAGAGAGAGAGAGAGAGAGAGAGAGAGAGAGAGAGAGAGAGAGAGAGAGAGAGAGAGAGAGAGAGAGAATCTGCCATGAAATCTTACATATCACAACTATATCATGTTTAGGAGATATGCATGTCCCACTGCTTTCTCACTTCAGGCTCTAAAAACCTTGCCACCCCATCTTCTGTGATAGAGAAAGAAAAAGCTTTAATCATGAGTAGAGCCCAGGGGATACTGTCTTAGGGAAATCATCATCTGTATTTAACCAGCACATACACAGCTTCCTATTATGAGAACAGAACTGAACACTAATATACTGAGGCTTAACTTATGCTAATGTATCTAGATGGATCCCTGTTTATGTCCTGTGATATCTCTAAATTTGCCAATCCAGTAAACTTGTACACAAAAATTTGCCTAGGTAGATATCTGTGATTTTGTTCCCTCAACCCAAATCTTCCTTTAACATCTTCATGCTTGGGTACTTATCTTGTTTTCAAGACAGTAGAAAAAAGTCAGTTGTTAGGTCAGCAATACCTCATGTATATTCTTGGACTTGATTTGATGTCTGTTATATAATACCAGAACTAGAAGCATATAGTTCATCAGGATAGTAGAGCTCTTTTCATCTCACATGTTCAGTTTCCTGACATAGAAACAATATCACTTCTTTTCTTTCTGTCTCACAAACCACTTTCTTAATTAAATTAGCTTATCTAATATTTAGGAACTTTTAATCCCATCTGTGTATACAAGCATGCTAATGTATGTGAGAAATATGTGTGTCTGTGCATATAGACATGAATATGAACTATGATAAATGCACATATGATAAATAACCTTTTTCTAGGAATCATTTTCTCTGGTTATTGCACTGTTAACACTAGAAATTTCCACATAAAACTTGTAGGCATTCAAGATTTCCATGGCTTCTTCATTTTTCTCTTAAACATAACTAATTAAGATTTCCCCCATTACACCCTCTAAATTCCCCTTGTCAATGTCAGTATTGACATCCATATTGGTAAACCCAATAGTCAGTTAATACTCTTGCACTTCACCTGGTAATCTGGGTGACTTAATCTTCCTTTCAGCTCTTAGAGTCCAAGGTATCATATTGTATGGGTTTCCATCTGATTTCATTTCCAATTTTTCATTTTTTGCTAACTTTGAAACACCAATGGACAGGTTTTCAGGCTTTATTCATCTTTCTCTACATTTTCTTGGCAAACTTATTTCATCTGCAAACTGCATGTTACATCTACTTACTGACAGCTACAAAGTTAATATTCTCAGTCAACAAGCATCGCTAAAAGATATATGTGTTCATTAAGCTGCTTGCAAAATTTGTTTTCTAAATATAGTTGACAGCTCAAATATAGCATGGAGAAAACGTGCACACCTATATATACCCCCTGTGAAAACTTATTTTAGCTGTAGTTTTCACATCTTAATCAAAGACAGATTCATTCTTAATACAAAATATTCAAGTACTTGTTTACCCTTTTCAATTTTAGATGGCACAACTTATCTATGAGGAATTCACATGGAAACTGCTTTCAAAATATGTTTAAATCTTACTATTAATTTCTATATTACAGTCTCGCTATCTTTAGTAGTCTACTTATTCTTTTAGAATTTTTATGGAAGCCTGAAACTTGGGTATTGACTTAAAAGTACCTTTGTAGCAAAAATAAATATGTATATCTTTCTTCTGCTAATGATGATTGCAAAGTTCAGAAAAATACATGACAAAAGTTAAAGTAAAATAGACAAATTAGAAAATACTTGATTCTTTGAAGAAAGAATCAATATGCTGACTGTTACCTGAAACTGCAGATACTTACTATGTGGGACAATGACTGTGCCACATATTATACAGCAACTGATAAAAGCAGAAAGCAAAAATTGTATTGACCACAGATCAACTATTGAACTTTGTGAATGTCAGTCATTGGACATCAAAGGGAGAGGGTCAGAACAAAGAAAATAAACAGAGAGAATCCCAGAATAGAGCTATTCATCTTTAGCTCTCCATCTCAAGTGTGTATATGTTGGGAGAATGCAAAGTTACACAGAGTGGAGACAGCATGTGCAAGGCCCTCGCGCTAGAGCTAAGATTTTGGCTGCTACCCATTGCTGTGAATATAGGCATTAAAGTTTAGTGTTGAAAGCACACAGTGCCCTCTTGTACACACTGTATTTCCCATATAGACCCTAGAGGAGTCTATAAGGGATTATACTTAATACCAATAATAAATGATTCACTGTAAGTCGGAGCAAAATGAACTGATATAAAAATAAAAAAGGTTCTATAAAAACAACATCACATGAGAATAATTCAACACTCTATAGAACAAACTCAACATTATTAAGAAGAAAACATAAGAATTCAGATTATGTGTATGTGTGTATCTATGAGAAAGAGAGAGAGATTCATAGTGTCCCATATGCAAAAATTATGAGATATCTGAAGAAATAAGAGGACCATCAAAATAAATAATAAATAGGATCATTAAAAATAAAAAGAAGAAAAATTATAGGTTGTAAAAGATCATTGAGAAAATTACTAGAAAAATGTGTATGAGAGAGATTTTTGCAGAGAAATATTAACAAAAATCATGCTGGATGATACTGAACTATAATCACTGACTGAATAAATTTAAGAGATATGACTTGAAATTAACCAGAGAATGAAAAGGATCATGAGAGCCTCAGCACAGGAAGAGGCATCGAAGTGTAAATATCTGTAACCATAACCATGAAGAAAATTTAGACAGATGAAAACATATTAGTTGAACATTTTCCAAATTTCATCAAAACTCTAATCCATGGGTCTAGGAATCTCAATAAATCCCCAAAGGAAAACTATTGAGAAAAACCAAATGTAAGCACATCTTGGTGAGACATCTGATACTAAAAAGAAAAGATTTAAAATGCCAAAAGGACAAGAAAAGGAAGCAACTTTTCATACAGGCAATACTGACTAACAAAAGGCAACTATAATGAAACCCTAGGAAAAAAAAATGTTTCAATGTGCTAAAAGAAAAACAAAGCAAAGCAAAACACAACATAAAACCCAGAACTTTTAGCCAAGTATTTTTTTCTCTAGTGAAAACAGTTTTGAATTAAATAAAATACACACATTTTTCAAGTAAACTAAATCTGAGAGAATTTATCACCAGCCAATCCTCACAAGGAAAACTAAAGACAGCTCTTCTGCTAAAGGGAAAATAATACCATCTGGAAGTGTGAATCACCAAGAAGTGGAGAACACTAGTAACGATAAACATGTGAGTAAATAGAAAGAGCATTTATCCCTCATTTCCTCACATCTCTAAGATGAAGCTGAGTGTTTAAAGCAAAAAGAAACTGCAAATTTATAGCAGTATTCATATCATACATAGAAGAGGCATGTACGTTAATGATAGAACAGGGGCTATGAGGTAACTTAGGTTCAGTTATTCCCTTATGATTTACATGTAAGTACATAGGAGACATTTTAACACTAACTCAACAAAACTTAGAAAGTTTTAAAATTGCACTAAAATTTATATTAAATTAAAAATCCACTATGGTAAAATATGAAGAAGTTTATCTAAGTTTCTGGATCTCAACAAACTTAAAATTTTGCTTCATTTCCTTCTTTCTGGTTAGCTTTTCTACTGCAGAATGTACTGTCCAGGGTGCTTTGAGAAAAAAAGCTACTCTTTCGCAGTGGTGAATTCTGTAAGCTACAATATCAATCACCCTGACATGGGTACCCAATATTAGAAATATGGCATGAATGTCATGGGAGCAATCAACTGCTTTCTAATTGAAATAGAGACTTTTTCAGTAGAGAGTTTTTATCTCATACAGTAAATCAGTTCAAGAAGAATCTGTACATGGGGAGTTCATAGGACCTATGTAGTAACAAAGTATCATTATTATGCTATATGAGCATAATATCAAACTGCTTTCTCAACACTTACCAAATATACTTGGATTGGAACAGTTCTTAGCCATCTTTTTGCAATGGATGATATTTAACACAAAGAATCACAACTGGCCAAATTTCAGAGAATAAGTGACTGTGGAGTAAGCACTTGAACAAGACATCCAAATCAGCTTCCCAATGGAAGGATCATGTAGCATCCCAGGAGAGGGGGAAATAAGAATATAAGAGTCAGAGGATAGAAGAGATGATATTGAATACTGTCAGATGTGCACACTTATTTGCCCATCCTAGTGATGTCACAGATTTGGCCTTTCAAACTTTCATCATGGAATGGGGTATAATCTCATGAGACATCATGGGTGACTAATGAGTGCTAATTTAGGGTGGCAGGGAGAGGAACTATCCTTCTCAGTTGTGTGTCCACTGATATGCCATCCATGTTTCAGGGTGTGCTCAGTACATTCCAGAACAGGAAATCCTCATGAAAGGAAATGCAAAAAGTCATGAAAATAGGAGACTGGTTGGGAAGAAGGTTTCAATGGTTAAAGCAAGGGGATTGAGATTTTTGAGATATGTCATGAAATTTGCTAAAATTCATTATGCTTATGTATGAAACTGTCAAGGAATAATACATGTATATATATATATGTTTATGTTATACACATATCTCTGTATGTTTAATGCTTCAACTGTATTTCTACTGATAGATCACTTATGCTACAACAAGGTCCAAGGCACATGTTAAAGTAAGAAATCCTCACTAATTTCAATGGGTCAAGCACACACACACACACACACACACATACATACACATGTACACACACGGACACATTTATGCACACATACACACACAAAGACATACAAGTAGGAAAGCAACTTATTACACAGCAGAAGATTCTCACCGCAAGAAGGGGAATGAGGCAAGTTTGCATGAGAAGATGACAAAAATCATTGTATAAATTTATGAAACTGTCAAGGAATAAAATAAGGAAAATAGGAGAAGAGTAAAGAAGAATGAAAGAGGGACAAATGGGGGAGAGACATGATAGATAGATAGATAGATAGATAGATAGATAGATAGATAGATAGATAGATAGATGATAGATGATAGACAGATAGATGGTAGATAAATAATAGGTAGATAGATAATGGATAGAAAAATAGATGCATAGATTGATGATAGATAGCTAGATGGATAGCTAGCTAGATAACTAGATGATAGCTAGACAATAGATAGACGATAGATAGTAGATAGATAGTAGATAGATAGATATTAGATAGATAGATAGATAGATAGATGATAGATAGATAGATATGCAGATAGATAGATAAATAGATAGATAGGCAGATAAATAGGCCAATAGATAGATAGATAGATAGATAGATAGATAGATAGATAGATAGATAGATAGATAGATAGATAGATAGGCAGGCAGATAGGCAGATAAGCAGACAGACAGGCGGATAGAGAGATAGATTATAAGATATAGAGAGACATAATGAGAACAAAAAGTCTTGTGAACATCAATAACTATATTAAATCCATGGCATACTACACACTCCATCAACAAACTCCATAAATAGGAAGAAATTCAGGGACCATCAGAAAAAGTAGTAAGCTATTCTCAGAAAATAATTTTTTTATTTTTAATGTTTTTGATTTTCATAATAATGTGCATGTGCATATGCATGTTTACATGTTCAGGGGTACGTATATGGGCAGATGGAGTGCTCATGTGTGCAAACAAAAGCCAAGTCAGTGCCAGTAATCTTCCTTGAATTTTCTGACACCTTCATTTTTAAGGACATGTATCTCAATCAAACCCAGATTTCCCCATATACTAGTCCCCTCTTCTGGCTGGACTCCCTGTCACCACCATTTAGACTGCAGTTACATGATGGATAATGCCCATCTGTTGCTGTATCCCCACCGGGACAGCCGGGGGGAGGGGGGAGGGAAGGCCTCGAGGCGAATGGGTGAGCCGGTGACGGAGTCACCACCAGACCCCGGGAATCAGGAGAGGACCAGTAGTGGACAAGCTGCTGCAGATTCAGTCATTAAGGGCGTTTGAGCTTATATAGGGTCAGGGTCCAATCAGGTGTTACCATCCCTCCTCCGGGGGACAGCCATCAGTCTTTTAACTGTTTATTAGGTGTTCATTGCAGGTGCAGGTTAGACGGCCGCTTCCCATTGGTTGTTCATCCCTCTGCCTCCATGGTCCTCTGTTGGGACATGTCTGGGCCATGTCTGTATGTCCAGGCTTGTCCTGAATTTGGGAGCTAGGCTAGGGCCTCCCTGTATCGGTAGTGCCACACCCATCTGTCTTTTAATTGAGCTCCTGAGAGAGAACTCTGGTGTCTTGCTTGCTCAGAAAGCACTTTAACCACTGACCACAGCAATCAAGAGACAAACTGAAAACATACAGAGGAGGAAAAAAAAAAAGGACTTCATATCAAATTACTATAAAACAGCCAACTCTATGAAAGCAGATGCAGTAATATCAGTAACAAATAAGATATATTCCAAGATAAATAGTGTTATCTGAAATAAGGTTAGTCATTTTATAGTGATGAAAATGTCAAATCAAGGGTAATATAACAACCTTTAATGTGCCAGGCATTTAAGAACAGAATTTCAAGTTTTGTAGCTGCAAAAGTTGCAATTAAATCTTAACCTTAAAGATTTTAACACACCCTTCTCATTAATTAGCTGGAAAAAAATACCCAATAAGCATATATAAGGCATGACCATTATCTGGTCAACCTAATTTAGTAGGTATTCATGGAAATAAAATAGAAGGAAAAAATGGCCTTGGGAAACCACTCAGTAGTAGAACTTTTGCATCACATACACGAAGTCGTAGGCTCAATCTCCATGAGTCTCCCTCTACCAAAAGTAATAGTCTAATTAACTATATTAGTACAATAAAAGAATAAAAAATATACTCATCTTCACAAAATAAGGAAATCCTTTTAGAAACTCAACTAATAATTTGTAAAAAACATAAAAAATTGAACACAGAAATTATCTTAATAATAGATGATAGATAAATGATAGATAAAGACAGATGATATATAGATATTTGATGATAGGTTATATAAAGATATAAAGATAGATGGGAAATTCATATGAAGATGTATGATAGGTACAGACTACATATTTCATGTATATATTTAAAGCATATTTGATAAGATACAAGGTACTCTCCTGTAGCATGAGAAAATAGGTCACCATCAAGTAATGCAAGTAAGTAGGGAGACATCTGGTTAAGCTCACTCACTTTTCTTCCTAGTCACTTGCAACTGACGGGGTTTGATCTCACCAGTCAGGGAGGGCATAGAGTCTGGCAGATAGATGGTAACCATCCTGCAAATGGGACACTGACACCACCCCTCACCGAGGTCTCCTACTTTTATCCTATCTACCTTTGTATCTACTCGTATAGTAAGACTCTATTTTAACAGCCTTTATCTCTGGCTAGGAGGAGACATCCAATACCAATCAGGATGTAGCCAAGGCCAGTGCAAGAAGAGCAAAACTGACAAAAACAACAAACCATAATTCAGAACATCAGAGACTCTACATTAATCACCTGGAACCAGACCAGCCAAATCTCTCCCCATTCTAAAGCTCAGGGAAATTTGCGAAAGACGGGGCGGTAAAATAGTAAGAACCTAAAAATGGGGAGGAGCAATGATATGCAAGATACTCCACACAAGTTAGGGCCAAAGTAACCATAATATGACTGTGTGACCTGCAGAATAACTAATATGTCAATGACCCCCAAAGTCTAGCATGGGTCACAGGCACTAGGATCCTTAGAGGCAAGAGATTAACAGTCACAACAGTGTTCTCATACTAAAGGGGAGCACAAGAAAGGTCTCTAGGTAATGCTACTGAGTTATTACACCTCATTAGAGTGGAGGATGCAGAGGGAAGTTTGACATTCACACTAAAGGATGCTCCAAGGATGCAGGGGATGAGCGGGGCATTGGGAGATAGGAAGGGAGGGGGATGTAAAGGAAAGGGAAAAGGGGGGAGGGAGTAAGGGAGTCTAGGGAGGAGTGAAGGGAGGGAGGGGACCAGGGTACCTATTAAGTTTATGTGAGTGGGAAAAATAATAAAAAAAATTTAAAAAGATATAAGGTACTGAGTGCTTTTGGTTTAAGAATTATAAGGCACAAACAAACTTTCACTATCATTACTTTCCTTAAGGCAAGAGAAAAAAGCAAAAAATAAACACAAGAATGGAAGAAAAATAAAATCCAAATATTTTCACTGACAATGTGAAGACAGAGAGTGCCATGAGGAAAGTGTAAGTACAACACATACATCATACCAAAAAAAAGCAAATTTGGTGTGATTGCAAGATGTAACCAATGTGCAAAATTTGATAACTATTATTTCAAAATCTAAGAGTGAATTAGAAAAGAAGTAAAAAATACGCTAATGTCATTTAAAGAACTAAATTTTAAGATATACATTTTTATTTGAGAGACAGAAAGACAGAGATAAGAGAAGTCTTGGTCACACATGCATACTATAGAGTACATGTGGATGGAGGTCAGAGGACAACAGAAGTCATTTCTCTCTTTCCACCAAGTAAGCTTCTCGGGATTGAACAACAGTTATCAGGTTTCCTAGCAGGTGCCTTTCCTTCTGTTCTGTCTAGCTAGCCCATATTAAAATTGTACACTGGGAACAGAAGAACAAAGAAGTGAGAACTATAGGGTAAGAAGGAGTGCCACCAAACTGTTTTCTGAACATGACAGAGTTATTGCCTTTATGAGTTCACTGTATCTATGCTCACCAACACAAACCTGTACAAGATTGAGCCAAGATCTCATCATGAAAGGGTGAAGACTTCATGAGGCGCCATTTCTCCCTGAAGGACTATTAATGGCTAATGCTGACTATAGGAAGGGGAGTACTCTCTTTGGTGGTTGTTGCAATCTGCCTGCATGGTTGCTGATAAATGACTATCAAATGGCTTAAGGGAACAAGGGGTTTATTCTCTTATGATTCCTAGTTACAGTTCTCAGTCCAGCTTGATGGGAGAGAACATACCAACACCAGGGTCGAAGGAACTGGCCACACTATCACCACATAACAGCTGAGAGATAGACAATCTTTACTTGCCAGCCCAGCATATCTGGCCAAGTGAACAGAAGGATGCCAACTTCCTCAACCATGTTTGTGTATTTTATTCACCTGTTCAGGGCCTAGTCCCATCCACCATGGGCTGGGTCTGCTCCATCAACTAGACCATCTCTTGCAGGTTTGCTCTGGACTTAACTCAACCATTATTAATTCTCTACAAATGTGCCCAGAGCTCAAACCCTCAACAGTCACGTTGACACTTGTGCTTAACTATGCCAGTAGTACACCAAGCTTGCAGTACATGCTAATGCAGGTAAACTCATTAGGCCATGCACATACAGAGTGACATGAAAGCAAGAGGGAGACCAATTAGGAAGAACCAGATATTCAGAAGGAGGAGGAAGGAGGGTGAGATTGGGTGATGAGGGGTGACAATGACTATACTTTCCTTAGTACCTGTATGAAACTGTTACAGAATAAGAAAGAAATGCAATGTAAACATTATATATTAGTAAGTGTCTTAAAGAAAGGTACTAGATTTTGAGACTAAAAGCCTTTTACCGCATAACCTTTCAAAGAGAAATCATGATCCAAGGATGCAGACAATCTACTTGATAACAAAGGATGACTAAACAGTGTGAGAATCTTGCTTCTCTCCATTCATCTACATTTCAATACAACACCCATGTAAGTTTGCTGCAGGATCTTTGCAGAAATTACACAGCAAACCTATACAGTACTGTAACTTATTTTTTACAGAAAGGACTAAAGGTAATTCAATTGGGAAGAACTTTTGATGTTAGTAAAAAATGTCATAAGAACAAGATCTCGTTGAAAGATAAATACATACATGCTTCACTCACACAATATGAAAACTTTAGTTGATATTTATTATAAACACAGATGGAAGAAAAGCTAAAATATTAAATTGTAAAAAGAAAACAATACAAAATCTTGATTATGTACTAAATGTGTACTTTTTGAAGTTAATACAAATAATACCATTTGGACCTCATTAAAATTGAATAGCTATATTTTTACATGTACAGATAAGCAAATAAGATGGGCAAAAAAAGATATAGAATATGTATTGCACATGTGTGACTGTGCAAGAAACTGTGTTCAAGAAATATAATGATAATACATGAAATAAAATAAATACAATTTAACGAAGTATTGTTTGAGTCTATATAAAAAGAAGATATATGGTCAATAAACACAGATTAAAACTCCCATTTGCCATGAAAATTACACTTAAATCCACTCTTGTGCTTCATGCTTACTAGAATGATTGATTTTGAAATGTCTCACCATTCTGATTTTTTAATGTGGATGTGGTACAGCTGCTAGACACTGGCAGCTTTAGAAGCAGTTTAGAATCTTTTACCAAAGCAAATCTGATATCCAATCTAACACTTAGAAATTCTTGCCTAATAATGATAAAATCAGGGCCAAAAGTCAAAAAAAATCATTGAAATAAGATATTTTTATTGGCATTATCCATATAAGCAGAAGCTAAAAACTAGTCAAACTGACCAAGAAAACTTTGTATGGGATGAGAAAAATTTTGAAGATGTGTGTGCATTTTGATCTGTGTGTTGGTTAAATGAGAATATGCATTTTCAAGACTGATCAATGTACACTTAAAATATGAGTATATTATGTAAATTCACCTCAATGCAACGAATTAAACAAAGTAGTTAACATTAGTTACATTGCATGCCTCTAATGTGCCAACCAATTATTCTAAGCACTTATATGAATCAGGTCATTTATTTCTCAGAGCAATCATGGTGGGTGCTCTTTCTCATTTTACAGTGAGGTACTGGGGAACTTCGTCAAGGTCAAACAGCAAAGATACTCTGGAGCCAAGAGTCAGTTCCAGTTAGTCTTTATGCTGAAGCAAGGGCTGCTCATGTCTCTGCTCTAATCAAACCTTCTGAAAGCCTACAGCTTTAACAAGGACACTCATTTCAGCACAGCCTGAGTACATGATCCATACTAGCTGATTCTAAAAGTTGCCATCACAAATGCCTGCTCAGAAAGGCAACAGATTGTAGAACATCTCTAACGTGAATGGAGGGGAAGGTGTCCCAAGCTTAAATGGCAGCTGGAGT
Source organism: Typhlomys cinereus (assembly GCA_023101885.1). Lineage (NCBI taxonomy): Eukaryota > Metazoa > Chordata > Mammalia > Rodentia > Platacanthomyidae > Typhlomys > Typhlomys cinereus. Next base: position 4,127,759 of record JALPQD010000130.1, on the reverse strand, counting down.
CTCTGAACAGCATTCTTTGTGCTGTAGACTGTGAGTCCGGCTGTCAAGTGTATCAGTGGTACAAAGATGCTCAGTATGAGGCTGATGCAGGTGTAGACACCTAGAAGACTACAAACAGTTCTGGGTATCCCGGCATGAGAGAGCTGTCAGGAAACTGGATGAGAATCAAAGAGCACCTGGGGGCATGATTAAAGGACAGGAGGGGTGGATTTATGAGAAAAGATTAAAAGAGCTAGGGGCTATCTACATAGAAGGAGCACAACCAAGGAGGAACATACTAACCATGTAAATATTTGAAGGGCAGGGGCACAAAAGAAGGAGAGGGACTGCCTACTTGGCCCAGCAACTTTGAAAATAAACGATGGGAGGGGATACAGAAATCAACATATTTAGTCTAAGCATCAGAAAGCTGATCTTGACAATAAGATCAGTCAGACTTTGAAAGAGCTCCTGAGAGGAAAAGTAGAGGTCCAGTCATCCAAATACTGAGAACCAGTTCTCATATTGAACGACTTGGTAGGTAAAGATGGAAGTATGAGAGAAGTTGATAGGCCTGTGATAGTCGTCTTCCTTCACTGAGAGACAACACTCATGCACAAGTTGGGAGGGAAATGGAGATGTATTGGGCTAACAATTCTAGATCATAGATGGTCCATTATTTTGGGAATCACATCTTAGAATACTCACCTGGAGGCAGGAAAAAAAGACCAGTTTAAGTCACCACAGACATCATGAAGAGATAGACAGACGCATCAAACAGAGAGGTAGCAGGGCCTGACTAGCAAGTCTCAAGGCCTGGCCTCTGTGACATCCCCAATCTACTTTTAAAGGTGCCACAACCTTTCCAATCATTAACACTGGCTAAAGATGCAAAAGCATGAACCTGTGGGGGGTAACTCATATTCACACTATGATACCAGGTGAGAAATTTCCTGGCTGGGATGAGGAGTGACCTCTTAGTTGAAATGATAAATGATTGTATTTGGTAGGTGTGGTATAACCTACAGATATGACCAAAGAATAGGGATATGCAATGATGCGTTCACCTGTCACTACTGAAGAGATCATGTTCCTTTTCAACTATCTTATCCTCATTTGTAGATTACAGATTCCTGGCATGAATGCTATCCAATCTGCATAGTGTGCTTAGAAATGCGCAGAACACATTGCTAGAGTGATAAATGCAAATGTGTTGAATGAAATGTGCATCTTCTTTTACTATAATGCCACATGAAACATAAACCTGAAACATGTACTGGTTCCTTAATCTGTAAGTGGAGCAAGTCTTCTAACAGTTTATCAACTGTTTTCAATTTAAGATTATATATACATTTAAAAAGATTTGATTGCTACAGGGTAAGAGTCATTACTCAGGGTTAATGCTACCTAGAAATGATTCTCTTTTCTGTAATTTAATTTTCATCTGAAATTGATTAGTTTTATAGCCCCTTCACTTTATTTACCTTAAAAAATGAGGAATTTCTCCAGATGCTCCAGTTTACTCTAATGAGTGGAGACAGAGAGATACGTATAAATTCTAAGTTTTATTGAAATTAGCTCCATTCTTACCATTTTAGATGTTGATTATTTAGTAGCAGACTAGATTAGAGGAAAGCAATTTGGGATTTAAAATCATAATTAAATAATAATCCAGTTCTCTACACATGTAATGCCCAGTGTGTTGCTCATAAGTTTTAGAGCATCATAGTAATACAGACTGCTGTGAGCTTAAGAAGACATTGAAAAAAACAGCATTTCTGTCTTCACAGGAACTGTGTTATGGAATTGTGGTCTGAAGTGGAGATTCATGGATTCTTGGAGGGGTTAAGTATTTAAGAGAACAACTAATGACTTTCTGATAACATGGTCCATATTTTTAAGCCTGAATATGTGTATTATATTTTTGTGTATTATATTATCAGTTTTATTTTATTAATACTATTTTCATCAAACTTACATTTTATTTAAATATAATGACCAATGTCTGAAAAAGAGTTTTGATCTCCAGAAATTAAAAAATGATAATACGCAGTGACGAAAATCTCTGTTTTCTTATTTTTAATTCTCTGCTTCCTCTGCAATTTTGCTAAGCAAGAGATTTACCATACAGTGAGTTTCCTTACACCGGTAAAGATAAATAGCCACAAAACTATTTCTAAATATGCAGGGAAGCAAACTATGTCTCAGATAAATGCAAGTATATGTAAACATTCAACTTTCTTCACTGAAACATGAAAACTGAAAAATAAAAAAAAAAAAAACAGAATGCATCTTATGCTACAAGGTTTGTAAAAATAGCTATTTCTTCATTTGTATCTGTTTGTTTCAAGTATCGATTGCCCCTTAACAGATAAGTTTGTTTAAGGATCATCTGCCAGAAAGAGGAGTCTGGGTAAAGAAGGGTCTTCTCAGAACTACAAACATTAAGAATGTTCAGGGCCAGTGATCAATGGAAATCAATCAGAAGGAAAGATAAAGAAGCTCTACCCTTATAATGGAAGTCGATCAAAAATAGGATTCCATTTATGCAATTTTGATTTGTAGGCAGTATTTTTACTTTCTTTTTTATTATCAGAACACCTGAAGTCTATTCCCATACCATCACAGATGGGTTATGTGATCGTAAAATAAAAACAACTCAATTATTTCTAAGCTAGTTTCCTCATCTTTTAAATCAAACTTAAAGTGATGAAGTTACTAGAAGTATTTGCTTTGTCCTAATAACTCAAATAGAACAGGGAGGCATTTTTCTATGATGTGTTTGTGTGTGTGATATGTGTTCATGTATGCATATATGTTTGCATGTGGGTAGGCATTCCTGTCATTATGGAAGTGTGTGTACATGAGAGCAAGTGCAAGTAGAAACCTAACTGTTTCATTCTAAATCATCATCAGTAACTGTTCCACCTTATTCTTCTCATCCCGGGTCTGGACTCAAACTCAGAGTTAACCAATTGGATTAGTCTGGCAGAACACTTTGGTCCTGAGGATTCCTTGATTCTGTCTTCTGGGGCTGGAATTACAAGAGAGTCACCACATTCACTGAGCGTTGCATATGGCTTCGAGTATCAGAACTCCAGTCCTTTTGCTTGTTTAGCAAGTGCTTTAACCACTGACAGTCTCCCTAGTTCAGGACACAATTCTTAAACAAATGAAGAAATTATTGAATAAGCAAGTGTAGATAAATTGAAGACTGAAACTGACTCATGGCATGGAAAACTCAAGCAATTAAAAGAGCAAGAAACATGAATTCTTAATCTTGGGCATAAAATCATAGGGTACATAGACTCTGGTTATAAATTATGCAATTTCTAGTTCTAAGTTCCTCATATGTAAATACTAACCTCATTGAGATACATAGAAATACATGTAATATAATTAAATGAGAGAAAGAGAAGAGACGAGAGAGAGGGAGATACAGCTCAGTTGTCCCGGTTTGCAAGTAGGTACCTTACATTGATCTGTCTTGCCCATCTCATGAAAAACATTTTATCAATGTGAAATCTATGTATAATTCACCATTTACATATGATCTATGAGGTAGATTCCAAGCTCTAGCATGTCCTAATCTTGCTACTAATCTTCAGTGGTGAGGACAAGCCAATCATTTCCTACATTATCAGTGAGCAATGAATTTTCTGTGATTGCCTTATAGAACAAATACTTAGCTGAAGCCAACCTCTTCATTTCCCCTATTTTTCTTCATCATTCAGGTAACATATAAAAGTAATCCTAAATTTTGGGGGGGATTATTTCCCAGTATAGCAGAGTCATATGGCACTTGAATCTTTAACTTTTTTAGAAATTGCCATACTGATCTCCCGAGTCGCTGTGTGTGTTCATGAGAGTTCCCTTCTCTCCATGTCTTCTCCAGCATTTGGTGCTCTTTGTATTGTGGATTTTTGCTATCCTGACTGGAGTGAGATGATATCTCAGAGTAGTTTTGGTTTACATTTCTCTGACAGCTAGGAGTGTGGAGCATTTTTTTTTTCAGATATTTGTTAGACATTTCAGTTTCCTCTCTGGAAAAGTTTCTTTTGAGTTCCAAGCCCATTTTCTGATTGGGCCATTTATCTCCTTGGTGTTTAATTTTATAAGTTCTTTGTGAAGTCTGGATAATTTAGCTCTATCAGATGGGTAGTTAGGGAAGATTTTTTCCCACTCTGCAAATAATCTCCCAAAATGCAGCAATTTACTGTAGTGAATTGAGTACAACTATGTTCATTAAAGCACTGTTTACTATAGCAAAGTTATGGAATCAACCCAAATGCCTAACAGTTGATGAATGGATAATGAAAATGTGGTACATTTATACAATGGAATACTATTTGGCCATCAAAAAAGATGAATTAATGAAATCTGCCAGAAATTGGATGGAATTAGAAGAAATCATATTGAGTGAAGTATCCCAGATACAGAAAGTTAGATGCCATATATACTTCCTAATACGTGGATCCTAGTTACAAACCCACTTAATGAAATACTCAAAGATAAGTCTCTGTTATACCCATTATAATCTCAAAGGAATATAATAGGAGAGAAGGGGAAAGAACACCTCAAAAGAGACAAAAACATCTTCAATAGAGACATTAGCCCACAGCCATGTACTGCATGTAAATAGCAAGACATCGGATGCAACTCACTCCCTTCCTGTTCACTTGGGACTGAACAGGTTTGATCTCCCCAGTCAAGACTGGCAGTTAGATGGTAACCAACTGGCAATCAGGAGACTGACCCCTCTCACTGCTGTGTCCTACTCCTATTCTTTCATCTATCTTTGAGTCTCTTTTTATATTAACATCTTTGTTTAAACCATCTTTTATCTTTGTTTAGGAGATGACCTCAACAACCATTCAGGATTTAGCCAAGGACAGTGCAGGAACAGCAAAAATGAAAAACAACAACAAACCATCATTCAGAACACCAAAGACCTTACTCAGATCCAGACCAGCAAGATCTCTCTCCCTATCCTAAAGATCAGGGAAACTTACAGAAGAAAGGCGTGGCCTAAGAAGGCAAGTACCAATGATATGCAAGATATTTCACACAAGTCAGGGCTGCAGCAGCCATGATATAGCCACAATGTGATTGAACTTTGCCTGATCTGCACAATGGTTGATATGTCAATGACCTCCTAAAGTCTAGCATGGATCACAGGAGGGAAGGCTTCAGGTAGTAGGATCATTAGAGAGGCAAAGGTTTAAACAGTCATAATAGCGTTCCTATGCTAGAGGGCAGCTCAAGAAGGGCCCCCACATTATGCCATTGAGTCCTGAACCTTACTAGTGTAATCAATTCAGAGGAAGATTTGGTGCCCACATAAACAGATGCTCTGGGGGATGGGAGGGAGGTAGCAGAAGGCATTGGGAGAAGAGGAGGGGGGGAAGTGAGAGGGAGGGCAAAGAGTGGAGAGTGCAATGGGAGATGACGGGAGAGGAGGTGGACCAAGAGGAGGAGGGATACCTATTGAGCTTGTATAGTTTGGCAAAAAAAAGTAAGAAAAAGAAAACAGTAATCACAAAATATACTTCTTAAAAACTCAAAATGCACCTGAATTATGTTAAAAATATATCAAATATTATAAATGTGTATTGGTTTTGTCATGAAAGATCCTGGAGTTATTTTTTTTTTTGCTGGAGTTATTTTGAAGTTTATTTTTACCCCAACCTCCCCGTGAGACATAAATGCATTTACAAAGAAGCTTTGCAAGTTAAGAGAATTTGGTTGTACATAGTCTACTTCATACTCTGGGTTTTCAAAACACCATCACACAGCAACACGATGGATGCTTGGTTGCTCAGGGTGCATCCTCTGAGAAGCCCACAATGCACCATGGTGGACTCCCATCAGTTGACTTTCTCCTCGGAAGTAGTAGTAGAGTGCTTGGCTGGAGCAGATGCTGTTGCGAGGCTCCAAAAGGACAGGGAATTCACTTAAGGTGTGTGTGGTGAAGAGAGGTTTTGAGATTACAACAGCCAGAGACCAGAGGAAAAATGTTATGCACAATGAAAAATGGGAACAATGCTAAAAGTAGCAAAGTGAAATGACTCAGCTTAGGGAGAGAAACCTCATTTACTTGGAGCAGGCATTCAGATTCAACTGTTTTGTGGAATGCTTATTTTTGAATTTGCTGTTTTATTTTGTTTTATGGTAGGGCACATGTGAGAGTTACTGGAGTCACTCCACTCTAAATATTTGCTGGGCTCTTTCCTCCTAGATATTTAGCAAGACCCACGCCCCCACATGATGTAGCCATGCTGAGACAATACACTTCTCTGAAGAGTTTCCTGGCTGCTAAAAAAATAAATCAGCAGATTGAACTAATCATACCAATGTCCAACAAAGTACAATGTGTTCCCCATGAATCCTATGGAGGAAGTATCATACACCCTTTAGGTGACTTAACAAAGATTAAATTGAAGGGGAAAATTTAATTGAACTACTGTGTGCTCACCGGATGGGTTTTTCCCCTGCCCCTGATATTATTACAGTGACTCGATTGGTTTATGGTTTATCCATCTTCATGTTGATTTTCTAAACCAGCAAACCCCTTGGGGAATGAAATTTTATCTCATTCATCTTCACATCACCAGTATTCAAGAGTGAATGCCAGTCAAGATTTTGAGTGACTACATAAATGAAAATATAAATATATAAATGCTTGCATGTATGAATATATGAATAAATTAATTAAAATATGAATAATGCAGATGGTTCTATAGTTCTTTAAGGAATTAAAAATGCATTAAACTCAGCTTAATGTGATGATGCATAGAAAACAAACTCTTGAGTTTCCTCATATTATACAATTTGGAGACTCTGTGCCAAGATACTCTCATGTTTTGTGGGAAAAAAATCTCAAAGTATAGAAATTCGTTTCACTTTGTTTAAGGTAGTGTTTTTCCAAATTATATCTAATTGTAGAGATTTCCTTTTTTGTTCTAACCCTTTTCCTATTTTATTTTTCTCTTTTCTTCCTGTTCTTGGAGAAAAGGTTATTCTTTTCCCAGTCTCAAGTAATTACTGTGCATACATAAACTGAGAATCACTGAATCTGAATGGTGTATGTGCTGAGTCTTTTAGTTACTGTCTGTAGAAGATCTCGCAACAGTATGAGAGTTCCTGGAACTAGACAGAAAACAGATTGCACCACAATGTCCAGGTTCAGAGAGGTGGGAGGGTGTACTGCTTGCCATGGTCTCTGGAGTTAAATACAGGCTTTTGATAGTGTGCTCTTCTCCAGTGGCTGGAAGGTTCTATAGGATGTTTAAAACAACTCGTCTGAAGGGTCTAGGTTGAGGGTAAGGCACAGTCTCCGTGCCTACATCCTGCATCAAATACCAGGAGTGTTTTATTCAAGATCAGTGACAGGCACCGAGCCTTGTGCATTTTCCAGTCTGAGTAAATCTGAAGAAATCACAAGTTGGTTCTCAGCACTGACTCGCAGTTCCTGAAATGGTGAGGATGAAAAATCGCTGCTCTGAGTAGCAACAAAATGAAATATTTCTGAACACCTTTCCCTGACAGGTTTAAAAAAGCAAAGGAAGCATAGGAAGGTGGAGTTGCTGGCTGCGAAAGTCGGGATGGATGTATTGAGAGCAGTTACTTTAGTGGGGCTGGTGATAAAAATTAAATGGACGCCTTATGGGGATGTGCATTTCTTCAGAAAGTGCTGGGACAAAGGCATGCTTTAAAGCCTTCTTAGAGGCTAGGCAGAGATGGCAGGGAATGCAAAGCTAGTAAGGGAATGGAAACCGAAGGAGAGAGGCCAGAAATAAACGGCTTGCAAAGGCACTCAGGCTGTCTGGGATAGCCTTCAGAGGGTCCATTCCAGCAGATAAAAAGAAGAGAAGGGGATGCAGAAAGTTTGAAATGAAATGGATAGAATGGGGAGGATAAAAAGGAGGGAATAAATAAATAAGTAGAAAGAAAACAGAGATGCAAAGGGGCAGAAAACATAAGTATTCTTCACTGCTGATGAAAGACAACTCAAATCACAAAACTGACCGGAGGAGGTGGCCCAGCGGAGAAAAGTCTTACTGTGTAATGCTGGATCTTCAGAATGCATAAAGAAGTCTCAGCACAGCTCAAGTGTCTGCAATGCCTGCAAGCTTACCGGATATAACCAGCAGATACAGAAGAATCTGCAGAAGTTCCTGGAGCAGGTGGCCTGGCTTATGCAACAAAGAAGACAGCCTGTCTAGAAAACAAAAAGGAGGCATGGTAATGATTTATAGGTTAAGGTTGTCTTCATGCCATGGCACATGTACATCCAGGATCATGCAGATGAGCATCAAAAATTTACATGTGCACTCACAAATCGCACACAAACAGACATAAACATATCATTCACAGGCTCACACACACTCGTATTACATTATGCACACCAGTCACACACATACACCTATGTATCGCACCACACAAATACAAATCATATACACACCTACACATATACATTTACACATGACACACACATACCCATATATCACTCATACACATATCTATATATCACAAACATGTACACCTATGCACTTTCACTATACACTATCATCTTTAATTACTACAATACACAAATACACCTGCATGCACATCACACATAGACACATACTACATACACACAAAATACATACATGTACTTATTCATTTCCTTTCTCTGTCTCTCTGTCTCTCTGTCTCTCTCTCTGTCTCTCTCTCTCTCTCTCTCTCTCTCTCTCTCTCACACACACACATACACACACACACACACACATTAAATTAAAAACAAAACTATAGAGATTTTTAGGTCAAACTGAGCCAAGAATTTATTTGTCACAAATAGAAGATATAGATTTAAAACAAATCATATAATTTCCAAACATGTTTTTCTTATTTCTAACATGGGACTAAGAATAAATCTCATTGAGTTCAAATTAAATTTTTTTCCATGAGGATTGTCCACCAGGGACCACAAGAGACCTGGAACACACCTGAGCGTGTGGATGACATTCAAGCCTGGCTACTTGAATTCCTTAGTAACTTAGCACCCAGAGAAAAAGATGATCATAGGGTATTCTTGGCATGATGAGTTCTAGCACATATGTTAGCAAATATTACTTATAGCGGTATCATGGTACATTATTTTATATACTCTTCAAACTTCTTATGTAAAGGCATGTTTTACAGAGCACTTTTGGTAGATCCTATCACTTTTATCTGGATAATAGATTCAAGAAACAAAAGTCCAAGTCAGCCACCAGGGGTTATAGGTAAGTTTGGCAGAGAATGTTGTTCAAAAGGGGTAATGGATTCTCTGAATTGGGTTCTAGACAGAGGTTTTACTTCTCTGAAGGCTGGCATCTATTCTCATTCCCATCAATCTTTGTTCAGCCACAAATGGGCTGAACCTGATGATTTTCCACGGAAATCCAACATCTCTCAAGGTCTTTCTGGCTCTTTTTCAAAGAAGACAGATTTGACCCTAGATTCTCACTTCTAAGAAAGAGAATGTTATCTCAGCATGATGCAGGAAACTATGTCTCACATGCTGAGAGTGTGAAGATGTAGATAATAGTTCACAGAAGGATGAGAAAACTAGAAAAAATGACAGCAAACTTGTTTTCACTCATTGGGATTTTAATGTGGCTGTTCACAAATTAAAAATGTCTCACACAAGCAAAATGTCACAAAAGTAGGAGAAAGCTGGGAGGGAACAAGAAGAGTTGGAATGGGAGAAGGAAGGGGATGGGACTGGGAATAAAATAAGAAAGTATCATAAATCCACTGTACTCATGAAAGAGACTCAGAAACAATAAATATTAAATTTAAAAAGTGGAATTGAAATGTGCTTGACTTTACTTCACACAGCTTATTCAAAACATTCTTGCATTCTGAACCTTTCCATATGAGGATGCATCAAAGATCTACAGATGATTATGGAGCATACAGGTCTACAAAGCTGAAGGGAGAGGTCCAGCAGGTGCAAATGTTGATGGACTGTGAGGAGAGACGATTTCTCATTGTCCCTTTTCAGAAGAGTGGAAAGCTGGAATTGAAAGAAACAAAATATGCCCAGTTATGTAATTGGTAGCAGCAGCTTCCTTCTCTGAATTCCAGATTTAGTGCAGTTATCTCATGCTGTGCTGACATACAAAGCTGTTGTTATTGTCTACCATGTCACCACATCTGCACCTGAATTCCTAACTCACTTAGCTCCCTACCAGGGACTAGTGCACTGATATTGAATTTCTAGAAGGAGCCAATGGAAAAAAGTCATGATACAACTGTTTTGTAAAGAGAAGGATGTGTAGAGGATGTATCCTCAATGACTTAATTTGTTAAGAGCAACGTGAGACTGGTTATCAATCACCTGTGACCTTTGTCATAAATGAATGATGAGAAGTCATGGAGTGCACCTAATCCCAAGAGGAGACCACCACCCATTCCCAAGTGGAGACCGTTCCTTCTCTTACTCAGCCTCTTGCTCACACATTCCATATAAACAATTCTGCGTTCTGTCTTCTTCATTTTACTGTAACTCATGAGTCTTTAAGTAGATACCTTCTAAGATCAGCTAATAAATGGCAATTGGATATTTTGTGTGTAGTCAAAGGATAGCTGTTTTTATGCTATGATTGTAGAATGAGGAAGATTTTCAGACCTAAGATAAAAATGACATTCAAATCATCTGTGTGTGCTCAGTTACTTCATGGGATACCTTGGTTGTCTACTACTGTCGTGCATTGTCCGTTTACTTTGGTGACTTACTTAGCTCTCCAAATACAATCTTCACCACACAAAGGCAACTGAGTACAAAGTAGAGTGTATCTAAAGTTAGTTTTACTTGTGACTAGCTAAAGTGTGTCTCCATTTTACTAATGGAGTTTCCCTGTTGTTCTTTTGTATGTGAAGACCGTATTTTGATTTCAGTAATTCAGTCAGTTTTTCTATTGACATCTGATGACAGTTTGCATAACTGAGGTAGTGATGTGACCTCCTAGAAATCAAATACTCTATAGAAACCCAAAATAGTATTGTATGTGACACACCTGGTGTTCTGTATGCATTAAAATGATAATTATTCATTTTTGTAGGATGGTAGGTCTTTCTTAACTGATTATTTTCTTGTCCCACTATTCCTACTGTACTTCATTATCATATTGTGCAACTATTCTTTAGCACACCTGCTTACCACCTCCCCTTTCAGCTCCCTGGGTGTCAAATGCTGACAGACTCCCTGAAAAATAATTTATTTTTTTCTCCCATAGCCTTTTGAAACTTGTTTTCAGCTCCCTTTTAGTGGGATGAGTCTGTCTGTTGACAACTCTAAACATGTCTATTTTCCTGATCTTAGAACCTTCCAGTTTGGTCTCTTTATCAGCACTTGGCTCCTATTCTTAGACTTGATGTTGGAAGTGTATCACCCAGGCCATATGCCATTGTCTACATTCATGTTAATCTGGAAAACTGGTTATTTCATAAAATCTATACTAAGATTTTAAGAACTTAAGATGGATATATGTGGTATCAATGACATTTTGGAAGAATTTCCATTGACAACTGATATTGTGTGAATGTTAGAAATATTGAGATGACTCAAACTAGAAGATCTATTCCAGTAGGATGAACCAGACCTAGCTTGAACAAAAAGTAACCTCTTGAAATATACAAAAAGAGATGAATGAAAATATTTTAGAAATGGTTTCTAAGGTGTACATTAGGGACAGTAGTCCCTTGCAGGTTGTATGAATTGTCACAGTGTAGAGGGCAATCTAACTGCAGTATTATAAATTTCACTCATTTAAGCCTTGTTTCTGCAGCTATGGGTCTCATTCACATGCTCACATATGTCAGGCTACATGGAGAAACATTGAAGCCCAGCCTAATATCTATGAGCATCAACCTTTCTCTTTGTCATTCCCTTAAGATGCACATTTTATGTCACCATGAGCTCTAATTTGATAAACCACATGACCAAAGCTCAGAAACCTGCTATTGTGCCTTGCAGAACTGTCCGTGAGATCCAACAGAGGTGATATCTCCTTTCTCTTAAGTTCATCCCTTCACTTTTTTTCCCTCTATCTTTCGTCCACATTTTGTAGCATTTCCTTCACACTCCCATTTGATGATTCCACTTCATCTTTCTGTTTAATCAATTATCATTTTATTTCCAGGCACACCATTGAAGCTTTTCTTAAGATATGTTCGCTCTTTTTCTAATCTCTTTTCACAGGTTTGAATGTCATCCACTCTTTGTGATAGCCAAGGTTTCTCATTTATCCCATAGCATGATATTAATATATACTGCAATTTATCAAGTATTTCCCTCTAATTTTCTAATACTCATCACACCCACAAAAATTCCTAAAATGGAATATATGATTGTCTTCCCCCCACTACCAAGACAAAAATGTTTTTTTAAATTTAATTATTAATAATTCAAGCCATATTTTCTTAGGCTAAAATTCATGGAGCTGTATTTATTCCTCCCATTTATTTCCATCCCATTGGAAATTTTCTAGCAAATTATATCTCTTTTATTCAAAGACTATCTAGAATGTGATCATGTCTCACCAACTTCCCTTTTACTATGATGGTTAAAAAAATGCATTTCCATCCCATTGGAAATTTTCATCCCATTGGAAATTTTCTAGCAAATTGTATCTCTTTTATTCAAAGACTATCCAGAATGTGATCATGTCTCACCAACTTCCCTTTTACTATGATGGTTTAAAAAATGCCTCAATTCTTGCCAGCCTTCTCCAACCAATTCTTTAGAGAAAATTTAGATTCAGAGTGTAAAATTAGGGTTAATAAAATGTATTAACAACTGAGGCACTATGTCACCAAGAATAAAGGAGCCCAAAAGTACCCATTTGACCGGATGTTCACACCTTCTGACCACACAGTTCATTCTCCCCCATGCCCAAAGTAACTTAGTGGCTGTTCATTAAACAATCAGATAGGTGTATTTCTTAATTGCTTAAATGTGTTTCAATTGCTTGAAATACTTTTCCCTTAAACATATAGCATTCACTATCTTGATGGATTTGCTTAAATATCAACCTCTCTTTGGCAATTAACTTGACTACCATGTTTTAAATTACATTGCATTCTATCTGAGCGTTCATATTTTGTGTTAATTTTCTAGGGATATTAACTGTTTCCAACATATTTGCACTTGCTCCTTATTCTGTTTCTTGAATAATGCTCAAATGTACTTTTTTTTTATTTTTGAGTGTGTGTCTGTGTGTGATTTTTTTTTGGTCTCTGTGTGTGTTTTTGTGTGTGTTTGGGTCTATATGTATCAGAAAGCACTGTGTGTGCTTGTGGAAGCCCAAGGATGACTTGGGAATCACTTTAGACTGCTTCTACCTCCCATCTGCATTGCTTTGGAGTTTTCCAGGCTTTGCCTTCCAGGATGAGACATACAGGCCATTGCCATATCCCCAGGCCATTTTATATTTTATATGCTTGTAAGTCCCTGGGACTTCCCCGAGCCATCTCTCTGTCCCCATGCAATGCAATTCTTATGAAGCAAAATATTTTACTTTTTGTTGCCAATTTATCATGAGTGTTCAAAGCTATACAGAGAAGATAAACATCAGGAAGTTAATAAAATCATTAAGTGAATGGAACAAATGAATGAATGAAATAGCTTAAGTGACATAATATTATATTGTTAAAAATGGCATTAAGGATCAACTAGGATAATTCTTTTTTTCTTTACAAATTGAACTTTGAACCTTTGAGAAATAAACTGACTATTCTAAAATAGAAACATATGTGTCCAGGAGTGTCTACTCTTTTCACATTGTAAGATAATGCTATCTTCATTAGTGACAAGTTGAAACTTGAATAATGAGCAAACGAACTACAAAATATAAAATTTCAGTAAGTCTTATTATGCTTTCAGCAAAGCAATACTTTTGAGTTGGAGCACATTCATTGCTATCCTGAGCCACACATGGCCTGAAGCCCATTAAATGTATATGCCTGATAGATTGTTATTTTCTTGTTAGATCTAAAGTTATAGTAGAATTCCTGTTTTGAAACAGGCACTTAATGAGTTTTCCTAAATGTGTCCATTATTATTTCTACTGTATCATATCAGCAGTTTCAATGTATCATGTAAAGTCATGCAGGTTGGATGAGTGGAAAAGATTATTCCAAAATTTTAACTATAATAATCTGTTAGAGAGGCAATTTAAAATCTCTTGTGAATTATTATCCATTTCGCCAGTGCTTTACCAACAACTATGTTGGTAAAAAAGAATTATGGAAAATGTTCTTCTCAAATAGTTTGGCTCAGTAGTTACATTCTTAGTTTGTTCCACTAGATGCGTGAATATAATTGGCACACTTTGAAAACAATACCATGGAATATACAATGCCCAATAACTTTTATGTGATAATGTTGAACATTCCAGATCTAACATTTTCATCAAAATGCAAATATTAATATAAAAATAAGTATATAACTATAAATTATGAGAGGAATAGTGAATGAAATTCATGACAATGTATTGGTCTTTTGAGGAATATTGCAGATTATAATGAAGACATAATTAAGCTATGATGCGAATGAATAAACAAAATCTTCTAGCATGTAAATATTCTGAAATTGAGGTAAGGAAAATGATACAAAGAAATTATCCAGACGAAAAGCTAGTTCTTTGAAAAAATTAATAAGATTGATATACTCCTAGCTAAATTAACCAAAGATTCTCAACAAAATCTTAACAAATTGGATGCAAAAACATATCAAAAAGATCATTCACTGTGATCTAGTAGGCTTTATCCCAGGTACACAAGGTTGGTTCAGTATATGCAAATCAATAAATGTATTCCATCATATAAACCAATCCAAAGTCCAAGACTACATGATACTTGTTGCCGTTTGCCTGCAGGGTTGCTGATAAATGACATCAAATGGCTCAAGGGAACAAGGGGTTTATTCTCTTATGATTTTCTGGTTACTGTTCTCAATCTAGCTTGACAGGAGAGCATGTACCAACACCAGGGCTGAGGGAACTGGCCACACCATCATCACCACATAATGGCTGAGAGAGGGAAGATCCTTACTTGCCAGATCAGTATGTCTGGCCAAGTGTACATAAGGATACCAACTTCCTCAACTGGTTCTAAGTATTTTATTCATCTTCTCAGGGCCTAGTTCCACCTACCATAGGCTGGTCCTTCCCCATCAGCTAGTCAATCAATCTCCTACAGGTTCGTTCTAGGCTTAACTCCACCATTAATTCTCTACAAATATATCAGAGCTCAAATCCTCAACAGTCAATTTGACATCTATGCCTAACTATGACACTCCACCCCATGTCAACTTGACTCAATAACATAGCACTTTAAAACTGTGAACTTCAATCCTTGTTCCCATAGGTGTTAAAAGTTATATTCAAAAATATAAATACATTTAATTTTATTAATCCTAAATCGCTAAAACTTTTCATAGGTAAATTTTAAAATGTCCTGTCATTAAAATTTCAGGTATTAAAATTTTGGAACTGAAATATTTTTGAAAAATTTAAAAATCTTTTAACTGTAAGAGTCTATCAAATCAAAATATGTTAAATACTTCAATAAGATAAAACATCAAAACAGAAATATCATGATACAATAAGAAAACATACCTTAAAATCAAGTCTAGCAAATCAATTACTGCATCCTGTATTTCAATGTCCATCTTCTGTTGCTCATCATGTAGTCATGGTGGCTCAAATGTTCTAGGCATTCCCAGTTCCTATTCACAGCTCAAAGTTGTAGAAGCAGAGTTCCTCTGAACCAGGCTGAATCTCCACTTGAAGCTGTCCTCCGCATATCTCCCATGGTTCTGGCATCTCAAACAACACTTTGGGTTCGCCTCTGCAGCAGCTGTAAGCTTCACCTTCTCTTGCAGGACTCTACACCTGTCACTTGGTGCCAAGCTTTTGCTGTTCTCCATGAACCCCCTCAATCATACACCAAAACCAGTACCACCTCAGGTACGCGCCAGATTCCGAAGCGAGTTTGGTATGTAACTTGGTTTGCTTAAGCCACAGCTGTACCAACTTTAGCAAGCTGACTCTGGAAAAACCTCTTTCTAGGTAGACAAAACTTCCAAAGGACAAACAACAGCTCGAGTTTGGGCCTTTGGCCCCGAAGTAATCTGGGTTTTCAGACCATGAAATAGCCATGCAGTGGTATTCATCTCCTCCATGGTCCCAGTGCAAATCATTAGGTTAGCCTTCACTGATGTCCATTTCTCCAACAGCAGCAGATGTCCTGCTGCCTGTCCTTTTCCTCATCCAGAATTTCACAGTCACCAACACAGCTGTCCTCTATGAAGCAAACCAGTCTATCATTTTTAATTCAACTTCACCGAAGTCCTTGTTCCCCTCATCACAAACTGGGACAAAACAATCCATGACTCTCTCAGCTTCTCTATTTTGCAAATGGCCCACCAAACTCTTTTCAAATGTTCCTGATTCCACAGAAGTGTAAATATCTCCAACAAAAACATTCAAAATCCACAAAAGCCACATAGATTTATTAGCAACACCCCACTTCCCAGGTACCAAATTCTGTTGTAATTCACCTGCATCGTTACTGATAAATGATATCAAATAGCTTAAGGGAACAAGAGGTTTATTCTCTTAGGATTTTCTGGCTATAGTTCTCATCTAGCTTCACAGGAGCGCACGCACCAACACTAGGGCTGAGGGATCTAGCCACACCATCTCTTATGCAATGGCTAAGAGAGGGACGATCCTTGCTTGCCAGAACAAGTGTTCACAATGATGCCAACTTCCTCAACTGGATCCCAGTATTTTATTCATCTGTTCAGGGCGTAGTCCCACCCACCATGGGCTGGACCTTCCCCATCAGCTAGTCAATCTCCTGCAGGTTTGCTCTGGGTTTAGCTCTACCATTATTAACTCTACAAATGTACCCAGAGCTCAAACTCTTATCTGTCAAGTTGACACCTGCCCCTAACTATGACAATATTCTCCATAGATGCTGTTTTGAAATCAGTTCAGTCTTAGTTCAGTTTGAAGTTTTGGCTACAGTTCAATCCAGGTCTTTAGTTGCCTGAACCATTTCTTTTCCCACAGCAGTATTGCTCTTGGCTCAATCTACTCTTCAAATGAAATAGAGTTGGTAGTTTCCATTTCACACAAATACATATTAAGAGCCATTTCCCTTTTGAATAAGAGTAAATTCTGTCAAAGATGCATAGGCAACAAAGTTCATAAAACTTTGAATGATGACGCCTAGTGCTGGAATTGACTCAAATGTTTAATTATTTTTTGTGGAAAAGGCTGTGTAGAGATTTCACAGAAGAAGAGACTGTATCAATTTTATTATTCAGGGAAGGTAATAATTTTGATGTAGAAAAGAAAAACACACAGAACAATTCCTCTGTTAAACAATACTGACAAAATGTTTGTCAAAATAATTCTGGTGACTGGGAAAATGAAGGGGCCAAAAAGCCTGTGTTCTTTATTTAGTGTCATCAATCTTGTGGTCTCCAAACCTGCAGGGAATGTCACAATAATGGAGGATGCATTCAAGATATTTTTGAAGTTGCAAAAAGACACACCAATTTCTTTTGTGTTTATGTCAGCTTTCAAACTAATATCTTTGAATGCACTTAAATAACAAACCCAGACACTTCATACATCAACATATATTTTTAGTCATTTAAGATATTAAGTCTTGCAGTCATTTTACAAAGGTAGATAATGACCATCTGAGTTCTAAAGCAGCAGCGCTTAACAGTGCACAGGAAGATGGATATATTTCATATGGTGTGAATGAACAAAAGCAGGTGGAAATTCAATGGGGATTAAGGAAGGGTCATAAAATAACCAATAATGTAAAACCTAAAGAAAGTACTCAAAGCAGTACAGTAAAGGACATTTGGTGAGTTGAATTCAGACCTAAGCTACACTTTTGATCCTACACGTAATGGATAATCTAGTTTAGGAATGGCCCCTTGGTCTCTATGGGACTTTAGTTTCTGCATCTGTTTAGTCGAGCTCAACATTGTAGACCAGCCAACACATCTGATGTTTTTCCTAAATGTATGATTTTTATGAAGGATCAGGATGAAAATAGTAGAATAATCTAGGAACTCAGAGTATAGTTGGCTTGAGCATAATTTAAAAATGGGACGAAAAATGAAACAGATTTCTTAGAAAATAGTATCTTGGGGTATGGAGATGCCTCAGGGGTTAAAGCCTTTGATTTGTAAGCAAAAGAACTTGAATTTGGATCCCCTCCTAAAAATGCCAGATAGAAATGGTAGCAGCTTGAAACTCTGGCCTTAGAAGGCAGAGCTTGGGCAACCCCAGAGCAAAGAATTCCATTAACACACACTCAAGTGTCCCTTGCATGCACATACACACACACACACACACACACACACACACAGAAAGAGAGAGACAGAGAGAGAGAGGATAGCATTTTCTTATGAATAAAATAAGGTAACTAGAAAATGAGCAAAGATCATGAGTGACCACTATTGAAGTTAGAATTTTTAGAGGTAAAATAACTGAAGAGAAGATTTCTTTATAATGTGTCCTAAAACTTTACTAATATGTAATAAAATCTAGAGTACCAGGATCAATTCAGTAAGTACAAACCTAAAATACCAAGTCTTTAAAAAAAATAGCACAGTAAGATATGCAAGAATTTAGTTTCTTTAGGTTTCACTCATTATTGAAATATGACTTAGAAATGATTAATCATGCATGAAGACAATGGCAAAGAATTTTGTTCATTTGCTCTAAAAGTGAATCAGGATTAGCAAATGTGTGTACTTTTGCTCTGTATCTATTGTATCAACGACAGACATGCCAATGCATTATCGTATGTAAGCTTAAAATAAGTAGTTATATTTATATTGTGACAAATGAAACAATGAGTCTCTCAGTGGTAGGGCTGAAATATCACTTCCCACAGCATTAAGCAAATAACTCTCTCTTGATATAGGCAAAATCTACATCTAGAGTGTTCTCAACTTCTCTTTGGTCTGCACCTATTGAAATTTCTAAGTTCCTAGCCACCTGAAGCATAAAATCAGTATATCTTTCATGAAAGGTAAACAAAGTTTTTTTTAATGCAACCTGTACAGTGCAAGAAGAGCAAAACTGAAAGCAACAGTCATAATGCAGAACATCGATGACCCTACAATGTTTATCCAGAATGAGGAACTAGACCAAGCAAAGCTCTCCCATCCTAAAGCTCAGGGATCCTTGCAGAAGAGGGGGCAGTAAGAGTGTAAATGCCTAAAGATGGGGAGGTCCATCGCTGGACAAGATACTCTATTCTTGGAAAATTTAATGCTGGGCTGGGGCAGCCAGTAACTTACTGCAGTGTAATTTGACCTTATTAGGCCTGCACAATGGTTGACATGTCAACATGCCCCCACAGACTAGTGAGTATCTCAGAAGAGATGTTTTCAGATGATAGGATCCTTAGAGGCAAGTGGTGAGACAGGTATAGGGGAGTACCCATATTAATAGGCAGCCCAAGGCCCCTGGTCTAACACAGAAGCCTTAACCCCCACTAAAGTAGACAGTTCAGAGGGAATTCTGAAGTCCATATAAGTTGATGGCAGGAGGGTGGTTGGAAGCAGGTGGGAAATAACAAGAGATAAGAGAGGGAAGGAGGGAAGGACGGAAGGAGGGAAGGACGGAAGGAGGGAAGGGGGAGAGACAGAAAAGTGTGGAGGGGAGGAAAAGAGGAGAGAGAGGGAGGGATGGGGGACAGAAATGGGATAGGGAAGGTGGCAAGGACACCTATTCATTGAGCTTGTATAACTAGGAAAAATGAAATAAAAATAAGAAGGGATTAACTCAATCACATAAGGACATTTTCTTTCCTTTACCAGCTAATCTACATACTGAGATAGTCTTGCTTCTGCTAGACAACTGTCATGCATCATTGATTGCTTCTCACCTTTCTGAGTAAGCCTAGAACTGCTCCTCTCCATCTCATACTTCTGCTTGGTTTTCCTCAACTTATATGAACCCAAGAACCTAAAATCATAGCTTCTTTTATTTGGCTAATCAGGAAAACAAAGAAGATTTAGATCTTGACTATAGTTGAACATTTTAGTATGACATAGAGGCTTTTAACTGTTCTACAAATATGCTTATTTACAATCAAGCCATCAAATCCTAAAGTATTTTAAGTAATTCGAGTAAAATTAGACTTTTGAACCAATAATTTAAGATTTTTGGGTTATTTAAGAGTACATTTTGTCTGTTTTCAGTTATCTCTTCATCATACGAGATCGTGTTTTGCAAAAGTTTCTCTCGGATGGTTCCAAAGATTGAGAAAGTTTAATCACTTGAAATGAGACAATGGTTGTCAGGGATACTAATTTCTCCAGGATTTTGGAAAGTGTTCTAAGAATACATCCTTTTATAGGTTCTCACCTCCCTGTATATTGATTGAAATTCATTGTACTGAGCACTGATACATTACATCGAAAGGCACCTCTCTTGTCTACACATTATTCAGAAGAATGACAATAAGCCAGGAAATGAAAGACAATCTTCCCACTATCATTAAGTGTTGGTATGACATCAAGACATAGAATAGGTAATAGCTTAAAGGAAAAGGGTGCAGAAATAAAGCAAGTCATAACAATCTGCTGTGGGACAATGTAAACAGTCTGAATTATTAAACTGTCATGTTGTTGGGACAGTGGCAAACAAGTTTGCAGCTAAATCCCTCTGTGCCCTTAGCTCAGGTAGTGTAGAGTCAAGAAGGAAGAGAATGGAAAAAAGATTTTAAAATTCAAGTGCCTCTTCTCCTGTTTCAATTGAAATTCCCCAAGAGCCAGATAGCTCGTCTGTCTCTTTCAGTCATAGGTGTATTTACTTATTCTGGAAGCAATCCTCAGGGAGCAAAGCAACTGAACAAGAATGGAAGAAGGCTCCAGAAGAGTACAGGAAAGAATGGCGCTCTGACAGTGCGAAAACTTGAAAATATAGCTTTCGTTTTATTAGTGCTTTCTACAGAATGAGAAGTGTTTATTTAAATACACATGGGCTCATAACAGTCAGTCTCACAGTAACATTTCTCATTAGATGCTATAAAATGGATTTTGATAACTTTGGAAACTCAGACCTGTTCCTAACATGGGACATAGTTAAGTTCTCATAAAACCTTCGTGTTGTCTATGAGGAGCACATACACAGGCATGTACAAGTTAACTCCCTTGAGAGATGAACTGATATATTTTTGCTGAAGTTATACAATAGAATTTTGAAATATAGGTAGAGTTCCAACCATCTATTTTCTCTCAAGGCAGACTCACTATACTGCAGGCTTAGTACTGTGTATCAAGGGCCAAAACAGCTGTGAATTTGAACATTCCTTGGGCAGTTTCTTTATGTTTTACTTTTCCTATGTAAGAAAGTAAGAGGGGGCGTGTGCTGGAAACTGACAGACATCTGATCCTTTCAGAGTGATTTTGGCAATATTTTCTGTCTCATTTGGTTTTAAAACTCCAGCTAACAATCCTTTTATGAATGTGGTCATATTTAGTAACTGATTAACTTTTCTTTATTTGAAAACTCATTTTTCCCTGAATGGATGAAGGACGGAAGGAAGGAAGGAAGGAAGGAAGGAAAGAAGGAAGGAAGGAAGGAAGGAAGGAAGGAAGGAAGGAAGGAAGGAAGGAAGGAAGGAAGGAAGGGAGGGAGGGATGGAGGGAGGCAGGGAGGGAGGAGGGAGGGAGGGAGGGAAGGAGGGAGGCAGTGAGAGGATGGCAGAGAGAGGGAGTACAAAGGGAGGGAAGGAGGGAGGGAGAGGGAGGGAGAAAATGCAGTGAAATTATTTTTTGGATTTTTGATATATGAATGCATTTTTAGGGATTATATAATTTTAATGTAATTTTCTCAAAGCCACTGTCAAGGGTATTTTAAATACCATAAGTTTATTTAATGTTCATAGTATTGTCCATTACAATCAAAATGTGGGTATATTTCTTAGTATATAGTGAACATACATTCAACCAGTGCATAGATATTGAGGTTTGAGACTGAAAAAAACTTTGATGACTTAATGTTTTCAGTTCTGGTTTTTCCTTCACAGTTTTCATAGAAACATATTTTTACTAGGCTAATTGGGTCATCCCCTTGCTATTGTGTGTTGTCTTTTCCTTGTGATTATTCTTGGCTGAATATGCAATTACTTGTATTCTGTTAATGTCAAGGTGTAATCAAGAACATTTAATTCAAAAAAAAACAGTGTAGTTGAGCTTCCATTATATCAGTATGTACATGAAGAAAATTATTTCTAATATTAATGTCTTTCTTTTCTTTAAAAATGGAACTTTTATTCCTTTATCTTTCCTTTCTTATACATATCACTTAAGTTTGTCTTTCCTATCTTTTTCTATCTCTCTTCATTACCTACTCCTTCTCTGAGATATTCTATTTCTTTTTTATTTTGTCAGATGGCTTCTTTTATTGTCTTGTACAAAAGACACGAGAACCACAACTAGTTACTTATTTTCTTCGTTGCTTAGACTATAGACATTTGAAAGAACCCAAAAAACGTGCAAAGCCTTAATACTAAGCTGAATACTTCAAATTAGTCACCAGTTAGCAGCAATCTAATATATATTTTCATGACATGTTCTGAAGATCAAGCTCTGGTCTTCATATACTGGATTGGTTTTAGTCTATTGATCAAAGTACATATATCTTTTTATACAGAAGTATATCTGTATATACAATATTATATAGCATTAGTAATATAAACATTGAAATAAAATGATGATCAAGTTTAATATTCATATCCATGTTTATTTGCTTATATTACTCTTTTAGTTTTCTTACTTAGGCAAGGCCTTGGTGCAGCATTCCTTATTGACATCTCCACCATTTGCCATTATTTCCTGCAATAATGCAAACTCCTATAAGCTGATGTATCAAGGGAAGCAGTGGAGAATATTTTTCTCCTCCTAGAAATCGCCCCACAACCTGTCATCATGTTTGGTCTATTTAGGGCTTTCCTGGAATACTGGTATAATGAATGAATTTTTGATAAATCACAAAGCTTGTGAGAAAATTGTTTTCCATCCTGCCTACAAATATATATTAAATAAAGTTAGAAAGTTCTCTTACTCTGCTTAACTCTAATACATTTGACATCAGATGACATTTGCTTTATTAATGGAAGAAATTATTAGCTCCTAAGGATTTTCAATAAGTATAGGCACACCTAAGGGATGGATAACATCTCTGTGTATCAGTGGTCAGGTACATTTTGCCGGAAAATAATTTAGTCTTGGATTAAATAATATGTTCAGAAATTGTTTCTGAATATTCAATTTTCTAACAAAGAGCAAATATGTGATAATGATTATATAAGGCCAAGTGGGTAGAAT
Source organism: Typhlomys cinereus (assembly GCA_023101885.1). Taxonomy (NCBI): domain Eukaryota; kingdom Metazoa; phylum Chordata; class Mammalia; order Rodentia; family Platacanthomyidae; genus Typhlomys; species Typhlomys cinereus. The sequence continues at coordinate 4,104,373 of JALPQD010000130.1, read as the reverse complement.
CTTAGAAAATGTTCCTGAAATGCAAAGTCAAGGAGGCCACAGGTACAAACTGAAGTATGATTTTCTCTCAAAGACCTTCTGAAATACTTAATGATATATAAGGCTCCAATGCTCATTATTCAGATTTGAAGTTTTTGTCCTGCACTAGGTTTCCATGAGATGCAGCTGTTATGAGCGTAGAGGTATCCTCCCTTGAGGTTCTAGATATGACTGACCATATCATTTTTCCTAATGAGGCACACTTGACTCAGGTAACATGGCCTACATATTTAAAAACACCCAGCACACCAGAAAGAAGTAATGTAAAAATTCCAATCCATACAAATAGTTCATTATTGAGATCAAGCCACACTATACTGATTCCCATCACATACACACACACACAAGAGAGAGAAAGAGAGACAGAGACAGAAAGACAGATTACGTTTTATTGCATTTAGCAGCATAATGAGTAAAATAATCACACCAAATATGTACTTCAGCTTAGATAAGGAAAGGGAAGGATTAATATTAGTGAAGATGGGGCTGGAGAGGTGGCTCAGGGGTTAAGCCTCTGCCTTGCAGGCGGAAGGTCCTGAGTTCAGATCCTAGACCCCATGTATAGATGCTGGGCAGAAGCAGGGGCTGCCTGCGTATCTGGTCCTGGTGGGTGGAGCCTGTGAATCCCAGGGCAGAATAAACTAGGAAAAGGTGGAGGAGGTCCATGGTGGTTCCCAAATTCATCAGTGATTCTACACACACACACACGCACACACACACACACACATACATACACACACACACCACAATTGAATAAATAAGAAAAAATACTTGAAATATTAGTGAAGAAATAAACCTTTGGGGTAAAAAACAAGATGAATGACAATGTATGTTATGTTTTCCATGGAAGGATATCGCATGACTAACATCATACCATTAACAAGTAAAGGCCTGGATAGCCTTCATTAAAACTGTAATATGCAGTAATAAAACCTGGATAGATGAATGTTTTGTATTCTAATATTTTTATTGATATTTGAATAATTGCATATTGTTTTATCTCTTTCAAGTCTTGATGACATGAGGTCTAGGGCACAAAATAATTACTTAGAATGTGAGAGAGAAAAGAACAATAAGGAAATAAAAAAGAAAGAAGAATTTTGATGTTATTTGTATCTAGCTTATGATTATACCTAACAAAGGCTTATGAAATTAATTGTTTGACAATTATTATTTTGCATAAGAGAAGAAAAACAAAAAGACTGTTTTCAGTTTTGGGATGTGGATCTAGGAAGGATGTGGGATGTGATATTGAATATGAGAAGGGAAATGAGGTGGTGTGGGAAGGACAGGAACCTCAGGAGATGATGTTAAAGGCACAATTTCTCATGCAAATAAGTACTGAGTCTTACAGTGCAGTAAAACTGGTAGACTTCAGAGAAGATTTCACTAATTAATGAATCTAAAGTATATTTGAAAAGCTCCATTCATCAAGTAGGTAGAAAACATGTTGGGTAAAATCAGCTTTATCTGAATATGAAATAGATTTCCAATTTCTTAGCCATAAGCTGAATCTAGACCACTCTGGTGTGAATACTGATTGTTAAAATTAAGGCATTACAATAAAAAATAGCAGTTACTCGAATTTATTGGGTGCCTAAGAAAACAGGACTCACCCCATTCCTCGATGGTAAATTTTGCATGGATAAGTATATTTATCCCTTTGATGCAGTATGCACACCTATTTTTTTATCTCTATCCAACTAAGATACACATCTTATATGTTTAACAGTTAAGAAATTCAGTAAATATGACCATTTGTATTAGAAACACACATGTCAGGATCTAGGGAGATGTTTGATGAAGTATGAGATTCTCAAGACCTATGGAGTGTTTTTACTGTAAAAATAAGTAACCATGACTTAAATGCAAAATACTTCCCTAAATCCAGTGTCAGGATTTCATAATCAGGATGGATACAATGATTTGAAAATATGCAAAACGAAAGATCTATGGAAATCACTGCAAAGCTACAGAAAAGGTAGAATTAGTTCATTTTGAGGAAGTTGGGGGCAGCATTTGAACAAAATCTTGAAGGGAAAGCAGGAGATTACTATTGAAAAGGCAACCATGGGAGACAAAAATAAAACATAATGACATGTGAAGATTATTATATGACATGCTACTTAATGCAATCAAACACAGTATACTAAAGACAAATTCATAATTTAATATAGCTATGATCGTAAGTGAAAAATGAGGAAAGAAGTAGTGGCAATCAGTCAAGTGTTGACATGGGCATTCTCTGATAATTTTCATTCATTTATTTATTTTTAAAAATTTGAGTTTATCTTTTTGCCCAGCTCCCCTCTCCACCCATTTTCCTCTTTCCCTGTCCACATAACCTTCTCCCTTCCCAAAGTCATTAGATGGCACCATGTGTACTGTGGCAACAAGTAGAGGAATTTAGGAGGAAGTTAGCTTTTTTAAGTGGTGTCCTTAGAAAGACGATACTTAGAAGTGGGAAAAAGTGTTGAAAGGTAATCATGAGTTCTGTCATGTTAGAAATGATAAATTCAGTAAACAGATTTATCAGTTATTTCTCAAACTGACACTCCACTTACTCAATTTGGCATGAATGGATTTACAATAGCACTTTTTAATTTGTATTATATGTATAAGAATTATGATGGATACTAGAACTATGATTCTGAAAACTCTGGGCCACATATGCCACTGTGCTTTTGGATTTCTAGCATATATTAGAATGAATACAATGGGGAAAGTTTTGACTTTGACTGAGAAATAAGCACAAAAACAAAGAAAACTTAAAAAAAAAAACTATTGTGAGAGTTAATCTTGGGTGTCAACTTGACCACACCTGCCATTAACTAAAATCAACTGTCAGACTATCTGAAGAGATTATCTTGATCAGTACATTTACAATGCAAAGTCCAGTCCTAGAGCTGATTGGAACCTAGCAGTAGTGAACCAGATAAAAGGAACCATAGAACAGAAGACTTGAAAGAGAGACTCTCCACTTTTTCAACTCTCTGGGATGTTTGTAGTGACTTAGCCTGACTCTAGCTTCAGCTGCCAGCCATGCTGCCTCTACCATGAAAGACTGTTTTCCCCCCTCTGGTACCATAAGCTGAATAAATCTCCCTCTCTCCTTTAAATTGCTTGACTTTGAATGCTCTCTCATAGCAACAGATAAGAGTAAATTTTATATACCTATGGTCTTTGGAGTTCCATTAAAAACATTGTGAAATCATGTATCTCTGTAATTTTACTGACCATTGTATCAAGGCCTAAGATAAAATGAATGAAAGATTGTATATGTAGTGTAATGACTCTAGGAAGCTGACCAGAAAAACAACTTCAGGCATGTCCTGGGATTGATCTCACAAATTTTTCTCACCCCAATCTTTTCTGACACAATTTTTTTGCTTCTAATTTTCAGGTCAGAATAGAAATATATGTGACTGTGAAGATACATGCATTGATATGTCTAAATTATATTTATGCATATATGTATAAGAATAATTTCAGACATTCACACATGTCTATGACTTCTAACAAGTAAGCTGTGTAATAGGTGGCAATGATAAGTTATGTGATGATTTTCATATGACTGAATGATCCCATAACAATTATATGCTACATATCATTCTTTGATGCTATATTTTAGATAGGATGTAGTCTTAGGTATAAGATCAATGAATTAATCAACTTTTGAACATTTGCTATCTGTATTCAGGGGCATATAGAACCAAGAGAAGATGGAGTTTTAATTTATGTTTGACCTGAATATTTTGGGTTGTTTACAATGCACATCCCTCAGATTTCTTTCTAATGTTCATTTATTTAACTTTCAAAGTATTGTTGTAGGGATTTGAATCCTGGATATATGGATGACAACATCTGTTCTTCAAGAAAATTCTAGCACTTGCTTGCTCAGAACTGCCTCCTCTAAAAATATTTACAATTATAGAGCTTACTACTACCCTGTGGGTTGGATGTGAAGAACTCTAGATATTTTTTCTCTAAAATCCTAGGAAGCGACTTCCCTGTTTATATGGAATTTTCATTATCTATAAGCTGAGGAAAACGAAGGAAACTGTACGATCACATAGGAACACTTAAGTCTTTTGAGATATGCGAGAATTCAGTGTTGTCAGGGAGAATTGACAATTTTAAGCTATTGGTGCCATGGGATGAGTCTACAGGTCCTAAACCCTGTTTAGAAATAATCACCTGGTTACCTAGGCTGAAATCAATTATGTCTGTGTTAGATAAATTAATTCTTCTCTTAAATGTATAGTACCATTAGCAACTCATTAACCGATCTCCATGTAATTTTGATTCTTTTGGTGCCATTGTTCTAAAGTATAATAATCCCTGGCTCTATAATGTTCTGCCTCAGTTTTCTCATTTGAAAGTGGGTTTAAAATAAGTAGCTGTTATGAAGTTGGAATGACTTAATTTGTGAGAAGTATCCAGAGCTTGTCTGAGCACACACAACCATATGCATACTTAATATTACAGCTTTTACACTAAGACATGACATTCACAAAACATATAAACACTAGATAATTTAGATTATGTCAGTCCCTTGCAACTAGCAAGGGTGCTCAGGTGGGAGATGATAGGTAATTGTGGTAGTTGGCTTTAAGTGTCCATTTGACAATTTAGAACTCAGCCTTTAGGTATACCTATGAAAAGTTGTTAAGACATGTCAATTAACAAGCCTGTAGAAAATTATCTAGTTAATGTGGAAATACCCAAGTTATAATGAGTGGGACCATTTTCTGAGCAGGTTGTTAAGATGGAAAACTAGTTGGCAAGTTGTGAATCAGAAAGCTATTCTTTGGTACTTGCCCTTCTCACAGATTTTTCTGGGGTATGTTGCAGTCAGTTCCCCCAGTTAATACTGGTAACTCTTCTGCCATAATAAACTGTAATATGAAATCAGAAACTGAAAATAAATTCTCTAGCTCTGCTAAAGTGTTTGGTTTATGTATCCATATGAGCAACTCCAGAATAACTCAGACAGGAGTGATAGGGTAGGAAACTAGGAACTGAAATTGCTGATGATCGAACTAAGAGTTTGAACTGTGATTTTTGGTATGGTAGATTCCTGACAAAAGAATAAAAATGACTTCAAAGGAAACAAGGGTTATTAGATTAACTAAATATTAAATAAATTGCTAGTTTCATACTCAACAGAACATCAGTGACACGTAGATTTCTGGAGGGTTTCATTAATACACAGGCCCAGTTATAAATCATGCCTGAGCATGAAAATCAACAAGGGCTGCATGATTTGACTTGGTCAAAATTTGATATGAAGAATGCTTTTACTGTATAATCACGAACGATCTTTCTCCTCTGAATTTTAAGTCTTTGGGTTCCATGTCATTTTCTCTCTTTTCACGTGAATTTCTAAGTCACATGGCCTAAATATGTTCTCTTTTTCATCTTAAAATTTCAGGGCTGATGTGATGGTTCAGTGGGGAGAAGTGCTGGCATAGCAAACACGAGAACCTGAGCTCAGAGCCAGAGAATCCAGGTAAACTTTCAAGTAAAGCTACACGTGCCTGTTACCTTAGCATTCAGTTAAACAAGGAAGATACAAGAGGATCTCTTGGCTTACTAGCTGCCAGCCTACAACTTCAATGAGAGACCTTATCTCCAAGGACTAAAGCAGAAAGCGATCAAGAAGTACATTTAATGTTACTTGGGGGACTTTGGAGCCTCCCTTTCCAACAGTTTATCAGGAAGTATCACATACCTGTTACTTCTAGTATTGTTTAATTGCTTCTGGGTTTCACTGGGAGCATCCCTGAGAACTTCTGGTTTTGTACTAGCCTCCTGTCTCTCTACTCCTCTGTACAGGGAATGTCCATTCTTGTTTCTTTGACATATAGTAATATAAGAGGAGGTTTCTATCTGGTTCCATACAACATTCTTGGTGTTTTCTGTTACTGCTTCAGCCCATTCGATATCCCATCCCATCATTTCTGCCCCTTTTTACACCTTAACCCTACTGTGCTCTACAGTACACACACACACACACACACACACACACACACACGCACACACACAGACGCACATAAGCATGCACATGCACATACACACAGAAAGGTACCATCCTTCCACACATATAACCCTCATATAAAATGTCAAAATAAATGGATAAATAAATATATTAAATGCCAAACCACATCCAATAAAAGAAAATTGAGCACAACATATACTATATATATAAAATCGAATACTATATATACAATGTATTGTCAATATTTTAATTTAACAACATTTAACTACCTAATAATCTAAGTTTAAAGAACTAGAGAGGGAGAGAGAGAAAAGATAACATGGATATTCTGACTCACCTGTAGATGGGAGGTCAAAACAACTTTCAGGAATCAGTTCTGTCTCCCATCACACAGGGTTCCTAGGATGTAACTCTCCGGTTACCAGGTTTGCAAGCAGACTCCTTATGTGTCGAGCTATCTGGTCAGTTCCATTAGTGGCCTCTTTGTTCAAATATTTCTCCCAGTAAATAACAGGGAGATCCTGAAGATTGAATTTCTATCAATGAAGAATAGAAATATAAAGGAATTGTCCCATGTCATCTAAACAAGTAAACTAAAGGACTTTGATGTAAATTCAAACATCTGACCTTAAAAAATATTCTATCCAGAATGGATGAAATTTTCAAAATATATCTGTAGTGCTTTTAAATGTTGCTTAAGTATTGAATTTGCTTGAGTGTTTTTAATGGGAAACAGAAAATTCTTGGATTGGCCTAATTAGTGAGTCTTCTCTTGGGGGAGACCTGAGTCCATTTGCTGAATGAATATGACAGTTTATCTTCAGTTCTTAAAATGCTGGAAACACCTGCTGAAGAAGTGGAGAATGAAAGGAAAGAGAAGTAAATGCTTAATCTGTATGCATACAAGCAAATCGTAGAAGGTAAATGACCGGAGAAAAGAAGACCTATCATATATGGAAAAGGGAAAAATGATTCACATAGAGATGGAACACATGTGTACTTGAATATATAAAAAGGTTGAATGCATAGGAGGGCGTTAAGGTTGTCTACATTTCTATCCTGTGACCAGGGATTATCAGGGCACACAGGTCCTCTATGGAAAGGTAAAGGCCTTTAGGTATGAGGGACACAAGTGGGAAAATGCTCCCAGTAAAGAGAATACGAAAATGTGTCCCAAGATGGATTTCCGAGCTAACGATGGGGTTTCAAGGGAGGGGGCAAAGCCATTATAAAGCCATAATTTCCATCGCACAGTGGCTGGGAGCTGTGTGAATCACTGAGCACATTTCAAGGAATGGCTGTCATGTGTCACTAACTGATTCTCACTGCAGATGGCTCCAGGGTGCTCAGGATCTATTTTGAGAAAGCTGCAAGCAGTGCGAGCTGCTGGTTCCACTGTGAGGATGCCGCAGACACCCTCGAGAAGGTGGGGAGATAAAACTCTCTACCCAAGCACATTTTCTCCAATTTATGACTCATGTCACCCATGATGTTTTCCTTCTGTGTCCTTTCTTCACCCGCCCCTGGCTCTGCTGCTCTGTTGGGCCACGTCATTATTTTCTCTCTGTGGATAGAGTGTGCAAACTACAGTGGAGTTTTTGGGCCTTGAAAGAAGGAAACAAGAGTTAATGAACATACTGCAAATTTATGCCAGTCTCAGGCTGGCAAAATACTCTTAGGTAGCAATCATTTCTCTATCTTCATTTCTCAGATGGATGTTAATACCTGAGGGTAACTTAGAAGTCTTCTATAGTGGTTCAAAGTCTTTGCCTAGTTGTAGTCCTGAGCATGGTAACGTGATGGAACTCACTCATCACTCTTCAGAAATGCCCATGTAATAACATGTGGAATATATAAATAGATTATCACCTCTGAAAAGGGGAGTTTATAGATGTGAGCATATTAAGACTCTGGAGATTAAAGAATAATGCTGGATTTTCTGAGCAAGAAGGAAGCCATCAGAAAGGTACTTAAAGGTGGGAGAGGGAAGGGCAGAACATGAGAACAAATTGTAGTAGCAGCAAGTCCTTGAAGACAGTGATATAGAGGGACAAACCAAGGAATATGTGAAGACAAAAGAACAGATAATCCACTCCATGTGTTGCTGTGAGACTACATTCGTACAGAAAATGGAGAAAGAGATCTAGTTAGTTTATGTTTCCCAAGCTGATGGCTCCTTTATGGAAGAAAAGGCGTGACAGGAGGCAGAAGCTGGAGGAGGCTTAGGTGACATCCATAACCGTGGAGGCAGAGAGAGTAAGGAACTAACTGGAAGAGCAGACTGCTAATTAAAAGCAGGGCAGGACTCCCCAACTTCAAAGACCACCTACTCTTGTAACATGCCTTCTTCCAGCAAGGCTCCACCTTCTAAAGGTGTGAGGATTCTCCCACACATTAACATTAGCTAAGATTCAAATACATGAGACTGTGAAGGATAATTCATACTCAAACTATGACACTACCAAAGGAACACATCCCAGTGAGCCTGTTTTAGGCTTTTAAGCTTCAGAGGTTTACATTAATGGAAGCATGTGCTCTTTTTAGACATAAAGTCTATCAAGCTTTGTTATATGAACAAGGAAAAATAAATGCAGACCTGCAATGAAGGAACAAAGTTTTGGATCCACTGCCTAAAAATTCTTACATTGAACTATTATCTCAAAAAAAGAATAAAGGTTTTTTATTGTTAGTATTTATTCATTGGAATGCTGAAATATGACTTGAAAAGTGTGTTGTGTCATGTTAAATATTGGAGATTTTAGAATACATATTTTATGATATTACAAGAAACTGTGTCACCCAAACCAGCGTATCTGCTTTTCTCTCATCTATATTCTTCACAACTTTTCAGTAGCAAGATGACAAAGGTTTTACAGTGCCTTTTTTGACCTTGCCAGGCATAGTATAAGTATTGCAAGAGTGTTTAGGTGGTGATAGATTTTTTCCATGCAAAATAAATAAAGTGGATAAATATGGAAAAACAAATGGAGCATCTCAAGAAGAAATTACCAAAAAGACAATTTTGAACACAATTATCTGCAGTGCATCTGTTCAAATACCTTCACTATCATTTTTCTCTTTAAATTCTGACTTCTCCTTCTGGTGGCCCAGTTTAATCAGGTTTTTAGCAACTTCCACTGGCAGCATAACTAGAGGTTCAGGGAAGAAAATGGGAGCTCTTTATAGGTTAATATAACCTCTTCTGTTGTTTTCTGACTTTTTATGAATATGGAAAGAGATGGGCTTGTCATAGAATGCAGGTTGTGTTTTCAAATGGCTTTGTAATTTTTCCTACCTACTTTTTATCCATTTTATCCTATTTTCTCTAGGCATCTGATTCAGTGAAAGAAGTTTGGAAGCAATATATCACAAGGCTCTATTTTCCAGTACAATTTAAGGATGTCAAAACCCCATGTGACTGAGTCAGAGCAGCTTAAAGAGGTGGTAGTTACCAGAAGCGAACCACATTGAAATACTTGTGTGAGTGGCAACTAGTTTTCATGTTTCAAGTGTTCAAATTTAGGAGGCATTTGTTCTACTAGTTGTCCAGGCCTTCCCCGCACAGATAGATGAAAGGCATATAAGCTTATTCATGGAGAAGTCTTAGACAATGAATATGAGCCCATGTGATAAATATTTTTGCCTAGACATTAGTGAATGAAATTTGATGACCCTAGAAAAGTCAAAGAATACTAATGTCCCCCAACATAGTCCCAAGAACAGAGTGTAGTGAGAGGTGATGTGATATCATCAAACACAGGCCCTTAGGGCAGACAGCAGATGCAGAGCAAGTAATTCTGTTGTAATGCTAGTGTATCCTTTAGCACAGGTGGATTAAAGCTATGTCAAATCAGAGCTGAAGCTATAGGGTTGATCCATACAGCTTCTGTCAAGCCAGGAAGTCCCTTGACAGTTGTAGAGTCTAGCATAGTTATTTAAACTCAAGAACAAAACTAGAATATGGCTTGATATCTTTGGAAAAACATCTTTAATTGACAACATCATTCTATACAGTTGTTACTTGCTATAGGTGGGATATATTGGGCACAGCCACAGAAGACAGAAAACAAAAATATATAGGTATCACAGTAAGCATAAGGCAAAGAATGTATGATGGTTATTTTGAGGCATCAAGTTGACAACTGAGAACTGAGTCTTTAGGTAGTTTTCTGAGCAAGATTGCAGGAAATTATCTAATTGATATGAGATGGGACCACTTTCTGGAGAGTTGAAGGCAATAGAAAGAGAGAGAGAGAGAGAGAAAGAGAGAGAGAGAGAGAAGTGGGGGAGACAGAGACAGAGCACAGTGATAGGAATTTGGCAACTGACAATCTAGAAAACAATGCCTTTCTCTCAGCTCTTTACTTGGGATATGGTATGGCAAATTATCTTGTTTTCCTTTCTTGATATATTATATAACCTGAAAAACAAAAGCTAATAGATATACCTATTTCCTTAAGATGGCTGAGTTATATATTCAGTACAACAACAGAAATATGAAAATTGGTGTCAGAGTAGTGCAGTGTTTCTATAAATCTAAGACAGAGTTAATGAGAAAAACTGCACTCAAGAACATTTTCTTATTTCAGGGGCTTAGCAAATCTGAATAAATAAAGAGAAACAAAATAAGAAATAAGTTTGGAATGTGCTAAAAAGTTCATGTGTGTATGTCCTTCCTCTATATCTCTTCATAAGTTTTCCATGAAAAGACTCTGGCTTAATTTGAAGAGTTAAAGAGTCATTCTAAAATCTAAAAAGTAAATCAACTTGTGCCACTTGTTGAGATTTGTTTTAGGGATATGCCATTCAAAAATTTTTGACTATTAACGACAACAAAAGGAATTAATCTCTAATGTAAGACTGAAAAAAACCTATAAAATGGGAAATAATAAATATGACCTAGCCAGAACTTGAAGTCATATTCTTCTCATGTATTGTGAATGCCATTGTTGGGAAAATAAGATTGCTCCAAAGATTGCTTTGCTATAGAAATAGTAATCATCAAGATTTCATTGATTAGATTGGCTATTTACTGTCTAAAAGCATATGCTTTGAGCTTAATTCAACTGTTTCACAAAAGGAGAATATTATGTTAAAATATTTTAACTCATTCATATTTTTATAATAAGAGGTAACGACTAGATAGGGATACTTAATCGGTTTATTTTTAAAATTCTGTATTTTAAAAATAATGATATATTGTCTATGATATTCTAGGAGAAGAGAGAAAGCTCAGCAGTTATATTTTCTGAACTGATATCATCAAAACGTGAGGGGTAGACAATCATTTCATTGTGTTCTGTACAACTTTGTCATTACAACACATGGGACTGAAGTGACTCCCAGTGAAACCACAATCAGAGAAGACAATCCAAGTTTTCCAAGGAATTGGACTCACTTCACACAAATTACTCATACGCTCAGTAGCTGAGTCTTTCATCTGGACATTTCCAATCCTTCCTACTGACTGTTGTAGGAATATCCATGACACAAGAGGAAGATGTCTTCAAACCCAACTCATAGCAGTCACTGCTGCACTGATGTCTTAGAAGATTTATGGTATTGACCTGAGCTCAGTGAAGAAACTAAATCTAATTCACTAAGGAATTACAAGCCTGTTCGATCAATAATCTATTTATCTCCTTCACTTTGCCATCTTTAGACACTCTAAGCTTATCATGGGAAATTGAAAGCATTTTTAAACCATAATTATGCAGCCCCAAGAAAGGTCTCCCACATTTCTGAAGGATCTCAATTGCTCTGGAGGAAATATTAGACTAGTTTAGGTGATAAAGTTCTTACGCTGGTCCCTAGCCATACACTTAGTCAGAGATCATGAAAAGAAGTACAAGGTCAGGCTAATAAGAGACCATGACTGGAACAATCTCAACATACGATATTAACTTCCATTCTGGCACCATCATATAGGACATTGGCTTAACAAACCTATGTCCAGAGGAAAGCAGCCAACATGGTAACCAAAGTGAATAGCCTGAGAAAATGCAGATGGTTCTATTCAAAGAAAATTAAATCTCCAAATTTCTGCAGAAAATAGCCTCTATCCTAAAAGCTTTCTTAGAATAGTTACTGATCAGCAGAGAACAGATAACTGTGGATCACCTCTATCCAAATGGGACAGCTAATCCTCTAGCCTTAAGGTTTTTCAATTAAAAAAAAATGAAGACACTAAAATAGTACAAAAACATGAAGTGGTGAGGAAATTTCCCAAAGCATTTAAGTGTCTTTTTTAATATTTACCGAGAAACTTGTTAGTAATTCTGTAATAACTTTGACCCTGGCACTACATCTGTATCAGTGATCCTCTCTCCATCCTCACATTCCATGGAAACCATTCAGTATCCAGCTCAAAGCTCTGCTCTTCAGTCACTCTTCTTTGAGACATCAGAGACTCCTGGCCCTCTGCATATCTAATGTGACTCTTCTCTAATCTCATTTTAAATGTGAATATAATATATTCACATGGCAGGTTTATTAAAACACACATTTTGTATGTCATACCCTAAATTCAATAGGTCTGTACTAGACACTAAGAATTCATGTCTATTGAATTCCGGTGCTTGACAAGATTAAAATCTAAGAAGTCCTGCTTTAAGAATCTAGACCAATTTAAAATTTGGTAACAGAGGTTCCTGGCATCTGTGTAGATCAAGTGTTATCTGGTGACATGCTTGGAAATCTTGGACACATAATTCTCTATTGTAGGACACAAACTGTCCCCTATGAGCACATTATCAAGATCACCGTTCCGTATCTACTATATAACAGTCACAATCCTTATCACTAACTTCAGCTGTTATATTCTAAATATTATTATGTATTTGGAAATGTTTCTAGACCCAAAAATTGGGAAAAAATGAATTAAGAGGATCCAGACATCCCTCTTTTTTTTTTCAAATCATGAATTAGTTTTCACTTAGAAAGTGATATACACCAAATTGAATATTGAGAATATTTTTAAGGCAAGTGGTCATGCCATATTCACTTTGATTTGAGCTACAGTAGAGCCAGTTTGAAATTCACAGAGTTCTGTTACATGTAGGCCAACAGCTGAATCTTGATGTATCCTCATAATAGATTTAACTTTACAATACAAAAATATCACCTGTGGTCTGCTCATATTTATGGGCTTGGCCTTGTTAAAAGCAGACAAAAAATGCTTATCTGGACCCAATCGAATGCTCCTTGGACCTTTTATTTTTATTACACATGTAGTATCAAGGGCATCAGAATGATGAACATGGAGTTAGGTGTGGGACCCAACGCTTGCTAGTTCAACTTGCAAGGTAAAAACAAGAGGATCAAAAGTTCAAGATTGGCTGACAATACATAGAAAGTTTGAACCCAGCCTGGGTTACATGAGACCCTTTCTCAAAAATAAGATGAATGAACAAGAAAAAACCTGATTCCAATGGGTAGTTCTAGTTCAAGAGTGACAAAGATGGGTCTGGCTAAATTAAATGGGTCACACAGCGAAACCAAGACTCATAAAGCTGAGAAAAAAACTCACAAGGAGTTAGGGAATTTACAGGGATTGGATAGATATAAGAGAAGTCACGGAACAGGAAAATCAGATAGATAGATAGATGATAGATAGATAGATAGATAGATAGATAGATAGATAGATAGATAGATAGAGATAGAGATATAGATATATTTAGATATGTATTTCATATATATATTAAATTGTCAAAAAAACAAAATAATAAAATTTAAAAATTATGTAAAATAAGACAACAATGAAAAAATAATAAGAAGCCACACGCATGAACAAGAGCATAATAACTTAAAACACAGCAATTATGTCACCTTGTAGACATGGCCCAGCCCTTTGATGGATCGCTATTTCTTTACTATGAAAAAGATTGGAAAGCGGACCTTCAGGGAAATCATACACCTCCTTCTTCCAACTTGCCTTCTCCTATGCTCTGCACAGATCAAGAATTCTGCTCATTGCATAGTTAATTTTATGATCAAACACAGACAAATGAAAGCTATGGGAGAATGTTATGAGACACTATCTTGCAAGTGGTGCTCAAATTGAAAATTCTACTTCTCTATAATCACATTGTCTGATTTTTTTGGAACTACGTCATGTGGTTAACTAATTTCTATCTGGTATCTAAAGAACAATTCACTAAAACCCAGACCAATTTCTGCCTGAAGTATAAACTCAAGGATGAACCATCCAAGAGGCAGCTAAAATGAAGGATTTCTGACTCCTATTCACGTTTTCTGGAGCAACTCTGAGCAGTGTTGTTTCAAGCAGACTAAGAGTTCACTAGAGGATGTGATTTCAAGACTAAAAATGGCCTTCCCATGAAATGCTTCTTGAATTACTGTGTGTCAAGCTTTGTGTTAACTATCTTCACATTAGTCCTTCCCACAACCTTATGAAATTAGTATTTATGGTTATATTTTAGTCGCAAAAGACTGAAGCTCAAAGCAAAATGTGGGTCTTCTCTGATTAGAAAATTAGTGAGGATCAGAGATATATCAGGACTGAAATCTCCCTTCACTGTAGCATCTTCTGTCACTAACATTATTGGGCAATACATACTTCCCTATGAGGTTGAACTTCCTCTACTCTCAAACTATGTTCCTAAGTTAAGTCATATGGCAATAGTGCTATTGGTATTTGTAGATACATGTAGATACATATTTCATTAACCTATATATGACATATATGTTTTACGACGATTTAAGTTTCCTCTGGCTTGAATACATGATTCTTTTTTCCATTGGAAAACCTCTAGATAGCACAAGTACAATCAGAGACTTCAAATATATAAAAGGACACATAATCCCGAACTTTACTAACGCAGAAGTGATTCACAAGCATTAAGAAGAGCAGAAACTTAAGTACTGAGTTCTCTGCCTCAGTCTAGCACTGAGATTATGCATCCATGATCTTGGAGGACTCTCAGAACAAGTCTACAAGGTCAGCAATGTCACTGTTTCTACTTTACAAAGAATGACTTTCTCGTTGTTACAATATGTATATTTACAGAGGCTTGGTCAAGCTAAGTGAGTCATTTGTTCCAGTTCTGAGCCAGAACTTTAGTCCAAATCTTTAGACCCCAACTTGCACAATAATTTTCACTGTTGCATGGGAATGCAAGGTGATTTATTAACTCCTGTCTCTTCCATCTTTCACAGTAGGATGATTGGGTCTACGCGTGAAACATGTAAGAGTGAAAGAATGGGTTCTCAGACATTCCTTACAGTGGTTTACAGACAAAATAATATAGATATCTGAAGTTAGAAAACAGTACTATTATACCAATATACTATTTGTTATTTATTTATATTTATTATTTATAAATGTTCTACTTTTATCTTAAACTACCAGTATACTTATGTGTGATTAGGGATTTTTCCCTTCTTTATCTGGTTACAAAAAAAGAAGTCACTTGCTCAGTGAAACAAAATGTAAATGTTAACAATGGAAATGGTGCTGCTAAGATAACGCAAGCATATGCAAAGAGACATAAAATACATTAAAAATTACATGAATGACCTTGTACTTTTAATGCTAAGAACTAAGATAAGAGATATCTAGAATGGGATTGAATACAATTGAAAGATATTTAGCCTTTAAAGCATATTTTAAGGGAGCTAGATACTAGGGTTTAAATATAGAAAATGACTTAGTTAACATTATTTTGGGAACTAGTGATTTGGAGATTTCTGTGATCAGCGAAGTCTTTGTGGGGTTCACTATTCTTTAAACATTAGAGATACTCTGGAAACAGGAATGTGTGATCCTATTTGCAGACACTCCTCACACATACAGATAGAGTTTAATATGTCTTTTCCTAATTTTCTTTTCTATTTCTGTTGTTTGAGTCAGTGAAAAGGACTCAATATTCTCTGAGTCATATACCACTGGCAAAAGAATCCCACATATCAGGCGATTCAATTACTGAAACTGTAAGATAGGGTTTTTTTGCATTTTAAAGATAAAGTCAGGCTTACATATAATGCACAGTAAATAGTTCCTGGAATTGATCTTTGTCTAAAATATCTGTCTTTCCAAATTCATCATCTCCTTCATAAAAGAAATTTTCCCTACATACTTTCCTAAGCCAAACATATTACCTCAAATGTTCTTCCCCTTTCCTATGTGGTCCTCATTTATACTACTTTTTCATCTTGTAAAGAGAATGAAATGCTGGGGAACTAAAACAGGAAAGAAAGTGAACGAATGAGAGAGAGAGAAATCATATTCATTCAGTGTATCATTTTCATTTTTATGTCTAATAACATTGTAAAGAGAGGTCTGTTGTTACATGCACCGGCACACATGGGGAAAGCTAGCTCTGCTGTGCAAGGCACAATTGGAAATATAAAATAGAACATTTTGACCTGAACAAAAAGGCTGCAATTCATAATGCTTCATGTGTCCCCAAGTATTTTTCTTCAGATATCATCAGTACTGGGTTCCTAGTATTATGTATGTTCATGTATCTCCTATATCAACATTCTGTTGTGAAAAATAGCATTTTCCACACTGCGTACTGAACTTCTTAAACTATTCCTGCCAATCCACACAGATTAGTATCCTATGAACCTGTGGTACATTCCCTAGATTTTTACTGTCTCTGTTAATTAAAAGGCAGTATACTGCATTTAGGATTCAGCAAAAAGTTTTTCAAATATTTGATCTGAGCCGATACAAAATATTTCCATTTTCATAGTCTCAAGCACCATGCTTCCAGTCCTTTTCTGTCTGTGCATACTATATCCACAATTATCCATGATTCTTAATCATGCAAAAGAGAGAGACTTGGAGATGAATTTTAAGTTATGCTTCAGTTGGGATTGATTGATGCCTATATCTACAATACTATACAGTTATATTTGACAGTTGCCACTTTTCAGGAAAAAAAAAAGTCCTTCGTTATTTCAGAATCTAAAAAATATTGGTCAACCACAAACCACAAAGAAAGTACTGTAGGATAAACCTTTGTTAATATAATGGAGGTTCTCTGAGAATGTATACCTTCTTGGTCATTTGATTATGAAGACATTATTTCAGTTCCTAGGTTTGCTGAAACAGATTTAAATGAGCTCCATGATTTACCATAAACATAGAAATTTATACTGTCACAGCATTGCATCAGAAGTGTGAAAGCTAGGTGTCAACATGCTTGGATGCTTGGTGTCTCAGAAGACACAGAGGAAGAAGCAGCCCATGTCTCTTTCCTAGGATTTGGAGCTTACTGCAAAATGGTTGCTTTCCTTATATGGAAATGCATAGATCTAATCTCTGGCTCCATCACCCATGATTCATCCTTCCTGTGTCTCCATGTTTTCATGTGCTTTCATTTTTTCCTCTTTCATTGATCAGGTTAGAATAATCTCCTTTCACATTTGCCTTCTTTGTTATATGTGTCAAGCATCTTTTTTTTTCCAGGTAAGTCCAGAGTTACAGCCCATTATTGGGACTATCCATATGGCATGTCCATAATTTAACCCCTATATAATATGTAAAAAATATGTAGAAGACAGAGTTATGGAAGGTATGTTTTAGAAAAGCTGAGAATGAACACTTAATCAAATCTGAGTCTTTGATCAGATCCCCCATTTTCAATGTTTGGACAATTGTCTTCACTATCTTAAGGTCGATAGCTTATAATGTTGTGAAATCATAATTTTGATTTATTTGTAAGATTTACAAGGCACATGGTCCCTTGTTACTGCTGTTTTGTAAAATTGTGCATCTTTGGTGGGATGTGTCCTCCCTAGCAAACATGGGGTTGGTCTTCAAAGGTCACCTCTGGTTCTATCCTGAGATCTGTGCCTCTTACATGACCACTATTTGAGAAGCCAAAGTTGAACACTCCTGGGAGAATCACTATTCAGCTCCTATCCCTACAACTCTGACTTCTCTGCCAGGGATAGAAGTCTCGAAACTGAGAGCCAAAATAAATCCTTCTTCTAGCTACACAAAAATATTAGTAAAGACTTTACAATATATATATATATATATATATATATATATATATGTAATTATATTAACTTAAAATTCTTAAAATATCCCCAGTTTGTATTCAGAATCTGTTGTAATCAGCCAAGAAACAGGCCTTTGTGATGGGAGGGTTTTTTGTTTTATATTGGTTCTCATTGTACGGACCAGTCTGGCCTGGAACTTGTAATCTTCTACTTAGGCCTTCTGAGTTCTGGATTGTAGGCACTGCCATAACCAGTAAATGAGAAGAGCTCTGAAGAGGAATAAGTTAGTCCTTGATAAATATCATCCATGAATGTACTTTTATGTTTAAGAAACTTTTCTTATAGAGTCACTTTAATTATGTCTTTAGTGGCTTCTGCTCTGCATTGTCTCATTCTATAAATGACATAATTATCATGTGTGTTAATACTATATATCAATACAGTTAGCAAAGCCTGACTCTAATTCTATTTATCTCTGAAGGAGTTCTTAGACTGTCTAGATCTCATAGTTAAACCTGCCCTATATTCTATTCATACTCATACATACTTGTATTAATGTCTTATTATATCGTACTTAGGGCTACCTTTGTCAAGATATCTCCTTCCAACTATAAGTCCATCTTTCTTTAACCTTGTTCATAATATATGAGTTAGACTCTGTGGCCACTCCTTCTTTTGATTTTACCTTCATTTATCTTCTTACAGTTAATGCATAGTTAATAGATAGTATCCATTATGCTCTCCTCAACGTGGTTTGTATATAACTACTTTATACCATAAATAAGTAATTTTTAATTAAAATCACAAATTTGTATATTACCAGATGTTGGACATTGAAGATGAATTGAAAAAGCAGATAAAGTCTTTGTCCATTGAATCAACTACCAGATCATTTTTCCATGAAATACATTGATATTCAAGTGGTTGCTATGCAAATGGTAATGTTCTGGGTAGTGAGTATACAACGGCAAATAGAGATGAGCTAATAATAAATACATAAGGAAAAATTCTTAAGATACTAGAGGGAAAGATATCATGACTGAATCGTGAGGCACAGGTATAAGAAAAGACCTTAAGACTATTAAGAAAGATACCCCTGAAGGAGAGACACTTGGACAGATACGTGAAGAGAGAAGTGAGGAAATAAATGGAACAAAGAGTATTTCATATAGAGCAAATGGATGTATATACACTGAAAAGTAGTGGGTTTTTTATATATATCTTAGAATTTAAAAGAAAGTTGAAAAAAGTTAGCACGAGGAATAATTTCACAAACAGTTGAAGAACAGGAAGAAGAGACAGGATATAATTTAAGCAAGGCATTGAAGGCCATGGAGAGACATGGGACATGGGACATTGTTATAATTTTCTAAAAGAGTTAGCTAATGGAATCTGATGAAACTTTTCTTCATTTAAATTATTGGTTGTTTTGTGGTGCATGAGTTAATAGAAGTAAGAAATAGAAAAAGAGAAATCTACTAGATGATTCTTAAAGTAGCCCTGGAGGCAAAGCCAGGAAAGGGGAAGAAGTCTAGTACACATTCTTGGAATAAAAATAGGGTCTCATAAAGAAATGTACCTCAGTATACTTATGTAATGCAAGCTGGTTATGTCACAATTAGCAGTGTGCACAACAAGGACAAGGATTAGTATGAGAGAGAAGTCATAAGAAGACCAAGAGAGCAGGTTGTTCTCACATTAGGAAGGCAGCCTCTACAGCCAAACTGAGGAGATTTTATTCTGCGTCTTTTTTCCTCTGCAGTCACTAAGTACCTTACAGAAGAGATGTTGCTTAATGTGACTACCTTACCCTTATTCATGGTTGTTAGTGGCTCAGATTAAACAGTCTCATAGAAGGAAGTAGGTCTTTCTGGGAAAAGCAGTGAGAGATTTGCAATTTTCTAGAAAAACCTGGCACCCATTAGACTCGGCTAATAGTAGCTTATGAGTTAACCGGCCTCTATAGCAAGGCTTCCTCCAAGAGGTAGACATCAACACTGGCAGGGAGCTTCGAAGAAATAGCCAGGTGCTTTCTACCAACCCTCCTAGGTCAGCAGGAGATGTGCAATTTACTGTTCCTGCTCAGGGTGAATGTGCTGCTCCAGGTCAGGAAGTTCAAGATGGTGAAAAGGGATGATTTAAAAGCAAATGAAAAACCATAGTTTTTCTCTCCACATGATACAAGTAGACCTTGGCAAAAAAAAAAAAAAAAAAAAGGAAAGAAAACAAAATAAAACACTCTTACCTTGTCATTTTAGCATCAGTCTGCCCCCCTTTCAAGTTCATATGGAGCTGGTATCCTTAGTGGACAGCAGCAGAGGACACAGCTCTACTCACCTCACCCATTTACCTGAGTCTGCCTTCTGCTGCCCCCTTCGTGCTACCTAGAAATGGAGGTTCTACTCAGACCCCAAAGTCTTTACACTCAGCCCCTGGTGTTCCCACAAAGCCAGACAAAAGTTTTCCCGTGAATCTCAAGAACTCAATACTAATTTCTGGTTTGCTTTCACATCTTTATTTGTAAACTGGCCAAACAATATTTGGTTTCTGATGTTCAGCCTAAGGTATGCGAAGAACAATTTTGCTTAGAAGCGTCTCATGAGTGCCGGAAAGGAACACATTACTGCAGTATATGTTATTTTGGCTACTTCACGTTTCCATGAAGATCATCTCTAATCAACTATGCTATATACTTTTGGTAATCATAGACATGGGCTCGACCCCTCTATCACAATCATAATGTATTTGTTTCTACCATCAGTGTTATATTTAGTTAGGGATAAAGCTTATTTGTTCCTTATTTTACAGATAAGAAGCAGAAGTGCAGAGAAGATATAAAACAGCCATTTTTCTTTGGGGTGAGGCCACTGAAAGGTTACCCATATTCCATGCTTATACCCATGAGAATTTAGATAGCACTAACGGAACTCAGTGGACTATTGAAAACAAAAGATGACATTATGATGAAGGAGCTCAAGGGATATGGGGTGGATATGATCAAAACATTTTGCATACATGTATAAAATTGTCATTGAGTAAACAAAATATTATATAAAACATGATATTGCATAGATATCATTAGATTCAAAAGGAAGATCCAGGTTTCTAAAATTTCACAATGTAATTCCTTTGCACTGAAAATTTCTTTATCCTTTAAATAATCATTGTATCTTTCCAGAGCACATTTACAACTTTGCATAGTAACATTTACAACTACCACAGGTTATGGTGATCATTTACTTCATCTTATTAGGCTTAACATAGGTCTGGGTATTCTGTGAGACTGAGTCCGCAAATGAAAGAAAAATACATATATCCCTGGATTTCTTCCAGTGTAATAAAACCTGAATCAAGTAACAGGAAAGCAAGAATTGCTTAAGAGAATTGGCAGTAGTTTTGAAGATGACAGATTGGTAGAGCGACTACTGAGTAACTGAAGATCTGCCAATAATGCAGCCAGGCACTTTCACCTTTTGTGTGAAACCTTAGAGACTGCCCACAATGACGTCATCATTGCTATGGAAATTGACGCTAGGACTCCTTTGTCTGACACAATTCAGAATTAGCTCAGCATTCTCTCACATTACCTTGTTTGTATTTAGAAATACAATATTTACTGTTAAAAGACTTCCACCATAGTCATCAGATTAACTCATAAGCAAATCTTGCAGGAAAGTATCTGTCAGTAAGAAAAGCAATATAGTGAGTTACTACAGTTTGCCCAAGAGAGTCATGAAGAGTAACTTATGTGTGCTCATTTCAATATACAACCACTTCTCTTTTCCAGGGGCAGGAAATACTTCTCAGACTCTTTGCTCTTGGGCAGGAACACCCAACTCCATTGAGACAATGAGCTATGAAACTAAGTGCCAGTCTTAGGCTGAGATGCTGAAATCCTGGAGAAGACCTTTAAGTGTGTTCTTTCTCTCACCATAGAGACAGTGGAGGGCTCACTCCGCAGTGATGAAGCCAAGGTTTGAGCCACTAGGTTCACTGTTCACCTCCTGTAAGAGTCACTTTAGAGATTTTTGAACTACTAGTGTTAGTTGAGGCTGCTTAGCATCAAACAATAAACTTATTATGTTTTTACTGATGTCACCTGATCCCGTTTATATTACTTTTATAAATTGTTTCCTAGTTTTACAAACATATTTAGTAATTTCACTGTCCCCATCCTTCCCCCTTTCCTCTCTTCCTTCCTTCCCTTCCTCTCTCTCTTCCTCTTATCAACCCACACTGCTCCCCCCCACACCTTCCTGTCTGCTTCTATGAGTCCCAGGATTCCCTCTGGATAGTCTATTCTATTGGTTGTTCAAGCCTCTGTGGCAGAACAAGTGGCCCTTCCTTGGGCAGATCCACTGATGGGGCACTCCCTTTAATTATCCAGCCCTAGCCCTAACGTTTCCACTGCACGTAATTATTTCTCCTGAAATCCTTACTAGTCATGGGGGCATGTTCGTATGTCAGTCATTATGCAGACCTGGTAAGGACAAGTCTCATTGCAGTGAGTTCCTGGATGCAAAATCCTTGCCTTGTGTGGAAGGCCTTGTCTAACAGTGACCCTTCTGTCTTTAGATTCTTACTGCACTCTCTTCTGCAAAGTCTCCTTATTTTTTCCTTTGAACTATATCCATTACTCCATCCCTTTGTCCATTAGGCAACTTCAAAACATCCCAGAGCCTCAGTTTCCTCAACTGTGACCTCATACTTACAGAGCAAGTACTTGACTGACGCTCTCCACAGCACTAATTTCTTATACTTCAAGGAAATGCTTCCTTCAGGTTGATTAATACCCTATGCCAATAGAAACGAATTTCTGTTCATATGGTCCCCTGTCCCTTTCTGCTGTCTTAAGTCTGAAGGTGGATGAATGGCAGAACCCCAAATCAAAGAGAAGCTCAGAAGCTAAACCAGAATACAGACAATATTTCTAGAGGACATGTAGAAGGGGGTAAGGGTTGGGCAGTTTGTTAACATTTACTCTAAAGTATTTATTCAAGTTGCATCCAAACTCTATCACTATTTTAATACATAATGTAATATTTGAAGGAATGTTGAACTTAAAAGCATGGTGTATGATAATAATAGTAATTTCTCTTTCTGCTCATTAACTGCTAACTCTATGTCAAACAAAAGGCTAAAAGCTTCACCCATGTTCCATCACTTAAGTCACAATGATTTTAGAGGTAGCCAGTGGTATTTTATTCACTTTATCATGAGGTAACTAAGGCCATAAAGGTTAAACCAATTTGTCTATAGCAGAATAATCTGGTAAATCACTCAGTGAAAGGTCTATATTGCTGTGCAGGTTCACAGTCATGATTTCATTGAAGGAATGTTCCTTCTGCTCTATACAGTGACCTGTATCATTATTTGTGTCAGCCAGAACAATCTATTCATCAGGGACAAAGTCTAATGTGGGGCATTCATGAAAACCCTCCACATCACTTTGAGATCTTGCATGCAACTCAGAGTGACACATCTTTAAGTTTATAGAACAGTTTCCTTCTTGAAATTTGCAAATTCTTTCTAAGCTTAATGTAAGCATTATGTTTTTTATGTCATTATCCTATTTTGGGATGAGCAATTTCAAATATAGTGCAGTTAAATATATTACCACAATCTAATTCATTTCTGTGCAACAAAAATTTAAACCTAGTAACTTAACCTAATGGTTATTAGCTGAGTGTTAGGAGACAATTTAATTCTTTCAGTTAACCTTACTTTTGTGTTTGTAAGATAGGCATAATAATATTCCTATGCCAACATTTCTTTCATGACAAGATTAAAAAACATTCACTAAAAATGCTTTTGGTAGTTGGTAGACAAATTCTGGTGATTATATCCATTATTTGTATTATTATCAATATTCTTTGTGTGTTTGCATATATGTGAATGCATGTGTGCACATATGTGTGTGTGTGAGTGTTTGCATGTATATTCTGTAGATGTGCATGGATGTGAAAGCCAGATTGCTGTCATATGTCTTCCTCAAACATTTTCCTATTTAGGATTCAACACCTGGTCTCTCTCTCAATCTCTCTCTCTCTCTCTCTCTCTCTCAACATGTAGCTGACCAATTTCACTAGCCTGACTCGCCAATAGCTCCAGGAATCCTGTCTTTATTTTTTCCAATGCTATAGTTACAGACATATTTCCACCATGTCCACAAAATACACACTACCATCTGAGTATCCTAGCATCTATTCCTGAACTCTCAAAATTCTAAAATATTGATATGTATCTTGCAAACATCATCGATGATTTACTGAGTCAGAGAATGTGTGAATATGTTGTGAATTCCTCAGGATATGATAGAATGAAGCTATTACACTTTGACTTTCACAAAATATTATGGAAGACTTCATAAGTGGCTCAGTTATCAGGATTTCTCTGCCTTGTGTTGTTTTTGAGCTATTTCATAACCCTGTAAGCTGCAGAAAACTGAGAGTAATACAATATTTCTCAGTGTGGGAGGCCTCTCCTAAATATGAAAGATGGTTGATCTGATGATGACAATTAAGAGGAATCAGGAATCAGGAATCAGAAAAGCTTTTTCCCTCCTAGTAGTTTTTTTAAAGCAGAACATGTATTTATTTATAAGGACAAAAGATCAGCTACTACTGCCCACTTTTACGAGGCAGAGAACTATTACCCATTGGAGCCTGGAGCTGAAACGAGAGGGATTTTCATGAACAAGCTTTACTAACTGGTATGAATTAACATTACCAACTGGTAATTGTCTATATCAACAGCATTAAGTATGTAGCCTTTATATACAGAAATAAGCTTTATTTACTAGTCTTTATCTATATCAGTAATTTTTATGACTAGCATTTATTGACCATTATTTTGTCATTTCCCACCTTGGCAGCCCCTTCATAATCAAAGCCCTTTTCAAAAGTTATGTTTTCACATCTGTAAAAACCTGTATTTTATTAAAGATTCTGTAACTTTGGAACCCAGCCACGACTTTGAGAATAATTCACTCCCCAGATGTTCTCTATGTACATATGAAATATGCATATTAATATGCTGTCTTAGTTGTTGCTTGTTGATCTATATTTTGTTCTAGAAAATAGTCTAACTACAAACTCCTAAAAATGTAAGATATTTGATGCAATCTTGTCTTCACATTGTAGAGAGCAAACATATGTCTTTTGATTTGAAAATCAGAAATTCATTGTGAATTCATAGTAACACTTATTTGACTGGAGCTCTGAGAAACTTGCAGTATTGCTTTTAGCTATTCTTTGTAGTTTTTTATTAATAAGCTAAATATATAGTGTGCTCATTTTGTATTTTAAGAGTTATGATTTTAAGAGTCAAAACATTAGAGTTCAAAGACATGTTCCATTATTTATTGTAGCATAACCTTAAGCAGTCGTTTAATTTACCATCTTGTGGGTTTCCTATTCAGCAAAATGGTGGAAAAAAATCTATATCTCTATCACTCTACCACCCTCCTGGGGATAATTCTAAGAGTCTAATGAAAATGAAAACGATATGAAAGTGATTTAAACTAGATTTCTCTACAAGTGTCAGGGATTGGAATCATTCTGTTTGTTGAGCAGAAGTGGATCAGTCATCATCACCGGTTTGTCAGTGGGGATGGAAATATAACAGGCTGGCTGCCCTCTAGTCTAGTAAACTCTGTGGATCACTGTGTTTCCACATAAGGATTAGAACATGCTGCCCTAGAATAAGACAGAGCTGGTAGCAAAATGATAGTGTGTTATCAGCAAGATAATAAGCTCAATAAAGAGTCCGTTAGAGTGGGGGTTGCAACAATAAACCCTCATAGGCTCCAGTTAAGTCCTGTCCTTCTATGACACTCTGGCCTGTGGCAAGACCTGACGAAAGAACCAATTATGAGGGAATGAAGATTCTGGGTTGAGCGCTCACACATGCAATTCTCAAATTTTTTGTTTTATTTTTTTAAGGTTACCTTATCTTCAATTTCTGTTCAACTTAAGAGCTTGGAGCTGCTAAATTTAGTGAAGTGACATTCATTCTCAGTATGGTGAACACTTAGGGTCAGAGAAAAACTTTGAAATCCTAATAGACAGCCCCTTCTTGACATGTAAATCACATGTAAATCAGTCTTTACCTAAGACTTGACATGTAAATCACATGTAAATCAGTCTTTACCTAAGATGATGTGATGCTTTTTATTTAGTCTCTTGGAAAAAACTACCATATAATAGACTCATGGGTTTTGTTGTTGTTATTGTTGCTGAGATCCTGGATGCCAACCTCAAGGACATCTTGGGACGTGTTCCAACCAAATTTTACTTCTGTAACACAGGAAAAGCAAGATTTTCTCATACATGTTTACTCCTCTGACTTAATTTGATTTTGTGGTTTTATTTGCCCAACATCAATAGGTAAGATTAGGGAAAGAGAAGACAAGACAAGAATAGGGAAAGCAAGATAAATAGAGAGAGAGCACAGCAGTTAAACCTTTGCCTCACAAGCAAAAGAACCTGAGTTCACATCCCAGATCCCAATTAAAAATGTCGAGTGGAAGAAAGAAACTGGGAATCCCCAAAGCAAAACAATAAAGACGAACAGCAATCTTGAATGATTCCTTAAATCATCATTGGGCCTCCAGAAACATATAAGGTACCTTTTATGTACAATCACACTCACACGCACACACACACACACACACACGTACATATACATACACATGTACATATACATACCTACCTCTACATATGCAAAAAAACAGTGTATAACAAGGAAGCAAGGAAAAAATTAAATTAATAAAATAATTCTAACACCTCATCTGAGGAACTTAGTTTTGAAAACTAATTGACAAAAGACCATGAGAAATAGGAGTTCCTCCTGAAGATAGATTCCTAATCGAATCAGAAAAGCCCTCAGATTGATTATGGCTCTCAAGTTTAAGTCTAGAACAGGAATGATTTTTGTTTGCAGCTAGGCACTTCAGAATATCTTAATGCAAAGGCATTCTCTACAAAAGTACCATCAGGCAAGGGATATTTACTACCTCTGGGTATGGGAAGAGGCCTAAGCTCTACAGAACTCACCAAATACTTAATGGCTTCCTGAAGTTCCTTGTAGGCCTGCCTCCTGGCTGCTAATTTATCAACCCCAGAATTACCCTTTACATTACATGACTGTGTGCATAAAGCAAGCTGCTATACAGGATGAAATATTGAGCAGTATTTAGGAAACATATTTCCAGTGGAGTTAAAGAGCTGCTATGTATCTATTTCGCTAAATTATTCAAAGGACCCAAGAGGACACAGTGGAAGGTTGAAGTTGAATGGAAGAACCTATTCCTACTTTCATCAGGTACAGTATTGAAATTCTCCAGTCAAATGAATGGCAAGGAAGAGTGATGCTCAAGGGTAGCCATGGAAACAGTACCTACATTGTTACCATCTCCCCCAACTCCTCTTCCACTTCTTCCTATTCCACCTCTTCTTCCTTTTCTTCCTCCTCCTCCTATTCCTCTTCTTCTACCTCCTTCTCTTTCTTTTGTATGGAACCATATTTTCCTCAGTGTATCTGTCTTTGTAAGTGACAATGACTTTTATAGATAACCTCCAGATAATATTAAACATAAACATGCCCCTGTATTTTTTATTAAAGTAAAGGATGCTGGAGATTTTTTCCTTCTGACGCCTTTCCTTGCTAGACACAAATTTGAGGCCAACCACATAAATTAATTTCATATTTTAAGTATTTTCATTATATTCCTAAAAGACAGTTATTTGTGATATGATTTCACTATGAAAAATGACATTTTCATTAAGTTTTCCAGAAACATCCAAGTTCCTGAGTGTCCCTCTTCTGGTGTCTGCCTAACTACTTCACATAATAAACAACCTCTCCTCCCTTACTTTTCTTTTCTTTGCTCCAAATTCCTCAGACTTTAATATGAGCAAAAGCCTCCCAAAAATCTTATGAAAATTACTGATGTTGATCCAGTAGGACTAGTGTGAATGTGAATTTCTATCAATCTGTCATATGGTCATGATGTTTCTGGTCTAGTGACTACAGTTTTAACCAAAGGCTCTAGATAATGTTTTCTTTGCATACTGCCTGTGAATATTGACTGACTTTAGCTGCTCTATGGGATGTGTATAAGAGTTGATTGAATTTTAATATTTAAGCAATAAACTTACTATGCACATGAGCTATTCCATGTAAACGTTTACTGGAGATAACTATCAGCTACCATTTTCTCCTGAATATAAACTTATCCTACCCAGAAAATAGCACTGTGAAATTATTTTAGTGACTCAAAATATCCTATAATGAATTTCTATAAGAAAGTCTCCTCAGTGATTTTGTCAAATTAATAAAATTGGATCTTAGATGGGTTACAGGTTACTAATGATAAATGCAAAGAAACTTGAGAGATGGCATTGAAGGCTCCTTCTGTCCTTATTATCTATCTTCATAAGGATATGTTGGACCTCTCACAAACAAGAGTAGCTTTTAAAATAAATCTTAAGTACCAAAGAAGCAGATAGAGAGAAAGGGAGAGAGAAGAGAATATGTTGAACTGAAAAGATATGATTAAGATCCAGTGTTCTGGCATCTGGTATGAGCTGTTCTTATTTCCTGTGTGATTAGCAGAACAACACTTAACCTCTCGGGACCTCCTCTCCTCATCTGCTAAATGATGAGTTTGAACTACATTAAGTTTCATCCAGCTCCAACCATCAGTGAACTTCCATTGCCTTTTATTGTGGGGACAGGAAGGGAAGGAATACAGTCAGGGCAGAGTGCACTGTAGCGCTTCATTCTGTCTCTTTCATTCTCGAAAGAGGTAAAAAGGGCATCCTGAGCTCTGGGCATCAAGGCAGCTGCAATTGCTATGCTCTTTTTGGACTTAATCTGTCACAGCTGCCTGTAAACTGCAACTGAGTGGTGGGTGACGGGGGCTGCTTGAATGAGCTCCATCAGCGATCAATTTACTATCCTCCAGCTATTCAAGATTGCACCTCATTTACTCAAAGAATGAACTGTTGCAAGACAAAATCTCTGCCGACATGACTGAAGTAGGTCATGTTTCCACAGTTACTCAAGCAGCAGGTATTATTGAACTCCAAGTTTCTGCAAGGGCAGCATTAGAAGAGGGGCTATGGGTAATCTATGGAACCTGAAATCTCTGGATATACTTTCAGACCCCCATTTGAGCTTGAATTAGATAGAGACTCTTGAGAGAGGGCAAATGATGGTCAGAGATTCATAGTCAAATGTTCCCAAAATTTTATAAATAAATGCTATCATAATGTGAAAATTGCAGATGTAATTTCCTTTTCTTTTTATCAAGGCACGTGGCAGTGTTGGAATAGTTAGCACAGTGCAAAGTGCTTACAAAATATGTGTTGAATGGGCAAATGCATTAATTCAACAACAAATTGCTGAAGTCTAAGCTAGGAATTCTGCATTAAGACATTTAGGTTAGCTATCGTTTCTTCACAAATTATCCCAGACTCATTTTTTTAACTCTTTTATTATCCTCCTAATTAGGAAAATAAGTGGATTCAGTTTGGTTTTTCTTGTACTAACAGAGTGTAAAAACCTGATGCCTTGTGAAAACTGGAGAGTGTAAATCTATCCCAAGGTGCTGGCTTCCACCTCTTAGAGAGCTGAGATAACTTTGTCAACCAAGGTTCTCAGCACTCCTGCAATGGTCACTCTGTGGGTTGGACTTCTAATGGTATAACACGTAGATTCTACCACAAAGAAGTAGAAGTTGACAATCTTAAGTCTTGGGCTTAGAAGCCTCAAGCACTTGCATTACATTTTTATGGATGATAATCATTCAATGCCACCCGGTATAAAGAGGAGGGAAATTAAAACCACATTTCTTGATCTAATAAAAATAATAGCATGTAAAAAATACAAAGAGAAATGGAGGTTGTTGGCATATACAGAGGTCTGAAAAATTGTTTTAATGACCTGAGTTATAATCTTCAATTTGCATAAATGTAAGTATTAAGTAGATAAAGACATATACCCATTAGAATAGCAAAAATTAAGGAAAAGTGACAGTCATGAGTATTGATGAATTTGTGCAGAAGTTGTAATTTTTATACACATAGATGAAAATATGAAATGGCACAATCTCTCTAGAAAACTGATTGACAGGTGCTCAGAAAGTCAAATGCAAAAAACATCTAATCTGTAGTGACACTAGCAAACCAGTGGTTGCTTAGTGCCTTTGGGGAATGGGGTGATTGACAAGAAAGGACACACCAGAGCAATTCAAAGTGAAGAAAATATTCCTTTTCCTGATTATGTTGGTAGTTACTTACATGTATCAATTTATTAAGAATTGCCAAATTGCACACAATATTTTACACATTAAATTACACAATAAATTATACACACGATTTATTGTACATAAATTAGAACTTAATAAAATATTTTAAAAATCTTTCTCTAGACTTACCCTCTTGGGTACCAACTGTTCTCAATGTCACCCACGGGTTTGTGAAAGTGTAAGTCACCTTTCTCTAAGTCAATCCATGTATCACCTGTATTCATCAAATACATCACACACATTACCGCTTCTTTCTTACGATTGTTCTGTATTGATTTATATTTGACATTTATATATGACCCAACAACCTCAATACTTCAAGGAGACAGTGCCATAGGGCTGTCACTCTATTGTAGATATTTTTCTGAAGATTGGGAGTAGGGCAGATGAGACAATAAATACATCATAGAATAACCTGTAACTAAAATCTGAATAATGATAATTGCTTAGCTGATGTTTCTTTCCTACATTTCCACAGGAAAAACTGTCACAAACCTACCCAAACCATAGTCACTGTCATGTTTCTGTCCCATCTATGCATTTCTATCCCATCTATGCATTCCTGTCAGTATAATCTGCAATCATTCTGGTCATCTTGCTGAACATCACACATTTACACATGATACCTATGAAAATGAAAACGTTTTTCCTTCTGAAAGAGAATTCTGCTGTAAAGTAAGCATGACATGTGGAATCCACTTGTCCTTTTTTTTTTTTTTCAAATCAACTTATTCTTAAGCTCAAATAAGGACAACATTAGACCCTCCTTCCAATACTGTGCAATAGATAAGAAAGAAATTCTTTGTCTGCACAGGGCTTCTAAGCAGAAGAAATGACAAGAACAAGACACTAGTGCTCTGTTCAGGCATAGCCATGCCCACATACTTTGGAGACCATAGAGGACATCGATGAGCACAACACAGACAAGTGCTATTGAGGATGAAACTAAGAAGTGGAACTATTTATGCAAAGAAAAAGTATGTATGCCTGACTAAAATTTTCTGATTCTATAAAGGCAGAAGAATGGTTGGACATGCAGATTCACCCAAGGACACAGGATTATCATTTTTTTCTTTTACCTTTGGTCTTCCTCAGGCAGTTCATCCTGTGACCACAGTACTTTTTTAAACACAGACCTTCACTCTGGAACACCCAAAGCACAGTGATTACTCTATTGGCTGTATACTGGAATCACTGTGTATGTGTGTGTGTGTGTGTGTGTGTGTGTGTGTGTGTGTGTGTGTGTGTTCATGTGTATGAATATGGGTGCACACATGCTGAAGTACGTGTGGAGGTCCTAGGTCAATTCCAGGTATCAGTCCTCAGACTCCACTCTCTTTGAGACAAGGTCTAGTTGTTGTTTTCTCCACTTCACATGTCAGGGTAACTAGCTAACAAGTGTCTCAGGATTCTCCTGTCTCTGATTTCTATCTCTTCATGGGAATTATGGGGTTACAGGGTCCTATGCTACGCATTAGATTCTTAACATAATTTATGGGAATTCAAACTCAGGTCTTCATGCTTGCACAGGAAGTTTTGTTACTGAAACATCCTTAGAGTAAATTTATGATTTTGTGTTGTGCCACATGAAGCCCACGGGCTATGTTTGGTCATGATTATTAGTCATTCCCTAATCCAGTGAAGTAGGAACTTGAAATTAACTGTCTCAATTATCTAACCATTTACAAAGAAAAGTTATATCTCAAAGACTGAAAGCTGGCCCAAATACAATGTGATCCAAGGACCACCATCACTAGCTACTATGCAGGCACTATCTGTAAATATCTCTGCAGAAAACTCCAAGGAAATTGATTACCTAACTGAAAATGTTCATAGATTGCCATTTCATTTCAAGAGAAAGCACAAATCCAAAACTCAATTATGAGAAATATTTTGAAAGTACATAGCCATGCTGAAATGAGCTTATGCCTAGTCATTGCCTTTTAATTGCCTTTGCGGGAACATGGACCAGAATGAGGATGGACCTCATGTGACTATTCTAAGTGACATTAAACCACCATCTTCTCTTCTGAACTAGACATGCTCTGCTTCTGGAAAGAAATAAAGTGGAATTATACTCTGGTTTCTTAAAACAAACCAAACAGGAAGTAAATATATAACCAATATAACCACTGAGGATGCATCCCTGTACCTCACTAAATTTCTGAGTGGTAGAAATCACTAAAAACGTACTCACAGAAGTGACATTGGAAATATCTCTCATGCCTCTGATATCACCACCAGATATTAAAACGTGTGACAACCACTACATGTGCATTCTGTTTAAACAAATTTACCCTGCTTCTATTTCCCAAATTTCCTTTACTACTGACTAGGATAGTCCACCATTAGGTATAATTCTATGGATGCTAACTGAGATTTTGGTTCTCAAGTATTGAGGTAAGTCTTATATAAATTGACGTTTACTCTTAGGGAAAAAGCATAAATGAAAAGTAAAGAAGAAGAAGAAAAAAATGCATCATGGGAAAATGTGAAGTGTTTCCATGGGATGAAAGAAGAAAGTTCAGTGTGACATGGAGACACAGGGAAATGACAATTCATTTCCAGAGGAAGCATGGTAAGTGTCTAAAATGTATGCTCCCAAAATTCTGCCTGAGGCCACACATGGCAACTACACAGTGTTTACAGGAGGCAACACACAGTTTACAGGAGTTGTATTTAAGCCAGCTTTCAATCTTTGAGATATAACTTTTCTTTGTAAATGGTTAGATAATTGAGACAGTTAATTTCAATTTCCAACTTCACTGGATTAGGGAATGACTAATACACTCATCTCCCCACTAGTCATATTTCAAAGAAATCAGTGTTCATTTTCTACAGGTCTACTTCTGTTTCTGTCAAATACAAAGAAGTTTTCTAAGATGATAAGACAATCATATAGCATGCTGCGATGACAAGGAACTCCCACCCCCTTTCTAAAGTTACCAGGAAGAAAATTTTGGGGTTGCTCCAATACCAAGTCATTGCTTTTAGAATTCAATTTCTCCTCTGGAAATCTATTTTCACTAAGAAAAGAAAAGTTGTTTGAGAAATTGAGAAGGACTTCACAAATATTTTTTCTCTATCTCTACCTGTCTCTCTCTTTCTCTCTCTCTCTGTTTCTTTCTCCAACAGAGGGCAATTTGTATAGGAGCTGAAATCAAAGCAGCTTAACAGATGAAATCCGTGGTCAAAGCTTGTGGACATCATTGAGGAGTTAATGAAATTTCTGTGCCTGGAACAGATTATTAGGCAACAGCTAAGATTGGAAAAAGATTAAGCTACTGAATTGCTGGCAGAGCCAAAGAAAGGAGACTAAAGTCAGCATTCATCATGCCCCATAGAAGATGAACAATTCAGGAAAGAGAATTGGGTGATTTGTTCTGAGCTCTTAAGACACCGTGTCCTCTCTCTTTCTGACCTAAGTGGGTGGACATTGCTTCCCTTGCTCAGTTCCCTCACTCCTCTTATTCTAAGGTTCTTGAGAGCACCAAACTGCTCTGTCCAGCACCATAGGACCTCAAGAAATTCTTTTCTATTCTCTTTCCACTCTGTCTTTCCATTGCTTCCCTACATGAATCATCCAGACATCCAGCAGTTCTTGCACAGTACACTCATGCTCACTAATCTTTGTTTTACTGTTTTTGTTTACGCTCCTTTACAGTCCTTTCACCCTTGTTGTTTACCTATAAAACAAATCACAAATTAAGGATTTTGTAAGAATCAAATAATATAGAATGGGTTTCTTATATAACTCACTGCATGTGCTTATGTGGATGCCTAGATGACTTGGTAATCTTTGGCTTGCAAAGGAATCCAAGTTTTTGCAAAATAATGTAAAAATGAGAATATAAAATACTTTCTAAAACTTCTTATAATATCCTTTCATCAACCTCCATGTTTTGAATTAGGTGTAAGATGTCATACTAAATGTGTTCCACTGATTGCCATTTGCTTTTATTATAGACACTTTGTGAGTGCACTCAGAAGCTCCCTTTTCACCATTTACATAGGGGGTGATAATAGAAATGAAATATTAAATAAATTGTCCAAAGATATTAAATAGGAGAATGGAGATATCCATGTAATTTCTCTGAGATATAGTGCCACATTGTTTCATGATGTCATGTGAAGTCACATCCAGCCTGGCTTATGCAGAAGGAAGTGGAGATAAGAGAAGCTGGGAGAAAGCATGCATCATTTATTGACATTGAGTGTTCTCTTTCTTGTCAAGAATGAGAGATACCATGGAGAAAGAGGAAACTAACTGAAATGTTCAGAACATATTTTATTATATGTTTTGATACAAGGGGCTCCCAAAAAGTAGTGACAGAAGACACAGTGATTCAGCCCTGGGGAGTAAGGGTATCTGCTGCGAGGAAAATGCATGGACTTTGAATCCATGGACTTTGAGAAGTGGAAGCTTTCCTGTCTGGAAGGCCAAGTGTGACTTTAGGAATCATCCTGGATTGCTGAAGTACAGGCCACCACCATTTCTAGCCAGCAGGTTTTTTTAAATTTTATTATTATTATTATTATTTATTCAACTGTGTGCATATGCGTGTGTATGTGCGCGTGCGTGTGTGTCTGTGTATGTGTAGAACCACGGACGAATTCGCGAACCACCATGGACGCCTCCACCTCCTTCTGCCCCGGGATTCACAGGCTCCGCTCTACCAGGACCAGAAGCGCAGGCCGCCCCCGCTTCCGCCTGGCGTCTATACGTGGGATCTGGGATCCGAACTCAGGACCTTCCGCCTGCAAAGCGGAGGATTAACCCCTGAGCCACCTCTCCAGCCCCACAGGTTTATGTAGGATTGTGAATCTGAACTCGGGTCCTCTGTTTACATGGCAGACTTAATCTCTGAGCCATCTCTGCAGCCCAACATAATTTTCTTGATGTAAGTCCTTTTGAGTCACACAAAGAACAACTTGTCACATGTCTTTAATTCTTCCAACTGGTGATCACCATCAGTTGGTCATCATGTGCCAGAAATCCCAGCTATTCTCCCCCAGGACAAGAAAAAAATCAGACAAGGTTGACAAAGAAGGGCTCACCTCCTTTCATTTCCTACCCCGATGGAGTAAATTCAACTGCTTTGCACTTAATTTTTTTTAATTTGGTTGCCTTGTAAAATGCTTTGCATGCAGATTAACTTTCCCAGCTCAATACTGCCTAATTGATTCACCTACCTTTGAGCAGAAGCTTGCCAGGCCTTTGATAAATAGATTTAACATGTTCTTTGCTTCCTAACTGCCTCCATAAGCAACAGCTCAAATGAGTGGGAGGATCCGGAGCTTATCTGTTGATAAAATCCTTGGGGTCAGAAGGAACAAGTCTATGCTATATATGCTGTGAGTACCACACCTATTTTTATCAGGTGTCTTTATCCTACCACTGTGTAAAAATACCTGAGACAGCATAACTGGTAAAGAATAGAAATGCATTTTTTATAATACTAAAAGCCATGATTCCAAATTTCAAGCTTTGGTGTCTGGTAAGAACTCAGACTCTACCCCAAGGTGGCCCATTTGCCGTGACATCCTGCAGAAGGAAGCTATACTATCCTCAACTAGCAGAAAGTTGCAACTGAGTGCAAATTTGCTCTTTGAGCCTTAAGTCTTAAGATAGGGTATTCACATTTTTTAAAAATATTTTTTAAATTATTTTTTTATTATTTATTCAATTGTGTGTGTGTGTGTGTGTGTGTGTGTGTGTGTGTGTGTGTGTGTGTGTGTAGAACTACAGGCGAATTCGGGAACCACCATGGACGCCTCCACCTCTTTGTTTACTCTGCCCCTGGATTCACAGGCTCCGCCCTACCAGAACCAGAAATGCAGGCCGCCCCGCTTCCGCCCGGCATCTATACTTGGGGTCTGGGATCCAACTCAGGACCTTCAGCCTGCAAGGCAGAGGCTTAACCCCTGAGCCACCTCTCCAGCCCCATGTATTCACATTTTTGAAGATGATTCTCCCATGATAAAATCACCTCCCAAAGTCCGTATCTCTTTATACCTTGAACTGGGAATAAAGTTTCAACATGAATTTTGTTGGATGGTATCCTTATTTAATCCTCAGCGTCGAGTGAGTATAAAGGAGTGGGAAAACTCATCAGCAGATGGTGTGCTGAGCATCACTATGTGACAAACTCAGCATTGTGCTTACCCACCAAAAAAAAAAAATGTTATCACATAAAAAATGCAATTCATGTTCTAGTGTTATGAAAACTGATGCACAGAGATGATGATAACTGATTTGACTAAAGCAGCCCAATTAGGAAATGGTGCATCCGATTCTAATTCAGACTTCTAAAAATTTGATTCTATGCTCTTGCTTCACTGCCTCTCTTCCTGTTGGCAGAGAACCACAGAGCAGGTCCTCTCCAAGGAATAAAAGTCAACATTTGTTCAATAAGAGACCAAAATTACAACGCAATGGCAAGAATATAAAACAAGATTAACTTTCAGCCATGATACTCAACTGTTCCTTCCATGCTGAGAAATTTTATCAGGCTAAAGAGGAAGGGGGAGACTCCCTCCTGTGGTGTGTGAGAAGGTGTCACTGTAGCCTGCACCAGGGGAAAGTGCCTTTGATCACTGAACAAAGGTGTCACTCTCACAAGAAATTGTACTGGAACAATAAGCCCCTGTCCTGGCCCCAGGATTAGGCAGCAGCCGCAGGGCCTGTCTGTAGTACAAAGGGAACACCGAGTTCCCTCTCCAAACCTGACACTGTTGTTCCTATTTGATCACCAAATGGATGAACCTCCTGCAAAGAAAAAAGTAATCTTGTAGACTTTGCTCACAGTAGTTCTCATGGCTGTCTAGGACCCTCTCCCACTTGCTCCTGATGAGTGTCTTCATAGAGTTATCTGCACTTAAATGCACATGGTAGCTTGCCTTTGCTCACTGGTCATTATGCATAAAAAAAACAAAGCTCCTTTAGGAAACTGCCATGTCCTGGGCCTCTTTCTGTCCTTTTTTTTCTATTATTTCAAGTTATCATCACTTGAGCGCCTGACACACTATTAAAAGCAATGCAATGACCAAACTCATTGACTAGTAAGAAAAAGTGATAGAGTCACAGTGTTTCTCATGCATGGGAAATTATAGTTAGTGTCTTGGATTATTCGAAGAAGTAGAATCCATGGATGGATTACATAATTCAAAGAGAAAGCTTTAATGACAGCAATAGCTTCAATGTACCACATTACCAGCTGATTGTAGGCTCCTGTACCAATGTTGGCAGCAGAACAGAGAACAAATCAGAATAGGATTCAACTCTTTCAAAGTGGGAAATACAAGGACTCAAATATCTGAGTTAATGTCAGATATCCATGCAGGTTATAAGGAAAATAAATCAGGGTAAATTGGGACTGAATTATCCAAGAACAAGCACAGCATTGAAAGTTATGATCAAAGATGTCTAACTGAAGAATGGGCACTTAAATTAAGAGTTGAATAAGTCTGTTTAAGTTTAAATGTAAGGTACAAAAAATTTCAAGAAAAGAGCTTAGGTTACAAATATCTCCCCCAATGATACCTAAAATTTTATTATTTGATGAGTGGCTAGGTCTTGAGCAATCTTTCTTTGATTTGTAGAATTCTGAAATTCTCTTTCTCCAGGCTTCCGTCCTTCTACCAATCCCTTATATTAGGGTCACATCTGCATTCCAATCTTCACTCTCTGCCTTTTCTTGCTTCCTTCACTAATAAGTTGTAATGAACCTCATCTTTCTGAGTCTTAGGCTGCTTATTGTTGGCTCATGAAGACAAATACCACCTGAGTTTCTCAGAATGGCAATAAAATAGAAGAGGATAGATGAAGACTACAGCTTTCCAGAATTAGATAATTCTGGAATTCCACGTGTACAAATAAATGGTAATATGTATTTAAATGGAAAAAGAAAGTCACAGACTATAAAACTAAACCTGGAGTTACGAGACAAAGAGCTAAAATCCAGAACCAGCACACGATCACTAAAATGGAGACAGTGGTCAAAGACTCATGGAGGAATCTGGAGCTCAGAAACTGGTTTAAGTTGGGAAATGGCTTTA
Source organism: Typhlomys cinereus (assembly GCA_023101885.1). Taxonomy (NCBI): domain Eukaryota; kingdom Metazoa; phylum Chordata; class Mammalia; order Rodentia; family Platacanthomyidae; genus Typhlomys; species Typhlomys cinereus. The sequence goes on along the minus strand of JALPQD010000130.1, from coordinate 4,065,986 downwards.
TTAGGGACAAGTTCTACAAGTGACTATTACTCTAAATATAATGATTAAGCTTATTATCATAAGTCACTAAATGAATTTCTGACCAGTACATTTTGTACTCTTGTCCACAGTATTCACTTCTATGACATATTTCATTTCATTTCCATGTTTTAAAAGTGAACTTGGGAAGGTCATAAATCTCTTTTAAGTGTTCTCTCTTTTGACTCATGGGGTTTACATAACCGATAAATTGATGTTCAAACAGGAAAAGATCTAAAAGATATCTTAGGTAATGATGGTTTTAGCATTACCCCACTCCACAAATGTTATTAGAAGTGCAAGACAAAATTCTCATGTTTTGGTAGAGTGATTGAAACACACAAAGAAAAAAAATCAACATTGTATCAAAAGTTTTATTTTATGGTCACAAAGCCATAACCAAAGTGTTCCTTTAATTGTGATGACCAGATCATTTTAAAATTTTTCTGAATCACCATTTTTCCCATGTGTGTAAATGTGCATGCATGGGGTATATAATTTAATGACAGCAATAGCTTCAATGTGCCACATTACCAGCTGATTGTAGGCATGCATACTTACATGTGGCAGAGGGCACATATGTATGTAGTTGCACGTGAAAACATAAGCATTTGAGAATCTGTAAGTTTGAGACTTATACCAGGAATACTCTTTATCTCTCTTCCACCTTACTGTTTTGGGCCTAGTCTTTAATTAACACCAGAACAAGCAATCATTGCTAGTCTGCTTCCAGGGCTAGAAATGTTGTCCAGTATTTTATAAATGGGATCTAGAATCCTGACTTCTATCCTTTTGTTTGTATTTTAAAGGCTTTAGCCTGTGAGTCATCTCCTTAAACCTGAATGAGATAGAAACTGTTAGATTCTAGTACTCTTAATTACCTGAACAATGAGAAAGTACCTAAGGAGAGAATAAATCCTAAAATCTTCAGGTAGGTGAAGATGTCTGTAAAAACTATATTACAAATACTTAGGGCAGATAATCAATTTAGAGATATCAGTATCTACAGAGATACTTCATGCCAAAGGTGAAACCTAAAGTATTTAGACATGTTTCACCAAGTTTTACATGTAAAAGCTAACTTCTTTTCTTTTAGTTCAAGTTCTTTCAACATTCTGGTATGTGATGTTGCTATACAAAACTTGCAGTTACAGAGATAGTCTTAATCATCTAAGAATGTTATGTGACTGCAATTATAGTTGCTGAAGAAGTAAATTTAAACAAATAAGAATTAGCAAATTAGAGGTAAGAAAAAAAGAGAAAGAAAAGAGATAAAAATGTTATCAGGTACTACCTAATTGAGAAACGTAACATAAAGAGATACTTGAAATTCCAGGTAAGATATAAAGCAAGAGGTCACCAAATGGAAGTGCATGGCTAAGGACACATCTCTGAAGAGTACAGAAGTCCAGAACTATGAGCCAATTCTATTAGCAACAGAGGACTAAGTAAATAAGGTTGCATACATATGGGTGCATTTCTGGTGATTCTTGGATATAGGAGCATAGGAAAGTTCTACTCCAGAAGCAGCACTTCATTACACCGTTTCACACTGTCATTGCTCCTTCCCTCATCTTCTTTCCTCTGTCTTTCTCTTTCTCTTACATTTGTTTTGACAGTGCCTGTTCCCTTCCCCCACTAGTAACCTATACTCCCCAGAGGAGCCAAGAAATTGTCTCAGTCACTCCAATGTTGAGACTACAGATATGTATCACTGCTCATGGCTCAGAAATAGCCTTTTTGATGGGGTTGATATGTACCCCTTCTATAAACGTTTCCTCACTCCTTCCTGATAGAAATAATGAAGAAAGGAAAGACCACTCTCAATTTCATGCCACTGACATCTTTCCTTTCCTTTTGATTTCAGTGAATCACTGATCTTTTCTTTCAGGACCCAAATATACTGTTTAGATTGGTCTCTCTGAAAGATAGCCAAGCCTCTCTTCATGTTTTACTACAGAAACTTTGTGTATCTATGGCAATGGCACCCAACAGTAGGTTAGTAATCTGAACGCCTATTCTAGCAGACTTAACAGATACTCATACCTTATGTGCTTTGGTTATAACTGCAAAGTTGTATCAGCAAGTTGAAACTTGTTGATGGAGTACTCTGAGGTGCTTGTGTAACGTGGACCTATTCCTATCAGTAAGAGATAAAGGTACAGAAAGGATCAGAGAGCAAGAAACGATTAGGCTGTTACTGAAACACTTGAGTACTTACTCTCATGAGATTGCAAGAAAGTTCTTCAGGGCAGTAAACACTTCACTACAAATAGCAAAGAAGAGCCAAAGGGTGACTGGGAAAACAGAGTAATAACTGTGGATGTTTTTATAGACTCTGAAAGTCATTCTTACACCATGGGAGTGATCATGCTGTAATTGCCACTGACTTGTTTAGCATTACTTTGAGTGCTTTTGAGCCTACAAGTGGGACAATGGAAATCTAGTATTCAAATGTGTGCTGCAAAAACCAGACTTTTTCCACCACTGTCTGGACTTGGTTTTCGTTTTGACTAGCTCTGTCTGTCTGTCTGTCTGTCTGTCTGTCTGCCATGAAGGCTGCTTGTGGAAGGTCAAAATAGACATGGCTGAGGGCTATAAATAATATAGACTCACCAGGAAAATTGGAAAACTGGGAAACTGAGCTTGTTTATGTTATTTCCTGGAGGCTCTGTGAACTAGAGGTTGTACTAAATCTTTTACTTAAATTAAGACTTGAAGACAGCTCTCATAATATATCCTGAATCAGTGGAAAATTATATAGAAACACATGACAGAGCTTATCCCAACAGCAACGTGGAGCATGAAGACATTTCAGGTGCATGCTTATCTTGAATTAAATATTTCTAAGAGATATTACATTATATTCCAATACTTTCATGAACTTACCACATTATTGCATCCAGGTGGATATCAAATAAGATTATGACTTTCACGCTATCATCCAAAAGGTGGACTTTTTACTGTATGTCACTCTGCAGTGAGTCCTCCCTTGTCTGGTCTGCTGATATCAGCTCAGCATGAATATTTTCCTATAACTAGATTCTGCTTCTTTATATTAACAACATTGTCTCCCATAAACTCAAGGTAACATGCTATTACATAAGTCATCTCAAATCTTCCAGACAGTAGCATAGTATGAGTTTTCTGTTATCACAAGTTCAATTGAAAGTCAGCGAGGAAACAGACAAAGAGAAGTTTTACAGTATAGCAAGATTTGAGGACTTAAAAGCAACAGAATCTGGGTCTATGCTCTGTGTACTCCACAGCTTAGAGATCTTACTCTTCAATATCTCTAAATATCACTCATAAGAGCATTAGGTTTGGTTGTATATATTAATTACACTTTGTCTTTTAAAACCGTTTCTTTAGCAGTTTAGTGGACAATGATACTTCTGGTCTTGGGGACAAGAAAAGTCTGATTTGATTGAATAGCAAATTTTAGTCTAAAAGGTACTAGGGATTCAAACTTAAAAAAAAGTTTCCTTGTACATATGTGCACATGTGTCTCAGTAAAAAACTTAACATACAGTTAAAGATCTGTATGGATTACTTTTCTAGTTTTTGTGACCAGTACCTGATTTCAATTCAATGGGGGAATATCTATCATGATGGGGGAGTCATGAAGGCAGCAACTTGAGACACCTCATCACACTGTGTCTGCTGTAAGAAGGCAGAGAGATACTGAGCTCAGTTTTTCCTCTTTATTTATTCCAGGACCCCAGAGTACATGATGCTACTGCCCACATTTAGGATCAGTCTTTCCACCAGCATTAATCCACTCAGTGAATCTCCCTTACACTTCTCCAGAGTTTTTGTTCTCAGGTGATTCAGGATTCTGTCAAATTAATAGTGGGAACTACTTATCATAAGACTAATCTGTTAAAATGAATGGCATACATATTTAGACAAATGGCATTGCAGTCAACAGGACTGAGTTACTATATTTGCCATGTCAGGGAAGTATCTTACCAAGATATGTATCGTCAATATAGCATTAGGATTAACTAATGTATTTCATTTTATCTTTAGGTGCTGTGAGATATTACCAGACATGAATGATGGGCTTTTCACTGAACACCTCTTGCAAATCACAGAAAAAAATCTAAGAAAGTTTGCATAGAGAGAACTATGACAATATTTATTAATTTGTAAGAAGCAGGGGAAATATGAGAGAAAGGGATTTAGGGAGAAGTGCCTTTTACTGGAAGTATGGTGAAAGAATAGTTGCAAATCAGGGAAGGCTGGAACCAGTCTCCAGGAACAAGTCTGAAGATTTTATAGTTCTATGCCTTTGACTAGTCATCCAAGTGATTTAGATCTGCCAAACATGACACCTGGTTGTTCTGTAGTTTGGATTTGAATGGAGAGACAAAAGAGATGGCTAATTGTTTTTCGTGCATTCAAGTTTCATTTGGCACACTTTTAAGGAGATTCTGAGGAGCTGGGAAGCAGCAACTTCTGCATAGGCTAAATCTGAAAATAAGTGACTAAAACACAGAGAGATATTATTATGGAAATCACTAAGGCCAAATGGACATGTTTGTAACTATTGTAGAGGAATTACTAAATAAAGTCAGTCCTGATGCCAAAATGGATCATTCAAGATCAAAAGCATTTAAAAAGATGTGATTCATCTGGAATCAACTCTCATGTCTAAAGTAAATATGTTCAAAAGTTGGAGAAGTTCACAAACACAATCATCATCAAGAAAGAAAGAAGCTCACATTTCCTGGGCACCTGCTCTGTAGTATGGGTAGGTAGAGTCACAAACTAGAAGCTTCCTGACTTTTACCATCCACTGTTCTCTCTCTTGTTTCATACTCACTTACAAATTGAGAGAGATTAGCAGTCCTTGGCTTTGGCAACATTAACATAATGCAGGTAAGTGCTAGATAACTGGTAAGCACTAGAATGTTAGTAAGAACTTTAATTCTAATAGGTACTTATCAGAATACCAGTAAGACTAGAATATTAATAAGCATTAGAATTGTGGTAAGCTAGTATTGTGGTAAGTACTAGAATAATAGTAAATACTAGTTGAAGTAAACACCAAAATCCATGCATTCCCACTCTCATAGTTCTCCTGATTTCTGATCATATTCTCCAGTTTATCATTTCTAGTTTCCATAGAAACCATAAAAATAGTTTCCACTTCTACAGAGAAATTTTGGCAATGTAATTTATTCGTAGGTTTTGTTTTTACTATAAGTGAATGTATTAGTTATTGAATGTCATTATGAATTAAACATAGTAAATACTTGCAAACACCTTCAAATACAAGACGCAGAGGCTGTACAGCAAGGGAACTCTGAGAATATAATTCAAATCTCTTCTCTAAGCAATAAAATCATTGACATGTATTATAGGTCTTTGTCAACCCTCTTTTTCTAAAATTTAAATGACTGACTCAGTGTAAATTAGTATATACAAATATACAATAAATTAAATTGATAAAAGGACCTGAAATATACATTGGTCATTATGAATTCTCTCCTTATGGGTTTCAGACTACCAGGTTTGTGCACGAACATCTTTACCACCATCTCAATGTTTCTTTCTTTGAACAGAACTATCAGAAAAAGTACAAAGAAAAAGATAAAGTTGTAGATGTTAGTATATAAAAATAGCTGTATGAAAAAAGCATCCTGCTGATACTTCCAATTTAAAATAAGAAGCTCAAAGGTCATTGCTGTATGATAGAGCATTACTTTTTTTCTATGTAATGTGTGGATTATTCCTCATTTGGTTTCTTGATGAGACTAGATAACATAACTAAAGTAATTCATATATTCTCATCTAGATTAGGTACACGCACACACACACACACACACACACACACACACACACACACTACATATATGCACACAGATTCTAGGCAAGCAGCAAATCACAGTGTTACTCCTGCCATCTTTTCAACTAACTATTGAAGTCATCCCCTCACTTCCAGAATATATAACTTTTGCACACTATGTCCCAATGTTTAAAACCTCATGTAGCTCTAGCTCAATAACAGAGCTTTCATTTCTGTTAGATGAACATTTTATGTTTATTCTCATTGTTCTGCCAATATGTATGCAGGTATTTGTGTGTCCAAAGATCATTCACAATCCTGAAGATCTTGAAACAGTATCCTCTTAAACCTTGCACATTGCCAGCAGATGCGTTCTTTGTATGTTCCTGTGAATTGTACTGCATGAGAACTCTTACTTTTCTTTATCTATCACTGTATATATAACATGTAAATCTATTTTTTTAAAATTTTTTTATTATTATTATTATTTATTCAACTGTGTGCATGTGCGTGTGTATGTGCGCGCGCGTGTGTGTATCTGTGTGTGCGTGTGTCTGTGTATGTGTAGAACCACGGACGAATTCGCGAACTACCATGGACGTCTCCATCTCCTTCTGCCCCGGGATTCACAGGCTCCGCCCTACCAGGACCAGAAGCGCAGGCCGCCCCCGCTTCCGCCTGGCGTCTATACGTGGGATCTGGGATCCGAACTCAGGACCTTCCGCCTGCAAGGCAGAGGCTTAACCCCTGAGCCACCTCTCCAGCCCCCGGTAAATCTATTTTTGACATAGAGCATTATGAAAATTTTGGGGATTATTTCCCTTATCAGTTTCTGAATCTCATTCTTATCTAAATTTTAATAATGGTGCAGGAATATGCCTTCTGAGGATGGTTCTTTTTGGGTCAGTATTCTCAGGTATGTACTGCACATTTTCAATATACACTTTAGCTATTTTGTATTTCAGGAAAGTTCGATAGATATTACTTTCATTATTTATTCATTTCCTATGATAATTTTCTCTTTAGACATGCTGATATGTTTCAGATACTTGCTTATTTCAACATCTGTAATAATTTTTTATTTTCATCAGTTTCTTATTTCATATCTTTATCTTCTGAAGTAATGTCTAGTTCACTTACTCTAATTAAGACTTTTTATTTGAACGTTGTCATTTTATACATTCTTTTTTTGTTTCCAATAATTCTAATTTTTTCTAGTGCTTTCTCTTTTAATATCATGTATAAATCCCCCTTTTATCTTGTTTATAAAAGAGTTTAGAGTTTTTGCTATCCCCTGTGACTATGTATTTTTCTGAAATGCTTCATTTTCCAAATGGATGTTACAATTTCTTTTTTTTTTTTGGTCTTATAATAACATTTTATGGATCTAAGGTCAATCCTTTCCTGTGGTTTCTATTTATGTGAATTTAGTTTTCTGAACTTGTAAATGGAGATGTGATTTTGAATAGCTTTTATAACTTATGTGAGGACTCTAGACTGCTACAATTAAGTAATGTTCAAAAGCATGATTGCTTATTCTTGCAGATCTGGCTCTATCCCCATTCTGACTTTTATCTGAAATTATCTTGCCTTTGTCTCTACTATCATTGTTCTGCACAGTTTTTCTGCACAGCAATTTTTCTTGTATGCTAGAACAGGTTCCTGTTCAGTATCAATTCCTCACTAGAACTCAAATCCTCTCAGCAAAGATCCTTTGCCTATAATCTGGTTCACTTGCCTTCATCCCCTCAAACTGACCTGCTGTGTTTCTAATGAATATCTGTTGAACTTTATTACTTTTGATTTCTTCTTGCTCCCCCTGTGCTTTCTGTCTAACAATTGAGAATGTCATGAAATTCCTAAGGATGCTGGAGATTTGCTTAGAGCTCAATGATTCTGAGAATATTTTTTTTATTTTAAATTTTAAATTAATCAAGTTTATTGTATTATTGTTGTAGTTATTTCATTTGATATCTAGTCTAGTTTTTAGGTGAAAGATGGATATAGTCATCTTGCTAAAATATTCCAACAGTGATTTTTTTTTCAAATGAAAGAAATTATAAAATAGCTTTGCCAAGTGTCTTCCTTTGGTTCTCTTCTTATTTCTAGTAAAATTAAAACTTATTAACCCAATTTATAAATTTCTTACCACATGCACAGCATCCTTATCCCCCACTATTTCTAATTTGTTCTCCTCCTTGATTGGATATTAGGACTTTCTCCTTCAAGCCCCTCATAGTTTCCAATGTGCTTTCCTTTGTCTTCTCATGCATGTCTCCACAATTTCATTAAAAATTGAGCTGCAGTATCTCTGTTTCCAAAGCTTCTGCCCAAATATGAAACATGAAGAAACCAAAAGCAAGCCACTATAAGATTATCTCTATTGATTATTTATCCAACTCTTACAGCTAACTTGTTATTATAATTTTGTATACATTATATGTTAATTTAGAAGTAAGAAACCTGTAGCACCAAAGTCAAAGTAGGTCAGCCACCTGTTTTCATAAATAAAATTTCATTGGTCACTGCTACTTATTTAAATATTATCTATGACTTCTTTCCCACTAAAATGATAAAGTTGAATAATTGCATAAGAGACCATATGTTCCTCAGCATAAAACATTTACCGTCTATCCATTTACAGAAAAAAATAGATTTACAGCCTTCTGTTCATTAATTGCTTGTTTTCTCCTCTTAGAATGTAAGTTCCCTGGTAACTCGAATTGTTAGCTTATCTTCCTCATCAGGGTTAGTACTCAGCATATGGATAGCAATTTCTCAATATTTGTAAATTCACTAACCAAGATTCTGGATTTTCAGCATCTTTTTTTTTAAGGGATCACATATCATTTTAATAGATTAATAGAACTTTCATGTTGATCATATTCAATTCCCCATTCAGTCAGATAACAAAATTAAGATGGGACTCTTAAAGCCAATGATTCCAAAATAAAGATGTATTAGAATTCATTTTTGCACTGATAAATAAATATATAAATTTATATGTGTTTGTGGGCATTCAATTTTTGAAGTGCAGGCGCCTGCAGTGAATGGCTAGAAAACATATTTCTTACTGGTTCCATGGATTCTTTCTGATCTCTCTGAGTCTGCATTTGTTATTCCCTGAGATGCTATTGACAGAGAACCTTTACATTAGAAGACTGTGGTGAATATCAAAGAGGAAGATTACTCATATCATAAAGCTTTGGATATATTAAAGATGGTGAAGAAGATGATGAGGAGGATACAAAAGAGGGCAAAAAGGTGATAGAAGACTAGAATGAGAAAATTACAGTGTTGAGCATCATGCGCTCAACAAACAAATCAATAATAACAATTCCAAGTTCCAGACTCTGTGATCTGTGGGAGCACACTTTGTGTAATACAAGATTTACTGGAGATTTTTGAGAATGGCATATTAGTATCCAATAAAATAGATAAGGATTCTATATGTATCCTTATCTAAACTATTCATAAAAGAACATATCTAGAATACACATATGTGCGTGCACACACATACACACACACACACAAGCAAACACACTCCTGACCTATACAACTCTTTGCTTCCAAATCTAATGCATAAAATTGGTATCTTTCACTTCCCCTCTCGAAGCCTGTGTTAACATACCCAGCTTCCTTTATGTCTGTCTTCAAATACTGCTCTGGACTCTGAAGTCAGCCCCACCTCCTTGCCTGTGGAGCTCACATTTAGTCTCCAGACCATAGCCAGCTGTCAAAAGGAATCAATTGGAGAGACTGATTTCCACTGAGGTGTTCAGAATGAAGCCTGTTTAATTGCTGCTAATTCCCTGCTCTGAAATAAGCTCTTGTAAGTTTGGATTTTGGAACTTCAAACTTGTTGGCCTAGGAAAGGTGCCAGCCTAGTGTCAGGGTCTATCAATTTGGCTGCTCTGTAATAAAAAAGAACATTGACTACTCTGAACCGAGAATAAGTGTATCCTCTCTATCCACATGTCCTCCCACCTCCTGCCTCTGCCTGGCCAAGTGGAGAAGCTCATTGACAGACAATGGCAATAGAATTTGAAGCTGTGCTGGTAGGAGCATCTCAGTAGTAGCAGTAGCAGTATTGGTAGTAGCAGGAGGAAGATATGTAATAATGACAATTGACTACTTGTGTTCCAAAAAAGTGTGTTAAGAACATTATATCATTGTCTTCATGTCAACATTTTTACATAGAAAATGTTGCATTTAATTTGTGAAAGAATTATGAAAATATCACAACTGGTCCATAGAAGAACCCAAACATATATGGAAATCGTGAATATTTAAATAAACTAATATACAAAATTGGCCAAGATCCATCAAGCAATAATCCATTGATTTGCTGGAACACAACTGATTCACATTTTTTGAAAAAGTATCATCTTAATCATCAACTTTCTACTGTTTCCAGGATATTTTGTCTTCACTTTATCCAATTCCAAGGATCATTTTTTTTTTTTTTTCTGAAAATGTAATGCTGAGACGTTCCACAGGCCACATGGATACTTCTTCTGACCTCATGCTAAAATTTAGATTGTTTAGTGTTGCCAAATCCCCAGCGGGCCAGCAGGGGGGGAAGAGGGGAGGAAGAGGGGAACCGGCGGGGCCTCCTAAGCGAGGAGAATAGGCAAGCTAATGACTGAGTCACCACCCAGACCCTGGGAGTCAGGCGAGAAGCAGCAGACAGAAGACAAATTGACTGCAGGCTCAGTTTAAACAAGAAGTGTTTGGGCTTATATAGGATCGAGGTCCAATCAGGTGTGGCCACCCCACTGCTCAGGGGAGGAGGAATCAGCCACCAATCATTTAGCTGTTTACTAGGTGTCCAAATTAGATGGCCGCTTCCTATTGGTTGTTCATGCCTCCTTCCCATTGGTTGTTCATCCCTCTGCCCATTGGTTGTTTATTCCTCTGCTTATTGGTTGTCCATCCCTCTGCCTGTATGGTTCCTTTTCAGGCTTGTCTGTAGCCAGACCTCAGGAGCCCTGGATAGGGCCTCCCTGAATCGTTAGTGCTGCAGTCTAGAATATATTTTTTCTTTTCATATATAATTATGCAATGATTTTTTGCAAATAATTTACCTAGTTTAGCAAGTGGGAAGCTCAAAATCCATCTGGGCTTGGTGTTACCACTATTCATTAGCATCATGTAATTTATTTTTCAGAATTATGATTTTGATATATTAAGACATTCAAAAGCCTGCACACTCCTGTTTTGATTTAAAAATGACTGTCTAGTCTGGGTTTCAGATCTGATACATTGAGTGAATGATCATTTCTTGTCTGAATTAATCTCATCACTGCCTTAACATCAAACTTGATGGGATGGAATCTAGTAGATTTGTGCCAGGTGATGGTGATGGCAATGTTTGTTCATGGTCTTTTGTGTTAATCACCATGCTATCAGAATGCAAGAATCTGGAAGTATTGATTGGACATTACAAGGAAACATTAAAATGAACACAGTATAAAATATAAACATTCAAGGGTAATTCCAATTCAGACAATGGCAATAGAATTTGAAGCTGTGCTGGTAGGAGCATCTCAGTAGTAGTTCCCATTTCCAGGAACACTGTCTTAAAATCAAAATGAAAAGTGGTATTCATTTCTGCTGTGGACAGAATGGTTGTATTTATCAGAATTGCTGTTCAAATGGAACTCTAACCATTGTTGTGAATATATTATTAGATGGTACCTCTAAAGACAAAATTAATTCTACCCAAGGTCATATAAGATAGAATTAGTGACATCAAAAAATACAATATATCGTTTTCACTCTAGATCTCTATACCTTCCCTTCCATTTAAGAGAATAGTTGGAAAGTGGACTTCTACTCCTCTCTTCAGATACAACACTAGCTGCTATCTTAACCTTGGACTTTTAAGAATATAAGTGTATATTTGAAGTCATTTGGTCTTTAGTAAGTAGCTATTAAAGTTCAGCAGATGAAAACAGCTTTTGACAATATCACTATGTGAACTTGAAAGAATTTATTTCTTCTGAGGCATCTGTCAAAGACATAATAGAGTTATAATTCGTATAAGATGTTCTGTTGATTTAATTTCCTGTAGTTCTAGGATTGCCCCTTGCCTTTTCAAGCTATAGTTCCTTTAGGGAGTGTTAGAAACAAAACAAATATTCTAGGATGTCTTTAATCCTAATAACGGCACACTTAATTGGTCATTGTGTTTAAGTTATACCTCACAATGAAATACTTTATAACGAACAATAAGAAATACCAAAGGAAAGTCAAATACTAGTCTCTTATAAAAGAAAGTGGGGGCTGGGATTTTCCATCATTTTGGCCCCATATAAAACAGGTAAATTAAATTCACCTGAGATAACTTATTAGAGTTTGTATCGCAAAACACAAGACTAAACCTTGTAATTTTATGAGTTCATTTATCATCATTAGTGCAAAACAGCTATGAATTTGAAGAAAGCAGAACCTTGGTGAGCAGCAAGCACACTAACCACCAAACAGGAGGAAGGGGACATTATTAAAGATTGAACCTACGTCCAAATAATTCAATGACCTCAGGGAAGGTGTTTGCTTACAAGGGTCTCAGTTTCCCCATCCACAAAATCAATGAACTTAATTAAATAATCTTTAATCTAGTCTATTATCCTTAGCACATTAGCTATTTAGTGATCAATATCAGTGTGTTAGACATATTTTCTTAGCATTAAAGTGGAAAAATTCCTCATCAAGGTGTGAAACAATGACATTATATTAAATCTGGTAAACTGTAACATTCTGACAACTATGCCCTCTAACTAATCTTAGGTTTAGGCCTAGCTTAATATTAATGCAGCATTCTGCTGAAAAAAAAATGACTGGTGCCTGCACCATTACTACCTCGATTCCTGTAATGAAGCTTACTTAATATGTGGTTTCTTGGTTGGGTGCACTGAGAAGTTAACATAGGAAACAAGAGGCAATATGATAGTCAGTGCTGTTATCTTTCTTAAAGAATTCCTTATTTCATGACAAAAATATTTTTAAAAGTCTCCAGTTCATTTTGTGTGTGTGTGTGTGTGTGTGTGTGTGTGTGTGTCTTAGGATAACCTCCAATATTAGTTCCCACTCTCCACTTTGTTTGAGGGAGGGTCTCTTCATTGCTTGTTGCTTCTATTTATTCGTCTCACTGACCTATGAGCTTCTAATGCATCCCCTTTCTCCACCTTCATTCTTATTGTAGAAACGTTGGTATTAACAGACATGTGCTATGGTTCCCAGCTTTGTTTGTGTTTTAGAGGCTTGACCTAGGTCCCCATACATGCATGGAATCACTTTGCTCAGTGAACCATATTTCCCTCCTCTGTAGATTGTTTGATTGCTATAAGTTTATTATTGATCTCAAATATCAAAGTTCTCTTTATTATCAGAGCATCGTAAACTAGTGGCATTATTAAATACTTGTTGCATTTTTGAAAATGCAATAAGTATATATTTGTTATAGTAGTTTTACCGCTCCAGGGAACTATGTAATATCTAGAATTTTAAGCAATAGAATGCATAAAATAGAAGCATCCATGTAAGATTCTTTTGTTGCACAATTCAAACACAGAAATTACATTTTGCAAATTAGAAAAACTCTAGACATATAATTTCTGTGTTTTGTTCTTATAAGTTTCATCTGAGATAATTCCTTTATCCCTCTTTATGTTGGCCTTCCTTGACAATGGTCAGAGTTTAGGAGCTAAAATTATCTTGAATTGCTGCTTCAAAATTTTGGTGAAAAATTTTTTAAAAAATCAAGAAAAAAATGTTATACTGATTTCTACCAAACTATAATAGTTTATATTATCCAAGCCTGATAGAAACAAATCCAAGTACAAAATATTTCCACCAAATGATAGGGCATTAGGCTAGGCACTGTTAGAAGACAGTAGCAAAAATATACTGAAGGTGATCTCCTATCTACTTGAAAAGTGGAATGTTCCTATGAGTGCTTCATTTAACTATGAATGTGTTCACACAACATTGTACAGACTTTGTAAATGGAGAATACTCTTTGAAGAGGTATTGGTAATTAGAGTTTCTGGTATTGCAATTAACTTCTAGGCACTCAGGCTGATTGCTTTTTGTAGAAGGTGTGGTTAACTTTTGAGTAAAGGCTACATATCTGATTTTGCTTTTTTTATTCTTTAACCACACATACATTATTGCTTCATTAATTCATATACTAATAACAAAAATAAAATGTGACTAGCAAAAGCAGTGCCTGTAAAATTACAAGTAAGAAGTTGAGCACTTTTGAAGTTCTACGAAGTACTTAAAACTCTTTACTGCAATTGCAGTGTTAAGATTAGTTGAATTTAGCATTTTCAATATTGTGTATTATTTGTAGGCAATAATGTGTTTCACTGAGACTTTTCCACATGTGAATACATTATATCACATTTACTCCCATCACCCTCTCTCATCTCCTACTCATGTCTTCTTCACCTTGCAAAGTAATCTTTACTTACCTTTCACAGTAGACTCTACTTTCAAGTCTTTTTCTTTCCACTCATACGAACTTGATAAGTACTCCATTCCTCTCCCTCCCTCCACCTCTCTCTGAATCCCCTTGCTCCCTCCTCCTTTTCCCTTTCCTTTCCCCTACCCCCTTTCTTCCAGTGCTCCCTCCCCAGCCCCCCCCCCAATTCCTGGAGCATCCTTTACTATGCATGTCAAACTTCCCTCTGGGTCCTCCTCTCTGGTGAGGTGTAAGGACTCAGTAGCATTGCCTAAAGCTCTTTCGTGTGTTCCCCTTCAGTATAGGACAAATTTGATAAATTGTATTTTCATTATCATTCATTTCCAGGATATCTTGAATTTCCTTTGTAATTTCTTCCTGAATCCAATTCTCATTCAGCATCATAGTGTTTAGTTCCCAGGAGTTAGTGCATTTTCTGTTTTTGTTGTGTTGCAGATGTCAAGCTTTAGACCATGGTGGTCTGATGGGGTACAGGCTAGAATTTCAACATTCCTGTATGTGTGGAGATTTGTTTTGTGGCCCAATATGTGATCTATTTTGGAGAAAATTCCTTGTGTTGCTGACAAAAATGTGTATTCTTTGATGCGTGGATGAAAAGTTTGATAGAGATCTGTAAGGTCCATTTCAGTAAGAGTTTGATTAAGTTACAAAGTGTTTCTGTTTAGTTTTTTACCTGTTGATCAATTCCATGTTGAGAGGGCAGTGTTGAAATCCCCAGGATTATCATTTGGGGGTTGATTTCTTGCTTTAGACACTGTAGGGTTTGCTTAATGTATGTGGAGAGCCTGTGTCTCTTATGATTTTTTTTTAGTTTCAAGTCCACTTTGTCTGAGAGCATAATGGCTACCCCTTCCTGTTTCCTGGTTCCATTAGCTTCCAGAATTTTGGGCCACCCTTTTATTTTTAGGATATGCCTATCTTTTGTGGTGAGAAGACTTTCCTGAAGGCAGCAGATTAATGGGTTTTGATATTTAATGCACGTTTGTAATCTGTGTCTCTTGATTGGTGAGTTAATTCCAATGACATTTATCACTAAAATGGAGAAATTATTTTTAATTCTGGACACTTTTTATGTTTAGTGGCTTTTGTAAGTAGCTTTTAGGTTTTGTAATTTGGCTTTTAGGTTTTGGAGGTATTATGCTTCCCTTTTGTCCTCCTGGATATGCTTGTTTTTTTCTTCAAGCTTGACTATCATTTGTAGCATTTTTTTGAAGGCCTGGTTTGATAGACACGTAAGCATTCACATTGTCTTTGTGCTGGAAAACTTTTCTTTCTCCCTCGATCATGACAGATAGTTTTGCTGGGTATATCAGTCAGGATTGACATTTTTGCTCATTCAATACTTGAGATATGTCTCTCCAAACTCTTCTTG
This sequence comes from Typhlomys cinereus, assembly GCA_023101885.1. Taxonomy (NCBI): domain Eukaryota; kingdom Metazoa; phylum Chordata; class Mammalia; order Rodentia; family Platacanthomyidae; genus Typhlomys; species Typhlomys cinereus. Next base: position 4,050,311 of record JALPQD010000130.1, on the reverse strand, counting down.
CTTTTACTGTTTCCATTAGGAAGTTATTTGTTATTTTAATAGGGTTACCATTAAAAGTCACTTTTTTTTCCCATTGAAGCTTTCAGCACCTTTTCTTAGTCTTAAAATTGGAGTGTTTTGACTATTATTTGCCCTGGCAAGTTTCCATTTTGGTTATATCTATTTGGGATGCAGAATGTCTCTTGTATTTGGATGGGTCTCTCATTTTTTAGATGAGGGAAGTTTTCATTTATGATAATTTGAAAAATTTCCTCAGGTGTGGTATTTTGGGATTCTTGCTCTGGTATTCCATGAATGACCAATTTTAGGCTTCTTCAGAGTGTCGATAACTCTTGAATATTCCTCTCAACTATCTTTTTGGCTTTAACAACCTCTTCCACTGAGCTGGTTAATACTTTCACTTTGTCTTCAAGATCTGAAATTCTATTTTCTTCTTCACTAGTTCTGCTGATAAGACTCTCTGTTGAGTTCTGGATTGAAGATAACTTGTCTTTTAGTTCAATTTTAAACTCTGCTTCACCCTGTTTTAACTTCTCTATGCCTATTTTTGTTTCCTAAACTGTTTTTCTCAACTCCTCCAAGTGTCTATTATGTTCATCTTCAAAGTGGTTGATGCAGTTATTTAACTCCTCTGGATTTCTTCTTTCATAGTATTGATCATGGTAATGATCATGCTTTGAATGTCGTTATCTTGGGTCTGGCTTTCTTGGCTATTATCTGTGAATTTGTTATGGTTGGAATCCATCATTATGGGATTAATTCTTTCGGTGGGAGATTTGTTTTCTTGGGTTTTGTTTCTCATGGATCTGCACTTTGACTTGGGCATTGTTGTTTTTTCTCTTAAGACCTTTCAGTTTCTGTGTGTTTTTGACTGAACTGATTTAGTTGGTATTACTACTCTCAAGTAGTTATTACTAGTGTTTGCTTTGGAGTTGGGTATGCTCGTCTGTTGTTATTGTTATTTCTTAGATAAGGCAATTAGACTGCTAGTATATCCATTAAGTCAGATTTAGTAGAAGGGGTGAATATTAGTATGGTAGTTCACTTTTCCAATTTAGTACCTTAGTGATATGTGAGGGTGAGTGGTATAGTCCCTGAAGTTGTATATGTTTGGGGTTGACTATATGGAAAAGTTAATCTACAGTGATTAATAATTGAAAGGAGCAGGATAGTAAAAAGGTGTTTAAAAAGGTGAAGAATCTCTCCCATGTGATAAGATGATTTTACAGGACTTCAGATCTATGGCCTTTGTCCCTAGAGCTTTGCTTTGATTTTCTTTGGACCCTGTTGAATTCTGAGGAGCAGTGTGTCCTCCTTGAGGATAGCGAACATCCCAAGCGGGCTGAAAGGGCAGAGGGCCTGATGGTGATGATGGCACAGTTCACATTGGACCTGGGGCACGTCCTAGTGGCCCACCCATCCTGGGGCAGCCTGGGTGCTGCTCAGGCTGGTTGGTAGGATGAGCGGGTTACCTGGGGGCTAGTGAAATTTACTTGAGAAGCAGTGTGTACTCCCTGAACCATGAGCATCCCAGGCGCCTGAAAGGTCAGAGGGGCTGATGACCATGGTGGCGCACATCACCTGGGACCTTCATGTCTTTTTCTTTTAATTGAGGTACCACATACATGAAAAAAAAAACAAAGTAAGCAGGAAGTCTGCAGATATATCCTTGAATAAACTAATATGACAGTATTATATATCCAAAATAAGGTTCATGGAAATAAGTGTATCATCCTACCTGTAAAAATGCAATTAATTCCAAACCCGGTCATCAAAATATGCAGGTTAATTATTGATATCAATTCAAGTTTTAGGTAGAATTAAAAAAGAAGAAGATTCCCAATGTAACATCTGTGATTCCTGAGATCCAGGAAATCAGAATATCCATCTATAATGTCCTGTGTTTTTAAAAGGATCAGAGACTAATTCTGTTATATTTTAAGGATATAATGGCACTGCCATAATTAAGGCATGAGAAAGAAGTGACAGAGATCAACTGTTCTAGTGAAAACAATGCCAAGGCCTTCCACAACTTCAGCCAGAAAATACTTGAAGAAACACACACATTTACGTCTCCAGGAATGCTGGTATTTCATATTTCTCAAAGTGTCACCTCCATAGTATTACAATTCTGGTACCACTTTCATCACTACCAAAATTTCTTTGCTGGTCATGAGCAAAAAGTCAAATCAAAATACATGTCTGCCATCTTCCTTAGTTACAAGTATTAGTCATCACTCTTAGCTTCTGGCATTTGTTTTAGGAAACTCTGTCAACTAGGAAAAAGAAAACTTACCTTGACACAAGAAATGCTCTATTGTTTTTAGTATCATCTAAGAGAATAAATATACTATCACCTAAGCTAATAAAAGTAGCCCAATTTTATTTGCTTTGGACTCTTGTTCCCAAGTCTCCAAATACATATCTCTTAGTGCTTATATACTACTTAACTTACTTCCTGGGTCATTGTGGTATCTTCTAAGCTAAAATCTGGTTCACGCTTCCATTTTCATTCAGAAGGGAAAAACGTCTATCCTTGCTTCAATCCTCTACTAAAACTCTGCTTTGTCAAGGAAGTGCTTCCTAATATCTTTCTCCTCCCAGATTCTACAACCCTAAAATTATGTTTTGAGAGCATGAAATTAGGCAATTAATTTCCTTCTCACATAGTATTGTTTTGCTTCCTTCACACATGCCAGGAAACAGTAGGATACAATGGGGAGATAGAAACTATTGTAGTTAGTCATAAACAATCAAGTGAAACCCAGATCCCACCTGAGCCAGGTGTCTTTTCCTGATAAAAAAGGAGTGTGTCACTTATGTTGTAGAGTTCTTTGCTGCTTTATGTTTTGAAGAGTTCAAAAAAAAATTGGTGTGCCATCAGTTTAACTCGATACTTCTCAATGTTTTCCTAATACATTATATTCAGTGTTGCTGAAATAGTAAGCTTAGTTAGTTCCTAATTTTATCACTTCATAAAATCATATCGGATTCTGGAAAACTATGTAATCAATTCATTTTCACCAGAAAAGGTGCTAAGATCTCAAAAGGTTGAATACCTCTCACAGTACAAAACCCTTATGAATAAAATCCAGTTCTTAGGTCTAAGATTTCTCTGTGATATTACTACAAATGTTTGATAAATTGATTGCAGCACTTCTTTTGCCCCAAATCAAAGGGATAATTTTTATTTGTGAAGCTTACAGATGAGTAGTCAGGATACAGTAATGAATGAGAAAGCTACACTTTTTAAATTTTTGAAAGTTTTTGGTCTGGAGAGATGGCATAAGGGTTAAGACTCTGCCACACAAACAGAAGATCCTGAATTCAGATTCCATGTCCGACCTAGAAACACTAGTTGAAAATGGCGGGCAGCAGCCTGCACTTCCAGCTCTGGTGGGCAGAGCCTGGGAAATCCCACAGCAAAGCAAGAAGGAGGTAGAAGCAATCAGGATGATTCCTGAAGTCGCCCTTGGTCCTTCAAAGGGATACACAGTGCCCTCTGATATACAAACACACACACAAACAACCAAAAACACAGTAAATAAAATATTAAATCTTTGAAAGTTTTATACATGTGAACAATGGATTTAAAACATTTTCACCCTATATTATCCAACACCCCCTTCCTGTTTACTTTGAAAACTTCTTCTTAATCCAACTCCCTTCAAATTCAAGTGTGTGTGTGTGTGTGTGTGTGTGTGTGTGTGTGTGTGTGTGTGTGACTGAGCTTCATCAGGGTTTCCTGGACTGATTGCCACCTGCCTGAGCACTTGTTGGAACGTGGATGACATATCACTGGGTACAACATTGTCAGCAGTAGGAAGCTTTTCCATAGCTAGAAGGCCTCAACAGGCAACCAGGAAGCAAGGAAATCTCTTAAGATATTTCTCTTTTCATGATGAAATGTGAACAGACCAAATCTTGTGCAGGACTTGTGAAAGTAAATAAAGCTAACACTGAGTTAGGGGTGTGACAGCCTTGCTATGTCAAGAAGACACTAATTGACAAGTCCTCTCGCCATCTCTGGATCATACAATCTCACTGCCCCCTTCTGTGCTGGACAGTAAACGTTTTGCTTATGGAACTTAGTGACTGGCCCATAGCATGCTGGCAAGGGAGGGTATGAATGGAACATCAGTGTTGAGGCCCCTCTTTCTTGCTGAATCTCACACAGCAGAGCATTGCAATGAGTGATGGGCTGGCCTGACTCAGCAGTACTTCTAGCAGCCATGGCTTTATGATCAGCACTACTCCAGGAGAACTTTAGTGGCAGGACTGAAATTAACTTACCCCTAGGTCCATCAAACCTGCCACCTGGTCTCATTAGCACATGTCAGAATCCAGAAGTTAAGCCGTCTAACTTTGCTGCAATTCTCAAAATAGCAATCATTAGCTCTGTCCTCCTTCACAGGAGAATGATCCTTTGGTACACAGACAGACCTTTTCTCTTGGTGTTGTCTTCTCTCAGTTAAAGTTCATCCTGACCTGGAAAGTCCTCTCTGTGCTAGTATCTTGGGGTGGGCTAGTTCTAAAACTCTGAGAGCAATGAGTGTCTTAGACAGCCCTATCTTTACTACTGGAGTATTAGGTTAATGCCTGCATGCCACACTGAAAAAATGGAAAAACAAATGTTTCCATGCATTTCTCTTCAATCTCATGCATGTCCCAGATCTGGGACACTTGTGTTCCCACTGAGGTCTTAGTTTCTAAAGAACCAAATGATAGTTTTCTGCAATTTCCTGTCTCATAGTCGCTAAGTTACTAGTGCAAGGACTATCTTAGAGACTTGACTTCAAACATTTCCCACTTATTCCTCAATTTCCACCACTTGTAGCTATTTGTACTTTGTGTATGGAGTATTTGTGGAAGTCTGCACTATCTTTAAAGAAACTCTCAATATGCCCAGTAATTTTCCTGCTTATAATCTAATTTGAACAATTTTTTTCTGAAGTCGAATGATCCCTCAAGGTATTTAGCCAGAAAATTGGTGGAAAACAAAATGTAGTATGATAATTTACATCATCTAGCTTAAGCATTAGTTACATGTGACTTTGGGCAAAGTATTTGTCAATGAAATCTCTACAGCAAAATGACAGCATTTAACTAGCATTCCATATTTCTAAAACTGTTTGACTATCATTAATAATGAGGAGGTGATAGCTAAAATACGTCGCTCTGTTAAGAAAATAAATATTGAAAGTTCAAAAGTTACCTTACTAAATAGGAGATATTCTTATTTCTCAGTATTTTTATGTAGTGTTTTTCTAATTAATTCAAGGATTTCCATGTGTTTTGTTGCATGCAATTTGACTCCTCTAAGCTCTCTTCTCAATTTAAATTTTACAGTAGCATGATGTGCATGAATTAATCCTATAATTACCATATAAAAAGAAAACAAACAAAACTGCTAACAATGATCACAATAAGCTCAATTTTATTTAAGAATTTTACCTTTCTAATTGTCTCTGCTTTTATTATTCACACCCTAACCACATATTTCCTTATCTATGCACTTTGGCATGGTTGATTACATATATAAGCCAGGAGCATTAAAGTAATTTAAGGAAAAGGTTTGAGATTTTTGGAAACACATCATTCAGTTTTTGAGACATTATGGAATACTGCATGTTTCTGATCCAATTTTCCATGAGTCCTGTGTTAACAGTGATTACTGGATTCAAACGTGAAGCAAAAAGAAGGTACCAGCTAGGCTAGAAGGTACCAGCTAGGCTAGAAGGTACCAGCTAAGGTCCACCATGACAGATATGACTGAAGAATGATGGGGTGGAGCCATCCTAGAGCTCCGAGCAACCATAAAATTGGTTTGTAGAACTGAGTCGCTGCCACAGTTGAACAGAGCCCCTGGAGACCAATGAGTATGAGATTTAATCAGCACACTTGGAGACGTGGCACATGAATGGGTCTCACACAGCTGGTGTGCTCAGCATCAAGCTGTGAGGGAGCAAAACAATCATTTTGTATCCCACTTGGTTCTTCCTAGCATAGCTTTTTCCTAATACCCTTCCTGACAAGTGAAATTCAGGAAACCAGGAATCATCTGTGAGATTCTCACCTAGGAGCAGAATCAGGAAGCCAGTAAGGATATTACTGGATGTCCACACAGCATCATTCTTGAGGGTGATACTGAGCTAAGAACAGACAGGACGGAGAATAAACATTTCTATTGCTCTGTGTGTCTAGTCTGTCTCACACTGCTGACCATGACACCTGTATCCACAGTGACTTTTCTGAACCTCATGTTCAGTGTAAATAAAACTGAAAAGTAGAAATATTTTCTTCTACCCTTGAGGCTTGCTGTTATGTTCCCCTGAAGATCAAAATGCCATGTCCTGTTTCTGTTCCAGACTCCAACCTTTTTCTTTGTGTGTATTCTTCAAGAGGAAAAACACATGTTTTATTTATTTCCATCTTAAGAAACTGAAGAAGATGCTTATGGAGTAAATGAATGAATAATAAAAATATGAAAAAAGCTCTGAAAGTAAAAAATAATGCTGGGAAAAAGGGAAAACAATATTGTTTTGTCTGTGCATTAGGTCCTACTATCAGTACAATAGCATACTCCTATAAAATATTTGTATTATCTTATAGTTCAGGAAATTTAAAGTCAAAAGTGTTCATTGACAAAGGATCAAGAAGCTGTCCTGTGTCCCTTTTTAGATTACAGGGGAGAATCCATCTTGTTGCTTTTCAGTTTCCAAAGTCTACCCACATTCTTTCATTCATGGCACCTGTCTACCAACCAGGCAGGTTTGGGTAGTCAAGTCTTCCTCAGGCCTCCATCTTTCTGGTTCTAATGTTTCAAACCCACGTGTTCCTCTATGGACATTGGATCCCACCATCTTATTGACCCAAGTAGCATTTCGACCTGATGAGCAATGTTAGCTTGCTCAATTCATATGATATTTTAGTATGGTCATAGTCATCATTCTGGTGGCTACATCCAACTTGACTGACTACCACAGATACCAAATTTCCAGACAAGAAGACATTTCCCTGATTATGAATTGGAAACTTGATGGAATTTCCCATCTGGCATGCTAACACAAAGCCTCTCCTCAAGGGTTGCCAAGTGATGCCTTTATGATGGTTGCTACAATTGTTCTGGTGGGCATCCATCATGCTCCTGGGTGTTATAACGTGACAAAACATATTAAATCTTGTATGGTGGAATGATAAGCTCATATCACATTACTCTTCCTGTTGAATTCCAGGTACTCAAGGGAATTTCATTTTGATTTAAGAGGAAGATACACCTTCAATGTAACTCCTTTGATACAGTGTGTGTTTTACGTTCTTCAAATATTTTTCAAATTTGCTAATCACAGACATGAAGTATAGCTATACTCTCAGCACATACACCAAGGCTCTTGGATGAATGATATTTGTTTTCTTTGAATTTGAGTGTGATAAATTTGCAAGTATTTGTGTAAGATAGTGTTCAAGGTTGGAGAGGTCATGTCTGTATGGCTTTCCTAAGTGAGAGTATTCTTTTGAGAAGATTGGGACCTTGTTTCATATGTTCCCTCTATTTTTCCTGTCATAATGGACCTCTTGATAACAAACAGTGCTTGAGCTAATACATTATGTTTTGTGAAAACAACAAAGACTTATTAGTCTTCCAGTTCTGTGCTCTTGCAAATATATATTGTGTCACAAATAAACCTAGCTTATTTGGCTTGATGCATATGCTTAAACCATCCACTTACATATACATAAGACCTTCACTAAAAGCTAGAGAGATGGCTCAGAGGTTAAGACTCTGCCTCCCAAGCAGAAGGTCCTGCATTCAGATTCTAGATCCCTTGTAAAACATAAGGCAGAAAACAGCATGTCCTGCACTTCCAGCCCTGGTGTGCTGAGCCTGGGAAATCCCAGAGGAAAGCAAAAAGGAGGTAGAAAGACTCCAGGATGCTTTGTAAAGTCACCCTAGTTCCTCCATAGGGACACACAGTGCGCTCTCTCTCTCTCTCTCTCTCTCTCTCTCTCTCTCTCTCTCTCTCTCCCTCTCTTTCTCACCCACACACATGCATGCACATAAAAATAAGTGAATAAAGTTTAAAAAAAAAAGACCTTGGCCAAGTTAGAATTTTTGTGACAGTCTTCTAATCTCCCACTTTGTGCTATATACCACCCCTCTCTGCAGATATCCAGTTTTCTCCCCATTTATGGTAATGTAAAGACAAAGGGAAGCATAATTCTTAAAATGAGTAATTAGTATTTCCGCAGAGTGACTTATCCTATTCTACTTGTTCTCTTAATTTACTTGGTTTACACTAACTGATGACAGAAGCCCATTGTTTTGCTGAAACATTAACTTCACAAAGTCATTCCGCTCCCATCTGCAGCACTAAAATTAATGATTCCCTCTGCAACATCTGTTTAATTAACTATCGGCACCATAGAAGAGGCATCCAAATACCCCAGCGACTAAATCAGGCTCAAATTAGGGAAATACGATGTTAAATCGTATCAGGGAGAAGCTGAGTTTATCCTTCTGAGCTCTGGCATTCATTAGCTAGCAGCCACCACATGCATCTTTATAATGAAGTAATGTCTGAGACGTTTGGCTATAAAGTTCTCATTTAGGGGCTGCCCAGGTCTCTGTAGTCATGGTCACCACAGGGGAGCAAGGAAAAGGGACTCTGAAAGCCTTGGAACCTGAACATCATTTTATCATTTTGTTTCTGGATAGAGGAGTGAGGTTTCACTTGGGCATCTGTAGACTGAGGGATGCTGGGAAACTGGAGCAGTGTGGTTAGAGCCACATTTGTGAGACATTTCGGCCACACTTGCTCTGTTTTCTCTGAATCTTTGTAAGTATATTTGCATAATTATTCGCACTGTCAGCATAAGCAGGAAACGAGTATAACCTCATCTTATGCACTGGAGAATCTCTAATTAATATTCTTGAGGAGGATAATTTAGCAATGATCTGTATAGAACCTACTGTGTTCAAAGTATCATACTGGGCACCAGAGAAGGGCAAATTACATGCAGACCTAGCTCTTCAGCATTTTACCCCAGACTGAGAACACTATCTATTAGTATAAAGATGTGTGAACTCATGTGTGCATATGTAAATAAATTAACTAGCACTACAATTGTGTTTAGATGCACTATGAACAATCTGATATGATCTAGTTCTTAGAGAACTAGTATTTTTTGTTTCTTCACACAGAGAACTTTGAACAGCAAATGAAAATAAAAAAATAAAAACATCTAAAAAATAAAGGAAGAGAATTATAAGAAAAATAAAGATCAAAATTATTGGCATTTAAAACAAGAGATAAGTTTACGTAACAAGGAAGAGTTGATAGAATTGATGTCTCATTAATAGTTTATTTTGTTAATATTTTCTTAATAGTAATATGAATTGCACATGGCTACTTAAAGAAAATCAATTAATAGACAGAACAAGGGAGGATTTTTATGGAATCTGGGAATAATATATTAGCTAGTTTTACAGTGTTCTGGATGCTTGAAGAGGATCCAGGGATAGTATATTAACTAGTTTTATGCTGTTCTGGATACTTGAAGAGGAAAGTGCTACTTTCTCCTATCTTATATTCTTTAGTTGAAAGTTGAACTAATATAACAAAAGTAAGCTGCTTAATGTAGGAATAGAAGCTTATTTATCCACAGGGACCTGGTGTCTCTATCCTTTAATTCCACCATCCTGTAGTGACAGATGCACTGGGGTCCCTGTGTAAGCCTGACATTTCTTAAATTTTTTTATTTTTTATTATTTATTCAACTGTGTGCATGTGTGTATGTATGTGCGCGCGCGCGCGCGTGTGTGTGTCTGTGTGTGTGTGTGTGTGTGTGTAGAACCACGGACGAATTCGCGAACCACCACGGACGCCTCCACCTCCTTCAGCCCCGGGATTCACAGGCTCCGCCCTACCAGGACCAGAAGCGCAGGCCGCCCCCGCTTCTGCCTGGCGTCTATACGTGGGATCTGGGATCCGAACTCAGGACCTTCCGCCTGCAAGGCGAAGGCTTAACCCCTGAGCCACCTCTCCCAGCCCCAAGCCTGACATTTCTATCTTGTCTTCTTTCAAAATCTAGATCTTGTGTTCATATTAGGTCTATACCAGATTTTGATCTTGAAAGGTAATTTGTCTGACTCCTGACATCTCATCTCAGGTCTCTGACACGATTTCATTCATTGGCCGTCCTTCTATCACAGCTTCAAATTTGGATGTGAATATCATCACTTGATTTGAAGAGCACAAATAGGATGCTAAGCCCAATATCTTCAATTTTGGTAAATTCCAAAGTTTATATCTACACCACTGGAAGATATTACCAACATTACAAGATTAAGTAGGGAAGGGGAAAAAAGATCCTCTGACCAAGTGGCAAGTTTGGCCTAGTAGAAAATGGGACCAGCAAAGCAGATATGAAGATAGGTGGGGAATGAAAATCAAGTTCTAAAGACCTCAAGGGAAACCAGTCCATTGTAGATATCACGCAAGACTCACAGTCAGATTTGAATGGACACCAGGAAGACACACATCTTTTTTTTTTTTTTCTGTTGCAATGGCAATAAATATGGTGTGGAAATTGCAAGTTTGTCAGTTATTGATTCAGGGAAATCATTAAGGCCAGGGCATGAAGAGGTATGAGGTGATCAGAAAGAACGGGAAAGCACAGTGGTCCGAGAAGGCACCATATTTCCCTGGTGGCATTACTTGTACTGCTTGTCTTCTCTACAGTCATTCTGTGTCCCTAAGTCTGAGTGGCCAGACCATGTATTAGTTGTCAGATTAAAAAAAGGATGTGTTAGGTAAAGCACATGCTCCATGTATAAAAATCCCATGCAAGGTTTGTGTTGAATTAGAAAAAACTTCTGGTATTTAACACATTAATGCAGAAAAGCATCCTAATGCAATAATATATTACTTCATTAATGCTTTTAGGGAAATAAGAAACCCTTTTATCTCTTTCCTCTTCTTTCTTTGTCTCCTGTCTAAAAAGCATCGTCACCCCATGACTCTCTGTCTAAACACGTTGCCTTGGTGAGTAGATTTCAAGCTCTATATCAACAGTACTAGACTCCAAATCTGTCTCTGCTGCTTATTTGTGATATGAATTTTGAGCTATTGATCTGATATTTCTAAGCCATGAGTTTTGATTGTTTACTTGGTTTTAATCTGAAAAGTGGTGTTTTTTAAAAAGTGCCTCTCTCAAGGATTATCGTATTAAATAAGATAAGAGTCACAGAATATTTGATAACATTGATTGTGAGAAAAGCACTTAATAAATTTTAGTTATTAAAGCTGTAATCCATTAATTTCTCCAACAATCTTTAAGGGGCTCGAGGTTTAGTTTCCATTTTTTAAAACAAAATATAGTGTCACTGTGAATCATTTTATAGGGAAATGTGACTGAAATGAATTTCTTTACTTATTATCCATATTAAGGTTTAATTGTAGCTTCTGTATAAATACCAGAAACCATAATGATGCAGGCACAGATAATGGGAGGAGTAGTACCTGGTAGCTAAAAATAATCTCTGGCTCAGATGATTGGAGGCTGCAAGATCTAGAAAAGATGTGACTGTCAGTAAGACTCAGCAGCTTCTTCAGGGAAAGAAAGCAGGCTTGGAATGAACTTGAGCAGTCTAGAAATCTTGCTTAGAAATTTCAAGATGGAAGCAGATAATTGATTTGCAGGCCTTCTATTTTCAGGGAAGTGTCAGAACAAGACCAAGTCAGGGATTCCTTATCCTGAATGCAACAATTATTAAAGAAAAATATGACCCTCCTTTGAGAACAAGAAACAGGTCAGTGTTTCTAGTTCACATTGCATCAAATTCCAAAAGGGTTAAAAATAGTTGCATTAAAATGGTCTGGAATAATTGTCCTATTTTTGATCAGGTGTGCAAAAAGTTGAACAAAAACCTTAGTCTTTTGCTTATTCTTTGTATCTATCACTTGAAAGTGCATTAAGTTTATGTGCTTTCATTTCCCTAATGGCTATTGACAATCATTCTCCTTCCTGCTCGCACATGCCCCCGCATGTGTGATCAACTGGACACAATCCAGGACACCTGCATTGATAAGTGCCTGGATACCTGCTGGATCATGAATGCTCCATTATTGGACAAACCATTTAGTAGAAAAGTTCTCCTTCTCGTGTCTGGCACAAGTCTTACACAGTGTCTCAGAGTAACCTATCTTCTGAATCTTTCTTGCTTTGTGGCAAAAAAATATGATAGGTTAGCTATTGTGGAAGTCTGGTAGAGTTAGACATCACTGCATTGAGGGTCTGGATATAATAATCATGATATAAATAGAAACTATTGTGTGAAAATACTTCTCCCCACCCTCAGACCCTTACATTCTTCTACCCCCTCTGACTTTTACAGTATTACTGCCTCCTCTTTGGAAAGGTTCACTGAGCCATGGAATGGAAGAGAATTATATGTCCTGTTTAGGGTCTAGCTGTCCACAGACACTTTTGCACTGCAGTTTGCCCTATGCTATTTCTGTGCACTGTACCTCAGCCACTGCAGAAGGATACTTCTTGAGTGAATGCTGAGGGCTTCTGTGATTCACGGGTATAATGATGCATGTAAAAACCTTAACTATACTCTTATTTGACCAAAATATACAACTTCAAGATTGGACTGTGATCTTAATATTTACATCATCTTGTTAAGAGAAATCTTCACATTCTATGAGCAAGAATACTTGGAAGCCTAGTTGTATTGACCACACAAATTTTATTTCATATTAGTCTCTTGAGATAAACTCATACAATCCCTTTGAAGATCAGTTTGGAGGTTCCTAATCAAGTTAAAAATTGAAATTCTATGTGACCTAACTATAACACACCCAGGAATAGTCCCCAAAACATTGGGACATCCTGCAACAGAGTCACATGTGCAACCATATTCATAGCAGCTCTTTTCACAATAGCAAAGGAATAGAACCAACATAGATACCCAAAAGTTGATGAATGAATAATGAAAATGTCATACATATATGCAATGGAATACTACTTAGCAGTCAGGAAAGGTGGACTAATGAATTTTGCCAGTAAATAATGAAATTGGAAGCAAACATACTGAAATGTCCCAGAAGCAGGAAAACAGAAAACATGTGTTGTCCCTTATGAGTCCATCCTAGCATTAAAACTTTGCTTAATGTAATCAAACAGAAAAACCTTATAACACTCACAAACACAAAGGAAGACAAATAATGGGTGGAGGTGGAAAAAGACCCCAAAAGAACATAAACAAAAGAACAGGGGTAAACAGAGGAAAAAGACTTTCATGTAAAAAAAAGTCTTCAAGGGGAGGGAAGAACAGTAATAGGACACAGTAGGGAATGGGGTTAATCTGCAGGTTACCAACCACCTATTTACTATCCCCTAACCACCCCCATGGCAGGGAACATATGCCCAGCAATGAAAATCTACCTATACCACAGTGGACGGAGAGAAAACTAGCAGGAGAAAAGTTCAGAAGCCTCAATACTAACAACAAACACCAAATTGTAAGCCTCTATCTACACACCTCTAATTTTATCTTTATGTAGGAAAGAATCTCAACACCCAAACAAGATGTAGTCTAGTGCATGGAATAGCTGGGCAATAGACGAGAATGCAGAGTACTGAAGAGCTTAAAATGCTCAGCAGGAGTCAGGCCAAGCAAATCTTTTCGCTTGGGAACTTTTTTGGAAGAGGGAGTGGTAAGATTGTAAGAGCCTAAAAGTAGGGAAATCCACTGCCAGCCAAGACGTTCCACTCAAGACAGAGCTGCTGCATCCAAGAACTTAGTGCAATGAAAAGTATACTCACCAGACCTGCACTATAGCTGACATATCATAGACTAGCAAGAAACTACATACAGGGGGACCCTTAAGAGGGTCACCTAGACAGGTGAAGGGGAGTGTCCCTATCAGTGGGTCTACCAAAAGAAGGGCCACTTAATGTATCACAGAGGCCTAAACTCCTACTAGAACAGCCCACAAAGTGAACCTGGGGGCTCACACAGGTATACACACACACACACACACACACACACACACACACAGAGAGAGAGAGAGAGAGAGAGAGAGAGAGAGAGAGACTTGGAACCAAACTAGAAGTAAAAAGATCTTGTCTAAAGAAAGAGGGAAACTCCACTTGAGCCAACAGCTCAGGTGCATTCTTCTAGAAAGTCTGGCTTGACGCCTCTTCCCAGCCTGCTGGAGAAAGTTTCTTTTAAAAAACATCCTCCATCAGAGGGGGGGACTGGTTCCAAATTCTTCAGCTACTTGCATATTTTACAGTTCCCAGCAGGTTATATAAGAACAAAAAGAAATACCAAAGAGATATTTTTGTAATGCTATATTTTAAGTGTTTATGCTTTAAATTTTTATAAAGGACTTTTTGAAACTCACTTATGTAAGCATAGACATTATATGAAAATGGTATTTATGACAATAGCAAACTTTAAGGCTTATATAAAGTTTACAAATTTTAAGCTTTTTAATGACCAAAGAGGATAATGTGATTAAAAAGTGATATGTCATGTCATTGGCAAGCTTGCAAATAAATTCCAATTGATTTACTTGTATCAATATTTTTAAAAAATTATTATTATGGAAGCTCCATGAGTACGTGAGTAAATTGCTTTGCCCAAATACTCATCTCTCCCAAGACCAAATTGTCCCCCTTTCCCATTTCCTCTTTAGTCCTTCAAGCCTCTTCTCCTAATATCCTGACCTTTGCTTGGGATTTTTTAGGCTTTGTCCATGTTTGAGTCAATAATGAGTATTAAAAGCATGGCATATGATTTGTGGGAAAATACAACCACTAAGGGGACCTGCTAATTGTCTTGGTTTCTGCTTCCTATACTTTGTGATGCTGCCTGTGAAATGTGTGCAGGCGGTGCCCGGGATTGAATCCAGGGTCCTGTGCATTGTAGGCAAATGCTATACTACTGAGATGCACCGCTCATTTTTACTCTCACATTTATGGAAATACAGTAGCAGAGGAAATAAGTACATGGGAAAAAAGTTGCTAGTTTCCTTCTGGATGGTAAATTGTTCTTGTTGCAGTTTGACTAAATGTTGCTGATAAATTCACAACTAAAATGTTTAGGTTTTATTTTGGCTTATGGTTCTCTATGACAGTTTATAATCTACCTTGGCAAAAGTGGTCATACCAACACCAGGAGTCAACAGAAATGTCCACATCAAATCTACAGGGATTATTGAAAAAGACAAACTTTCTTACTTGCCAGACTGTGTGTCTATATAACTATGCTGAAATATGCCAACCTACTCAGCCAGCCAATTGTGTGGATTTTATCCACTTGATTAGGGGATGGACCTACTTACTTTGGATTGGCTTTTCACACATCAACTAGATATTCTACTGCAGGCTTGCTTGGGGCAGGTCCTTACTGATTCTTCACAGATGTGTCCACAGCTTAGACTTCAGTTGTCAACTGACACTCATATTTAACCAAAACAGTTCTTTCCTCCAAGTCACAAAACAAGATATTTAAGTCATGGATAAAGGAAACAGAAAGTGCTCCTCTAAAAGCTTTAGTTAAATCTGCACATTACAGCTCAACTAATATCTGCAGACAATAGTCAATGGAGGTAGGGCAACATTACATTGTATCTATACTTAGAGAAGAGGTAGACTGGTAAAGTCTATCTCTTCCACAAGAAGTGACATTCCACATTTGGGCAACATGTGGGCCTCACATCTTTTCCACTTAATTTTTACTGGAGTTTTTCAACACATAGACTTTCCTCCTACTTTACAGTTGCACAAACAGAGGCGTCAAGAATAATGTTATATTACTTGACTAATAATTGTCAAGGCAAAATTTGTTAATAATTGCTCATTAAATTTTATCTACTGAAGCATTCTATCTCAAATAAGTGAGATTCTTTGCAATTGATCAAGTGCCAAATTGGATACATTTTGTTTAATAGCAATATTCAATAAAAGTGTTAGATTTTTTTTCATTAACAACACTAGATCAGACATACAGTCACTGGATCTGTAATCAACAGTGGACATGTTAGATGGTTATCATAATGTCAAATTGCTCATTTTCATTGTAAGTGAAGATGCTGGCTTAATATTAAGATACACATATTGCTATAGAATTATCTCTTTATAAAGGACACTAAGGTGATGATTAATCAGGTTAATGAATCATTTGTGCAAAACTGAGGAACCAAGTTCAGGCTCCCAAAACCCTCAAAATAACTTGACAGCTGCAAGGAGAGTAGGTCAGAGTCCGCCCATCCGGTTGGGAGCCCTGAAGAGAATGGTACATCTGGGTGGTATGCTCCCAGCCCCCTCTGTCTCTTGCTGCTGCTACTGCTCCCAATACTGCTTCTCCTGAGAGTTCTGTGAGCCAAGTAGAACCTCCTAATCATCCTAAGGGGCCAAACCCCTCCTGAAGACCCTCCTGTCATAGGGGTACCTCTACCTATAATGGGATGCCAAGACAGAGTTTCGAAAGGCAAAGTCAGAGGGCCTGAGGTGATCCTTGCATATGACCATTCCCACATCACAGGCTAAAAAGAAGTCGCAAGAAAGCATCTCTGGACACCTGAAGCACAAGCAGGACAATCAATCATAGAGGGTTTGTCAACTACTTTGATGGTCTCATCCTCTCTTCCTAGAACACTGAATTTGGTGGGATCAGATTCTTGTGCCACTAGAGGCTGAGGCTGAAGACCTGGGAACAGGTGGATTTCTGGCCCAGGTCAAAGGAGAAGTCCTGCCCTGTGTGCCCTGTGTGCTTCTTCCCCAGGCAGCACTTTGTCCTCCCCAGGACATGTCTTCTGTGAACACGGATTTGCCATCATGTTAAATTTCATTCTGGTTTGTATTTTTTATGTGTTTGGACCAAACCTTCAATTTTTTTGGTATCCCCTCCCCATCCCCTCCCCCCAAAAAAATTTGGATTTCTTCCAAATGGCATTCTCTGTTCTTCATATATGTGTTACATCATCCACATTCATGCATTCACCCATATGGGCAATACATCACACACACACACACACACACACACACACACACACACACACACACACACTCACTCACTCACTCACACATTATATGCATACCACTAAAAGTAAATAAATAAAATGGAAGAAATATTTTATATCTTAAAGACAGATGGCAGTGAAGCCATTCTGGGGGATTAAGTTTAGGAATCCACGGATTGCTCACCTTCTGGTACTTGATAACTTTTGGGCTACTTAACTTTCTTAAATTAGTACCTAGCGCTCTTCCATAGCGTGCATATTATTCAATGGTAGGAATGTTTTCAGCACTTGTCTTCTCTCTTACAAAATTTCAGAGTTCATGAGCAAATGCTTCCTAAATGATGTCTTGATTGCAAAATGGGTTATTTTATGAAGTTCTAGCAATAACCACTTATGTGCTAAAAACTACGCATAACACAATAAAGTAGGTACTGTTTCATCATTGAGACTGGAGATATTGTAATTGGATTTCCTGTATATTGTATAAATTAGGAAAGCATCAGGTTTACTGTAGTCTTAATTACTCCAAAGTAGTTACCCAAATGAGCTTGAGCTATCTGTGACAGGGATGAGGAATTCACTGTAAAATAGGCTCCAGGCTTCAATCTGCATCTAGAAAAGACAAGCATCTAGAGTGGATGCTGTTTATACATTGTGACATGCTTATGTTATGAAAGTTCTCCAGTTCTCTCTCTCTCTCCTCCTCTTCCTCATCTTTTCTTTCTTCTCCTTTTCTCTCTGCTTGTCATGTGTGAGGATCAATATGTGGGTGTGCATGCATGTGTATGGAAGTCAGAAGATAATTTCAAATGTAAGTCTTCACTTTCCACCTAGTTTGTTTCAACAGGGTCTTTGCTGCACTTTATAATAGGGCATCTGACCTACCATCTTCTGAGGAATTCTCCTGTTTCTTGCTGTAGGTGTTCTTGAAATTTCATTCATTCCCTACTTCATCAGACTTTACGTGGGTTCTGGAACTACAATTCAGTTCCTTTTAGCCTGAGTGGCAAATGCTTATTCCCCTCTTCTGAGATACACTTCTGAGATACACTGAGATACACCAGTTTAAACAATGACACAAATTGGTTTGGCCCTATAATATTGGCCCTATAATATTGGCCAGAAGCTATTCCTAAAGTATTACATTATTAATATTTTTATTCTTTGATAGTTTCAATAATGAATGAATTGTATGTCATTTCTCACTCCATGTTAACCACTCCCATATTCCTTTCTTCTCTCATTGAAAACTTTCCTTTCTCAATTAATCTCCTACCTACATTTTCTCTCTCTCTCTCTCTCTCTCTCTTTCCCTTCCTCCCTCCCTCTGTGTGTGTGTGTTTGTGTGTATTTGTGTGACCCACTGAGTTTCATCCAGGTTGCCTATACTGAACTCTCCCCAAGTCCTTGCTAAATATGGCCTATATATCAGTTGATATACCACTGACTAAGGAGGCATTTTTAATAAGCATTAAGAATCAAAGGCATCAGACCCTTATCACTTGCAAAGAACTATGTGACATATCGGAAAGTCACAGTGAAGAATGTGCAACATCTAGTAAGCTGTTTGAGCTTGATGTTTTCTATTGGTCTTGTTTAAGTCATTGGGGACATTTTTCTTCCTGGTGGGAATTATAAACCTGACTCATACCAGAAGAGTCATAAACCCTCCCGCTCATATCTTTAATCAATCATGGCTACTAGATCTACCATACATTCTCCAGGTTTAAAATAGAATAAAGTCACATAATAATCTTTCTCCCTGCAGTTAGACTGCTTTCAGCACAATGACCCACACTCTATGGCTGTATTAACAGATACGATCTATTCTTTAATGGAGCTCAGCCATGGGGATTAGGTACCTGTAATGCAGTTTGGGCTGTCAAGCACTCTACCAAACTGCTAACACATTACAAGTTACAGGCATCAATTCTTTCTAAGTGAAAAGGCATTTCACATTCAAAACACTTCAAACCTAATAACAGGAAATTATCATGATGGAGCCCCTTCGCTTCGAAAAGGTAAAGAGATGGAGAGAAAAGAGACAGGCAACCAATCAAAAAATTCATATCAATTCTGTTTGATCTACCTGGGGCAGATTAAACCCGAATAGTGGATAAGGCTGTCTTAAAGATTGCAGCAATTTTGTCTGGATCAGAGTGTTTCTGTGTGATGGGAGGAGGCAAATCCTAATTGAATAGGAATAAAGTCTAATAGAAGGACACCGTTTTACTCAGGCTCAGTATGGCCTGACCTGCCTGGGAAGTCCAGGCAATATTTGGGCTTGTCCAGACTTAGTTTTCCACCTGTTTGTTGTTATTCCAAAAAATCTGACCTGGAGCAGAATCCTAGAGGGGAGATTCTCGATGGAAATCTATAACATTCAATGACTGCATAAGATCTTGTATGTATTGTCCAGGTCTTTTGTTGTTGAGCAGACTAAGGGGGGTAAATAATTGCATTATCCCACATTTCTGACAATCTGACAAAATTGGGAAACACACTGCTGTTATTCTCATGCAACTTGCTCAAGTCCATTTTAAATGTGTGTATTTGGTTAGGTCCTTTATGATTGCATGTTCACAGATGTACAAGAGTACATGGGAAGACATATGAGATTTGTGATGAGGGGCCTCTGAGATCAGTCTTAACTTGGGGGGAAATGAGTGTTACATGGATTGGAATGCCATAATTGCTCTGTCATCTCTAGCTTAAAGCTGTGCATAATTTCTGCTCTCCTCCTCTTAAACCCTTTGAAACCATCAACCTATTATGCCCCTGCATTGCTGCTGACTAGTTGAGGAGAATTTATGGATTTTAATCTTAGCTTACATAGTGTTTTAAAGGAATCCAGCATTGTCAAGATAGCTCAATAGGGAAGTCACCTGCTTGCACCCTTAACTACTTGAGTTCACTCCCCAGGAGCCCACGTGGTGGAAGAAGGATGGTGACAAGAGAAAAGATTCTGGAAGTCATTCTCCGACTTCTACCCACACACCATAGCACTCATTGCCTTTCTCTCTCTCTCTTCCCTCTCTATAAATAAGTATCTTAAGAGGCATCTGAGTGGTGTCAATTATTTTTTTCAGTAAGTGTTTACTCCACACCTAACATACAAGTTCAGCTCCCAGGGAAATAGAAGTGTTCAATAAGAGAAAAGACAGTGAAAACCTTGGGGCTAAGCTCAATGAGCGAAGGGAAATATCGCTAACAGTGGAATGGCCCAAAAAGAGGCAACTTGATATGCCACAGAGGCCTAAAATCCCACAAGAATAGACAAGCCAGAGGGAACCCTGGGACCCATAGAAGTATACAGGCAGGAGGGAAGGGAAAGATAAAAAGGGGTGGGATAGGAGAAGCAGGGATAGGAACTCAATATCCTTGTAAAGGTAGAAAAATAAAAATTAAAAAAAGGACTCACTTTAATGAAAAGGACCCATTTTTAAAGGACTTCATGCCCTTGGGAAATTTTTTTTGAGTTGATTGTCCTTAAAAAGATGCTCAAAGGTCCTTTGGCAGGAATACATCTTCAAGAAACAGATATCAGCAGTGTTAGAGGCCACTAGGATAGAAAGGTAAAAGAGAGCAAGAATGTGGAATGAGTAGTACATTCCAAGGCACGTTAAAGGATTTTGCTTTTAATTTTGAAACAATAGGAAATCTAAGAAGAGTTTAAACAGACAGCTCTAGACAGAGATTATTATCACATGTTAGAGGTATGAAAAATGATACATAGAAAAAGTAACACACCTTTATAGTTTTTTATACATTTTTTATTATTTATGCTCATACAAACTTAATGGGTAGACCAGTTCCCTTCCTCCCTCCTCCTCCCCCCCCGAACACCCTGCTCCCCCTCCCCTCATCCTTCCCTCCCCATCCCCCAGTGCCTCCCCCCCTGATTCCCAGAGAGTCCTTTATTGTGTATACCTAACTCTCCTCTGGGTCCTCCTCTCCGATGATGTACAAGGACCCAGTGGCATTTTCCTGAACCCTTTCTCATGTTCCCCTTAAGCATAGGAACACTACTGTGGTTGTCAATCCCTTGCCTCAAGGATCTTGGTGCCTTTAGCAGATGCTAGACTTTGTGAGGTCAATAGTCTGTTGGACATTGTGCAGGGCATGCAAAGTCCAATTATGATTGCTTCGGCCCTAACTAGTGTGGAGAATCTTGCAAATCATTGCTCTTCCCATCCTTTTGTTCTTACACGCTTACCGCCCCCTCTTCCACAAATGTCCCTGAGCTTCAGGAATGGGAGAGATTAGGCTGGCCTAGTTCTATGTGGTTGATATAGAGTCTCTGAAGTTCTGGATTGTGGTTTGTTGATTTTCTTTTGCAGTTTTGCTGCTCCTGCAATGCCTTTCACTCCATCCTGATGGGCACTGTATGTCACCCCCTGGTCAGAGACAAAAAGCTGTTAAACTGGAGTCTTGTTATAGTAGCACATTCAAGGGAAGAAAACTGTAATTAATTAATCATCTACTTTGAGTAGAGCCTTATGTAGAACATGAAGTGAAAGATCTGAGGACCAATCTTACTTCTTTTCAAAAGCTCTATCATTTATTCATTACAGTGGTATCTAATTTTTTAAAGGAAAAGAGCCTGAGAAGGACCTGTGAGAAGACAGTGTAAAGATGCTTGAAGTAAAAGGACGCACTTCACAAATCTCATGATTGGATTGTCCATCTTTATCTGGATACTTTGGAATGTTCTCTCCTCAGAACCTCTGTGCTATATTCACACCTCCATAGCATTACATCTGCTGAGTCCATACCACACGAATACCTGAATTCACTCTCTTGGTGCACTAGTTTCGTGGCCAGAAATGGTGGGATGGGGGGGCAGAGATAATGAAGATGAAGAGAGATACAAGTGGATAAAGTTAATTTTCCTCATGACTCATTCTCTAAAAATTTTCATGATTGAAGCATCATTTTCAATTACGCTTTCAGCTCTACTAGAACCTTGCAGGAAGGACATATTTTCCTTCCTGTCAAAATGAACTGAGGAAAACATGGCTGTTTAGTGGAGTTAGAAGATGGTTTAGGAAACTCTGCAAGACTGTCTCATTAGTCATACAGCATTTGCAATTGATGACTGAAGGCAGAATATGACCTTAATTATATTATCATGCTAAACATGATGTTTTTCTTGAGGGCTAGAGGATCTAGGAGCAGTCTATGATGGAAGGCAGCAAGGTATCTTGTGACTGATAATTAAAGGAGAATATGGGGAAGGATGGGAAAATAAAATAAATAGAATGTCTTGTATTTCAGTTTCTTTTTTAATTTTTTTATTATTTATTCAGTTGTGTGTGTATGTGTGCGTGTGTGTGTGTGTGTGTGTGTGTGTGTAGAACCACGGGCAAATTCGGGAACCACCATGGATGTCTCCACCTCCTCCTTGTTTACTCTGCCCCGGGATTCACAGGCTCCGCCCTACCAGGACCAGAAACGCAGGCCTCCCCCGCTTCCTCCTGGCGTCTAAACATGGGATCCGAACTCAGGACCTTTCACCTGCAAGGCAGAGGCTTAACCCCTGAGCCACCTCTCCAGCCCCATATTTCAGTTTCTTTTGCTTCCAGGAAAAATGAACACACACGCGTGCATGCACGCACACACACACACACACACACACACACACACACACACACACAGGATGCACATGTGTTTACATACATATTTTAGTATATACATAAAAATTGTAAGAAACCTGTCAGTTTATATTGCAAGTACCTGATAATGTAGCAATAAATACACATTTTATGTTACTCTAAAGCTTACAAAGCAAATTAGAAATACAAAGGCTCTACTTTGTAATGGCTGAAAGAAGCCAATAGTTAGAGGCTATTTTCCCCTTAAGAATAGAAATAACTGATAAATAGTTCCTGAAGTCAGGCCGATGGGAAAGAAGCTATAAGTTTGCTGTTGCTAAATCAATAATTACTGTAGAATGTGTTTTGGGCCTCATGTTGTCAGGTTTCATAAGTTTCCTATTCCTTAGGAATCCCTTATCTTCCTAGGCATGAGCAATGGGATATGGACCATGGAAGCTGGTTCACAAAAGCACCTCAGGGTATGTTGGTCTGAGGAACTTCTACCTAGAAACTTTCCACTCTACACGACTCCCTCATGACACCTTTTTGTTTGTTTGTTTTCTTTTCTCTTGTTTCTGCTGAAAAGAACATGACATGTTTTCCTAGAAATGATTCCCCAGGATAAAACTGGTAATATGAGGATAATTCCCATGTGTATGTGGAAAATTTCAACCTTATGGATCGGAAGGAAAGCATACTTTTTGGTTGCTTCTTAAAATTCCCTGAGTAAATAAAGGGTGATCATGTGTTCTTTTTCACTGAGATAAAATATTTGTATATGGTATGGGACAAATGATGGCTTTATAATACCTGTGTATATTGTATAGAAATCAAATTGGGAAATATGAGCTTTTGTCTCTTTAAACAATAATCACGTTTATATTCTGGGAGTTTTGAATTCTATTCTAGGAGAATTTTAAAATGCTGAAAGATTATGTTAGCCTAAATCTATTCAATGATGCTAAAATAAAACAAATGTAATTCTTCTGCCCTATTTTGCTTTCATCTATTGAGTTTCATTCCATTCCTCCACTTGTAGTGGTCTCATGAACACAATCCACTTTATTCTACAACATGATTGACTTGTTAAATTCCACAAATGAGTAAGAATATATTAAATTTGTCTTTCTGGGTTGGGCCTATTTCATTTAATGTGATTATCTCTATTTCTCACATGTTTCTGTGAATGATAACATTTCATTCTTTTTTATGTCTTTTTATATTTATATTTTATATTTCTGCAGTATATATACTGCAGATTCTTAATTCAACCATCTACTAAAAGGCATCTGATGACATGATGCTATGCATAGAATAAAGGAAAACACCAAATAGTCACCTTAGGAGTTCTTAGAACTCATACATAGCTGTAGAACATGGTATCATGCAAAATAATCCACAAAAGTCTTCCTAACATCTGTGATTTTAAACAATCTCTTCTGCTGTAATGCTCTCCCACTTTAAGGCTAAAACCATGGTTCCCTTGGTCATTAGACTATCAGCTCTAATAAAACTTGGATTTCTTAAGTCTAATAAAAATACACAAAGAAATAGCACTTTGATTCCAATACATAATTTGATAAGAAGAAAATTAAGATAATCATGCTCGCAGTAACTAAACATGCAAAATATTGAAGAATAAATTTAATCAAAAGTGTAAGAAATTGACAGTGAGAGTTATAAGGCACAATTGAAGAAAATTATTAAACACAAAGAAGTGAAAAGCTACCCCATACTTGTGGATACTCAAAAACATCAAAAAATTTTTAAAATTATTAGGCAATTCACAACTTGCATCATAGGCTTTCCACACAAATAAAGAAAACTCAATTCTTAAGTTCTTAAGTGATATATCTGCAGGGGTATATTTATATATATGTATGTGTTTATATGTATATTCATTTTGAGATATCCTTCTTGTAAGTTTTGATGCTTGTTTTCATTATACAACTACAATATTAGTTTTATTACATTTTTTCATATTTTGAAATTATATCAAAATATTATAAAAATTAATCTTATTATGTGATTGGAACCTATTAGAAGCTTAGCAAATATTCCTGGAAACACCTTTTGTTAAATAATAATTATTTCATTAGAAGATATAAAATATAAAAGAGGTATGTTTATAAATAATAGCATGCATTAAGCAAATAATCTCAAAACTTGAAAAAATTAGAAAAATCAATACATTAAAGTGTCAATATTGAATTGGAGATAAGGCTTAGGGGTTAACCCTCTGCCTCACAAGCAAGTGGTCCTGAGATCTGATCCTGGATTTCAGGTAAGAACACCAGGTGGAAATTGTAGCAGCCTATACTTTTGACTCTGAAAGATTGAGCCTACGAATCTCCAAAGGAAAACAAAGACGAAGTAGCATAATCCATTATTACTCTCATAGTTACCCTTGGTCCTCCACAGGCACACACAGTACCATCCAGACATTTAGACACACACACAGAGACACACATGCAAAATAAACAAATAATTAATAAAAATTAGAAGCCTGATGGCTATATTTTGTTTTTGAAATCTCTCAAATATCTCTGCAAAACATCTACCTACACATTTATATTTGAATCTATATAATAATGACACAATTTAAATGTAGAACGTTAATACAGGGAGGCAAGTATCATGGTTTTAATGCAATTTGTCCCCCACCAGCTCATATGTTTGAAACGTTAGTTAAGGTTTGGGAAGTTCATGACAATCTTAGGATGTAGAACCTTCTGGAGGAAGGTATTGGACATTGAGGTTAGTTAGCCCCACGCCGATCGCTGGACCTGTTGGCTCTAGCTGTTTGCAGCGAGTTCTCCCAGTTTCAGTAACCTAAGCCTCTTCCAATTTCTTCCAGCTAGCCACGCCTTTTCCACCATAATGGCCTGTATCTTTCTCTGGAACCATAGGTCAAATAAATCTCCTTTTCTCCCTTTAAATTACTTAATTTTGAGTGCTCATAGAAGCAGAAGAATAGGGGGGTGGAGAGGTGGCTCAGGGGTTAAGCCTCTGCCTTGCAGGCGGAAGGTCCTGAGTTCGGATCCTAAGACTCCTCGTATAGATGCCAGATGGAAGCTGAGGCGGCCTGCGTTTCTGGTCCTGGTAGGGCGGAGCCTGTGAATCCCGGGGCAGAGTAAACAAGGAGGAGGTGGAGGCAGTCCACGGTGGTTCCCAAACTCGTCCATGGTTCTACACACACACACACACACACATACATACACACACACGCGCGCACACACGCATACATGCACAATTGAATAAATAATAATAATAAATTTTTAAAAAGAAGCAGAAGAATAACTGAGAAATTGATACCAGGAGTAGTATATCATTGTAAGACTTAGAGAATTAATACCAGAAAGTTAAGTGTTGTTGTGAAGCTGAGAGAATTTGATAGTCAGAAATAAGGCCATTGCTGTGATGTAGTATGTATTGCTTTGGAAATGTTTTTTGGGAGAAATATGCAGAACTTTTAAAATTGAATTGAATGTATTTATAAATGTAGCATCTATGAGTATATGAGTAACTTGATGTCAAGTTAATATGGGGTGGAGTTTAATAGATTTCTGTGTTAACAGCTGAAGGCTGCTTTGAGCACAGCTGTGAAGAGTTGAACCGGGAGAACACAGACAAGAAAATGGCTGTAATTGTTAAAGATATCATTGTCATTCATTAGCCAAAGTCTGTTTTTCTTTGCGATAATAGAAGAGGCTATACCTGAGGACAAGATCTTCAGTAAAGATTCCCATGCATATTAATATAAATTCTTTTGGAAAAAAAAACTGAAAGACAGAAAGCTTCAAGGAAATTGCCTGTTCCTCCTCTCAAGCAGCTGCCCAAGAAAGAGTCTGTCCAGCACAGAGTTTCTTCCTGGTAACAGCACAGAGAAACTGAAGCAGTTGTGATGTAAAGTGCCAATCTCAATCCATTTGGCAATATGTTCCACATAGTCTTGCTTTTAAAGACATTGAAGATGCAAGGGTAAGGAGGTTGTGAATCTTTCCTCCAAGGGTTTAGATAGTAACTGATTCCAAGCAGTGTGTAGCAGGATTGGCAAATCCTGCAAACAGGCCCAAGAAGGGCATTTTGCTCTGTGGGGTTAATGTCTGACTTGCCATTGAGACAGGAAAATGTTAGAGATGCCAGAGCCAGTATGAAACATCTTCCAAGAAGAGCTACATAGCGTGGAAGGAATCAGCCCAAGCAAAAGATATGTTCTGAGTGAAGTTGTGCTGAAGGGATATAACAGAAGCCCTTTGGAACTGCAATAAATTCAACAAGAATCTTATCTATTGGACTTGAGGCTAAGATTTGGAGTTAGCCCTGCTGATTTTCAGTCTTAGTATCAACTGGTATTTCCTAAATAAGCTCCCATTCTCCATTTTGGAATAAGAATGTTTTTTCTCTGTCATTGTATGCTGGAAATATATAGCTTGATTTACAGGAGGCTTTCGACCTTGAATTTCTGAATTATTTTTGAATGACTACTGTACTCCATGGGAACTTTTAAAGCTGGAGCAAGCACAGTTTGCATCATGAGAGAGTCATATGGCCAATGGGGGCCAAGGGTAGCGATGTTATGGTTTAAATGTGAATTATCTTCCAGGCTTAATATGATTGAATACTTAGCTAATGTTTGGGAAGGTCATGGAAACCTAAGGAGGTGGAATCTTGCTGGACAAAGGCATGGTACCAGGAGTGGGCATAATTCATTTAGCAGTTGGCTGTAGCAATTTGTAACTAGTTCTCTCATTCTCTATGATGTCTGCAGTGATCTAATCCTCCTCCAGCTTCAGTCACCTGCCACGCCTTTTCTGCTGTAAAGGACCATATCTCCCCTTCTAGAATCTTTAGCTAAATAAATCTGCCCTACCCTTAAATTTCTTGAATATTCATGTTGTCTCACAGCAGCAGAAGAGTAACTGTAACAGAAGCTAAGAATATTTTTTTTCAAATTAGCCAGTGTACAGAATGTACTAAGTCAGCATGAAAAAGCATGCCATGGATTTGAAAGGTAACTCCATAAAATACACAGAACACTGAAAATTAAGTGTTCATAACAAACAAACATTTTTTAATACCATGAGGAAATGATGAAAAATGTTCTAATAAACACATAAGACATGAACAAAGTAATTATATGAAAATAAAAAGTTATGACTTGATGCAAAAGACCAATCCAGACCAGATTATAAAAAGTCAAAAGCCAGCTTTAATGGGAAGGCTCTTGGGCAAGGTTCTGAGGTCCAAACAGGCTTGGACCTGAGAAGTCACACCCAGGGCAGGGCCTATGGCTTTTTATAGGTGAGGCGGGTCAGACAAAGATTGGAAAGGGCCAGGCAGGGGTCCCAGTGAGAGACTGGAGACCTCAGCTGGGGAGGTTGCAACAGTTACCCTGTGGGTCTTCCAGATTTCTAGGGACTTTTCAGATAGGGCAGGGGAGCAGTAGAAACAATAGAAATTATGCGACTGATTCAACCTAAGAGAAAACAGTGGTTCATTTAAAAAATTTGAAATTTCAAGAAGTTCGGAAAGACTTCAAGAAATTCAACAATTGAACTAGGTCTTAAAGGCTGGAAAAATGTCACAAAACATAGAAGGTCATTCTCTTAGACACTTAAGTCCAAACTACAGACAATTTCCTATACTGGGGATAAATTTTGTTTTACTTCAGCTAGCCACATTTTCAGAGCCATGTGTGAAAAGCTGATTTCATTCTAATTCCTTCCAAAAAAACTGTTTGCATTTTACTTTAAGGTTACATACCACAAAACAATAATTTGCCATTGTTCTTTTAGTAATACCTGATTGCCTTCTAAATTTGTTTAAGATGCAGCTACCGCCAATCACTAAAGTATGAGCAGCAGAAGCAATAACCATGTGTCCCCCCCAACCCCACGCACATCCTTTTTCTTGTAAACTTTGTATCACAAAATGAAAGGCAGTTACAGACCCATGAAAATGAAGTGTAATGGGCGGGAAGAACTGGTGTGCTCTCTCTGGGTTGAAGAAGATAAGCTGCATAAATCAGCACACCTTGCTGCTGAACATTTCTTTAAATAGCTGAACAGGAAAAGAACATGCTTCTTCTATTAATAGCACTGGCACTTGTTCCTGTATTTAGTAGAGAAACCTGCCCAAGATGTAAGGATACAAGAGGAGCTCTGCGGCTGGGTCAGCTTGGCTGCATTGACGACATCCAAGAAGCAGAGCTTGTCCTCTTCTATATACTGATCATATTCAAATCTACTCATTGTGCACTTGACTCTAATTAAGTTCTTTTTCCTTAACTTGAAGACTCTGAGCTGACAAAAATCTCACAGCTGGGCTTGTTTCAACTGGCAATATTCAAGTTACTGCACAGGAAGGCAGTAGCTATCATTTGTAAAGCTCCTTTTCACATGGCTGGATATCTGACCTAAACTGTTAACACACTTTTAATTTTATGTTTAGACTGAAAGTACTTTATGGAAAGATAATATAAGAAATAGCTGAAAACAAAGAAAAATATATGTATATGCATACATATATATGATCAAAAGTTACATCAATCAAAATCAATCATTTTGATATAATGATATATAATATATTCACCCCCTTTGCAGTTGGTTGTGATTAATAGCTTGTTTTAAGAATTTTATTTTGGAGCATATTCATTATATACTTTACCACTCATAGCAAATTCTGGGTCAGAATTAGTGAAAATTATGAATATTCACATTATGTGAGACTTAGGTCTATAATTAATCTCATCTGGGCTCTGGTTATCTTTGGCAAGCAAGATTGTTTTAGCAACAAATATTAAAAAACACATTTCATTTATAGAGTGTTTTGGATTTTAAAATTGCGCATTAATGCTCAGACTATTACCAATTCCCCAAACTGCTTTTCACTATGAATATACTATAAGCAGGTTTTAATGTGAGAAAAATATATATCTGTACCATCAGTGAAGACCAAAATTTCACTGTTAAAATTTTAATACATGCATTTCTTAATGCAAATTATACAGAAATGAAAAACAAAGATGCTAAGTACCATTTTAAACCACCTCCAGAGATAACCTCTATTTACTGGTATATTCCCTTATCTGTCTTCATTTTAATCTTACATATTACACATTTTAAAGAACTGGAATAATAACATACCTACCATTCTTCCAAAACTGAGTTTCTTTCTAACATATTGAGAGAGAAAAATTTTGTTATGTAGCTTAGAATAGGACCAAGTAGTAAGGTTACAGGGAAAGTCTTGAAGGTCTCACTGTTCTGAAGTTGGTGCCAACTCCCACTGAGACAAGGTCCCAACTTCCCCCACCAGTTTGTTTAGAGTAGATATGGATAGGAATGCCACACAAGGCAGGTGAAGAGGTGCTCCTCAGATGCAAATGAACCAAATTCCTCAGTTCAGCTACCAAGTCTGGCCATGAAGTCTGGCTCAGCAGAGCTGGTCCCCATAACAGACCAATCAAGTTCACAGAAACTAAAACTCGCCAAGGAGAAAAAGCCACTTTTCCTAGGCTTACCCAAGTTTAAAAAAAGCCCTAACCTTTCCTGCCATCAGAGGCTTCCTTGCCCCTCATGGGCTCCATGTCTGCGAATTCCTTTGCTGCGCTCTTGTTCTTCATTGACGTTATGTCCGTGAGTTCCATTCTTTCTCTCCTCTAATAAACTCTGCTGTAATCCTTGTCATAGTTAAGCAACTGTGTTGTCAACTTGACAGTTGAGGGTTTGAGCTCTAGGCATGCATATTTGTTGAGAATCAGTGGTTGAGTTATGCCTAGAGTAAACCTGTAGGAGATTGTCTAGCTGATGGGGATGGCCCAGCCCATGGTGGGTGGAACTAGGCTCTGGAATAAAATACAGACAGCTGATTGACAGAGTTGGCATTCTTTTGTACACTTGGCCAGACATACTGGTCTGGCAAGTAAGGATCGTCCCTCTCTCAGTCATTACATAAAGATGGTGTGACCAGTTCCCTTGGCCTTGGTGAGAACTGTAACCAGGAATCATAAGAGAGAATAAACCCTTTGTTTCCTTAAGCTATTTGATGGTCATTTATCAGCAAACATGGAGGCAAAGTGCAACAATCCTCTATATATGTCCTGGTTTCAGTCTTCAGCTCTGGAATACAAGAACCCATATATAAAAACCCCTCAGCAATACCTACCATTCTTCTGAAATTGAATTTCTTTGTCTGTGTATTTTATAAAAGCTTCCATGATGCTACTATAGAACAACATCATTCTTATGAATGACCTAATTGCCGTTGATAGAACGCATGTGTAACAGTTACTACTTACTGTTGCTGTGAGAGAACACCCAAAGTCAAGCAACTTAAGGGAGAAAGGGAGGTTTATTCAGCTTACGGTTCCACAGGGAAGGGACAGTCTCTCAAAACAGAGGTGGCATGGCTGGCTGGCCAAAGCTGGAGGAGGCTAAGTCACTGCAGACATCTTGGAAACTGAGAGCTGCAAGCAGACTTCTCCTGGAGGTAGGGTGTGACTAATCCATCTCAAGGCCCACCCCTTGTGACTGCCTTCCTCCAGCAAGGCTCCACCTCTCAAGGTGCCATGACCTTGCCAAACACATGAGATTGTGGGGGACACATTTCAAACCATGACAGATTGGGTTGAATTTCTTCCTTGCTTCCTTTTCTCAGTCTTTCTAATCCTTTCTTTTTTTCTTTTATCCCGTGATAGCAATTCCTTGTTTCTAATGCTGTACTTCTAAATGTTGGAACTATAGAGAATAAAAATCTCTTAATTTCAAAGTAAGTTTCTGGTGGAGAAAAAGGCCCTAATCAACCCCATATTTATAATAAGGAACATGTTCAGCAGCAAAGTATGAACATGGTTCATGATGCATGGTTCTGGAAGGCATAATTCCGTACTCACCAGGATGCTCATCAGGATATCTGCACAATGAGGTAAGAATACACAGTTCATTTGAATATGAGGCAGGCAAAGGGGATGTATACCTAAATATAGAGGTGTCGAGTGCAAAGTTTTTGATTCAAGTAGAAGTTTGGAATGCTTTAATGATCCAAATGAGATAATCAATAAGGGAGTCAAGGAAATTTAGAGTAAAACAGTGAAAACTATCAAAGATGGAATTTGTGACCAGATTATGTTGGCCCCTGGTACTCAGAAAGACTGAGTTTTTTATTAATTAGATGGGAAATTTTTAGTGGATTTGAGGAAGAAAAGCACAGAATCTAAATTGTACTTTTATAATACATTTCTATGATTACCTGAGAATAGATGCATGAGTACAAGTATGAAATTAGGGAACCTACTGTGTACAAGCTCTTGGAATTATCCAGAGAAAAATATCTGGATAAGTATGGATAAGAAGAATCAAGTTATGTTTGTATTTTGAAGATCTCAGTAAGAGGATTTGTGGCTGCATTGAATAAAGTGAGTATATATAAAGAGAGATGTCTAGGATCCAAGGTCTTGCCCCACTGTAGGTAGAAAGTTGCTGCTAACTGTGATGGGTAGAATGCCAAAAGGTTTGGAAAAGAATACAGGAAGTTCAATTTTGACCACACTGATAGACAAATGACACATCCAAATGAAAAAATAAAATGAGCAACTTATTGGAGGAGGCATCTTAACTGGAGATATAAATAAAGGTGGATTTAGTTGGCATTTAAGGTGACTTACAAGGCATGAGGCTGAATAGAATCCTTAATAATGGAGTCAATGTTATAAAGAAAGATCTCCTAAATCCCTGTCTATTCTTTTAAAGTCATTTCCTTCTTTCACTGACACAACAAATAAAACAAAAGCTGATCTATTTAAATATCTGAATGTATATGATTACATTTTAGGTCAATCTTTCATGTACAACTTGTGCAAAGACTACCATAAGCAGGTAAACACTATCAATATCACATCATCAGTGCAGCTAAACACAGCTGAGTAGAAGTCATGGGCATATCTGAAAAGCTCATGAGGTTTGCATGAAGATCTGTGATTTAAACTGAATTTTAAAAACTGCAAAGAAATGTTTTTCCTACAACATTGAGAAAAGGCAAGAGTGTAGTCAAGCTATCTAATAAATTTAATGGGAACAAATGTGGGGAGAGGAAAAAAATGTAAGATGCTCTTTGAAACACTAATTGCTCACATTGAAGAAACACCTGGAACCTGAATTATAGCATGCGTGGGAAGTTCATCTGAGGTCAGACACTGCTGACTGGAACCTTCTCTTCCCCATGCCTATTATTCAATCCTTCTCAGAAGCAAGGCACACCCCTCCATTTTAAGAGAAGTTTCTTTGTTTATTGAAGCATATGCACAGAGAGGCATCATGTTTGGAGAAGCAGAGCTTGATTAGCTTATGTGCAATAATTATGAGACACAACCTGGGCAAGGAAGGTGACTCCAGGCTGTGATCTGAATTAGACCCTGCCCTGGGTCTGCCTTACTATCTCTGTGATTTGCTTCTTTGAGTCAGCAAGAGTTAAATGGCTCTTTGCATCTTCACTTCCAAAATATCCTCCATAAGCCTCTTCCCCACACACTTGGGTGAGTAGTCTAAACTGAGGTGAACACATCTCTCACTGTGCTTGTAATAAACTTTACAACGATATTGTATCCCACTGAATCATGCTCAATATCATTTTAGTCCTGAAGTTTCTTTGTGGTGAGTCATAGTACAAATATTCAAGTAGATAAATGGGGTATTGGTTCTTAAAGATTTTTAGTAAACCTGATTTATAAAAATGATTAATATCCTCTTGCATTAAAGATTATTTCAAATAAATAATTGTCAGTGACATCTGTTTGAATTTTAATATACAGATTTTCTTAATGCCATCAAAATTCTCTCATCAAGCCATTTCTTCACAGGCATGAGAAAATAGATTTTACTAAATTGAAACAAAATCTGAACTCATAAGATTTTTACCATTTAGCCCAATTTGAAGACTTGAGTTTTATGTTGATGTATTCTCTCATGTTAATTTTTTTGAAAGAGTGAGGACTTTATAAATAGAAACTGCATTGAAAAGCTCTAAGAATTCCAAGTTAAAGGAAATGAACTGTTTCCATTTATAGATATGATATACATTCATTCAGACTTGGTGAGGAGGAAGATGAGGATCAGGGTTGGTGTTTCCTCAGTTGTAGTTTCTGTCTACTTCATTCTGAGACAATACAACATGCCAGTTAGATTCAGCTGTCAACTTGATCACTGAAAACTGAACTTTACATGTATCTGTGAAAAATTAGTAGGTAAGAGAAGCCTTCAGCAAGCCTTTGATTGATTATTTATTCCCAGCCCTAAGTGTGTGGGATCACTCCCTAGCATTTAAAGAGATTAGTCAGTGGTTTGACATGCAGGTATTATGGCAAGTGACAATCTCTCAATCTCTCTCTCTCTCTCTCTTCTGTTCTCTCTCTCTCTCTCTCTCTCTCTCTCTTTCTCTGTCAGCTATTTCTGTTAGATATGATCTTCCTGTTTCCTTGATACTGATGTTGCTATGAACTCTCCTACCATGCTGGTGAAGTATAACTGAAAACAGTAGGCAACAAGAAAACCCTTTGTTTCATTAAGGTGTTTGCTTTTGTATTTGTTCGATGAAAGGAAAATGAAGCTAGTATATATGGTCTTTCACAGACTCTGTTTTATACTGGTTTGGAATATAAAAATGGCTGGTGAAGAGTCATTGCATTTTGCTCAATTACTTTTCATTTCATTCAGCAGACTTAATAATCTTTTTTTTTTTTACTTCAGCAGAACATTTAATAGGCCTAAAGAAAAATTGGCAACTCCCTTATTCCTCAAGAGGCTTGATTCTCTTCTCTTCTTATTAGATTTACAAATTATTTGGAGGGAGATATTAATTCCTTCAGAAGTACATACCAAAATCATGACACAATAGTAAAGACTGAGGAAGTTGCTCCTATTCTTTGTTTTTGTTTTTTTCTAGAATGAAGAACTTGCTTTTAATTGTGATCCCATGATCTTAACAAAATTCAAGAAATCATTACCTTTAGTGTTTTCTAGCTATTTATCTATCTTCTTCAGGCACAAGAGGATCATCATGTCAATGAATACTTGCTGAAGATTACCTTTCAGTAATGTCTGATGAAATATTAGTGGGAAGAACTATTTTCTCTTTAAGAAGGTAAGATATGTACTCAGTATGTGTTACAAACTCCAAAACAGTCAAGACTGATGCTTAAGAAATACACAAAGAAGGTTTGAACAAATGAAGTTAGAGTTAAGATCTCCTGAGGCAGATATACCATGAAAGTTATCCAACAAAAGGAATAGTGTTGGGGTTGGTTCAGACTGCAGAGTTTAAGGATGTTCCATGATTTGCTTTAAATTCCTGCATTGTGCTCGGTACATCTGAGTCAAACCACACTATTTTCTCAACCTCAGTATCCTTGACCAGCGAATGTAGATTATATTAGATGCTACAGCTGACTTCCTGCTATTGAGGCTCTATATTAAGTGCTTGTCACATCAGCTACTGAATATTGAAAGCCAAGTAAATGGAATCTACTGATAGTGTCTTAAAATGAAGCATCTTGATAGTAGGTTTATCTTATATTTCCTCATTGTGTGTTGCAAGACCTTTGCCCCTTGACCATTGTGCTTGGATCAGAGAAGAAAATATCAGACAAAGGCTATTTCTCTTGCATTGCGGAGCCGATGCAGAAGAGAAGAGCTAAGAAAATGACCCAAGGAAACCTCTCCACAGGAGATTCCAAACTCAGTATGAGGGTCTTATGGATGTTCAGAACACACCTCAAAGTTTAAGTTGTGAAGATTTGCCTTCCTTGAATCAAAGGCACGTTCAAAACTGTTTAGCATTCAGAAACTGGCTCCAGCTGTTTCCTTTTGGAACAAGTGATTCACCTTCTCCTTCTGTTATCATGATGGCCTTTGTCCCTCTTTGATGGTGTGTCTGTGAGCCTGGGTCAAGTCTCTTCTGTATTCTCCACAATGCCAGAAATACTGCTTCAATTCATTAAAAGTTACAACAATTGCACCTTTAGTTATTTGAAATCTCTAAAAAAAGTTAGAATGCATGTACTGAACTTTGTTTTTTCTCTAGTTATGGGAAGAATTATCCAAAGAAAATTGTGCATATTCATTCATTTGTATACTCATCCATTCACAGTCTTCCTTGTATTTTCTCAGTAAGACATAGCTTGCAAAATTTTTCACAAATTCAAATTTAATTCAATGGTGTTTCCTCATAAGATTCTATGGGTAGATTATTATCTTTTATTTTTTACTTAATTAATTTTTGTGTGTATCAGAGGGCATTGTGTGTCTCTGTGGAGAATCAAGGGTGATTTGTGGAATCATCCTGGATTGCTTCTACCTCCCTTTTTCTTCACTCTGGGATTTCCTAGACTCTGTTCACCAGGGCCAGAAGTGCAGTCTACTGCTTTTTTTGTTTTTTTGTCTGAGTTTTTTTTTTTTTTTTTTTTTTTTTTTTTTTTTTTTACCTGGGACCTTGTATCTGAACCCAGAGCTTTCTGCCTGGAAGGCAAAGCCTTAATTCCTGAGCTGTTTCTCTAGCTCAATAGTTTATTTTCCAATCATGCCTAGCACACAGTAGATGTCTAATGTCATTTGCCATCTAACATTAAAAAAAAAATAGGTACTGGAGAGGTGGCTCAGGGGTTAAGCCTCATGCCTCGCAGGCGGAAGGTCCTGAGTATAGACGTATAGATGCCGGGTCGAAGCAGGGGCGGCCTGCGTTTCTGGTTCTGGTAGAGCGGAGCCTGTGAATCCCGGGGCAGAGTACCAGGAGGAGGTGGAGGTATCCATCGTGGTTCCCGAATTCGTCCGTGGTTCTACACACACACACATACATACATACACAACACACACACACACACACACACGCATACACGCACAATTGAATAAATAATAAAAAAAATTTTTTTAAAAAGAAAATGATCTCTAAGTAACAGTATTAACCTCTCAAGACTATACTGATCATCCAATGAGAATTTACAGGATGTTCTAAAGTATTCCAGATAACTCAGAACTGAACCCAAATCAGACCACCTGAAAGAAAATAAAAACTTTGAAATGGAGATCAATCATGTATAAGCTATAAAATAAATGATGGGATGAGCAAGAAAATGCCAAGGTACTTTAAAACATAGACTTTTCTGAATCAGTTCACTAATCTATTGGTCGGTAGAAGTCTAACTAGACGACTGTAAAACTGCATTGGAAGCATTCTGCAAAGGAAGAATAAAACCAGTATTAAACTTGTTCTGCTCAGGAAAGAACATTCGCAGGCCTAAAAATAGCACCTGTCTGGTTCTTCTTGTTGAGGTTTGTCTGTTGTAAAGATGGACACATCAGGGTGTATTAAATTGGGGCAATTAGGTGTTTGCGTCACACAAACTCATTGGCCTTGTTTCAGTCCAGTGCTGATCAAGCATACTTTCTGCTAATTTATCTTGCCACTTATCTGGTCTGTAGGGAGAGGATGCACTGCCTAGGCTGACATAAAACTCAATCTACTTGAAATTTATACCTCTCTGTGTACGTTAGCATACTGTTGTTCTGGTTTTAGTCTTCAATCCCTTGTGAGTATCTTTAGTGTCAATCGGCATTCTTGAATATGGTAAATTCAGAAACACTTTAAGAAGTAAATTATCTGAGACAGCAAGGCAAGGGGTCGTTCCGTGGGGATTAAGACCTACCCATTTACTGTCACTTCATGGGTACTAGTATGATCCCATGATTGATCTCTGCCCATTAAATTATTTGATGATTCTTTAAAATGCACAATACTGGTTGGTTGGTTGTTGTAAATGCTATGGTTATATTTCATTTTAGGGACTATCTTCCTAGCAAGTTAATTTAAAGAGAAGCAGGTATATTTACCTAAGGTTTTAGGCACAGAGATTTTTTTTTTCCCTTAGGAAAGGGAGGAAACATGGACGGATTTCAGGAGTTCCAAAGGGAAAGATAAAGAAGTTTTAAAAGCTTCCATGCTTATAATGAATTTATGAAATTGTAAGAAGTGGGACAGAAGACAAAAATCTATTAGATTCTTTATAACATGTGGGAAGAAATAATTGAATTCATGCCCATATAATTTTGAATTTTATACAGTGCTACGTAGTGTAGACTTAAAGAAGGGAACCAAACAGCTGAACTTGAAGCATTGCCCATAATTCAGAGTTCGATTTTCATGATATTCTTCCAGTTGTTTATATTCTCTTCTATAGTCAGGAATGTATTTCTGTGAAGAAAACAGGAAGATTATATTTCACCATAACAAACAAATATTGTAAGATGACATAATTATGTACATGGAAATCTCCAGGGCTAGGAAAGTAGCCATTGTAAGTGAACGAGTTTAACAAGGCTTCAGGTGGAAGAACAATGCAGGATTTGTGATCTATCTGGCTTGTGCCTCAGTCTTGCTTTGTGCTAATACCTGCTCCCCATTTTCCAGTTTATCCTTTTTGAAACTTGAAAGTGTATCCTGTACGATAATATTTTGGAAATACGCAACTTGCACTTTGATTTTCCAAGGGATTTACATCTCAGTTGACCTTGAGGCTCAGAATGGACTTTGGGCTTAGTCATTTGAGCAATATCACATCAGAAAGATTTAGGGGTTTAGTAAAGACATTTTGTGTTATGGGCTAGTGATGATCCCTATGGAACCAGAATTAGAATTCTATAGTTTATGTAAGTTACTCAAAGAGTTACATGTTAGAAACTTAGTGCCCAAATTATGCTTTAGGGATACAATGTCAATTTTAAGGGTGAAGTCTGCTGCAAGTTTTTATGATTCTGTGCTTTTGAAATACACAGTGGGATCCCTGCTATGGGCTCTCTTGAGACCCTTTTTACACACTTTGGACTCTCAGTCATTCTATGAATGGCATTCCTTGTCATGCCCTCTTGACATGATTTCCGAAAACCTAACCAATTGAAACCTAAAAGCAATAGAAATTTCCAAACATGGTTTGGATCCTCCAAACTTGTGAGGCAAACCAACTTTTCTCTTTATCAAGTTATCTCCAGCAGTCCGTATGTGAATGGAATGCACATGCCAACAAGTACAATGAAGAATTAAAGCTAAGGGCTGAAGATCTGATTCCTTGGGAATAAGGGAAAATGCATAGTACTTTGAAGTTAGATCAGAACACTGCTAATGTTATAACAGTAGGTGATTGTTTTTACTTGAAACCAATTATTTTCTTTTTCCTCATCTCTTAGACCTCATAATCACAGTCAAACTAAACACCTTAATTCATTTTTATTTGTGCTACATATCCATGTGACTAAGATGTTTTGATCTGTTCTTAAATAGCAATTCCACCATTTCTTCATTTCTTGGAAATCAAGTATTTTCACCCCTTTCTCTTTTTATCTATTAACATTTTATATTGATACCTCATATAGAATAGCAATTTCTCACTTCATGTTCAAGAGAAGTGCATTGAATCCACTTTGGTCCACATACTACTCTGTAGCACCTCTTAACACAAAGGTAACCACACAGCAAACAAAAATTATTAGACAAAGGATAATCCTCTGACCAAATAGAGTTGCTGTTTGCAATATTTTCTTTAGTAGTTATCCACATTTTGTCTGGTGACATGAGCTTTGTATGTTGTCAGTTATTATTGAATCAAAAATATTTTTTCTCTGCATATAGTTAAGGAAATAAATTTAAATCACCAAAGATTAGAACATCTCTCAATATTACATATTGATAAATATGTATGAGAATAAATATGAGAAATAAAATCGCATATGGTTAGTTGAATACAATCTTTAGGTGGTCACTCTTTGCCTGAGGACACTTTATTGTTCATGAGAATGAGTTCGTAATTATGGATGGTGACAATTTAAAGAGAAAGAAGGAATAACTTGTGTGTCATAGTGAGTTTGGAGGCATAAAATCTAATAATGACCATAAAAATGCTTGGAGCTACTTTAAATATTAAAAGAATTATTATACTTCAGCCCATTCTTGCAGTATAAACCTGGAGTCAAGGCATCCAAAAGTTATCTCTTTTCTTTTTAAAAATTCTCCAGGATCTGTTTAATTTGAACTTTGATATTAGCAAATCTTTGGGCTGCTAAATTCCACACTTGAATATCAATCACTTCCTCATTTATTACTTAAACCTATTCTAGATACTACCGCATTCATGCTCATAACATTCATCTGACTTCCATAAGGATCGTTGGCAATGATGTGTGTGTAACACACATACACTTGTTTCCTGGTATTTTGGGCTCATCACTTTTTCTTTTTTTTAATTTTTTTTCATTTATTTCTTCAATTGTGCGTGTATGTATGTGTGCGCATGTGTGTCTGTGTGTGTGTGTAGAACCACGGACGAATTCGGGAACCACCATGGACGCCTCCACTTCCTCCGCCTCGGGATTCACAGGCTCCGCCCTACCAGGACCAGAAACGCAGGCCGCCCCCGCTTCTGCCTGGCGTCTATACGTGGGAAATGGGATCCGAACTTGGGACCTTCCGCCTGCGAGGCAGAGGCTTAACCCCTGAGCCACCTCTCCAGCCCGCTCATCACTTTTTCTGTGACTGATAACAAGTAGTAAAAAAGAAAACAACTCTGTGAAAGTATCAATATCCCCCAAGAGCCTGCTCCTTTGCAACCATAGAGATGTATGACGCTAAACATTGCACACTTTCTTAAACATCTGTCCTCATGACTCTTTCTAATACATGTATGGTTTCTTCTAATAGATTAGCAGTCTGCTTTCTTTTTAAAGTATATTTTCCCACATTTGTCCAGTCCTGCCTAATATTTAGAGGCTTCATTTTTATTGAAAAAAACTACATTTTATTGAATAAGCATAAAATGTTTATTTTTAATGTTCTGAAAGATTATAAATGGATGCAGTGAATTTATATCTTTACACCTTGGTCCTTGATGCCTTCCTCTTCTTTTCCCACTACAAATCCTACTCTTCACAACCAGTCTCTCCCCCATTCTTTTGCTAATGTGACCCACCCAGTTTTATCTGCAACATGTGCTTTAACTTGCATTTATACTTGCTAGAACATGGTAGATATGTTAGTGTGTTAGCATTGAAGAATTTTCTCTTACTGCAGACCACACCCTGCACTGACCTTGGATGGTTTCTCAAGGAAGTATGGTGTCTTTTAAGATCTTGCCCTTTCTATGCTAAATTATTGGTATTTTGCACAGGTCTTTTGGAAGAAGAGCCAGTTACGGAGAGATTATGGTTGAAGCAGCCTTTGTCATGTCCAAAAGATACTGTCTACCAATAACCCTCCCTGTACACAGCCTCTTACATTCTTACTGCTGCATCTTCTATAAAGTTCCTTCCCAGAGACAGAATCAGAAGTGACTTTGATTTACTGTTTAAAACATAGCTTTTCAGTCACTTTTTCTCTGTACCTTGGTTATTTGTGATTCTCTGTATTAAATATCTTCCATTGTAGGAGGAGGCTTCTAGAATGAGTGCTGTGAACTCCTCTAATCTATGGATATAATGTATAAATCTTTAGATGGCAGTTTGGTGTTACGTTTTTATAGTTAAACTTTAGTGGGTTGTTTTCTCCAAAAGTCTACAGTTTCCCCTCCCACGGGTTTTTAATCTTATTTATAGTACTAAGTGAGACTTAAATGCTTTATTTTTAAAAATAGGGTAGTTGTGAAGCATAAAGTTCAAATTCTATATCAGGAAAAAATAGGAATAAAAATGAGAAATAATGCTAATAATCGAGAGAAAATATTTAGTTTCTATAAGAATTATAGAAGCAGTTTCAGATAAAGTTCATTTCTTTTGTCATTCATGACTTTAAGCAAACTAACAAATGAAAGCTTACTGAGTTAAATTAAATGTCCATCACTTTAACCCATGTTAAAAAATGTGTCTCCTTAAACAGTAATTTCATAAATAGAAATAAATAGCAAGACTGAGTTCTTTATGGCACTGGGCACATAGTCTGGATGTCCACTTTCTTATTTCACTTCTCAATGGTAAATTAAAAGGTCCAAACACTGCAAGGAAGCCAAATAGAAAATAAAGGACCAGTACATTTGAAAAAGAATGTCTGTGTTGTAGAGTTCAGGGAATGCTGTATAACTCCCACAAGTAATAATTTCATCCAACAGACATGCAAGATGCAAAACTAATACACACAAATAAATCATGATAAATTCTATTTCTGTACACTAACAATGAACATATGGAAAGAAAAATTGAAAACACAACATGCTTTTCTCAGAGTTATCAAATTCAAAAACTGCAATGTTATTAAATAGCTGTTACACATAAATTGTGATTATAATTTATATGGCAAAATTAGAATATAGTTGAAGAAAGAGATTAATGAAAACCCAAATGAATGTTGATGCACACCATGTTTACAGATGAGAAAAGACAAAGATATCACTTGACAACTTCATAGTCTAATAATTGTTTCTAGGTTTAGTGCAATTATTGTCAAATCTTGATAAGGAATTTTTTTAGAGATAGAACATCTTGTTTTAAAAGTTTTGAGTGGAAAAGAAGACTTAGATGACTGGGCAAAATCTAGCCAAAGAATTAACTGATGAAAGGAGCTAGCACAGACTTTCAATAACCAGAGTAACATCACAATGACCAAATGATTGTTATAAAGACAAAAGGAAGCACAACAGAAAAACAATAAATGACCCATACAGAGATGTTCAATGAATTATTTGGAAAATTGTGAACATAATTCAATAATGATACCCTTTTAAAAATGTGCTGACATTATTGGTTATTCATAGGAAGAAGTAAAATAAAGGAAGGAAATAAGACAGAAATATAGTTAATACCTATAAAGAGAAAAGGAAAGGCCAGGGAGAGAAAGAAATAGTTTGGCACGAGAAACACATCAAATACAAAAATATTTTAAATAAATACTGATTTAACATTGTAATTAGGAAAATTGGCAAGTGGGATCTAAGGCTAGTAGTGTGGAGGCCTCAGTCTAGGTGACCTCAATAATCTGGCAAGCTTAGACAAAGATGTTTTGATGGAGAAAGTCAGGACCTGCTGCTCAGGATGTTTTGAAGGAGAAAGTCAGGAGTGCGTAGCTCAGGATGTTCTGAAGAAAATTTGCTGCATACAACCTGTGTGCTGGCTTGACCTTTAAGATGATTGGCTGCTCGTCCCCCATCCTGGAATTCCCCTTGGGGTTTCCACCGTAATAAGATGGCTACCGACTTGCAATAAATGAGTTCCTGCTTGACTAGACTCCCTTTCCGGTCTGATTGTCCTCGGGAAGGAGGGCTGGGAGCTGGCGGACAGAACACTCACCTTTCCCCATCCCCTTTGCGGAGGACCCATGGGACCAGCCTGCAGGATGGAGCTGCGATCCCCAGGAACCCCACATAGTAGAACTTTTTTTTAAATATTTGACCTCCAAAGCATGTCTCATGAAAAACAAAGTGAACACATTGGGCCTCAATAAAATTTAAAAATATTTTGTTGTAAGCCTATGGAGAGGATATAAAGTTAGCTACAGGTTGAGTCAAAGCAGGTATCTACATGCAAAGACTGAGGACAGTCTGAAATATACTTTGAAACTCTCATAATTCAAAAGTGATATGAGTATAGTTAGAAAACATGTATAAGATTATTATGAAAATGAAAACTTAGAGCACAAGCTGCTGTCTTAAGAAAACCACCAAAATGAGTGAAGTGGACAAATAAACAAAATTGAGTCAATATTAAATAAACATGCTGAGAAGTTAGATTATTTATATATTTCTAGTGAGAACAAATTGAACACATGATTTTCCATATTGACAAGTGGTATATGTTGCCTATAAAAAAAAGGGTGGTTTCTCAAAGTAAACATGAGATTGCATTCTTCATGATTTTTAATCCCATAGAAAGGAACCTTTATGTTTTCAAAACAATTACCACATACATATTAATAGCAACTTTCTCTTCATAGTTATTGAATGAAAAAACTTAATAATGAATATTATTAATACATGTGATGACATATGAAATACTATTCAACAGTAAAAAGGAAATAATGATGACTGTATAAAAATAGTGAGATTCATCTTAAAGGATTTCTTTTAGATAATATGTCAAACTATGAAAATTATATTCTAAATGATTCTTCTCACATAATATTGCTAAATATCTCAATAGTACAGATTAATGAACCATACTTGTCAATCTCATGCTTGTCTATTTTCTGTCTCCTGTGAATTGCTATTATTCAGAAAAGTGGTTTTCATTTCAATAAACTATATTAAAATTACAAAATATGGATATTTCTGTTATTTCTCACAACTATATACAAATCAAAATATATGTTTAGTCAAAATCATGAACTATTACTGCTGAATGGAGGAATTAGAGAAATTCTCCACAATTTTATTTTTGAATAAATTAGTCAAGGGTCTGTTTTCTCCAGCATGCTTGTTGTGGAAATAACATATAATTAGTGGCCCTAAGTATGTACAGAGCTCTTTGAATCCAAATTGGTTGACTGTATTTAAGATTGTTTCACTAATGAAACCACAGTAAAAGGTTGTTAGATGTTCAGCTGGCCTAAAGGAGAATGTATTCAGACCCTGAAGAATAGGCAGGATTCTCTTTATCCTCATCGCTGATTCTGACTTACTTTCATATATTCTCTGGGAGGTTTTAGTTCTCACAGAGCATGATGTGAGACTGAAACTAATTCTTTGTTTGATTATAATTCTCTCAAGTTTAAAGGTCAAAAGTACCAGAAAAGTGAAAGTATCATTACCTTAAATGCTGGGGAAAAATACTGGATAATGTTTCAGATTGACTGGCCCATGTTAAGTGGGTCAATAATTGCTTATCATGTATCCACTCCTGCATTCACTTCTGTGACTAGAAAGTCTAATTAAATTGCCAATCCAGGTTCAATTGCATGTCTATAGAATGTCTGGAATGTATTCTGGGATTGGTGACTCTAGGAACAATTATGTAATTAATGTAGAAAATGATTTCTCAGTAATAAAGGCCCCCTTGGTTGCTACCTACTGAATGAAAGAATAATTGTTAATGAACCACCCCTAAATTCCCCATGTGCTGTTTCATATGACCATCATTTCTACAGACCTTGGGTCAGCACATCCTGGCAATAAAGTTGGCGGATAGAAACTCAGAAGATAGAGGTGAA
Source organism: Typhlomys cinereus (assembly GCA_023101885.1). Lineage (NCBI taxonomy): Eukaryota > Metazoa > Chordata > Mammalia > Rodentia > Platacanthomyidae > Typhlomys > Typhlomys cinereus. Next base: position 4,005,511 of record JALPQD010000130.1, on the reverse strand, counting down.
GAATATTTGTACTGACACTCTGAGGACATGGAATATTCTATAAGGTAAATGAGATTGGAAAGAAACTGGTTTGGTTACTGAATAAGACTGAGATGCTCAGAAAATAATTGGTTTATATTTTATTTAGTGACTTTATAAGTTGGCTTCATTCTTAAAGGCAATGGGGAAGAAATTATGTTAAAATCATCCAGAAAGAATTCCCAGGAAGTCCAGTGCTAGAACTCAAAAACACAGATCACAGTAGATGGCTAGCAATAAGGATAATAACAAGTTCAGAAATAGGATAGTGAAATTTTTCCATTTGTAACTCTTAGCTTTCTAAGTTTAACTACAATATTTGAGTCATATTCTCCAATGCATATTTGTAACAAGTTTGAGACATATGCTTAGCTATGTGTATAGGTGTGTGGAAAAAAGTGTATTTGGAGTCTTTAGTTTCTGCAAGCGTGGACAGCCATTCTGAAATACCCTGCAATTAACTATTGTGTATAATTACAAGCTTGACAATATAAATTAGATGCTTTTTTTTAGGTCCCAGCTTTGTAGATTGCAAGATTCAACATATTAACTTGGTTGCTGCCCTGAGAATTTATCAGGATCAAAATTCAGCTCGAATCTCTGAGGAAGAACTTATTTCTGCATTCATGATATTGTCTGTGAAATTCTTTTTCTTAGGTTCAGAGTGTTGACTTGATTTTTTTCTCCGTTGACTTTTAGCTCTGGGTCATGTTCTACTTTTAGCGATTACCTGTCGTCCTTATGGAGCATCTCCTTGATTTCCAAAGCATGACCTGACACATTCAGTTTCAATGTTTTTGACTTCTGTTTCTACTGTCCATGGACGAATGGATCAGAAAATAATTTGTATTTATTTCTGTACCTTATTAGCATATAATCGTTTTATAATGATAGGCTTCATGAAAACCTTTCAGCTCATGTGCGTCACCTCTCTATTACTCTCCCCTAAACCACATCCCCTCCCACTAGCTATCTTCCTCTTCCCAAATCCTACTCCTTTTACTTCCAGTCCTGTTGTCTCTGTGTGTGAAATCTGGAACTGACGTATGAGGGAAAACAAGTATGTCCTTTTGTGTTTGACTTACTTCACTTAATATGGCAATTTCCAGTTGTGTTCATTAGTAAGGTTATATAAAAAAATGTTCAATTAGTCTGTCTTAGTCAATATCAATAAAATTAATCCTAGATGTTGTACTCATGTACAAGTCCCAGGATTGTTGAAAACATAAAGAAGAAACTATTCTCAGGAAATGAGAAGATAGATAAGACGATCAGAGGACTAGGTAAATGGGAGGACATCACGGTGTGGTCTCTCCCGTTCTCAGGTTATGGAACCTTTAATATTAGATGGGAATGTAAGTAGGACCCAGGGATAAGGTTTCAAACTCTGCTGAAGCATTTGTTGTTAGTAGAAAAAGAGATAGGGAACTGAGAGCCCTGATAACTTCCAGCACATGTTCAGACAAACAGTCTATGCAGTCAGGAGAAATTAGCCTTTGTGCAGAATTCTTCAGATCATATGAAGTCCCTTGTCAAAGAGGTACCTTGACATCTTACAGGTGGCACTCTACATACATTTCCTTGCATATAATGTAATTTTATTCCTCTTTATGGCTGAAAGAAACTCCCTTGTATGCCTACTGTGCTCTCTTTTTCTATTCATGCCTTGATGAGCATGTAGATTTATTCTAGAACTTGGTGATGATAAATAGAGTCAAAATATACATGGCTGAGCAGGCACACCCATGATGTTCACCTGGAGTACTTTCAGTAGAGTGAAAGGAGTTATATAGTTGAATCATATGCTACTAAGATTTTTAGATTGTGTGTGTGTGAGAGAGAGAGAGAGAGAGAGAGAGAGAGAGAGAGACAGTGTGTGTGTGTATCTGAGGATACTTTGTGTCCCTGTGGAGGACCAAGATTGAATTTAGGAACCATTCTGGATTGCTTCTACCTACTTTTTGTTTTGCTTTGGTATCCTAGGCTCTACCCACAAGGGCTTGTTTGTTTTTTCCCAATAATTTATTTATTTATTTTTTCTGCTCATACAAACTTAATAGGCACCCCGTCCCCTCCCTCCTTCCCTCCTCCCGTCCCAAGATCCCCCCCCCGTCCCAAGATCCCCCCCCCGTTCTCTCCTTCTCCTTCCCCCTCCCTCCCTCTTTCCCAGTGCCCCCTTCCCCCATCCCTGGAGCATGCTTTAATGTGTATGTCAAACTCTCCTCTGGGTCCTCCTCTTTGATGAGGTGCAAGGATTCAGTGGCATTTCCTAGAACTCTTTCTTGTGTTCCCCTTAAGTATAGGAACACTATTGTGGTTGTTAATCCCTTGCTTCTAAGGATCCTAGTGCCTTTAGTCCATGCTAGACTTTGAGGGGTCAATGATATGTTGGTCATTGCACAGGTCTTGCAAAGTCTTATTATGATTGCTTCATCCCTAACTTGTGGAGTATTTTGCATATCGTTGTTCCTCCCCATCTTTGGGCTCTTACAATCTTATTGCCCCCTCTTCTGCAAATTTCCCTGAGCTTAAGGATGGGAGAGATTAGGCTGGCCTGGTTCCAGGTGGTTGATATAAAATCTCTGATGTTCTGAATTATGGTTTGTTGATTTTATTTTTCAGTTTTGCTGCTCCTGCAATGCCCTTGGCTTCATTCTGTTGGGTATTGGATGTCATCTCCTGGCCAAAGATAAAAAGCTGTTAAAATAGAGTATTATTATAAGAGTCGATTCAAAGGTAGATGGAATAAGAGTAGGAGACCATGGTGAGGGGGTGTCAATCTCCCATTTGCAAAATGGTTACCTTCTATCTGCCAGACTGTATGCCCTTCCTTTCTGGTGAGATTATACCCATCAGTTACAAGTGACCAGGAAGGAAAGTCTGTGAGCTTAACCAGATCTCTCATTACTTACTTGCAGTCCTTGATGGTAGCCTATTATCTCTGCTGTAACATGGTCCCCTCTCTCCTTGTTTCTGGTGGGGCCCTCCTTCTCCTTCCCTCCAGTTTATAATCTTTGCAATTACTGTAGATATTACAGAGATTTATCTTTGAGTGTGTCATTAAGAGGTTTTGGTACTAGGATCCACCTATTAGGGAATACATAGGTGCTTAATTCTCTGTGTCTGAGATACTTCAATATAATTTTTTCTAATTCCATCCATTTCCTGGAAAATTTCATTAATTCATCATTTTTGATGGCTGAGTAGTACTCCATTATATAAATGTACCACATTTTCCTTATCCACTCATCAACTCTTGGGCACTGGGGTGATTCCATGACTTTGCTATTGCAAATAGTGCTGCTATGAACATGGTCGTGCTTGTGCTGTCAAGGTGAATTTTCACTGTATGAGGGATTATTCCCAATAGTGGAATAGCAGGGTCATATGGCATTTAATCTTTAACTTCTTTAAGAATCGCCAGACGGCTCGCCAAAGTGGTTGTATGAGCCTGCATTCCCACCAGCATTGTAGGATAGTTCCTTTCTCTCCATGTCCTCTCCAGCATTTGGTGTTGTTTGTGTTGTAGATTTTTGCCATCCTGACCATCCTGAGATGTTATCTCAGGGAGGTTTTGATTTGCATTTCCTTGATAGCTAAGGATGTGGAACATTTTTTAAGATATTTGTTAGACATTTCAATTTGGTCCCTGGTAAAGTTTCTTTTGAGTTCCAGGGCCCATTTTTTAATTGGGCCATTTGCTTCCTTGATGTTTAGTTTTCTAAGTTCTTTGTGCACTCTATCAGATATGTGGTTAGTGAAGATTTTCTCCCGTTCTGTGGGAGTTACACATCTCTTTACAGTTAAAATCTCTTTATCTGAACAGAAGCTCTTTAATTTCATAGATCCCATCTGTGGAGTGTTGGTTGTATTAACTACGCTATGGATGTCCGTTTAGGAACTGTTGGCCTAGTCCAATCAGCTCAAGGGAGTTCCTTACTCTTTCAACTAAGGTTTTTATAGTCTCTGGCCTTATATTGAGGTCCTTGATCCACTTGGAATTAAGTCTTGTACACGGTGACAAGTACGGATCCAGTTTTAATCTTCTACATATGGATATCCAGTTTTGCCAGCACCATTTGTTGAAGATGCTGTTCTTTTTCCATTGGATTTTTTTCGAGCCCCTTTGTCAAAGATCAAATTGCTGAAGTTGTGTGGGCTTCTATCTGGGTAAATGTTTGTTTGTTCTTAAATGTGGGGCCTGGGATCTGAACTCTGGACCTTCTGCTTGCAAGGCAAAGTCTTAACCCCTGAGCCATCTCTCCTGCCTGATTTTTGAATTCTAGGAAACTTTACAGTGATCTCCATAGCTGACACACTAGCAATATTGTACAAGTAATCTTTCCCTCCCATATCAACAATGGCATGTTTTTAACATTTACTTTATTTAATGTGGGTGCTTGTGAGCATTGTGCCCACATATCATGGAACATTTGTACAGGTGCCAAGTAGTTGTAGAAAGCCTGTTCTCTTCTCCCATCTTGTCTGTGAGGCAGGTTTGCTCTTATTATTCACGTGCCAAGAATAGAACTCAAGCAATCATGTTGATGCAGCAGAACTTTTACCTCCTGGATTAATCATGCCATACCATTTATTTGTTTGTTTGTTATTCCATAACTGCCATGATAACAGGGGTGAATTGGAATCTCAGTGTAGTTTTGGTTAGTGCCTTCTTGGTGGCTAAAGATTTGTGCATTTTTTCTTATATCATCTTTACTTGATCTTTTGAGCAGTGTCTGTTTATTTTGTTTGCCCATTAATTGACTGAAAATTGTGTATTTAATTCCAGTTCTCTTTTAGATTCTAGATATAAATTCTGTGTCAGATGCAGGGGTGGGAAGACCTTCTAGTTCACAGGCTGTCCCTTTACTTTGCAGGCTACTTACTTTGTAGGGGAGATGCTTTTCAATTGCATGCAGTCATATCCAAGTAGTGGAATAGCTTGCTGAGTCTCAGAGTACTTCAAAGAAAGTCCTTTACCTATATGCATACCTTGAAGTGTTTTCAAAAGCCAGTTTTAAAAGGGCTGGTATGTTTCAAGTAAATTCAACTAGATACTTTAGCTGTCTCTAATCTGAGGATGAGTATTTCAATTACATCTGCAAACCTGTAATGCTATGTAACATTCATATAGCAACAGGGAGTCATTTAGAATTCTGCCTAAAACTTTCTCCTACCTAAAATAAATACAGCAATGAAGCAAAGTTACTACCAAAGGTTATAAAGAACATTCTTTTGAGAAGATTTCTTTAAAGCAAAAACATACAAGCAATTAAAGTTATTAATATCTATTATGGTTGTAAATATAATTGTTAAAAGCAACCAAAAGTGGGCTAGAGATGGTTACATGGAAAAGCATGCTTTCTGCACAAATATGAGAACTTTTTCTGATTTTGCATCAGAACAACCAAATAAATAGTTGGTGTGGTTGCATGAACCTGTAATACCTTCTAATAACTTTTTTTAAAATTTTTTTATTATTATTTATTCAACTGTGTGCATATGCGTGTGTATGTGCGCGCGCGTCTGCGTGTGTGTGTGTGTGTGTGTGTGTGTGTGTGTGTGTAGAACCACGGACGAATTCGCAAACCACCATGGACGCCTCCACCTCCTTCCACCCCGGGATTCACAGGCTCCGCCCTACCAGGACCAGAAGCGCAGGCCGCCCCCTCTTCCGTCTGGCGTCTATACGTGGGATCTGGGATCCGAACTCAGGACCTTCCGCCTGCAAGGCAGAGGCTTAACCCCTGAGCCACCTCTCCAGCCCCTAATAACTTTTTGAACTGTAACTGAATAAGATGATGTAAGGCTTTGGTTTGTTTTAAGGCTTAAGTGTATTTCAGAAATTATATCTCTCTATATATATGTACATAGTATATACGTGTGTGTGTGTGTATGTGTGTGTACTGAAGGACTGAAGGATTTAGTATGGAAATTGGCACTCACAATGTAATGCTACTATTATTTATATATGCCTTCGTTAAATATACTTTTACAATGAATACCAAGCTGCCATGTACCTAGGTATAGATAAAAGGTCAAAAATTTATACTTTGTTTTCTAATTGAAAATCATTGTATAATTGTTTATAAGACAGTAAATATGAATATGACATGAAAGTAATCTAAATGGATGATTACTAATTGGCTTTGAAACAATTAAACTTACTATAGATTTGAAGAATTGCATCACTAAATTTTCTTAGAGAATGAGAATGAAAGTAATATAATATTAAAGTAGGTGTGTTTTAATAAACAAAATATTTTATTTATACATTTTGTATTTATACATTTTGTTTATACATTTTCCCAATTCTAAGATTCTTTATGGATGACAGCTATGGTAGTGACCTTTAATAAGTGGGTCTTAAAAAAATAAAAGGAATCACTTAGTCATTCCATTTTCAAGGGTTTTCCTTAACCCTTGGATAGAAATCTTTAAATAATAAATTAGTACAGTATAGTTGTGTAGGATAACGAATTTACAGAGGAGGGATATACAAGCTCCTACTGTCCAAGCAGGTCTTCAGAGTTCCACTGAGAATCCTTTAGGATCCTAACTTAGCATATTATTTTGTTTTTCTTCTTTTGGGCTTTTTCTTTTACAGCACATTCTGTTCCTCTTTGAAGCTTTGGATCATTCTCTACATTGTGGTGATCTGATAGATTCCAGCTCCTTCATCTATCTATAGCCATCACCTCATTTCCCCTGCGAGTTAACCCTCTGCATAAACAAGCATACTGCTATACTGTCCTCCACTCACCTCCTTCCAGTTTAGTTTCCATCCCTCAAGGACTCTCCACATCAATTTTCTTCCTCTTTAAAAGACTTTTTAACATGAAGCTGTTTTCTAATTACATAAATAAGACTTTTTAAAAATTATGGGCTGTTAGTAGAACATGAGCCCTAATTCCAAAAGTCAGAGCTAAGATAATTAGAATGAATTAACTGCTTTGCTACTAGGATTCCAAGGCTAAAATGGGGGCTATGGTAGAATAGCCAAAAACCCATTGTTGAGAAAGAAGCAAAGTAAAAATAAAAGTGGATAGTTCAAGCTGGCTGTTTGCTCTCTTCTTGTTTAACAAGTCTGATATACAATTCTTGACAAATATGGCCATGATGGAGAAAGAGAGAGAAAGAGAGAGAGAGAAAGAGAGAGAGAGAGATCTAAAAGAGCTTAACACAGGTGAAGAGTTAGTTGTCAGAAAGAGGAGAATCCTCAGAAGTGAATTCTCTGCAAACATTATCAGAAAGTAAACGAAACACCCCAGAGGTTGGCACACCAGACCCTCCATAATCTTCATGGTTATACAGTCACCCACATAACATTTGTATCACAAATCAAATTCATTCTCCAGAAAACAAAGCCTAACAGATTGAAAATTTATTAGCATCTGTTGTGCCGTGATTATGGCTTTTAAAATGATTCACATCACATGTGTAAAATGCACAAATACATTTCACTATTGCAAAAATGCATGACATTTTAGTCGTATATAATGACAGATTTTATCTAACACAGGATGCTGCCTTTTTTATTTCTGCCTGCCAAGAGAATACTTGGAATGCTATTATTGCTTTAATATAATAATAAAATGAGATTGTACCCAATATGAAAGCCAGAAGGACACCCATATTGAAAAAGGTAGATTAATTGATTTCTCTGAGGACATAAACTACTCTTGTGAACTTAAGAATGAGAGTCATTTGAGTAATCACATTTTCAGATGTTCATTCTCTAAATATAATTTCATTGATACAAACAAATCTATTCTTCTACCCAAGACACTGAAAGGGTTGTATTTATTTTTGTCACTTCTATATAATTATAAGGTGACCCACATTTGGTATATGAGGCTATGAGAACTGTGAATTGGAAAATCTTGAGGATTGGTCTTGCATTATACTCAATAATTGAGTTTCATAAAGGCCAATTCTCATTTGTTTGTGAGTGCTGTGGTTACTCCTCATATTGCTGATATGATAAAGGATCTATACAACCCAAGGAGCCAACTTCAACAATTTCTGGCTACAGTTCATTGGTATGGCAAAAGAGTTCATGCCAATGTTGGGAATGGAGGGAACTGGACACACTATATCCACAAGAATTATTAAAGAAGGTATATATATATTTTTGCTGGCCAACATGCTTTTGATGTCTATACTCCTAAGTATGGCAAAGTATCTATTTGCATTGTATCTATTTTCCCAGAGAACGGATTCCACCAGTCATGTACTAGGCCTCCCCTTATCAACTTTCTAATCTTCCACAGACTTTCGAAGGTATTTCCTTAACCACTAACTCTTCACAGATGTGCCCAAAGGCTCATTCTTTATCTAATGGCAAATCAGTAACCCCATGGATAGGAAATTTGAATCTGTACTGATTTAGATTGCTTAAGGCTGTCTGTCTCTTATATGTAATTAAAACTCTAAGATGCAATCAGTTTGATGAATATTCACTATTTTGTGAATTTTTTTAAACAAGAGTTAAGGAAAAAGATCGAAATTGTATTGCAATACATCATTCAGCAAACTATTGACAAAGGAATAAATAAAGAAATTGGCCACACCAGAGGAAAAAGTGAGTGAAGATGTATATTGCTACTCATGTAGAAGCATGACTGTAATCCTGAGTTTGATATCAGAAGCTCCTAGTAAAGTGACATGGAAACTTTAAGCCTAGTTTCTGCAGAAAGACTGTAGAAATTCAAATTGCTTGTCTGCAATGTATTAACCATATATCTCCAGACAGTATATTTAACCTTTCTACAATCCCATTTATCTATTTATTGAATAGCATAATTAATAATATTTGTTCTTTCTGATATCATGATGACTACATGAGTCAGTTTATGGTATATATTTTCTGTCAATCAACCTATTTCTTATTTTTCTTGACTCCTCCCTGTCCTGTTCTTTGTATCTGAGGTCATGCTGTATGTGATCTCTTGAATTACACTTTGAGTTGTTTTTATTTGTACCATTTAAGTTAGTCTGGCAAGAGAGTTGGAGGAAGGAGTCATTGACTTTTCATGTTAACCGATGTCAAAATTTTAAGCCTCAAAAATACATGCTAATGATGTTTATGCAAAAAGTCGCCAGTTAGCACACAGTGTTGAAGTTCCTAACTTTAAGAAGCAGAGGACAAAGTGGCGATGAGTCAGGTGTTCAGGCCTTCTGGAAGTGAACAAGACTGCAATGAGCTCTCTGGTATGGCAGCCCTGTCCTGGCAGGATGATGCTGTCTGAAGGAGTTCTTCCCAGCTTTAGAGTCTTCTATTCTTTATGCTTCTTCTTCCATTAGGGTCCCTGAACTTTGGGACAGGGATGATTTTGATGTCCTGTTTGCAGCTAACCTCTCTGTGAGACTATTGATGTTTAAAACTATACAGAAGGAGAGCTTCTTTACTGAATGATTGAGCCACTGATAATCACTTGCCAGTACAGGCATACCAGAAGAAACTCAGTGAGTCACATGTGCAAAAACACATGAAAGTAAGTGGGGAGACTGATTATGAGGGGAAAGCATGTGGTGGGAAAAGAGGGAGATGGAACTGGACATTAAAGAGTGAAATGAATTAAATCCATTTTATTCATGTATGGAAGTATCAAAGAACAGAAGACTAGTTCTATTATAATTAGTTTCAGCTTATTTTTCCTGGAATGTTCCAAGGATATTTCTCTTTGACAAATAAAGAGGCCCTTTCAATTGTTACTGTGAGAAGTCAGTATTCTGAATGGAAAAGTAATGTCTCACACCATAATCAGAACTACAATGCAAAAATTTTTAAATGGTGGAATAATTATCCTCTTCAATTTAACTCTATTGTAACCAAATATGCTTAAATTGTCAATACTATCCAGAATGTTTTAAACAGTGGTTGGTTTCTAGAGTCAGGAAAAGGCTTAATAATAAGCCACTGACTACATTTTATGTGAGAAATAAGCTGTTGGAGTTAGATCTACATATATCTATGCATACATATGCACATATGCACAAGATATATTGTGGGTGTTCACTTGTGTTCAGGACTCTAATCCACTAATTTCTTCAGTAAAGTTAGCACCTTAATTGAGATGGTGCAGAGAGCACAATTATCCTTTCAACAGTTGGGATCTGATTATATGAACAAAGGGACTTTTCAAAGCTCCTCACCCTAACTCCATTGGTAGCACAGCGCTTTGCTGGGTGCAGCCATGGGACGACCTCATCCACTGCAAAGGTGGGATGACCTCATTCAGTGTGTACATGTGAGAACCCAAGAGACCCACACCAGATTTCTGTCACTTCTAGCAAATAATGCATCTGATGAAACACATACATAGCCTCACAAACTCACACTCTGATGAAACATACATAAACCCACACAATCACACGCCCTCCCAACACACAAGCCCATTCCCTCATGCTCTCTCACCCACATAAGCCCACACAAATGCGCACAATTATACATGCCTACACAGTCACAACCACCTTCCTTCACATACACAAATCCACACATACTTTCCTACAAGCGCACACAAACACAGGCCCATGCAATTCCATTCTGACACACACATAATTTCTCACATTTACATTCCTTCATACACACATAAGTCCATACCGTCATACTCTCGCACACACAAATCCGCATCTCACCCTCTCTTACTTATATTAGCCCACAGTCTCACCCTCTCACACATACACAATCCATACGTTGTCACACAGAACAAACATGTATGCTCATGCATAAGCCCATAAACTGACACTTTCTCATCTATATAGAAGTCCACACAATCACACTCCTTTACCTACACAAGCCCACTCCTTTACCTACACAACCCCATACACAAGTCCCCTCCCACACCCACACATAAGTCTATACCTCACATTCATGCACAGAAGCCACATACACTCTCTATGACACACATACAAACCCACATACTTACACACAAGTCCACACACTCATTTGCCCTTGGTTTATGAATCCAGAGTGTAGATTGCTCCAAACCATCAGATTTCAGCTACTACCTCTTACTTAGTTTCTCACTCCACCCTTTCTATTGCTGGGACGTTTAAGAATAGTGAAGAACGGGGTGGGCCAATCAGAGGAAGATTGTTCCTTACTCAATATGGACTTTTCCGTGTAACATAAAGGTTAGTGAAAGACCATTTGTATGTTTTCTTGAGCCTGTAATACATGGTTGATGTACTCGCTTGTTGGGAAATAGGTGCCGAGGACCTGCTATTTGCTGTTGTGTTGTACTTGAGACACACAGTGAAGGTTGGAAGAGAGACACTGTACCTCTTTGACATTTCCCATGTGGACTTAAAAGACATTTCCTCTACGGTAGACACATAAATAGTATTTTAAACTTGGAATTGAACTACACTTTTCATGATTTTCTGATTCTTAGAGCAGAAATAAGAGCAATCTATTATATTCTAATACAGATTTGTTTTAACATTTAAAGTAACAGAAATATACCCATATCCCATAAAACTCTATTTACTTTTTTCTGTATTAGTCACCAGTCACATGATTACAATTAGCCATTTCATTGTATTCTTCCTTGCTATGTTTAAGTTCCATGTTTATAGGAACTTATCTCATGTTTTATCTCATTCATAAATATCTGGAATAGAACAGAATATTTGCAAATTTCATTGTTCCTATGAATTAATTAATGAAGGTATAAATGAAGACATTTTCTACATATCACATACTTTAAGAAGCTGTAAAGATTGGTAAATGAATTGGAGGCAAATAAAAATAAATAATAATAATCTCTACTGTTTGAATCCTTACTCTTATAGTATTCCCAGACTAAGTGTTCTGTGAATGCTGTATATCTATAGTCTTAATAATAAATTTTATTTCCATATGTTAAAAAAAAGAAAAATTAGAACTTAATTATCTCAAGAAACTCTACTTAGTCATCTGTTTACTTAGAGGACATGTCAATATTTGAGCTCAGATCTGCTTAGATTCAGATTATAATGCTTCATCAATATTCTAAGCATCTGGGGGCTGGACAGGTGGCTCAGAGGTTAAACCACTGCCTTGCAGGTGGAAGGTCCTGAGTTTGGATCCTAGACCCCACGTATAGATGCCGGGCGGAAGCGGGGGCGGCCTGCCTTTCTAGCCCTGGTAGGGAGGAGCCTGTGAATCCCAGGGCAGAGAAAACAAGGAGGAGGTGGAGGCGGTCCATGGTGGTTTCCGAATTCGCCTGTGGTTCTACATACAGGCACATACATACACACACGCGCACACACACGCATATATGCACAATTGAATAAATAAAAAATTTAAAAAATTCTAAGCATCCTTTATCTGCATGAAATGACCTAAAGCAACAACATTAAATGTGAACTCAAAAAATAAGATAAATATTCTGATACACAAATATTAATATGAGGAGGGAAAAGGATTAATATGTATATTTTTTAGGAATAAAGTAAGTTAGAGTTAGCATTGAGTGTATTTACCCTAAGAGCTATAGTAATTGAAATCATTGAATAATTCATTAATAAACTCAGACTAATGGTAACTGTATTATTTTAATGTTCTTTCAGGCCAGAATCAGGGTATCACACAGAATCCCGGATGTCACATACAAAATGAAAATGTACCCACTGAAACATGTCTCTGGAAAAGTGGCTACACTTGTAAAGGGATCAATGGGCTTTCTTTGCAAAGAATGAAACTGTTCCTGAGTGACAGCCTATGAAGTGGAGCCCTGTGGGCACAGCCTGCAATCAATGCTGGTGCATCTGCAGATGCCACAGATTGTTTTATCTGGTCACAGCGAATAACATTTTGATTTGGATAAAATCTTCAAAAAGGAGTTTTCATTTAAATATTAATCACAAAAACAGTGATTTCTTTTCATTGAAAATATCACAAGGAACAGTAAGATATCATAATAGATGGGCATTGTAAAAGAATTCAAATTATACAGTTAGACTATACTGAACTCACTAAATTATATGACTATCTAGAACTGCCAGATCTTTAGAGATATTAGTTATCACAAATGCCATTTCCCATGATGGAATCTCAGAATTTTTACACACAGAGCTATAAGAAACTACTTTTTAAACTTTTTGTATTTATTTTTCATGCCTGTGTGTGTTCATGCAAATGCCATGGTGCATATAGACAACATGAAGGAGTTATCTCTCTCTTTTTCAATCATCTGCGTACTGGAAATGGAACTCAGTGAGAGCCTTTAAAGTGAGCCATCTCTCTGGTCCAAGGAAGCATGTGCAATGGATCAGAGATGGCATGTGTGATGGATATTGTTAATTTGTCATTTTATGTACATAAAATATAAAAGATTCCACAACTTTCCTATACATTAGAGTCAGCCCAGATACTCTTAGAACCTTTAAAATTCTACAGATGTTAAGGTTCCCCTTAAGTTCCCTTGGAAAAATAATAACTCAGATAGATCTGTACTCAAGTATCTGGCTATGGAAAGTACCTTCAGATATTACAATTCAGACAAATCCAGTTTTCCAAACTGGCCAAACAGTAATAAAAGATCCACTGCAAAATTGAATTATTAAGAATAAATGTGTCTATGTGCCCTTGAATGTATGGGTGGATTTTACCTTTGTTTATGCATGCATTTACTACCCATGCATACAATAGCCATGTTTCCCACCCTGAGGGAGATGTTCTGTGCACCTCATTCTGCAGTGCAGATTTATGTGTGCGTCACACCCCTGACTTATATGGACTGGATGAATCATGCTACCTGTTAGAGTATAAAAGAGCAAACATTAGTAAAACTGATAATACGCCTTATGGTGGTGACTCAACCAAAGCAAGCACATCTGTCACAGAGGAGCAGCCTGCCAGCTCCTCACCAGGGGAAATGCAATTGAATAATAATGAACCATACATAAAGCACCTTCGATAATGCGCGCTGCCAAGTTCAATTCCCCTAACTTGGAAACATGTGCACATACAGGACAAATGTACAGTCATAAAATAAGCTGGCCAGAAACGTTGAACTTAGAACATCATATCTTAAATTCATACTCATCCAATGAGTGTTGACATGGTGTCAGAACTGAGAGCTCAAAGGTGAACACAACATAGTCTCTGTATCCTTAAGGTTTGAAGTGCAATGGAAGAAACATTGAGCACTATGCTTGGAGTAAAAAGAGATGCTGCAGAGCATGCAAGGGTCAATGTGTAAAATCTTGTAAGAGCAGACATGTTTAGGAGTTCAAACTTCAACTCGGGAGTGGAAGGAATGGCAGGTGTTGAAAGGTATCCACCCAAATAATATATTTTATATTTTTGAAGAAACACCTCAGAGACTAGAAATGCAGAACAGTGGTTTTTGACACTGAGCTCTGTGTAAAATATGACACACACCTATAATCTCAACATTCAGGGGTGAAGGTCAATGGACTGGTTGTTCAGCATCACCCTTCCCTGCCTTTGAGTTTGAAACCAGATTGCACTGCATCAGGTTGTTTGTTCAAAAAACAAATACAGGAACAAATACCCCCCAAAACCAGAAAAGCCCTTTATCTACATTGTAAGAAAAGAACAGTCAAGACTAGAAAGAAATCTACTTATTAAAAAACTACATGATTTCAAATGAGAAAAATAGGGTCTGCTTTCCCTTGAAAACAGACACAAATTGACCTTGGTGCATGCATGTTTGAGTCAGGTACATATGGCTGTAGACATGTGCCCATGGCTTTCCTATAAAGAGTGGCATATTTAGGTCCATCCTTCTGGCTGAAAATAGAGGGTTGTCAATATTTTCATCCAATCTGAATTCAGGGATTACAACTCGGCAGTGTATTAAAGGTATTTACACCACAGAAATTGGCCAATGCTGTAAGATGGCTGTTTTTACCTCAAAATGTTGGTTGCAAAATTTTCCTGCACATCTACTTTATGCCAAATGTACATAACATAAATGAACAAACCTAACCAATACCAGATTCATTGGGCTAATTCATGGAAATAATCTAATTCATGGTAAATCTGTTTTATTAATGGGAACAACCATCATACATAAAGACTATGATTTGCAAAGTACAAATTACAAAGCAATTTTGTACTGGTCTTCTGCCGACATTTCTTCTTATGTAAAGTTAAGATAATAATCCTATTTCACAAGCAAAACAGAAAAGTTTGGCAGAGATAATTCAAGTTTTGAGAGGACAGAATACAACATCCATGCAAGACATTCCATACATGGCTGAATACATAATAGCTATTCAATGGACTTCAGCTGTTATAAGAGTTAGTAAGATGAGTATTTTAGTATCGAAACAACCTTCTTACCTAAGTGTGATTGAAAGAACTAACTGAGGTTATTGAATGATTGATTTAGGACTCAAAGAATCAAAATAAAACTACTAAGATCTAGATTAGAAATGAAAGATTGGTAACTTCAAAATAGAAGTTACGTAATTCCTTACCAAGAGTATATTCATAATATATGCTGCTAGGGCTTGAATGTGAGTCACCGCCCACAGGCTTATATGTGTGCATTCTTAGCTGTTGTTAATGTTTGGGGAGGTCCTGACACATTCAGCAAGTGTTGCCTTGCTAGAGGAAGGCATGACACTGGAGATGGTCATTGAAGTTTGGTAGTCCAGCTCTGCTAGTAGTTTGCATCCGATTTGAATGACGTTTGTCTGGTCCTTCCTCTGTCTCCATGATGGATGTTGTAACCTAAGTAAACAGGCTTCCAACTTCTGGCACTCACCATGCTTTTTCTTTCATGATGAACTACATCTTTCTTCTTGAATCGTAAGCCAAATAAATCTCCCTTTATCCCTTTAAGTTGTTTATGAGTATTGTCTCACAATGACATAGGAGATCAACTGAAACATTGAAGCATGTGCTAATGTTTATTGATTTTCATGTAAACCTAGGGTTTTTTTATATTTAGAAGTTACCCATGGGACATTTCTAATAAGGTATGATAATGCCTTTGCATTCATGGAATGAACACTGTAATAGTTAATGGTAGAATTCACCCATTCAGGCAAGTCACAAAGAATATAGTAAATGTCGAGGGATAACAAGTGCTGTGAAAGTATAAATCACCTGCATGAAATAAATAGGGAACAGAGTAAGGCATTAGGTAGGATACTTCCTTGAGGTTGCCTGGAGTGCTGGCATTGAACCGCATAAGTGACTCAATGAAGGCAGAAAGCACTTGGGAAAAAACAGTTAGAATAGGGTACAGCAATGAAAAGTCCTGTGATACCATAAGGCTTGGTCTGCTGAATAAATGCTTGGAAATCTCAGTAAATATAGTGGAAGAGACCTGTGAAGAGTCATAATAGACAATAAGATGGAAGAAGTGATCTAAAATGAAATCACAGAGACTTCCTAAGTCAGATATGGAGCCCTTCATTGACACATGCACATTATAATAAGTGTAAACTGCTTAGATTGGAGGTGGAAATCTTGACTAACATTCTGAAGGTCTTTTCTAGCAAACTTATGGAATCTATCATAATACAGAAGATAGTTGATTTGGATGGATTACTTCAATTTTGCAATTCTAATTTTTATTGAATATGTCTTGACTAATGAATTCATTCATTGCTTAGGATATTCCCACTATATACCAGTCCTTGTGTTGGCTCATGGAATGGAATCAGTGATCTAGATGGTAAGATTTGTGATTCCCAAGTTGACACTATGGCTCAGTGTGGAGTGCTTGTCCAACATACAAGAGGTCCAATATTGCCAGAACACAAACAAACAAGATTAAAAAAAAACTTTTTTTGGTTTGAGAAGTCTCAATGGTTAAAATGATCTACTTCCCAAGCAAAGGGACTAGTAATCAGAAAGTGTCAGGAGGGTGTGGTAGCTAAACTGTAATTTCAATAATTCTAACATTTTATGGCAGTGGATGGAAATCTTCAGAGGAATCTGATTAGCAAGATTAGCCCTATGATAACTCTGCATTTGATCAGTGATCTTATTACCAAAAGAATGAGGTGAAAGAATTATTGAAAAATTAAGGATGATTCTCAATAACTCCTGGCCTCCATATCCATGTGGATATATGTGCACACAAGACCACAAAACATATGCAACTACAAGCATGTGAACACATATAATTAACCACAAGTACTTGTCCTCCCCGCAACACATGTGTGAAAATGGCAAAAGAAAAAAATAAAAAGAACTGTGTTTCTGGAAGCACTGGCCATTCCATAGGAAACACAAACACCATCACAGAAAGTAAATATCCGAGTGGGAAGAGTGACATGCACAGAAGTCTTCAGACAAAGCAACCCTAAAACTCAGATTCAGTGCTTCTTTGGTGTGACCATTTTAAGATGCAATTCTGTAACCCGCAGGGTAAGAGAGACTGGGAATGCAGAGCACAGCTTCTTCAACTCTGGAGAAATTATCAATAAGGACAAGAAAACAGTATTTTGTTGTTTTCTAACTAAACTCAATAACTTGAATAATATTACCTTTAATGAGGCTAAGGAACTTCCTCTGGGGAGCAGAAAGCTCTTTACTGGTGCTTTTCCATCAATTCTCCATGTGTCTGAAACTCAACACCTGAAGCACAGTGTATTATGCAAAAACAAAGTGCACTTTGCACAGACCAAAGATTGCATTTTGATGTTTCCCTATTGCTCCACTTCACAATACCAGCAGGTCTGCCATCAGGACTGCTCACTTAGCTGTACTCTTGATATTGAAATCATCCTAAGTGATATATTGATATGAGACACACATACACATATGTATATACATATACACACACTTACATATAGAGAGAAGCAGAGATACAAATTCAGGTGGAACCCAGGGACAAAAGATTACATTTCAATATAATGATAAAATTGTGAAAGGTATCTAACCTAACAGCACTGTTTATCAGAATCTTCTAGGAAGTTTTTTGAGAATTCTGAGAGTTAAAATGCCAGGTAGGAAATTGAGATGATTCTGTCAGTAAAGAGCTTGTCATTGGAGCATGAGGACCTAAGTTCAGATATCCAGCACCCACGTGACAAGTTGAATGCAATAGCATAACTGTAACCTCAAAGTATGATAGGCAGAGACAGGGTGCTTCTTGAAGCTTGCCAGCCAGTCTTGCTGCATCAGTCAGTTCCTAGATGAATAAGAGACCCAGTCTCATGGAAACATCTGATGTGCTACTGTGCTTAGTACACACACACACACACACACACACACACACACACACACGCACACAGATGAACATGTACATACAAATAAATAAATAAATAAAATAAAGCTAGGTGGATAAATATGTGAGCAAAAATATTTTTATGCAAATGTTGTGTTCATTCCCTGGTGCTAGACAATATGAAGAATGGATAAATATTTAAACAAATAGATTTTGATATACATACTATGCACTTACTCTGATGCTCAATATTTTGAACACAGAAAACAAGATTGAAAAGTATTTTCTATGTTTCTAACTGAAAGAAATAACTGCTTTGCAAAAATGCAGCTAATTTGCAATGCAAAATCAGAGCAAGGCCTAGGCTAGATGGTTTAGTCTCTAAGTGCTACTTGGGAGTTCAAAGTCAGTAGAGATCAATGTCTAACGAAAGAATAAAAATTTTCTTTATGATGAGCAATAGATTTGAGTTGATCTTTGAAGATTGCAGAGAACTTGGAAAGTGTTTTGGCAGTGCAGTTCTTAGGATGGAGATGACAGGCACAGTGGAATTCTTTTTATGAGAGCAGCTCGGAAGCACCCATTCTTTCTGAAGATAGAGGATGATTCTTCTTCTTGTAATGCTTGTGTCTTGACTTCATGCTATAACTCTAATTATTTTCTATATCAGTGGTATTTCAATGATCCTGCGAGTTTCTTGCCAGTTTGCAATCTGAAATTCTTTTCTCCGCCTTTTCTTTCTGCCCTAAATTCTCTCTATTCTGGCTTTTTTACATAGACCCTCCTACTTATTGACATCATCACTGCATCTTCCTTTTTTTTTTTTTTTTTGTCTCCCTCAGCTTCATTACTCTTCTGTCTTGTTTCCTTCATTGCATTCATAAATGTGATCTTTCGTATTGCAGTAGTCCCCAAACCCTACTCCTCTTTGGGGAATTTCCTTCTTTCTCCCCCCTCACAAGTTTTCAGATAATGGAGAAGGGAGAAAAACACCAAAGATAAACCCAAAGTTGCATCAGAAGTAAGTAAAGCAACAAATAATGAACAGTGCATTTCCTTTCCTCTCCATAGAAGTTTCTTGCAAATGTAACCTCCTACTTCTGACTGTCCTCACTACACTACTGGAGACAGAATATCCAGGATTGCAGCTCACATTTGGATTGCAATTTCATGCGACATATTAAGATGCTTTGGGATATTCTTGGTTATCCAAGTACTTCTGTAGTCTGTGTTTTTCGAGTTGGTGAATATTCATGGGGTATGGGAAAGCATAATATACAAGGCACAATCCATTATCTAAATGGAATGCTGCACCTACACAGAATCTAGAAGGACATGTCCTACTGAGCTTGTGACTAGATAATTGTGTTCCTTCTTGTGTTTTATTTCCTGTAATAGAAAAGAAAAGAAAAGAAAAGAAAATTGAAAAGAAAATAAAGTTTCTTCAGAAAAAAGAAATAAGAGTTTGTGCAAGGAGTCATGCAAGGGATTGAATGAGTTCATGAGGATAAAACACTCAGAACTCAAGTATTTTCAAAAGGGTTAGAAAAATAGTAGCAATTAATCATATTATCACTTCAGCAAATGTGCCTACTTGATCTGATGTTTTTCTAAGACACCACAAGTAAAACATGTAGACAAAGGCATTTATTTTCCCTCATGTTATTTCTTCCTGTTAGATGATATCAATCCTTCACTATCATGGTCATCTTAAAGCTCATTTAAGAATCCTCTAAAGGAAAGAGGATTTTTTTCCCTTCAAAATTACATTATCTCTATTTTCATTTTTATGTGTCAATGTGTATATGGGGTGCATGCATGTTTATATGTCAGTCTACATGTGGGTGGACACATTCATGTTTGTAGATACATATGCAAGTGAATACATGAGTAAAATGCTCATGGCAATATCCAGAATCATCCTTGATAGTTCAAGTAGCTCATCATTTTGAGCCCATTTTTTTTCTGTGTGTGTGTGTGTGTGTGTGTGTGTGTGTGTGTGTGTGTGTGTGAAGGCATTGTGTGTTCTTGCGGAGGCACAGGAGTGACTTCAGAAATCATCCTGAATTGCACTACTTACACTTTGCTTTGCTTTATAGTTTCCTAGGTTCCACTTTCCAGGGCCAGAAGTACAGGCCATCATTTCCAGCTGACATTTTATGTAGGATATTTTACATGTCAGGACCTTCTATTTGTGAGGCAAAGGCTTAACTCTTCAGCGGTCTCTCTAGTTCATGAGCCCAGTTTTCTATTATAAACCACAGTGAGGTATTAGGGTTAGTCTGGCTAACCAGCTTGCTTTAAAGATTTGCAGACTGTACCTCTACGGGCTGGAATTATAGTTGGATCAACATGCCAGACATACGTTTGCATGTGGGATCTAGGGATATGAACTCTAGTCCTTTTGATTTCATGGCAAGCAATTTTATTATTGAGCCATCGCCCCAATCCAGGGAAAAGATTTTATCACTAAAATGAATAAAACCATCTCTTTATGTGCATTTCTCACCAGAATTGCTGCAAGTATCATATAATCATAGAAAACCATAGACATAAAGTGGGTTGTAGAAATCCATGGAGGCCAGCTGCCTCATTTTGCAGATAGAACTCAGACGTGAAATCACGAATGCAATTTTCCAAGAACATATGCATAATTAATAACAGACAGAACTGAAGTCTGGTTTCTTCCTTTTTTCTCCATATATATATATGAAATCTTCCTTCCTGGTGAAGCATCATTGCCACACTCTTTTCTTGAATGAAAATACTCACATCTGCTTAATTTGAAAGCAAAGCAAGCTACATTTTGGGCACAATCTATGCAAAAAAATCTGATTTTGCTTTCAAGTATTTTTCAAGACCATTGATCACATTTGCCTTAATGTTTTCGTTATGAACTAAACATAGACAAATTTCTCCCTGACTGTAGGTTTCAGATCTCACTTTTCTTAGAATATTAAAATAGTAAGAATTATGACTTTAGATCCCTTGAAGCATAAGCTTCACCTAACCGTTAGCTCTTTTACAACATTAGAGTCTTCCTAGAGGTTCTGGGTACAAGCAATGACCAAGGAATGCAGCACACCCCATATTCTAGTCATCCTGGGGGGATAGTTGTGAAATACAGTACATCTCTGCACTAATTTTCTCAAAAATTTTCCAGCTCAGTACTCTAAAGACAAAGATCTAGTTATGGAGTACAACTCAGTCTTCCAAATGGTGTTCCTTTCTTTGGTTGCAGTAATCTGAGTTAAATCTGTATTGCCATTTTGAACAAGTGTCCTTGGAAATTTCATGCTGACCTGCAGAGTGCGGATAAAGGGTTACTCCAGCCCAGCTTCCTCTTCCATTTTAGAAAGTATATGCAAGTTAACTGGAAGCAGCCCAAATATTGCCAATTCATTTGCATTTAAATTGCCCAAATGGCATTTGGTAGGAGCTATTTGATGTCCAAAGAGGCTGTGGAGGCTTTTAAACATCAAAACAGAAGGTCGGAATTGATTAGTAGAAAAAGAATCTTACTATTAAGTGGCAGAGTTGGTTCCAAGCTTCCGACCTGTGAAGCAGGATTTAGCTTGCAGTTCAAGAAAGGATAGTCAGACAAGACTGGATAGTGTTGCACTGGGGTCTCACTTTCTAAAACACTGTCTTACAAACTCCTTTTCTATGCCTTTATGAAAATAGGAGGAAAACAATCAACATAGATATCCTTATTTCTCCTTTTTTATTTTATATACATATATATATTTCACATATATGAACATATATATATATATATATGTTCAAGTATCACTTGTTTCCTAACATAAATAAAATTTCTATCTTCTTATGTGTCAGTTAAGCACAAACTTAGTAAAAAAATAAACAGAGAGAAAGAGAGAAAGTGAAATTCAAAAGAGCTAGATACAATGCTCTAACCCTAGTACTTTAAAGGTCAAGAAAGTAAGACTGCTAAGTATGAGAACAAGGTGGCCTACATAGTCAGTCTGAGCAAGCATGTGTATTTTCCCTGAAAAATAAAATAAATAAAAAGTAACAATTCAAAACTGCTCATTTTTACTGTTTAAATCCATTAAAATGTTCACTGTAAGAAACAAAGTCATAAAGAAATCAGTGACGTTTTATTGTAGAATATGAAAAATAAATATTCCTAGAGTCTGACATGCAGAATAATAATAATCAAATGAGGATGAGAATGAGAGTACTATTGCTGGTGAAAACACACTGTCATTCTGCCTGAGCTCTGTGATAATCTTTGAGGAGGGCAAGACAGAGGATGGCTGGGGACATCTTAATTTGTTTGGATCAACCCTGTATGTTTAATCGTTATCTCCATTAGCAAATATATGGGTTCAGCTAAGGTGATGTCATTGGTTAAGCACTGTTCAGGAGTAGAAACAGGATGAGGATATGGAAACCGCCACATTAACTACAGAGTTCACACTTGGTGGGAGAAATTTAAGACGTCTATTTGGTTTACAAGGGAGATATAAAAAATGACAATATCATTTAAAAATAAAATTCAACTCGTTCCTATAAGTACAGACATAGCTTACCAAAACCTATCTACTGCTGCTTAGGACCATGATGAGTTTTTGGATTGTAGTTTGTGTAGCTATCCAACCCAGACAAGACTTTGACTAGATTTTATTTGTTTTCTAATGTTGCAAATATGATGCCAGGTGTCTAGCTTTCAATTCCAGAAAAGTATGCCTTGCCACTGAGAAAAGTACACAGGAGAAAATATGATATTAGCAAGTATGAGAAAAGTCACAGGAAATTAACTTGAAATGTTCATGTTCGGTGCTTAAAAGGGAAATGTTACAGATGAAGAAAATGGCATAGACAAACATTGGGACAAGTGGTTGCCAAGTAGAATTGAGGCATAGCCATGCTACTCTGAGGGGGGAGGAAGGTAAATACAAGGACCTGGATGAAAGGATACCTCGGTGGAATGTGAAAAATGAGACACCAGTTCTTACCTTGCTCTCCCAACATGGCATTGTCTACATGACCATCACAGAGTATAGGGTCCAAGTTCTCAGGTTCTCTTGTAGCCTTTACATCATTGAAATTTTCTGTATTTTGCAATGTACTATGCATTTGCTTGCCCCCTGTCCTGTTCTGTGTCATTGCCATTTACTTCATCTTGCTTTGTAAACTAACAGTGTCAAGCTGGAGAGATGGCTTAAGGGTTAGACTCTGCCTCACAAGCCGAAGAATGTGAGTTTGGATTCCAGAGACCAGGTTAAAAAAATACCAGGTAGAAATGGAGGCAACTATACATCTGAATCTGAAAGGTAGAGCCTGGGAAATCTCAGAGGGAAGTAAAATAGGAGGTAGACACCTTCTAATGCAGGCATCCTTTAATAAACTCAGTGTTGATGGAGGGATACTTGGGAAGAGGAAGGTTTTTAGTAGAAGTAAGGGGGATAAGATAAAATGATAGGAAGTGAAAATAACAAAAATGTATAGAATGCATATAAAGAATTGACAAGGAATAAAAAAATAAAGTATATTTTAAATACACATTCCAGGGATTCAAGTAAACTCCCTTTTAACACCATTGTCTTCATGGGCTTATTTAGAGGTTATTTCACAATAAATCTGGAAAGGGAAGCAAATAAACTAATATAGAACAAAATATTCAATTCTCCTTGAGTATTTCATTCCAGCAAATGAGAAGGAGTATTTATTTCATAGAAATCATACAAGAAGTGACACAGATAAAATAAATGAAAGAAAAAAGAGGAAAAGAGGGAGGGGAAGATGGAGACGATCATTGCTGCCATTACAGTTAATTGTAAGTGATTTTATATCTTTTTTCTTTCTTTCTGATCATTGTATTTGATTACTTGAGACAGTGGCAGAGAGAGAAAGAAAGAAGGAGAGACAGAGATAGAAACAGAGACAAAGAGAGAAGAAAGGTCAAGTGCTCTTACATGCCACAGGGCCCATGCAGAGAGTTCAGATGACAACTTTCAGAATTCGGTTCTCTCTTTCCATCATGTAAGCTCCTGGGAATGAAATTCAGGATCCCAAGTTTTCATGCAGCGACCTTTACCCACCGAATCATCTTATTGGCCCCATAAAATATGATCCTTACCACTTAAGCACCCAGATCAAGTAGTGCCACATCCACCACAAACTCATCATTACAGGATACAATTTTGATTTGGCTTGTCATGGGAAACCGAGCCTCTACCTGGTCTATCTTCCTTCTACAGAGGTATCAATAGTAGCAAAAGATGAAAGAGGACCTGGAAGAAAACAGTGGCCATGACATCATGCATATGACATCATGCATATGACAAGAAACAGTGTTCTTTCAAGCTATCAGAGGGAAAATATGTACAATTTCTTTGCCTTGAGGGTATCATACAGCATATACAAGTGGTGAAATATTTCTTTGGATTTACTAAGAGAATAGGTATAAAATAGTAAAACTTATAAATAAGCAATGGGAAAGCAAAAATAAAGGATAAAGCAAGAAACTGGAAATTTGCACATGAAAACCACAGAAATAATGATGACATAGGAAATTTAACTAGAAGCATCACCTCAAGTATTTATCTGCATTGATTCCTTTCTTCAGTCGAGAAAGAAATCCAGAATTCTTACCTCACATCAAGTGAATCTTATGTGCATAGGAGAAGAAATCTGGGAAGCAAGTATGATTCTTGAGTTTCTTCATTCCACACAGTGATGTATACATAAGACCTCACAAATAATCCTGCACCAACAATGGACAAAAACGCATTCATTCCAGAGTTTGGATAAAGTAAGGCCTAAAAGCAATCACACCATACTCCTAAAGTCACAGTAAGCAAAAGACATGTCATCAGGGATTTTATTTATCTATTTTGTGTGTATGTGTGTTTCTGTGTGTCTATGAATGTCAGAGGGCAGTCAGTGTATGTGCCTATGGAGAATAAGGGGTGATTCTAGGAATCATTCTGGATCGCTTTTACCTCCTTTTTGTTTCCCTTAGGTATTTCCCAGGCTCTGCCTTCCAGAACCAGATATGGAGGTGACCATCATTTCTGCCTGGCTTTGTTTTTCATGGGATGTGGGTTCTGAACTCTAGATTTTCTGTTTGTGCAGTGGAGTTTTCACCCCTGAGCTATCTCTCTAGCCCAGGGGATTTGTTTTAAAGAAGTCTTCTTGCTCTCATTTTGCAGACCAGGAAATGGGGACTCCAAGAGTAAGGTGGGCTACTTGCATGTCACATGTCTAGAACCTCAGTCTACAAACCCCCAAGGTATGCAGTGATGTATGACTTCTTCCAATAACAAAATAGCCAAATTTACTGAGCTGCCATTTTTACTTTGTTCATGATTACTCTTTTGTAGGAAGCTCATTTCCCTTAACACATTGTTGGGCCCGCCCAGGATTTGCCCAAGGGCATGGCTGAGCACATGGGACTAAAGATGGCGCTGAGGGCAAGGGTTTTGGGTGTAACCTGATCACTTCACGGAGAGCCCTAATTGGCTTTCAGGTATCTACCTGCCCCCTGTGCTGAGTGACATTGAACTTGACCATTAGCACCTGTAGGATGTCTTGACCTTGTGACACAATTCGATGCCCGTTTCGCGCCTTGGTGGCCTTTGTTTATAAAAGTTCCTTTTCTCCCCCCCAATAAAGAGAGATCTGCTTCTGACAATCTCCCCGTCCCGTGCTGAGTCTCTCTGAGGGTAGTGGCGGAGGTGGGGATGACTGGAAACTGCTTTCATCACAGCCAGCAGCTGTGTGTGTGAGTGAGTGAATGGATGCGTGAGTGGGAACCGGTTCCCACAACACATCATAAGTTTACAACAATCCCATCCTTTGAGACTTTATTCTATGTCCATTTTGTCTGTAGGCTTTTACTTAAATGTTCCCAGATAGAAGTGGTATTTGTTGCTTTTAAAAATGTATGACATTTCATGTTTACATTTATCATTGTCATAACATTTTTTTGGTACCATAACTAATTTTATAACTATTCTTTAAATAATGTAATTCCCAGCTCTTCTCTGAAACTAGAAAAGTGTGTCTTGCACTACAATCTCATGGTATACTGAAACTTAAGTAAAACAGTGATAGTGTAGGATATATAAGCAAAGCCTGAGGGTTAAATGTCAGATATCCTACATTTTTCATGTCTCTTACTATCTAATACTATGACAAGAAATTAATATTTGTATGTTTCATTGCCCATATCATTGCAACAAAGATAAACAAGTTTTCTGTCATTTTCTGTATAAGAAACAGTTGGATGGACAGAATACAAAATAATCAGGTATAAAATGAATCAAATTAATGTTTAGCTGATATAAGAAAGAAATTCCAAAATGAAAGATCCTACTGAACAAGAATTTCATTCTTTCCCACAGAAGGTTATCAGGCAAATGTTTGCCGTTAGGTGTGGCTCTGTTGTACAAAATCACACAAGGGCCAAGTTTCTTGTGTGTGTTTGCAATTTCATCATTACTGTCCTCTTTGTACACTTTGAGCTGGGCCACAGACTCTTCTGTCTTCCATCTGTCAGAAAAAGGAAGTCACATAATCACAATCAATAGTTTATACATAGGAGAAGTGATGCAGAAGTCATATGCAATTTCCGCCTGTGTTCAGTGAGAATGGTTTTGTTTCCATGGTCATGTCCAACCACAAAGTTTTAGAAACCTGGGACTCAACCTGAAATCCATTGCTAGAAAGAAAGGGTTAATGAATCTTGGTGGAACATGAGCAAAGCTTACCACAGGAATTAAGACAAGATGAAGAGTTATTCTAAGAACCAGCAATCATTAAGACATGAAGACAGTATAGGCATGACAGATACGTTTGTGTTAGGAAGAATTATGGAGACCTTTATCAGACTAGTTCAATATGCATAATGAGGTTAAATGATAGGCTTATTTTGTATGTGCTAATTGCAGGTATCCATGAACTAATCTGAGATCCTGGAAGCAAACACAGCTGTAGTATATAGTATGCATCATAGCCTAGATGATGTCATTCAGCTTTCAATAGTGACCTAAAAAGTATTTTATAGGAGTCAATTATAGGAGTAAAGTAGGGTTTTTATTTGCTTTGGTTTTGACCTTTAGTAGTCCTAGGTACCTGATTCCATATTTAGGTTACCAATATTACATTTATACAATAGTCATCAATTACACAATAAACTCACTTAAATACTAATAAGAGCTACCTTCTTAATCATCTTGAAATAGTAACATTTCCTTACTGGGAAAAATACATATCCATCTCTGTCCAGATGCATAAGGACTCAGAAGACTACTTCATAAAGCACTTGTATGTAAAGAGTTTGAAACCAGCAGGAAGACTGGGCTGATATGAAGTAGATGTATGTTTCCAATAACCCTTAGGAACATAGGGAGACAAAGATAAGCAGCAGAGAGCAACTCTATATCCCACAGAGGTAACAGTTACTTGATATTCCTTATTTATTTTAGTGAAGGTGTATTTTTGGAAACTGCCTGATAAGTTTTAATTATTAAAGAACATAATAAAAATATTTATATGAAAACAGCTACAAAGTAAATGAAGGAGCACACCAATGAATTAGCATTTAATTACTAGACATTGGAAGTGCTATTATTGAACAAAAAGATGAAGAGATCGCCTTTCCAAGAATGGACATGGTCTACATGTGACTGCTTTGGGATTGCTTCCTACACATGGCTAGGGCAAAGTAAAGTCTGCGATGCGATTTTTGAGAATTAATTTCAATCACCACAGCTCAACGTCAAATCTGAGCTTGAAGTATTTGTTCTACTAGAATGAGGTTCTATATCATGATGACTTTTGCACAGAATAAGGATTGCATACTCTGAGATTGAACCAAAGATGTGAAAAATTGGGAGCTGGGTTTGGCAATAGTTTCAAAATCTTTAATTACGCAACTGAAAAGGTACCAGCAAAGACAATGATCTAAGCTGAACATCACTGGTGAAGAAGGAAAAATAAGCTGGAAGCCTTTCCAGTTACTCCTTCTGCTCCAGTCACTTCTAAATCTGTCACAGTCACCTGGGGATGTTCAAAATTTCTAAAATCTGAACCATACCATCTACATAGGAAATTCTAGCATCTGAGGAAAATATTCAGACACTAGGGTTTTAAACCTATGTAAGTTGCTCCAATGCACAGAAAAACTTTTGTCCATCCTTAAGGTCTTTGGCTATGGACTGGTCATTGATTACTTAAGCCATTCACGATAATCTAAATTCAGGAGATCAATACTCTTTATCACTTAATAAAAATAAAAGGCAATCAAGGAAGAGCTGTACAAATTAAATTGCAATGTGTAAATTTAACCATTCATTTCATTCCTCATTCACCTAAAAGTATCATTAGGAAGTTAGAATGGAACTGACATGTCCTCAGGAACACAAAGCTCTTCACTTCAAAAGAAGAGGTAAATGTTGTACTTATTGGTTTGCTTTTTCTCTTAGATCCTTTTCCAGAAGAGGCAAAGAAGTTGGGAGTAAGAATTTGGAAGTAGAAATATGCGAAAATCCTGAAATGTATTCATGCACAAGTGTCTGACATTTTTTAGTAGAATCCCTTTTCCTGAGACAGACTCCTAAGTAACTTTCCATAAAATCCAAGAGGTCTTCCTTGCTTCATCATTTGAATGCCCGGCCACCTAGCCAATTTCAACTCCCTTGAATGTCTTAGCTATGAAGTTTAATTTCTCTCACTTCGAGAGCTATTTCCACTAAAATATCTGCTAAAGATAGTATGCATACAAATGTGCATCATGTGGAGGTCCATGTTAAGGAGCATTGTGCTGAGTCTTGTCCAAAACTTTTGACAGAATGGTTTATAAAGGAATATAAGAAATTACATTGAAAAGTAAAACTCCAGATAAGACTGATGAACTCTTCACTGGACTTGGAAAACACATCCTAGTGAATTCGGAAGTGATATTTTCACTATCCTTCTTACTCTTCTTTTATTCTCAGTGGCAGGCTGAGAATACATTGTTTCTGTGAGTGCCAGTATCCCTTTTGGAACACTCATTTTCATTCACTTTTGTAAAAACTTTTCAGGCAAATGTTACTTTTTTCCTATTGTACAACTGAAGCCCAGATATCATCAAACCAAAATCAGTGTTTCAAGATCATACAATACCCATGTTTTGGAGCTAAATTAAGACACACTTTCTATTAAAAGTATGAGATCTAATCGTGTTGAAATCTCTTCATCCTAAAGTTGAAAATCACGAGTAATAAGAGTTCCTGCCTCAGTTTCTTTATTGCCCAGTTAGGAACGAGGTTAGTTTCGATTGAAGTTAGAAGACCGAAGAGAAACATAACTCCCAGGTGCTCAGCAAACTTAACATGACAAGAAGCAGAGCAAATTGATCAAAATGCTGGTTAGACACTCAGAGTTCTCAGAAAACACCACATTGCCACACTAAATGCCAATCAATGAGGATTAAATGGATTGAATTTTCCTTAGACAAAGTAGATTTTTAAAATGAAAAGGAAACAGTCTTAGTTTAATGACTCTGAAAGGTTTGGCAGGTATAATACTGAAGAAATCAGTCATTTGTTAAACTTACTGTTGGAAGTGCAAAGAATAACCCTCAAAGCCATGAACATATGAAGAATAATTCTAGAAGGAATATATATGTGAAATACCACAAGCAAACAACTTTGTTAGCTTAACCAGAACACATGGAAGGCAAAATTATTCAAGTTTTTTCCCTGTAGTTTCAATTTATAGAAGATATCTCAAAGAGATGTGCAGAAAAGACATAATGTCTATAGCTATCTAGGTGGAATATTATATGTGGTACACGTGAACCAGCTCTTTGTATAATATCAAAAAATTTTGAACAATACACTAATGTATTGCATATACATATATATAAAGAAGGCCTTCTAGAAAAAGAAGACCACATCTATTACCATACATTGTATTTAGTCATTCTCAAGCCATTTCATTTACATGTAAGGTGGATCACACAAGAAAAGGGTTACATCAACACATGGATTGAATTGAATTATACCGATATATCTATTGATCATTTTTATGATAGTCTCTGAACAAAAGCCATCAGGTATTGGCAGGGATCTTTAAAACACCTGAGAAGAAGTCTTAGACCTACTAAAGAAAATAGGGTTTCAGTGTAGTAGCATTAGCTATATACTTAACAAGTATGTCTAATCACCATAGCTACTTGGTCTGCTCAGCTCCTTAGCCTAGAGATCTTTTTGTCTGTGATACTTTCTGTACTGAACTACTGATGATTTCTACTTTTAATTGGATGGTTCCCCTGGCCTGCAGTCAAGATCTGACTTTTATGCCTGTAATCTGTAGGTACCATGTACCATGTCCCTGCCTTACCATTGGTCATCATTCTCAATATGATTAATTCAGTCTACAAAATTTGAATATATATTGACTCTTCAGGAATGTCTTAAGGTGCATTGTAGATATATCACATCAGAATGATTAACATATTTTTTGGTCCCAATGAAACTGGAAGTCTTACGAGAAAGATAACCAATGACACGATCCATCCCCATTAATGTACTAAGCAATATTGTGGAAAGGATAACAGAAGGGCTCCTGAGATGACATCAGAGTCACAGAATGGGTTCTGATGGAGGTGGCTTTTATTATGATAGTAGAAGAAAAAAAGAAGAGACAGCAGGAATTGGTGTTCAAGAAGAAAGTGCTGCATGTCTGAAGGTCTAGAGGGGAAGGGGGTCCAGAGTCACAGAAACAGAGACCATGAACAGCAGATAACAATTTAGCCAGAGTCTTTGCTGGAAAGAAACCTATAAGGATATATACAGTTGAGCAGATCTAGAAGGACCTTAGATTTGTGCTAAGGAATTTATACTTTTTTCCTAGTGTAAGGAGGGCCTATTAAAGGGATTTTAGGAAGGTCAGAGAAGGTGGTGGGAAGAAAATCATCTGAAAATTTACTGTGTAGAAACAGAAAAGAGGCTTCTTCATCTTTTCTTTCTGCCCTGAAGCAGACCAATATTGAAGTGAGCAGAACAAACGTCCCTGTAGAAAAGGCTATTATATTTTGCAGGTGAGCTCAGTTTATCTCCTCCTTGAGTACCATTAATGGACAGTGACTATGGGCCTGGCAGAACTTTTCCTTCATCATTCTTGCAAAAGCATTTGGAAGACCAGCAAAGTGACTTCTCTGAACCATAATAACCCCCAAGTGAGGGACACCATCTCTTATATAAACAACCAAAAAAAGACTGAGACAGTAAGTGAAAAACAGACATTTTATATATCATGCCAAAGATCGCTGAGGGTAAGTAAAAATCTAAAGAATGTCATCCATCATCCTTCCAGGCAATTGTCTGCTGTGACAGCCTGCAGGGGGACCAAGGACACATTGCTGGGAAGCAATCGTGGTTGCAAGGGTGAAGTCCACACTCTGTATCCTGCCAAGCAAGCTGTAGACTAGGGATCTCATTCAGCTTCTCATCTTTTTTTTTTCATTATTTAGAGAATACTTTATTAGTTTCTGTAATCAAACCCATGTAGATAAGACCTTACATATTTCATACAGTGCATTACCCCTGTACAAATGGAAAAAAAAATTAAGTTTAATGTTTCTAGACCAATATGGCTGTTAATCTCTGTACAATGCCAACTCAACACAGTAAACTGGGATACTTTTGTTTTTCAAAGTTGACAGCACAGCTAAAGTTTCCAAAAATTCAAATTATATATGTATATATATATTTATATAAAAAGACCAATAATAGCAGTATGTTATGCATCAATAGTAGCAACAACTTTTCCAGGTTCTGCAGTCATCTGAACAAAACTATAGAGACATCCAGCACGCTCCATTAAAAAAAATAAGTAAAAAACAAAATCCCAGAAAACAGCCATGTTATGTTACTGTTGTGGTACCTGGCACCATTTTTTTTCTTATTAGCTTCTCAATCATCATGGAAAGAAAACATTCTAGAGTAACATCGTTAAAAACAGCTCTGATAAAGCACGGTCACTACTGCATATCATAAAGCAGGTACAAGGTATTCTACATTCACAGAGGTATGATACAGTACTGTCCTACATCTATAATACTAGAGATACAATTTAAAAGGCATTATTTGAGACTTGATTCTACTTTTCCTGCAGAGTGCCTAAGGATAGTATGACACAGCTCTGTAGAGAACATACTCTTAGATAGGATTTCCTTTCATGAGTGGCACAGTTCTAAGGATTTACTCTCTTCATGAACATTAGCTAAAAACCGTTTAAAAAAAAAAAACCAAAACGAAAATAAACCCTAAAATAAAACTCCATAACCACTGGATTCATATGAAGATGACCAAGTGGAGGCAAGCAAGATTCAGCCTAACTAGCACTGAACCAAATCTGCCATGTTTGAAAGGTAAGAGCTCCGAGAAGAAAGGAGATGCCAAATAGTGCTCCGATGCTTTGGACCACCATCGAAACACCACATCATTCTAAACAGAAGCAATAGCCAAACACTGCTATTTGAATATGTTCAAGGATGCTGACAACGATATTTAATCATCTGCTCACTCATCCAGGAAGGGGAGATCAGTTATTACTGTACTTTGATTGTGTTCAACCCAATCATCGTGTTACAAAAATAGCAAGCTGCCATAATAAAAAATAAAGCTCCTCTATCCAGCACCAGTTATCTTCGGTTCATCCCCAAGCCTAGAAATGCCATGCCACATCCAAGGAACTTAAGGGACAAATAAACTAGTGTCTGGGTTAGCTGGGACCACCCTGTTGTCCAGGTTGAGCTACTGCTCTGTGGTATTACTTTTCTCCTGTTTCTGGTGTTTCACGTTCTTTTGATGAAAATACTCATCAAATAGTCATGTAAAGGTTTTAAAAATTAACGTTCTTGGTGTGGTGTATATGTGTGTGCATGTGTGTTCAACTTTATTATTTATTTATTTATTTGTTTGTTTGTTTGTTTGTTTATTTATTTATTCTGTGTGTGTCTGTCAGTCTGTCTGTCAGAGGGCACTGTGTGTTCCCTGGAGAGGACCAAGTACTTCACACTGGAATTTCCCAGACTCCCCCCACCATGGACCCAAGTTCAGTCCACTACCATTTCCTCTTGGTGTTTTTACCTGGCACTGGAATCTGAGCTCAGGACCTTCTGCTTATGAGGCAGGGTCTTAAGCTCTAAACTAGCATTTTGAATTTACGAAGAAAATAGTGTGAAAACTATCATGGATTAGTCTCATAGATTACCAAATACAATTCTCAGATCTTACGTTTTCTGAGCAATGCTTTACTGCTGCATCCCATGAACTGCTTCAGTGAGAATTATTTCATTGTATCAGCTTGCATGTGAGGTAGAGTATTGCATTTAGTCAAAGAAACAGCATCTCTATTTGAGGAAAATACCAGAAAAAAAATTATTGTTGTAAAAAAGAAATGAAACTTAAATTTAATTAATTGTTTGAACTGTCTGTCTGTGTGTGTGTGTGTGTGTGTGTGTGTGTGTGTGTGTGTACACACACCTAGAGACACAAGGGTGACTTCCGTGATCATACTGGATTGCTTCTGCCTCCTTTTTGCTTCCCTCTGAGATTTCCTAGGCTCTGACCATCAGGCCAGAAGTACAGGTCCTGCTATTTACACATGTGCATTTTACATGGAATATGGGATCTGAACTCAGATCCTTTTGCTTTTAAGGCAGAGTCTTAATCCCCAAGCCATCTCTCCAGTACTGCAGTTGTTTCGCAAGTACTTGTTTAGCAAGTACTTTCTTCCTGAGACATTTCCTCCTGAGTTGAACATACAAAAGCCAAAAGATATACAGATTAGTGTTCCTTTCAAATTCCAACTTCTGATGCATATCTCAAAAGCTAAATGAACGAAATCTTAAGGTAGACTAGGTTCTCTTACAAAATATTCCTTCCTGGGAGAAATTTTGATCCTATCTTTTCCTTCTGAAACGTCCTTTTGAATAAAGCTCATTTAATCAAAAAAATCGGCCTTTCTTTCATGCTGTGATTCTCTTTGTAACAATCTAATGAAAATAATCGCATTATATTTTTATTCAGTGGACATAAAGTAAGATGATTTTGTGAATCATTTCCCCAGGATTGATGATATATGCTTTTAGCTTTGCCTGTAACTTATGACTTCAGTATCTTGCTTTATGAACTGTTTTTAATTAACTAATTGTGTGGGTGTGTGTGCGTGTGTTGCATGCATACATACAAGAGGACACCTGTGTGTGTATATGTGGCTGTGGATGTGTTAAGTGATTTCAGGAACCATCCTGTTTTGCTCTACTTCCTTATTGTTTGCTCTACCACCCTAACAGCTTTGCTTTGCTTTGTAATTTCCTAGGTTCTGTCTTGCAGGGCTGGATCTGCAGATCACTGCTATATCTGTCCAGTATTTTTACATAGGATCAGGGGATCCAAACTCAGGTTCTTCTGCTCATGAGGCAAAAGCTTTAACCTCTATGTCATCTCCCCAATGCGAACTATTGGCTCACAAGGAACTAAAACAAACACACACATATATCCCTTAGGATTGTGTTTCATTATAGTCTCATAACTGTTTTAGTTTCATTATTTCTTCCTGCAGCAAAATATCTAAACCAAGGAATTTAGGGGAGAAAAGGATTAACTGGTTCTAAATTCCAGGTTACAGTCCATCATTTCATGCAAATGACAGGAACAGGGGCTTGAAGCAAGTGATCACTTCAAATCCACAATCAGGAGCAGACAGCAAAACGGCGTGATTGCCAGTTCTCAGCTCACTTTCTCCATCTTCACACATGCCTAGACCATCTGTCTGCCAAACTGGCCTGGGTCTTTCTTGGTTTTAAGGCAGTCGTGCTGGGTCTCTGAAGGTCTTAGAAGGTCATCTCTCCATGGCTGGAATTACCCTGAAAAAAAAAAAAAAAAAAAAAACACACTCTATTGATATGGAGGAACTGACTCTAATCCTTCATAGAGATAAAGTCACCAACTTCCCCTGAACCTTGTCATGCAAGGATATGGAGATTAGTTCTCCATTCTTAATAAGCCCCACCGAAAGGTGGAGCACAAGTCAGCTGGATTGGGCCCCAGTATGAACATACCAAAGAGGTGTAGAAGATCAAAAGCTCCAATCAGGTCTAACCAATGAAGAAAAGCCATTTATACTAAGGGTATAAATATACCTGACCTTGGCAGCCATCTTTGGCACCTGCCCTTCATGGTATTCTACTTCTGGCATCTGTGAGCTCTTTTCCAGCGCCTTGCCCTTCATGGATTCCATGCCTGGAGTTCATGAGTTCTCCAGGATGCTCTTAACCTTCATGGTACTCTACGTCTGCAGTCTGCAAGTTCTGTTCTTTCTCTCCTCTAATAAACTCTGCCTTAATCCTCTACGCATGTTCTGGTTTCAGCCTTTGACTTCTGAACACAAGAACCTGGATAGAGTGATCCTGTAACATTCCCATGTCAAATTATGCAATCAGGATAATTTCTCATAGGCTTGCACAAGAGATAACCTGCATATATAGAATTTCTGTCAGCTAGTCTTGAGACCTGCCTCCTAGGTGTTGGGTATCATTTACACTACTCATCATAAAACCGAAAGAAAGAGACTTATCTGTCAATAAATCAATAGCCAACAATGGCAGTGATTGTAAATTGGAAATGAGAGTTTCTCTGAAGTCATGAAGAAGGTAAATTATAGAGTTGGGGCCCAAAGCATCCTTCTTTAAAATACTTTCATAAAAAAACTGACCAAAGCTGCTAGTGTTTAAATTTTATTTCTCTTTTTTTAATTTTTTCCACTCATACAAAGTTGATAAGTACCCCATTCCCCTTCCTCCCTCCTCCCTTCCCTGGACCTTCCCCATTCCCTTCCCCCCCTTTCTCCTTCCTTTCCCCTCCTCCCTCCCCTTCTTCCAGTGCCCCCCCCCCCCATTTCTGGAGCATCCTTTAGTGTGTCTGTCAAACTTCCCTCTGGGTCCTCCTCTCTGGTAAGGTGTAAGGACTCAGTAGCATTGCCTAGAGCTCTTTTTTATGTTCCCCTTTAGTATAGGAACACTACTGTGGCTGTTAGTCCCTTGCCTCTAAGGATCCTAGTGTCTACTAGACTTTGGGGGTTCAATGATATGTTGGTCATTGCATAAGTCATGCAAAGTCCTATTTTGATTATGTTGGCCCTAACTTGTATGGAGTATCCTTGCTCCTCCCCATCTTTAGACTCTTACATTCTTACCACCCCTTATTTCTTTCTCTTTGAAGGAAGTTGGAGGCTTTAAGAAGACATGTAATGTCTATTGTCTAGCAACATTGAGATTAAAAAAAATTCACTGACATAGTCAAGAATTCAAGAGATCGTGAGCCTCACTTAGGACTGGTGTGTGTAGAACTTGTCAACTGTGATAGCCACTAGAACTAAGTTAGAGATTTCCAGGCTTCCTATGGGCTCCCAGTAAGCAGGAAGGGTGCTTTCTCTTCTCATGGCTCAGGAAAACAGATGGAAGACCTCTACTCTACACCATAATAATAACTGGCATAAAACTATGCTATCTCATAAGTCAGAGATTCTGTTTCAAATGCACTCCATGACCTTGGGCATTTTACTGTACTTTTTAAGATTCTTTTCAGAAAATAAGCCTGAAGATTGAATAGGATCATATGTGAAGTATTTTGCTTACCCCTTCATAGGATAAGTGTTCAGAATATATGAAAAGCATGTAATTATAATCTCTGAATTTTAATCTCATACCTGAATTTTGGGAATGGGGTGGGAAGGAATCATAACGATGCATGATCACAGGCATTATAAAACCTCACAAAATGTTAGTTATCTTCATTATAGTCTTTAAGTTTTTTAGGAGGAATACATGGTATCTCATTACCTGCAGTTGACTTACACCATGATCATCACCTATGGTAAAACCACTGCCCTTTTATTTTTCTGTGATGAACCCTGAGCCTTACAGAACGATTCACTGGGATAAATATCCCTCTCTGAGCATTTATTGGGCATATAGTTTGGCCAGTTCCCTTGGCTCCTGATGTTGGTATTACTATCTTGCCATCACAACAGACAGGAAACAAAAATTGTTAGCTGAGAAGAAGCCATTTCCCCTTCAAGTTATGTGGGCCCTGGGTTCATTCAGCAATGGGAAGATGAAATTAGCATATACTATGATACTGACTTTGAGATTCATAGATTATTTTCCTCTCTGCTGGGATTTGATGTGATGGCTGAGTTCACCTAGCATGAAATTCCAGAAGTTTTGTAAGGCAAGCAGTCCTAAAGGCTCTGAGATTTTCCTTGTTATTAAATGTTTTCCTATCAGAACAAATTTGTCTTTCAAATTGGTCAGAGTTGCTTAGAATGCAAATATGTCATTTCAAGACTTGCAAGAGTAGTTTTCCACATTCTGTGCTTCAAATAATGCCTTATTTATAGAAATAAAATAGAGCAAGCCTCATTAAGAAGAGGATAAATAGATTCTTGCTGAGGAGGTAAGTCTCTCCTATGGGAAGGAGGCATTTATGATCTGACATATGGTGATCGCTCTCTTCAGTGCTGGCAATAGTAGGAGCTTGTTGGGTGTAATTCACAATTAATTGTGCCCAGTAGTTCAATAATAATTTATATGGAAACAGAAATGCAAAAAAAAGAGGGGAAAAGAAAAATCTTTGTTCCTGTGACCTTATAGCTAGCAACTAGTCAAAAACTAAGTTACACTTGGGAAAGCAGTGCAGTTATTGATCTAATTTTAATTTCTTTGTCCTTCTTAACATTTTAATTCTCTCCCCCTCACATAGTTGGTTTTTAGCATGCGTGAGCATGAACATGCACACACACACACACAAACACACACATGCATGCATGCCAATCAGTCTTCTTGATTTTCCCTCAATTTCCCCTTCTCTTCCCTCACCTCACAGGCTACTGAGCTGCCTCTGGCAGATTTCTCCCTCTGGATTGGCAGACCAAAGATTGCAGACAGAGCTTATGCCAGGGTGAGATAACAGGGAGTTGGGGAGAATGTAGTTATTTTCTGCCTTCATCAACAGAAAATACAAACACGTACAATTACCTCCTTAATGATTATTCTTCTCTCTATTCCTTTACTGAATGCCTCCTCTGAGAAGGTTGGGAGCATCTGAAACAGAGGGGGAAGGAATTTTCCTGCACCTCCTAAAGGGTGATAGACAACTAACAGACATCCTTTACCCTGTCTACAATCTGCTGTGAGGGGAAGAGCAGATTCAGCAGTTTTTGCAAAATTACCAGCACAGCAAGAAAGGCAGGCAAACAGATTGCTCAGATGGACAGACTTAATAACTGGATCGAGCAAGTCCCAGATTTGCTGCCTGCTGGGACACTTCAAAGTGGGCCTGCTCTTAAGTATATGATTCCTCCAGATTAGGGAAATCCCTCTGAAATATTTAGCAGTAAGGGCCCCATTTTGAGAGACTCTGAGAGTCTGGCTTTGGGGTGATCTCCAGGCTATACGTCAATTCTCTAATGACTCCCATCCCGTCCAGTGATGTTTGCATGTGTGATACTACCAACTGTAAATCAGATCTGCTAGGTGCCCTCCCTAACCCTTTTCTGTGCCCCATGATGGAGATGCACCCCAAGATGCACCACTGTGCATCTTCTCTGTGGCTTCCGGTGGGCTCAGCCCATGATAGGGCAAAATAAACCTAGGGTATTTATCTCTCTGTCTTACCTTTGTGATTAACATGAAATGTCTGCATGAGTTGATAGGAGCCACTTCTCGAAACAGGTGCCATCACTCTTATGAACCAGGGATTCAATTCCCAAAACTCCTTACTAGCTTAGTGTCTTCAGCACCAGGCTCCTGATGGAACTAGAATATGTTCTTGAGATCTTTAAATACCCCTTAAATCCTATTTTTGTAGTTATCGATAGCCCTTACTTGGCGTTCTTCTTAAACACTCTCTTTTAAGCATGCTACTTTTTTCCTACAATCACCTAGGGAAAAAAGACATTGGAGTAGGGATATTCATTCAATCAGACAAAAAAGCCGAGCTACATATAGCTGATTACACACACACACACACACACACACACACACACACACACACACACAAACACACACATACACACACATATGGAGCTTACATATCTACATAGCTATACTGAGGGTTGGGGAATTCAAGTACTTTACCCAAGGACACATGAAAGTCATCAGTACTGGGTTTGCAGTTTATGTTCTGCATCTGCGTATAAGATATATAAACCCAAGTGTCTTCTATGGACTGCATGCCCCAAGTGTTTGCATGGTTCTAAAGATGGAAATAAGAATATTTACCATAAGTATCTTAGGGAGTCACAAAACACATTTCCACTTTAGAGGTTTGGAGAAATCTCATACTAGAGAAACTGGTTAAATGCAATTTTATTTAAAGTAGAGTTTGCCTCACGTATCTTACTGCAGGGCTTCCTCCTCTCCCCCCCCCCCCCTTTTTCCTAACACCCAATTGCATCTCGTAGATGTAATGGTCTGTGAAATCCAGATTGGATTTCTCTGTTCCCCTAAGCACACTTGAAAATCACTGCCACTTCAACACTCCCCAATTCCTGTTTTATTCTTTCAAGTTCCTGAAAGAGTGAATAAAATGTCCCCACCCATGCTTTATTATGGGGTAGGCATTGTGATTTGGTTTTGTTTGGGATGGAAACAATGCATTCTGGGCTCACATAGATGAAACCTGCAGTGTTGAAGGGGTGCTGTGTTAGGTGCAGAAGCTAATTTTGGTTGTTTCAGATATGGGCATGTTGATTTTCTCAAGTAATAGCTTATTTTTAAAGTCTAAGAAGACAGCTTCATGTTTTGTTTTCTTTCAGTCTGGATATTTTCAATCTAAAACACTGAAGTCAAAGTATATCTAAACCAAAATCATTATTTGTGAAAACAGTGATTTTTCTCTCTAATATGAGTAGATGACTTGTCTATGACTCTTTCTTCATACACACACATATACGAAAACATAAATATATAAACACACATGTGTTTGCATGCACATATATTAGCACACAAACCAATCCACACACTCATTCACATATACTTGTACACACAGCCACAGACACCAACCTATACATGCATCTGCATATATTAATATATATGTATTCTTATGTACATATATACACACATTTATATTCATGCAAACACAAACAAACACACATTTAAATATGTGCATACACAGACACACAGACACACACCAAGCATTGAGAATGTAAAAAGAATGTAGCAGAGTTTACATGAATACAGCAATCCCAAGTATTTCCATAGGGAAATGTGACTATCAAAAAACACATTGATTAATTTATAAATTAGGGGCAAATAAAATGAGGAATTATACATTGACACTTGAAGACAAAGACTGTGTTGGCTGGATTTGATAAGGGAGGATATTTCTAGGCAGAAGGAAGCAACAGAATCAGAGGCAACTGGCAAGGTTTGGAAGGCCTATTTGGGGAAACATAATTCACTGGAGTTGGTTGAAATGGAAAATGCTGGAGAAGCAAGGAAGAGATGAACTGGTTTTGTGGAAAAACTCTGGTGCTGTAAGGCACACCGCAGGGAAGCCATTGTCCATTGTAAGCAAGGACCTAGAGAGATTTTGATGGAAAATTTTTTTAACGGCACCCATAAAATTTTCTCCTGAAACCATGTTGCTTTCCAAATGAGTTTACAGACAAATGGAATGGTTCACTTTAGGATCACTAACAGGAAGTTGATTTTCTGCACTAGAGTCCCCCTAAAGTAGGGTTCCTGTCTGCAAGCTGTAGAGCTCTCCCAAGACTTCTCATCTAGAAGAGTTCCCACTTCTGCATGCTAATTGGTAACAGTTACTTTTTTAGTAATATTTCTATTTGGACACCAGTGCAATTGGAAACACTGTCCATTGGAATGAGGAAGAGAACTGTGAGGGATACTTGCAGCTGACACAAAGTTCAGGAAGAAGACATACTGAAAAGCTGCTGAGCTCATTTAACCTTTGCCTTGGAGTTTCCATTTTAAAAGACAAATGTGGAGTTTTATGAGGCCCCAGCTAATTTCTGACCTTTACCAACTGAATTGAAAGGAAAAAAAATGAAGATATTTTTAAAGTATATACCACATCTGTCCCTTTAATTACTCATTTTCTGGTGCATCCATCTACTCAATACCTAATTAGTATTTCTTGCTTATAATACATCAAATTAGATGTTGCCTTGAGATAATCTTCTGTGTGTGTGTGCACACTCTGTATTTAATAATCCTTTCATTAGAACATAAGTTTTCTGAGTGTCGGCACTATGACAATTTTAACCATAGTTAAGTATCTTCATCCTAGAAACATACTCAGCGCATAGTGGAAGTTTGATTGAGTTTGTTGACTCATCACTCATTTATTTGTTCTGGTGAAGACAGGATAACACTTCTCTACAGTCTATCTGAATCAGGGATACATACAAGGAAAAGTTGCCAACTTCCAACAGGTATGGTTTGGTTAATATAGGAAGCCTTATAATAATACTTATTGCAAGATATAAATACAATTATTATTGGGAGAATTCAAACTCATGCCAATTTTCCTGTGTTTAGGGGGACTTCAGAGGGAGCTCATCATCTCTAGGCAATTCCATGTAGCAGAATCAGAATTAAAGGCTCCAAGACAACACAATCATTCCTATTTTTCAGGTCTTCATGGAAGAGCTTTAAATGATGGAGACATTCCATCAGAAGAAGAAAGATGTCTGTAAATATTCTGCCAAAACTTTCCACCACTATTGGAGGAAGTCCACAGGAGTTTAACATCTACACATGAATCTTGGAGTTCATAATGGC
The DNA here is from genome assembly GCA_023101885.1 of Typhlomys cinereus. Classification (NCBI taxonomy): domain Eukaryota; kingdom Metazoa; phylum Chordata; class Mammalia; order Rodentia; family Platacanthomyidae; genus Typhlomys; species Typhlomys cinereus. The sequence continues at coordinate 3,963,514 of JALPQD010000130.1, read as the reverse complement.
TGTGCCTGCAAGTTAAACAGGGCAAAATAAGTTTCTCAGTCATTGCCTGTTCCAACTAATTACTTCCTTCAAAGTGCCTTACTTAAGAGGATAAGAAGCATGAATATTATCCTGTGGAGGAAAGAGAATTTTCATAACTAGAGTGGCAGTCAAAGAGATGATCCACATTGAGCGATTGGTGATGACTAAGTAGGTGAGTTATCATCATTGTAGTGGTGGTTACTTGCGTCTAAACAAGGGACTAAATTGTATAAAACCTATTAAAAAATCTTCAGGGGCTGGAAAGATTGTTCATGGGTTAATATGCTGTCTCACAAGTAGAAGGTCTTGAATTTGGATCCCAGGTCCCACGTAAAATCGCTAGGTAGAAACAGCGGTGGTCTGCACTCCTGCCCTACTGGGCGGAGCCTGGGAAATCCCAGAGCAAAGCAAGGAGGTAGAAGCAATACAGGATAATTCCTGAAGTCACTCTTGGTCCTCAACAGGGGCACATAGTACCCTCTGACACACACACACACACACACACACACACACACACACACACAAATAAAGTTAAAAAAATCTTTAGGCTAACTGGCATTATTATGCCAGTGGTAGCACTCTGGTTTTCACATGATAGTAGAGTTTCACTGTATGTCACCTGTGATGCCAACTAGGGAAAGTGCTCCTGAAGGTCTATTTAGTGTGCAGCACTTCTCATGCCTATTTCAATGATTTTAACAAAAGGCAGAATGTAAGAGAGAGAGAGAGACAGAGACAAAGACAGGGACAGAGAGACAGAGACAGAGAGAGAGAGAGGGAGAGACTGAAAATTACTGCTTCTTCATCACTCAAGGCTAAAAGCCATGTTGGGAAAGTTCAGCAGGATGATGTGAGATGAGGAGAGACCAACAGGAAAAGTGGCAGATGGGATCTCAAGCCTTTTATCTTCCATTAATACATTAGTTTTTCTCTAACTCAAAAAGTGGACTTTGAAGAAAGAAAAGCAAATACATCACAGGCAAATGAAACAGTCAAATGAAAAGGTAATTATTTTCATCATGTATTCAAGCTTGGTATACACACCACAGGAGAGCAGTCTGGAGCCAGGAAAAAAATCTGGAAATAAGAGATTTTTGGGAAGTTGCATTTAGAAAATTGAGTATGAATTTCTCTGAAATTAAAGGCAGAAGTGTAGATGCTTGTCACTTTTTCTTCCTTACAGTCCTTAGGGCTCTTTAATAACTTGTCACCTTTAGTTAAATGCTTTCCAGGCTCCAAATAAACTACAAACAAAGAGGATTGTGGCATGCATGAATAGCATCTTCAAGCCAATGGAGTTTTTGATATCTTAATGTGCTGTCATGCATTTTTCCATTTTTATAATCGCAATAATTATTTAAGGGAATTACTGACTCGTCCTTTAATTATCTCAGCTATATGTAATAATAAATTAGTTTTCTATTAACTTCATTTTACTCAGAGGAAAGCAAGGCACAGAGTGATTTATTTAGAGGACTGTCATTTATATCTGCCTGAACCAAGATCACAGGGAGATTAAGCTGTGATCTGGCAGGAGCCTCAGCTGGTTTATCATGCTTTGTGCAGGTTAAAGGGTAGATACTAGAAGTATCACAGCCAGAAGATTATGCATGAAAGGAGGAGTAAAGTCTAATCTGTGTGGGGGTAGAAAAAACTGTGAAGATTATTTTTTTCAGTATACTTCACAAATGAAGTACAAGACATTTGCATGAAATTTTTCAACTAGATCACATTCTAAGAATAATTAAATAACCAAAAGTTCAAAGAGTACACAGGCCAGAAGGAGCCATGTGATACAGAAGGTGTACGGGAAGGTGGAAGAGAGTGGGATGGATTGAAGAAGGAAGGAGAAGGGGGATGGGTGGGAAGGGGAATGGAAGGAAGCTGGGATAAATACTCAGTATACTTGTAAAACTAGAAAATAAAATAACTTAATTAAAAAAGAAACACTGATCCCCAGATTAAACTGGAAAAAAGAACAGCCTCAATATTTGTGTCTTTAAAAAAATTAATTCTGATTGTCAGGGATTGTGTTCAAAGCCAAACTTCAGACTTGTCGTAAACTGTACCCTTTCCTACAGAAATTAACCCACCATCATCTCTTGTCTACAACCACCACCCTTCCTTGCAAAAGGAAACTAGGGGATACAAGCTGAAAGCTGTGCTTATTAATAAGTTTAAAGATAAACATTTAGAGGACAGCTTGGTATTGTTCATATTGAGCAAATCAGCAGCATTACATTCTCCACCAGGGTGTATGGCCTCCCCTCTCAGATTGTTAGCATGGTTTACAGCACCATCAGTTCTACAGAAGGACATCAGTTCTTTCTGTGGGGTGGGCTAAATGCAATTGGAAAACTGTTGGCTATCACCATAACACTCCTGCCACGTTTGCTCCAACAGCACATGTTATCAGACAGCTTTTGCTATAGCTCACAGAATTCACAGCTCGAGAGCAATGTTGATGACTTTTTTCCCCACTGAACACATAGTACTTCTTAGACCATAAAAGTTGGGGAGAAAGGAGGAAACTTCCATAACAGTTCCAGCTTCATTTCTCCAGGTCTTGTGACTGAAGGATGTGATACCTTCAGCACTGGAATCTTACTATAAGGTTTACTGCAATCAAGTAGGCACTGGCAGTACTCTATACTGATTTGAGATTTGAGGGGACCTGCCTGACCAAGAACTCATATGGTGGCATCCCACATTTGCTACTAGGTTTAATCACCTCTGACTTCTGAGAGGCTCATCCCAAGGCAGTTTCAACTATTCATTTTTCTCCCTCTCTCTGTGCACCTCTGTGCAGAGTACCCTAATGCCAAATTATTCTTTTATTATACTTTTAAAGAAGTAATGGATTAATAGATTCCCATGCAGTTTTATCAGAAATCTTTAGAAGGGGAAAAATTTCAATGTTCTTAGATAGTGAGTGTCATGGGTTACTCTTGATGCCTCGTATTCAAACTCCCTCCCCTGGAATAAGATTTGCTATAAATTTCTCTAGTAGCAAAGTTTTTTTAAACATGTTTCAATATGGGGATGTGTTGAATTTCCATATCTGGAGACTTTCTATCAGTTTGCTAGCCATACATTGAGTATGAACAGGTTGAATTAGGTAGTATCTACAATATCTTCCTATTTTTTAAAATTTTTTTATTATTTATTCAATTGTGCGCGTGTATGTGTGCGTGTGCGTGTATGTGTGTATGTGTGTGTAGAACCACGGACGAATTCGGGAACCGCCATGGACCGCCTCCTCCTTGTTTACTCTGCCCTGGGACTCACAGGCTCCGCCCTACCAGGACCAGAAACACAGGCCGCCCCCGCTTCCGCCCAGCGTCTATACGTGGGATCTAGGATCCGAACTCAGGACCTTCTGCCTGCAAGGCAGAGGTTTAACCCCTGAGCCACCTCTCCAGCCCCCTTCCTATTTTTTAATAAGGCATTAGCATAGCGTTCATTTTGTGTAGATTTAAAGAACAAAGGATAGCAAGCTGATTTGGGGGAAAAAAACCTGTTGCAACATCTTGGCCTGCTATAAGAAATTGTTCTAATGAACAACTGGAGCATTTCAAACACAAAACCATGACATGTGCTGAGTTCTAAGAGATATGACATCACCGGGGTGTGTAAACATGGTTCTCTGTTCTCTGTTCTCCAGGGTCCTTTGTGCCTGTGGGTCAATGAGACCTCTCTTAATGGTCTGCATTGCAAGCTACTCAAGCTGGGTTGGGCTATAAACACAAGCCCTTCTATTAATTTCAAATGATGCATTTCTGTCTCTAGCTATGAATAAAACAGATCAATGCCACCAGCATGCTTTATTGGGCCTCCCGTGAAATGAATCTGTAGGGAGACAGCAAGCAGGATGGAGCTGACATGCAGATGATTTTTGTAAGTGAGGACATATTGATTATTTCCATCTCAGCTCAGGCAGTAATTCCACCCAACGCCACTGCCCCTGTTTGAGCTCATTATTTATGCCATAAAAATACTATCTCAATGATAATAACAGGCTTCATTTACAAGCCAGAACATAAAGCATCCACGCTTAAGATTTCAGGAGGTAGGAGGAGAGGCAGAGAGGAATTTAACACGTCCTGGAGAGATATGAAAATGCCAGGCTCATCTTGTGTCTTTTATTGCCTCAAAAAGCAAGAGAGTGGAAGTTAGATTGCTGGGGTCTTTATTAATAACTACAGACTTGTCCAAGGATTGAATTGATAGAACCCTCAGAATTTTTACCACAGTGAGCATTTTTTAAAATGATTCTTCAATTTTCTTAACATGAGGTCTCATTCTGTAGCCAAAGCTGATCTGGAACGTACTCTATGGCCCAGATTGGCCTGGAATTTACAATTCTCCACTTCCTGGGTGCTAGGATCACTTTTGTACACCCCTAATCTCTACTTTAGACCTTTGAATTCTAGGGTAAACAGCATTGTCTCTGTTCACCACATGAATGTCCTCTTAACTAGTACAGTTGACTTAATAACCCTCAGTTACCTAATCATATGTCTGCTAAAAGAACCAATTGAGAAATGAATAATTCCTCAGGGAGGGAAAAAGGGGGGGGAGGGAGAGAGAGAGAGAGAGAGAGAGAGAGAGAGAGAGAGAGAGAGAATGCATATGGAAACCAGAAAACATTGGGTATCTTTCTCCAACATTGTTTGCCTTATCCCCTTGAGACAGGGTCTTTCAATAGAACTAAAGCTTATCATTTTGGCTGGGCTGGTTGTCACGAAAGCACTCCCTTGTCTCTGCCCCTGTGGGCTGGGGTCACATGCTTAGGTTCTGAAAAATTCAAATTTAAGCTATTGTTTTCCACTCAAGGGCTTTACTCATTGACCCAGACTCCCAGCCCTAAAGCAGTGCTTTGAATGACATTTTAGTACCTGATATTGGCCTTTATACCTGATTTTAGGCATCAATATATCGATAATCTTACTTTCTAAATAATATCACATTTATTTCTTTGAGAATGAGAGGAGAGAGAGCCCAGTGTTCTGTGGCACAAGTGTGGAAGTCAGAGGACAACCTTTGCAAGCACTTCTCTCCTTCTTTTAATGAACAACTGGAGCATTTCAAATACGTTATAGGCTTGTGAAGACTGATCACATGTCATCATGTTTGCATACAAGTGGCTTACATGTTGAGCTATCTTTTAGTCTCGATAATCATATTTCTTATGTAAATCCAATGCAGGTTATTATGTTCAGGCCAAGAATTAATGAGTACAGCAATTCCTTGTGCAGGTTTGAGGAGTAAGACTAGCTTCCCGGTTGTATATGACATGTACCTTGCAATCACAGAAGAGATACTTTTAGCAGGAGTCAGGAACACAATAAACAGAATCCATTCAACACAACACAACACATACACACACACACACACACACACACACACACACACACACACATACAGAAAGAGAGAGAGAGAGAGAGAGAGAGAGAGGGTGGGGGAGTCTTCAGGGCTTGAGAGGTCTTGACCGCAGGGAAACATGAAGAAGTTTTTTTTATTAGCTATCACCTTAGTCAAATATTAAAGTTATTAGTATTTTTATACAATTCAACATGTTTAATTTTCCTTAGTACCAGAGCAATATATTTATTTGGAACGTTTGAGAAAATATAGCAGTACAAGAAAAGAAAAGGAAATGAAAACTAGATCATTAGATCAAACAGAAAAACTATTAATGTAATATGTGTCATATATATTTGATATTTAGATTTTATTCATAAAAATGGATTATATTTTGCATATTATTGTACACCAAAATGTTTTCATTTAAAGATATGTGAAAACATGTGCTCATTTCCACTGCGCATTTTTCAGTTACATTATAATGACCAAAATACTTTCCTTATTGTAAGTTTGCATTCCATGGGTATAATAACAGATACTTAGAGAGCACTTCGATGTACTGCCTTCTTACCTTATAGGTTTATGGGCTGTCTTTCTTCCATATTGATCTATTTCCTTCCCTTTTTTTTTAGGTTCTTGTTCTAGTTTACAGTAACAGGAATGACTACCATTCTGACAAGTGGGCCTTGAATCCAATCAGAAAACTGTTGGTTTTCTCCTTGATACTCATGCCACTATTACAATGGTGGCCACCTGTTGCCATGGAAATCTTTGGATCTAAAGCTGGAAGAGTGAAGGGAAGTGCACATATCAGTGTTATGGCCTGAAGAGAGGTAACTGAATACCACAGAGGCTTAAGCCCCCAAAGGAACAGAGAGACAAGAGTGAACCCAGGGGTTCATAGAAGCATACAGGCAGAAGGGTGAGTGGGAATGGCAGGGAATGGTGAAGGAAAGAGAGAATATAAAAGGAAAGAGGGAGGGAACCTGGAATGAATACTCAATATCCTTGTAAAAGTAAAAAAATAAAAAAAAATACTTTCCTTGCAAAGATATTTCATCCTTGACATAGTCAAATATCTAACATTGGACACTTAACATTAATAATGTCCTATTTGCTTCATGATTCTAAGCAACATCCCAAAGGGTAAGTATTTACCCCCGTAAATATGATTGATTCACAGAAAGATTACTAAACCTGGAATTGCCAGCTTCAGCAACTTTGTTTTTAAGCTGTATACAGATACAACTATGTCATCTTTGAGAAATGGTCCATCAATCTTGACCAGTAGTGGCACGTGAGTGTGATTTCATAGACAGACAGTTGATAGACAAGTAAAGTGATGGAAAGCAAATGCTTTTGCTTGGTAGAGTGTAAATATTTAGAGGTCTTCAGGCTTTGTGTCTCGGTTTTAATCAGAGAAAAAGCTATGGAGATTTGAGTGAAGAAAAATATAACATTTTTTAAATATTCCATAGCAACAGTCGAATAGAGATGGACCCTTCAAATATTTATTGTAATCCTCATTACCAAAATATATCCACATAATAAAAGCAAATCTAAATGATAAACAAGATCAATAGTTAAACCAGCAATCACCCCCCAAATTGATCTGGTTTCTTTCCACATGTCTAATCAGCTTACAGAAATTGGTTCATCTTTCTGAAAGGATTTAAGCTAGCAAAGAATGATAGATATTAATTATTATGGCGAAATGGGATTCCTTACTATAATGCCTTGTTTTACTTAATAATAGTTTTTGTTGTTGTTTCTGTCTACTTTGCACATATGTGATGTGAACCATGTCTTGGCAAGAGAGAACTCAAGTTCTATTTTCTCACATATCATAGGAAAAATGAAAATTGTAGTTCAGTACTGGTTTTTTGTAATTTTGTTTGGGTTATGTCCTCTTGCAAGGAGGATTTCTAAGATTGATCAACTTGGAAAGAATGGCTTGGGCATGCATGACTCAGTGATATCTTTTTAGCTCTTTAGAGACCTTAGGATAAGGACTATGTACTGTGTGGTATACTTTGTTATAATCTGGAGTTTTACAATATTTGCTTGCATAAGTCAATCTGCATACAGACATCACCCAAGTCATATGAAAAAGACTATGAAATTTAAAGGTTTATTTTGGTTATGGCATATTCTGTTCTCAATCTTCTTTAATTGATTATGACCTTAAGAAGGGGAAAGATACATTTTTGTTGTTCATTTTCTCAAATAATTCACTATACTTTGATATAGGAAGTTCAATTTGTATGTTATCTGTCTATGAACTGCTAATGAAACATCTTCACAAATAAATGGTAGCATATGCATATATATATATATATTCTCTTCAAATTAAATTTTGATGAAATAAAACAGACTTCCTTCATTATATTTTATTTCTACACAATTACTATTTTGTAGAGAATTACATACGATTTTTTTCAAGCACTTTAAATATAATATTCTCAAATATTGTATCTGACAAATAGTAAACAGCATTTCACTAGAACTTCAATTTGCATTTTCTTAATTACATGTGAGATCGTGTTGTTTTTCAAATTTACTATCCATTTGCATGATTCTTTTAGCAAATTGCCTGTTGAACTTCTTTTCTCATCTTTGTATTAGGCCATTTGTCTTTCTCTTATTGATTTTCAAAAGCTCTTTGCATAGTAACAAAGTATCCAACTTTCACTGTATTGTGTGCAATGAATAATTTCTCCATTGATTACTTATCTTTTGGTTATGTATAGGAATCTGTGCCTTTTTTAAAATATTTTTATTCAGTTGTGTGTGTGTGCGTGTGTGTGTGTGTGTGTGTGTGTGTGTGTGTATAGAACTACAGGTGAATTCTGAAACCACCATAGACCGCCTCCACCTCCTCCTTGTTTACTCTGCCCAGAGATTCACAGGCTCCGCCCTACCAGGACCAAAAACGCAGGTTGCCCCGCTTCCACCCTGCGTCTATACGTGGGGTCTAGGATCTGAACTCAGGATCTTCCGCCTGCAAGGCAGAGGCTTAACCCCTGAGCCACCTCTCCAGCCCCGAATCTGTGCCTTTTTAAAAGTGGTAAATTTATACTTTCATGATATATATATTGATGATCATTGACCAAATAATGCTGAGAAGTAGTTATTTCTTGGGAATGGGAAAAGAAAATACTAGAAAAGTAAAAAAAATCAAAAACTATACTTTCATAATCTTTCAAGAAACTCTGTGATGTTAAGGAAATGATAAAGAAATTTTCTATATAAAATAAGCACTATTATGGAAAAAGAGAGGGTGAGTAGAGATTAAGATGTATCAAATCCCAAGGTTGATAAAAGTATGGAGCCAGAAAGTCTCAACATGTATCTTCTCTAAGGAAAAACATTTGTGTCTTATTCTTGATTTGGAAATGATTCTAACCTATTTGCTGTGAGAATTACCATAACTCTTCATCTCTTTATAGAGTGAGAAATAAAGATAGAACATTGGCTCCCATTCCCCACCCACCCCTGGGAAGCCGCAGTCCAGCCAGGACTCACTGCAACCTAGGTAAGCTCCGCCTCCGCCAAAACCCAAAACCCCAGGCCAAATAATTCAGTTCAGTGAAAAAGGCACAGAAATTAAAAGAAAATCTTATGAGTTAAAACAACAATGCCCAAGTCAAAGTACAAATCCATGAGAAACAACACCCAAATAAACTAATCTTCCATTGAAGGAATTAATCCCATAATGATACACTCCAACCAAAACAAACCCAAGGAAAATGGCCAAGAAAGCCTGATCCAGGATAATGACTTTCAAAACATGATCATTAGCATGTTCAATACTATGAAAGAGGAAATCTGGGAGGAATTAAATAACCACATCAATCGCTTTGAAGAGGAACACAACAGACACTTGGAGGAGTTGAGAAAAACAGTGCAAGAAACAAAAATAGGCATAAAGCAGTTAAAACAGACTCAAGCAGAGTTTAAAACTGAACTAAAAGACAAACTAAAACCCAGAACTCAACAGAGAGTCTTATCAGCATAAGTAATGAAGCAGAAAACAGAATTTCAGACCTGAAGACAAAGTGGGAGTATTAACCAGCTCAATGGAAAAGGTTGTTAAAGCCAAAAAAATACTCGAGAGAAACATTCAAGAGTTATGGGACACTCTGAAGAAGGCTAACATGCATATTCATGGAATACCAGAGCAAGAATCTCAAAATACCACACCAGAGGAAATTTTTCAAATGATCATCAAGGAAAACTTTCCTCATCTAAAAAAAGAGAGGCCCATCCACATACAAGAGGCATTATGCACCCCAAACAGATATGACCAAAATAGAAACTCGCCACGGCAAATAATAGTTAAAACCCTCCACATTCAAGATAAAGAAATGGTGCTGAGAGCTTCAAGGGGAAAAAAACAAGTCACTATTAAAAGTAAACCTATTAAAATAACAAATGACTTCTCAGTCAAAACAGTAAAAGCAAGAAGAGCTTGGAGAGACATTCTTCAAGTATTGATTGTGCAAAAATGTCAAACCAGGTTGATATACCCCTCAAAACTATCCGTCATGATTGAGGGAGAAATAAAAATCTCCCAGCACAAAGACAACTTGTAAGGATACATGTCCACCAAACCAGGCCTTCAAAAAAATGCTAGAAATGACACTCAAGCTTGATGAAAAAAACAGGCATATCCAGCAGGACAAAAGGGAAGTATAATACCACTGAAAGTGAAACAATATACTTACAAAAGCCACTAAACATAATAAATGTCTGGAATTAAAAATGGTTTCTCCATTATAACACTAAATGTTAATGGAATTAACTCACTGATCAAGACACACAGATTACAAATTTGGATTAAAAGTCATAATCCATCAATCTGCTGCACGCAGGAAACCCATCTCACCACAAAAGATAGGCCCATCCTAAAAATAAAAAGCTGGTCAAAAATTCTACAAGCTAATGGAACCAGGAAACAGGGAGAGGTATCCATTATGCTGTCGGACAAACTGCACTTCAAATAAAAAAAAATCATAAGAGATACAGATGGATACTATATTTTAGTCACAGGTACAATTCAGCAGGAAGACTTCACAATGTTGAACATATACGCACCCAATATGCTCACCCCCCCACATTAATTAAGCAAACCCTACAACGTCTAAAGTGAGAAATCAATCCCAAAACGATAATTCTTGGGAATTTCAATACCACCCTCTCAACATGGGATAGATCAACAGGTAAAAAACATAACAGAGACACTTTGGAGCTTAATCAAATCTTTACTGAAATGGACTTTAAAGATCTTTATCGAACTTTTCATCCATGCACCAAAGAATATAAATTTTTCTCAGCAGCACATGCACTTTCTACAAAATAGATTACATATTGGGCCACAAAACGAATCTCCACATATACAGGAAAGTTGAAATTCTAGCCTGTACCTTATCAGACCACCACGGCCTAAAGCTTGACATCCACAACACAACAAGCAACTGAAAATACTCTAACTTCTGGAAACTTAAAACTATGATGCTGTATGAGAATTGGATTCAGGAAGAAATTAAAAAGGAAATTCAAGATTTCCTGAAAGTGAACGATAATGAAAATACAACTTACCAAAATGTCTGGGACACAAGGAAAGCTGTCCTGAGAGATAAGTTCATAGCTATTAATGCCCACAAATAAAAAAAAATGGAAACATCAGAAATAAATAACTTAACAATGCAGCTGAAATCTTTAGAGACACTAGAGCAATCTGATCCCAAAAGCAGTAGAAGGGAGGAGATTAGCAAAATAAGGGGCAAAATAACTGAAATCAAGATTAGGAAAAGGATATAGAAATTCAACCAGTCAAAAAGCTGGTTTTTTGAAAAAATCAGTAAGATTGATACACCCCCAGCTAAATTAACCAAAAACAAGAGAGAGAAAGCCCAAATTAACAAAATTAGAAATTAAAATGGAAAACTGGATCTCTACATGCAGAAGATTAAAGCTGGACCCGTACTTGTCACCATGTACAAGACTTAATTCCAAATGGATCAAGAACCTTGACATAAGGCCAGAGACTATAAAAACCATAGTTGAAAGGATAGGGAACTCCCTGGAGCTGATTGGGCTAGGCCAAAATTTCCTAAACAGACATCCAAAGACACAGTCACTGCTACCAACTCTCAACGGTTGGGATCTTGTGAAATTAAAGAGCTTCTGTTCAGATAAAGAGATTGTAACACGAGCTCAAAGGCAACCCACAGAATGGGAGAAAATCTTCACGAACCACATATCTGATAGAGTTCTACTGTACAGAGTGCACAAAGAACTTAGAAAACTAAACACCAAAGAAACAAATGGCCCAATTAAAAAATGGGCCCTGGAACTTAAAAGAAATTTTACCAGGGATGAAATTAAAATGTATAACAAATATCTTAAAAAATGCTCCACTTCTTTAGCCATCAGGGAAATGCAAATCAAAACTTCCCTGAGATATCATCTCACCCCGGTCAGGATGGCAAAAATCCACAATACAAACAACAACACGTCTTAGCTGAAGCTATAAGACAAGAAAGGTACATAAAAGGGATTCAAATCGGCAAGAAAGAAGTCAAGTTATCTCTATTTGCAGATCACATGATCCTATACCTGAGTGATCCCAAAAACTCCACCAGAAAGCTCCTGGACCTAATACAGAATTTCAGCAGGTTGGCAGGATACAAAATAAATGTACAAAAATCAGTGCCCTTCCTATATATGCCCAGATTTAAAGAAGTAAAAAAGCCCTGAGAGAAACAATCCCATTTACTATAGCCCCTAAAAAAAAGAGAAATGCCTTGGTATAAATATAAGCAAGGAAATAAGAGACCTCTATAATAAAAACTTTAACACCCTAAAGTAAGAAATTTCAGAAGACACCAGAAGGTGGAAAGTCCTCCCATGTTCCTGGATTGGCAAAATCAACATCATAAAAATGACCATCCTACCAAAGGCAACATACCGATTCAGTGCTATACCAATTAAAATCCCAAAAGCAATTCTTTAAAGAACTTGACCAAACAATCTCAAAATTCATATGGAGGCACAAAAGACCCAGGATAGCAAAAACAATCCTGAGTAACAGAAACACGGCTGGAAGTATCGCCATACCAAACCTTAGTCTATACTACAAATCCATAATTGTAAAAACAACCTGGTATTTACTCCAAAATAGACATACAGATCAATGGATAAGCGTTGAAGACCCAGATATAAGCCCACACAACTACAGCCATTTGATATTTGACAAAAGGGCCCAAAAAATCCAATGGAAAAAGAACAGCATCTTCAACAAATGGTGCTGGCAAAACTGGATATCCACATGCAGAAGATTAAAACTGGACCCGTACATGTCATCCTATACAAGAATTAATTCCAAATGGATCAAGGACCTCAATATAAGGCCAGAGATTATTAAACCATACTTGAAAAGGTAGGGAACTCCCTCGAGCTGATTGGGCTGGCCAACAGTTCCTAAATGGACATCTAATAGCACAGTCAATACAACCAACACTCAACAGATGGGATCTTGTGAAATTAAAGAGCTTATGTTCAGAGAAAGAGATTGTAACTGGAGCACACAGGCAACCCACAGAATGGGAGAAAATCTTCACTAACCACATGTCTGATAGAGTTCTATTATCCGGAGTGCACAAAGAACTTAGAAAACTAAACACCAAAGAAACAAATGGGCCAATTAAGAAGTGGGCCTTGGAACTTAAAAGAAACTTTACCAAGGACGAAATTAAAATATCTAACAAATATCTTAAAAAATGCTCCACATCCTTAGCCATCAGGGAAATGCAAATCAAATCTTCGCTGAGATATCATCTCACCCCGGTCAGAATGGCAAAAATTCACAATACAAACAACAACAAATGCTGGAGAGGATGTGGAGAGAGGGGAAGTCTCCTACATTGCTGATGGGAATGCAGACTCATGCAACCACTCTGGTGAGCCGTCTGGCAATTCTTAAAGAAGTTAAAGGTTGAAATGCCATATGACCCTACTATACCACTATTGGGAATAACCCCCCATACAGCAAAAATTCACCTCGATAGCACAAGCACGACCATGTTCATAGCAGCACTGTGTACAATAGCAAAGTCATGGTATCAGTCCAAATGTCCAATAGTTGACGAATGGATAAGGAAAATGTGGTACTTTTATACAATGGAATACTACTCAGCCATCAAAAATGATGAATTACTGGAATTTTCTGGGAAATGGATGGAATTAGAAACAATTATATTGAGTGAAGTACCCCAGACATTGAAAATTATGTGCCATATGTACTCCCTAATAGGTGGATCCTAGTACCAAACTCAAAGACAAATCTCTGTACTACCTACAGTAATTGTAAAGATTATAAACAGGAACGATGGGGAAGGAGGGCCCCACCAGAAACAGAGGGGACCATGTTATAGCAGAGAAAATTGGCCACCATCAAGGACTGCAAGTAAGTAATGAGTCATCTGATTAAGTTCACAGACTTTCCTTCCTGATCATTTCCTACTGATGGGATATGATCTTACTAGAAGGAGAGGGCATATAGGCTGCCGGATAGAAGGTAACCATTTTGCAAATGGGTGATTGACCCCTCTCTCACCGTGGTCTCCTACTTCTATTCAATCTACCTTTGAGTAGACTTTTATAACAGGACTCTAATTTAACAGGTTTTTATCTCTGGCCAGGGGGTGACATCCAATACCCATCAGGATGGAACCAAGGGCATTGCAGGAACAACAAAACTGAAAAAAAAAATCATCAACAAACCATAATTCAGAACATCAGAGACTCTATATCACCTAGAATCAGGCCTGCCTAATCAGTCCCCATCCTGAAGCTCAGGGAAATTTGTGGAAGAGGGGGCAGTAAGATTGTAAGAGCACAAGGATGGGAGGAATCATGATATGCAAGATACTCCACACAAGTTAGGGCCAAAGCAATTTTAACAGGACTCTGCATGATCTGCACAATGACCAACATATCATTGACCCCTCAAATTCTAGCATGGACTAAAGGCACTAGGATCCTTAGAAACAAGGGATTAACAGTCACAATAGTGTTCCTATACTTAAGGGGAACACAAGAAAGAGTTCTAGAAATTGGCACTGAGTCCTTACACTTTATCATAGAGGAGGACCCAGAAGAAAGTTTGATATACTCATTAAAGGATGCTTCAGAAATGGGGGGAGGGCACACTGGGAGAAAGGGAGGGAGGAGAAAAAGGAAGGGACAAAGCAGGGAGGGAACAGAGAGGTCCAGGGAGGGGTGGAGGGAGGGAGGGGACAGGGGTTTCTATTATGTTTATATGAGCAGAAAAAATAAAAAAAACATTGATATAACATATAATAAAATATTTTCTGAGGGTAGTGTCTTTTTTAAAACTATGGTATTGTTTGTTGGTAAATAAATTAATATATTTTTCCAAACATTTTCTTACTTCTCAAAAATACTTACATGTCTATTTGTGGATATTTAATATTTCTCTCTATACTGGACCAAAACTTCCCTAAGAACATGGAGCACGTCCAATGTGTTCACTATGACTAGCATAAAGATTGCACACATGTAGGAGTCCTGTGAGTCCATTTTAAGTCATGAAGATACCATTTGTATATCACTCTTTCAAGTTTCAACAAGGTTTCTGTAATTATAAAATATATCCATATGTAATATTTTATTTGGATGTTGAATGTCACAATAACTCTACAAAATCAGCTTTATCTCTCTTTTATTGAGGAGAAAACTTGGGCTCAAATGTGTAACATGACATTTCCAAAATCACTGTAGAGAATGAAATAATTACACCAATGCACAGTTTTCCTCAATGTTGTTTTCACGATGTCATTCTTCAAGTTTAGAATCATATAAACATCAACATGAAAAGGTTAAAACCTTTCTAAATGCTGCCAGGCTTGGTAATTCATGAGAATATATGTAAGCTGTGTACAAATAGTGGAATGATGGTACATTTTCATTTGATGTTTTATCCCAGCTGCTGTGGTGACTTTTATGTTCAAAATCCACAGCATTATTTACTTCCTCAGAATATACTCCAATGCTAACACTGAAGTTTTACTTTCTGGAGTAAATGTGAAAAGACTACAGCTTTATGTATGATAAAGAAGGACTTCGGTTACTTAGGAAAATGGTGATAGACATTTACAAATCACTGTGATTCTTTGCATCTCTTCTTTCAGTAGGATGTACTAACAAACCATGATTTCTTTCATATTGTTGATTAGCGAAGAAGCTACTTTTGATTTCAGCAGAATCTTTCTTTAGAAGAGCCCACAGACTAAACTTCTAATTCATCTAATGAATAAACTTTGCATGCTATGGACAGGCCCTTTGTTGAGAGCCAAGATCTCTACTCCAGAGAATAGATAGAAGATCTGCAGTCAGGAAGCACACTTTCCACTAACATGGCAGAGCACAGATGATGCATAAACTAATGTAAAAGATCATGAAACCTCTTCATTACTCCTGCAAATGAAATACACTGGGTAATAAAGAGAGACAGGGTGTAGAGAGGGAGTAAAATAGAATTGTCAGAGATAATCTCTCCATGAAGAGAAAGTTGAGCTAAAGTTTTGTTAAGATCACTTAAAAAATATCCAAACCAGAAAAGAAATGCACGGGCAAAAAGTCTTATATTCACAAGGTCAAAAATCATGAGCAATGTTTTTAAACTAGGAATAAGTGGAATTAGATTACGTTATGATGTAAAGTGATGCAGGAGATGATGAAGGAATACAGAATGAAAGGAAAATATGTAATATTTCTATTCACAAATGACAAGTCTTTCATAAGTTTTGAATCTAGAAATATTTCAATCTCACATTTTCTCTTTGGATCTGTGTCATTTGAGATGGGAAAAAAGAGCTATGGACACCAATGAAGTTTTACAGAAATCATTGCTTTCTTTTGGGGAAGAAATTAACAGATTGAGAACATGACTAAACAGCATGGGAAGGAAAAGAGGATGATTTGTTTGCAAGTGATGTACGAGACAGGCGAAGTCCCTAATGGTGAGGGCTTCAAAGTACCTATGTTTGGTAGAACATGTTCTAGCCACTTGTCTTTAAAACTGATCACAGCCCATCCTGACTCTTCACCCGGGAAAGGTCTCAGAGTTAAAATGGAACATCACAGGACTATAGGGAACGCTGTACTAAGATAAATGAACCGATAAATGGATGCACACATAAGCAAGCACACGTTACCAAAACTATTCTCAGGGTTTCAGCTGAAAATGGGATATAAATAAAAATAGTAATTCCAACCATATCTGATCAATGGGAACATTTGGAAGGCTTTTGGATATTTAAATCTTCCAGATTCCCCTTGTGTGGATTTTAACCTATTGCTCAGTGAGGCTTTGTGCCCAGGAATCTGTATTTTTAAAGATCCCCATTAGATGTTGATGCTCAGCCAGGTTTTAGAGCCATGGAATTAAATAAGCTCGCCAAGTCCCTTTCGGTCCAATGAGTCTGTAAATTATCAAATGGCAGTGGAACCAACATGGGACTGTTGCTAGATAGTGTGAATGTGAATTGCCAAACTGTTTCATTTTAAATTTCATTTGAGAAGAAAGCCAAATGATATTAGCAAAAAAAGTAATCAGTGCCAAATTCTCCCAGCTGCTCTGTATTGAAAGCACAAATTATATATATATATATATATATATCATTTGTCTGAGAGAGTGAGTGCATCTTGTCTTGGAGTTAAGCTATTTAAATTAACAGGAATAAGGTGGTTAGGATCATGAGACATTGATCTGGTAATATCCACAAGGTTGTCATTTGGAATAAATTTCTAGCCTTCTTTTATCTCATTTGGTAACAAATAATGTTATTGATGAAGGCAGAAGCTGATATCAAAGACATAACTTGTGTTTACATTAATATAAGAGGTCACTGAAAAGTGGTTTCCAGGAAAGTGTTCTATATTCTTAATTGTAGGCCTAGTATCTAAAATATGGTAATAATAACACAACCAACAGAGAGAAGAGCCAGTAATAAAATGCCACTTCTTTTTTATACCATCCAAAGACCTGTTAGGAAAGATGATAGAATACGGGTGGAGACTGAGTGCCAGGGAGGTTTCCATTCACAATTATTTTACTTATTTCTCCCGCAATATGTTAATTTTTGAAAGGCCACCATTAGAGAGCAATTTTGGAGCAAAAGTTGTTTTCATACTGATCACCATAGAAAGTCATTGTTTAGCAGCCCCTTGGTAGACATTAGAGATTCACAGAATTTATTTAATTTAGTTAAAATCAAGACAATGCCAACTATATGCCGATGAGCATGTTTGGCATGATAAGCACAGGGACACCTGGGGATGCATCTTACTCTCAAGAAACTGTCTGCCAGGGATGCTCAAGAGAGGAAAGCTTCCTGATGTCAAGGACCTCAGCGCACCCCTGCTTGCAAGGATCTGTTTCAGCCTCTTTTCTCTAAACCTGATCACAGTTCATCATGATTCTTCAGATGACGAAATACTGACACAAGACTCTTATCAGTTTATGCCTTTATAAGTATACTATATACTATAAATAAATAAGTAAATAAATAAATCAATAAATGAAAATGTGGGCCAACAAGATGAGTCAATGGGCAAAAGTACTTGTGGGTAAATCTGGAAGATTGAGTTTGATACCCAGAATCTACAAGGTAAAAGGAGAGATATAGTTGTCAACAGTTGTTCTCTGTCAGGCCTGACTCATCTCTCTCCTTGCTGTGACCTTTCCAAATTTTAAATTGTCTGATTGCCCAGCTGGTAGCTCTGCAGCTTAGGGCACCAAAATTGAGAAAAAATGCGGAACTCAGGGCCCTTCAGGTGAGGGGGGATAGATACCTAGGAAATACAAAAAAAAAAGAGATGTCCTCTGAGTTTAAAATGCACACCTCCACTCTCTTTTCTCTCAAATAAATAAAAACTATACTACACATGCACAGTATGCATAATGCATAAATATATAATATACATAATATGAATATATGTACACATATGTGAAGGAAGCATCTAATGAAATTCTTGAAACAAATTTTAATATCCTTAAGTGGTTACAAAAATTCTAATTATATGAGAAAGAACAAGTTCTTCATATAAAGTGGTCTTGACTTATCAGATGAGAATCAATCACAGGCAGTGGCTAGCTACTTTCTCTCTACTCTGGATAATTAAAAGTAATCATATATAAGAAGCATTAGGTTCTTATATTTGTTAGACACTATACCCTTGAATTTGCATAACTCATTGTTTGTTTCATTCTTAAAATAACTATGCAATGTATATCATTCTTCTTACTCCCATTTCATAGATGAAAAAACAGAAACTTATAGAGGTGTCACTAGAAGAAGAGGCAATTCATAAACTCTAGTGATTAATTCATTCATGATTGCTAGCATTCATGTTACTACTGCACTTTACTTTGGTCAACATTCAGCTTAAATTACACATTTTTCTGTCCATGCAGATAACATTGTTGCTGTTACACTACACTATTCAAGGCATTTTTCATATAGTGATAGATATTTAAAATTAGTCTCTCCTAATCTTGCTTTAGTTAGAAGGAAAATCCATTATCTCTCAAGGACCAGTAATCACCAATATTTAAAATGAAATTTACGGAGAACATACCATTTGTTAGATACTAAGCACATTACTTCAAGACATTAGTAACTTTCATTCTGGACTTAAATTTAAAGAGCACCATGTTTGACTATGGGGAACTGCCTCATACCTTGACCTACAATGTTCCATTGCCTTGAGTTGAGGTCTTAGTGTTTACCAATATATTTAGTGTTCATCGAACTACTTACCATTCACCATCCTATCTACACTACCTACATCATACTTGTCCTTCACATAATCAGCTTGGATGCAATTTTAAAGCAATTCTTTAAGAATATAGAAAATTTACTTAGGGGAAACTAATTAATCTCCTGGAGCACACCCACTCCATCTTAGCAAGAATTTTGGCTTATAAATATTTTAATTTTCTAATTTCATTGTAATAACTAAATGAAAAGGTCTTTGAGAATGGAGATACAATTATGATTACTGTTTCATAACCTTAATTTATAATGTCACTATCTAATGAAGATGGGCAGACTGGTGATCTTGCCTCAAATATTATACTTAATAACTTAACACTTCAAATACTTATCAACAAAAATACTGTTGCAGTTAGCCTGCATGGTTGCTGAAAATAATAACCATCAAAAAGCTTAAGGGAACAAGGGGTTTATTTTCTCTTAACGATTGGTTATAGTTTTCAGTCCAACTTGACAGGAGAGCTCATACCAACACCAGGGCCAAGGGAACTAAGTACAAAATGACTACATAATGGCTAAGAAAGGGATGATCCTTACTTGCCAGACCAGCATATCTGGCCAAGTATACCTACCCAAGGATGCCAACTTTCTCAACCAGCTCTCTGTATTTTATTCCAGGGCCTAGTCGCACCCTCACAGACTGGGCTTTCCCCATCAGCTAGACAATCTCCTGCAGGTGTCTTATGGTCTTAACTCAACAACTAATTCTCTACAAATGTTCCCAGAGCTCAAACCCTCAATTATTAAGTTGATGCCTATGCTGAACTATGATAAATACTGAATACGTTTTTATTATTTTTTCTTTTTTTTCTTTCCCAGAATCCATTCAGACTGAAAACCTGGCATAGTGGAGGACTGATTAGTGTTCAGAGAAGAGAGAGGGAGAAAGAGATGTAGAAGGAATAATGAATGATTATTGTGAGGTAGAAAGAGGGTGGTCAAATTCACCCATAGATCATCCTGATTCGTATTGTGTCTTTAATATTTTTTACCTTATCATCAGGTCAATTTCTTTCCTTAATTCTCTTCATGTTATAAAAAGAAAAAATAATCACTGCTGGAGAAAAAAATGAAAATTCGCATATGAAATATTGGCAGTGTTTATGGCTCATACAAACATTTAATTCTTTTCAGTAATTGTCATCACAAAACTCTGGTAAAACTAATGGAAATGTTAGCATTGGCGCCAGACTATGAATGATGGTGACTATTCAAATTATGTTTTTCATCTTTACATGCAAGTCTTGCTCCTTTACCTGAGTTGCCTTTGCATTGCATCTGAGTCTTTTCAATGTCCACAGTATTTGATGCTAATGATAAAATTCAATATTGAAATTGTGATATTTTAGAGCTCCAAAGGAAAGAAGGATGATATTTTAACCAAATAAGCATCAACTACAGGCTAGGCATTTGTCATAGTGAATAAAATAGGATATTTCAAATAAAAATTTAATTTCTTAACACTTGGTGTATAAAAAGACCTACAGAAAAAGCTTTAATAAACCCAACAAATGAGTTGAAGAAAACATAAAACAAGACATAAAGACTTTTGTACGGATTGGTGCTGCAGGTTACTCTGCATGGTTGTCAATAAATGATGATGTCAATTAATGATGAAATGGCTTAAGGAAATAAGGAGTTATATTTTGGCTTATGATAGTGTGATTACAGTTAATTGGCCAACTTTGTAGGAGAGTTCATAACAAAACCAGGGCTGAGGGAACTGGACACACCATATCCATACATTCACAGGATAGCTGAGAAAGACACAAGTCCCACTTGCCAGACAAGTCTATCTGCCCAAGTATACTCAAGGATGCCAATTTTCTTACCCACGGGTTTCCATGTGGTCCATCTGCCATGGAATTAGCCATACCCTTCACAAGATGGGTATGCCATCAATCAAACAATTTACTGCAGGTTTGCTCAGGGCTCCGTTTAACTATCAGTTCCTCAAAATGTGCTCAGAGCTCAGTTGTCAAGTTGACACAACATCTAACTATGACAATTGGCAAAACTTATATTGTTAAAACGTTTATATCCTCCCCTGACAAAAAACAAATCTACAAATTAATTATATGCAATTCCATTGAAGCAAAACATCCTAAAATTCATATGGAAACAATAATACCTCCCAAAGTCAAATCAATCCTAAGAAGAAAGAACACTGTTTAAAGATTTTCAAATAACCTACCTCAAACTGCATCTCAGGGCCATAGAGACAAAGATATTGTACTGGCACAAAACAGATTCTTGGACCAATCAAATAAAAGAGGACACTAAGATAAACACCAAGAGCAACTGTCATTTAATTTCCTACACACAGTATAAAAAGTTTTTCAAAATTATCAAAGATCTTAATGTAAAACCTTGAAACTTAAAATCTGTTTGAAGAAAGGAACCCCTTCACAATGTAGACATGGGGATATCCTCCTGAAAAGGATTTATAAAATACACCAACTAACCTCAGAAATTGTTGATGAGATTATATGAAAAGTCCTGGCTGCTGCACAATGAAGGAATCCTTTGACAGTGTAAATAGTCAGTCCACACAATAGGAGACAATCTCAATCCACTACACATCTCTAGGTATTCATGAACTACAAAGCAGCTAATAATTTAGATGTATAAAAACATTATTAAACATCTTCAAGCAAATCTTTTACAATGAAAGGGCAAATGAACTGAATAAAGAGTCTCAAGAAAGATAAATGTCCAATAATTATT
Organism: Typhlomys cinereus; assembly: GCA_023101885.1. Taxonomy (NCBI): domain Eukaryota; kingdom Metazoa; phylum Chordata; class Mammalia; order Rodentia; family Platacanthomyidae; genus Typhlomys; species Typhlomys cinereus. The sequence goes on along the minus strand of JALPQD010000130.1, from coordinate 3,941,534 downwards.
TGAAATTATTCTATGTTTTTGCCAACAGCAAAATGTAAATTAAACTATTTTAAAATTCCATATCTTCTGCAGTCAGAATGGCCATTACCAAGAAAACAAACAAATTCTCACAAATATATGGGAAAAGAGGAATACTCATACATTACTGGAGGGAGTGTTAACTTATGCAGCCATTAGGAAAATCAGTATGGAGCTTACTGAAAAACTAAACCTAAAACTACCTGCTATGTGACACTATTCTATCACTCCAAGATATATGTATCCAAAAGATTTTAGATCATAGAATGTGCATATTCTTGCACATGCACATTTATTGCTGAAAAAAAGCTTATAATAGCTAACAAATACATATATACACATGCATATAATGGTATTTTATTCAGCAAGGACTGCGAACCTGCCACACAGTGTCAGGCCTAAGTTGTTCCCATGCCTCCCTCAATCTTGTTACCAACAGAATAGATGTGATTGGTAATGGTTTTACATGAACATGGAATGTTCATTTTGAAATCTCAAAATACACTATCCATTTTTATGCATGAAGGACTATGATCAGCTCTTTGGTCATGATACTGAGAGAAGAAGGTGTGATAAATCTGAAATAAAACAAAGTATAGAAAGAATACAGCCACTCTGGCCCCTCAGTTAGAGCATTTTTTATACTTAGGTATAGACACATTATTTTTCTGGAATGAGGATCTTAGGATATGCAATCAAACAAGGTAGGTTAGATAATATCTTGAGTATAGATCTGACATAAGCAGATACGGTGGTTGGCAGTACACTTTTTAAGTTTTATGGCTAACTTTGGAGAAAAGTAGCTTATTTCTCTATGGCTTGACTCCATAGAGAAAGAATGGGAAGGGATAGTTGGGTGTAGTCGTAAAGGACCCTGTGGTCTTAGGTCGTTACTGTGAATCACACTTTGGGATATATACTTTTCTGACTGTTACCAGTGGTGTCAGGGTATCTTGCAGTAATTCACAGACTGTGGACTAATCCAGTTCAGCAGAAAGGTAGAAAGTGAGAGCAAGCACTTACATCCCTTGTGGGAAGCAGCAAATATCTCTATTTCCCCTTGAGAAACTGATGTTGATTGAAGTCAAGAAGGAAGAAAGTCTGCAAGCAGCACCCACGCCCTCATTAATTAGAAGCAGAGCCTTTTGGAGACACTGCTCTTCCCTGGGGCCTGGGCTGGGATGATTCCCCACCAGGGTATTTCCATTCTGCATGAGCTAATGATTTCAGTGTAATCAACCCCAGCCAAAGAGAGTGCAACATAAACAAACAAAGGAAAATTATTGGGATTACACATAAACTCTCTTCGGACATATGCAGGCTCACACAGCTAATGAGCTTACCATTCAGACTCTCCAGTGGCAGTCTATCTTAACGGCCCTGAACATTCTGAGAAAAGTGTTGCGGAAGTTGGAGAGCGGTGGATATTATGGCTGGATGTTGAGGAAGGCACTTTGATTAGGGAGGAAGGTCTTTCTTCTGCTGGCTGTCCTTCACTGATAGGAAAGAGTGCAGCCCAGGGAAGGCACCACAGATGCTTGGCCAGACCCATTTTCTCTTGTGTAAAACCACAAATGGAACGGAGAAAGGAAGGGGGAAGGTATTGGGCACACACACCCTATGTGTGCAAGTAGGACTGAGGTCTCCCTGGCGATTTCACTAGGACATTTTGAGAATAATTCCATTGCATTCAAGGAAAGGCAGTGAATATACATAACTCACTACACACAGCAAAGAACACTAAGAAAAGAGGTAAGTCTGGTAATTAATAATGGTATAGCTTGTAAAGAGAAGGAAGAGATTATACACACACACACACACACACACACACACACACACACACACATTCACACTCTGAATGCAGCAACACAGACTAATATACTCCAGTGTTTTTAACAACTTTTAAAATATATGAAGCTCTGAATCTGTGAAAACTTGTCTGGAGTATCAAGCTATGAAACACATTTGGAAGGTTCAGCATATCTGAAGAGAGAGTTGGGCTTTGAGGCTGATTTCTCCTCCATGGAACACACAGCCTTCCTGGGACATTGAGAGAGAGGTTAGACAAAGATTCCTTACTATTCAAGTACAGTCTTAGCCACATACAATGCACAGATAATAGGTAAGCTGCTGAACCTTTCTAAACCCCAGTTTTGTGATACACATAATGGCAATCATGGAATGTGATTGTATGGAGCTTAATGATACAGGCAGGGTTATATCTGGTGAGCAGAAATCTCTCTAGGACAATGTTTGTTTTCATTTTACCACAAAATTTCACCATTTTTTTGCATTTTCTGAGTCATTCTTAGCACTTTAACACATATGAACCCATCCTTCTATAATTATTATTTTCATTGATATAGTGTCACACTTTATAATTTAGTCACTTGTCATTATTGTTTAAATGACTAAAACAATTACAATTTTATCAATCATGTATTACAGATTGATATACAGAGCAATAAAGAATTACACCAATTTTTTTTTTACTAGTATGAAGATGCAGAAAATAAGTACCACCCTACATCCTTGCCCTACGGACTCAATCACATATATTAGAATTACTGTAACTATTTTGCTATCTAAGACATTGGAAATCCTACACTCCCTCTCAAGTTAGTTCAGGCAACTATTTCAGCTCACAGTGTTTATCACTCACAGACCCATACATATCAAGTTCTTTGGGTGAGTCCGAAGTATTTACTTCTCTAGGATTTTAGTGAATTTTTCCCCATCCAAATTTTCTTCCCAAAGAATTGGAAGATAATTGAACCTCATAGTGTTGCTTCATTCTCACTGAAAGTATGTCTTTGTTTATCTCTCATCTCTCCATACAAACTGATGACCTTCTTCTGTTTGTAGGGTATAAGAACCATGAATTCCATTTCCCAATGTTTACTCTGAATTGTACATATGACCACAATTATGATTTATTGATTATTAACTTTTATATTATTTAAGAGTTCTTATAAGGACTGATCTGAAATGCTAGAATAGGAAAATGTGATTTTATTCGGAGATAGAATCTCTGAGGAAATAATCAAACTAAGCTGAAGCTTGTGATATAATAAGATAAGAAATTTGCACATCTAAAGGATACCTCAGTGTCATGTACACATGATGTAAGATCACATGCCCATTAAGTTTTGTACATTTCAAAACAAAAAGAGAGCTCACACAGGGATCCTACTTATGTGAAAATAAGTTTCTTTTGTTTATCCAGACTATTCACTGATATATTTCTCCAAGCAACCCAACAATATAGCATACCTTTCAGGGGAAATCAGATCAGAAGGTGGCCCATTCTAACATCACACTGCCTACAAGAAAACTGGTAATCACTAGTAGTATGGACTGAGTGTCCATGTCTCCAGCATATTCATATAATTCGGCCTGCTCCCCAATGCAGCATATGGATAGGGTGTCTTTTGAGACTACTCGTGCCACAAAGCCCCTGAGTGAATTGAATCATTGTCTTTTTTAGGAAGAGATACAAACGATCTTGCTTCCTCTTTGCTTTACAGCATGTGAAGTTAGAACAAGCTAACTTTTCTTAGATTGTACATGAGGAACCAGACCTTTACCGTACATCTTGTTCACATCTTAGCTTCTAGATTTCCAACAAGTAGTAACCAGAACTATGGGGAATGATATTTGTCCTTTGGCCCACCAAGTCGACAGAATATTTGTGACAGCAGACTGAACAATAATTCTTGGTTCTTATCCTTGAACTGTTATGTAAGACTATCTATAACTTTTACTAGTTACGTGTCCTTGAGCAATTGACCTTCATTTTCTAAAATTCCTCCTTGTGTATAAAATGAGTATACTAACAGGGCAAATGTGATTTTGAATCAATACACAACCAATTATTTGCCTACATGAATCTTATTCCAACCTTTAAACGATTGTGAGGCTCAGATGAGAGAATCTGTATAAAGTGTTTTCTGGATCCTAAAATGTTATAAAATGCTCATTAATATACTCACAACATCTCCAAAACTGCTAATGGGAGGGAAAAGAAATCAATCGGTGTGTTATTTTGTTTTGAATGCAGGGTCAGGGTGTAAAGTGGCATACACGCCCCTCCACCTGTCAGCAACCAACAATTAATCAGTCTAGGGTATTTTTAAACATCGGGGATCATGCATTTTCCATTCACCAGCTGGAAGACTGCCATCCAAAACAGCCAGCATCAGCTACCAGTTGAATTAATACTTGCTGTTATCAAGAATTCAATTCCTCCACCCCTTCCTTCACTTCTGGCTCATGCAAAGAAGCCAATATAAAGTTCTCTGGAGCTGAGCTCAGGCATAAATCTGAATGCATAATCTTCATATCTATATTCATGGGATCACAGACCCATCATCTGTTAAGTGTCCATATGTACTGGGAAATGTGCTAGACATTTTACATATATTTTTTTCAGTTAACACTCATGACTGCCTTTAAGGTAGAGGTTAATAATTCTACCTTAAGTTTAAGTAAATTAAAGTGAAGCAAGATCAGTGGTTTAACATTTACTCATTAGACATGTCATTAGCTGGCAGTTTCTCTTTGCTAAGTATCCAGTCTATGCCTGAGAATGCAATACTAAATTTACAATCTTGGAATAGCAGACCTTGAAAAATAAACAAGCTGATATGAATAGAATGTTACTTCTACCAAGGCTATACATGATACAGATATTAACTGGACTTCAAAAAATTTGAAGAAATTTTTCTTCACAGAGGAATCTGTAAAATACAGTTGAGTAGATGAAGGAACTTATTACTCCCAAAACTAAAAGATGAAAAGTACCCATAGATCAAAAGGGGTCTATGGAAAAAAGCCCTCCTGGTATAATTTAAATCTCAGCATCTAACCATAAAGAAACTTCATATGGTTTTGGTACACAAGTTATTATAGTCTCCTTTTTATAAACTCAGTAATCTTCATACAGAAGTCAGAACAAGCCAAGGAAGAGACATTTCTCTGAAACCAGCTGGTATCTAGAAAAATTCATCTCACCTTTCTGAGCTTCAGGTCTTAAATCTGTCTTGTATATTGCTGTTATCATCAAAGCAGTTTGTCTAGAAGAAGTTACCTTTAAATATGCTGCCAAGAAAGAAGGGATTACTGAAAATACCAACAGCATTATTCAACAAAACAACTATGATACCTGCCTGTCACTCAACCAAATGGTAACTAGATCACACAATTAGTTACTCCAGGAGAAATGACCAAGTCAGTTCTGAAACACAACTCTAATCACACGTGACCTACAAGACATGTTTGTCTTCCACATGCTGCTCATAATGGGACTTGCCACCAGCTCATTACATTGGTTTCCTACCATCATTCTACATCTATTATTGTCTCTCAACCACATGTATTTTAACTATGTCCTGCAAGCTCATGGGGAAAAAAATTGATAAATACCCAGATTTTGAGATTTACTTTCAGGCTTGCTGAATCATGGGACATAAAAACCTGTGCATATATAACAGGCAATTCAAGTGATGATTTTTACTGCTGGCTTTGTTCAGAAAAATACAATGGGTCACTGGCCCTTGCATGTACATAAACATTATATATATATATATATATATATATATATGGCAAAGGTTTATGAAAAAAGAAATTTCTAGAACAAATTTTCAAGAATATTTCTATATCTGTTCTCCTGGGACAGCAGAAGTTGCACTTTCAGCACGTTCCCTGCTGCTGGTCTGTCGTTTGAGTAGAAGAAAGCACTAGACTAGAAAGTACTGCATCTCCATTTCCTGTTTCCTCTGAAGGTCTGTCTTCCTTCCTCTTTCTCCACAATCTCTCTTCAATTTTATTGTATTGGTTTCAATGTATATTGCCATCTTTTCTACTCTTCTAACACTTTCTAAATTTTTTGATCATAAACATAAACATTTAGATGTTAGAAGGAAGGAAAGAGGGAGGGAGGGAGGGAGGGAGGGAAGGAAGGAAAGAAGAAAATAAGGAAGGAAGGAAGGAAGGAAGGAAGGAAGGAAGGAAGGAAGGAAGGAAGGAAGGAAGGAAGGAAGGAAGGAAGGAAGAAAGGAAGGAAGGAAGGAAGGAAAGAAGGAAGGAAGGAAGGAAGTTAAGCAGTTAGGAAAATATTTCTTTTTGGTGTTTCTCAGTTTTTCCTATAGCAATCTTTTTTTATAAATTAATAGAAGAATGGTTTGAAAGATAAAGAGAGAGAGAGACAGAGAGAGAGACACATGTGCACATGCATACCAAGACACACAAGTAGAGATCAGTGAACAACTTCTAGAAGTCAGTTCTCTTCTCGTACCATGTGGGCTTCTAGGAATGCAACTCAGTTCACCAGTTTTGCAAACAGGTGCTCAACCTCCTGAGCTAGCTGTGGACTCTGAGAATGTTTCCTTATTTAAGTGCTAGTAATAGGTACATGTCAAATTCTCCAGAACCAGGACTGTCAAGTAAAGTATATGTCTCCTACATGATTATGCATACAAGAGATAATCATGTTATTCTCTTCTGTTAGAGCATATGATACGTATATAGACACATATATTTTCTTAGATCAAGAAGAATCTAATTTAAATAATCTTGAGGTATTCTCTTGGGTCTCTTCACTCATACTTGCCTGCTCTAATTCTCAGAAATATATCATTTTTCTACTAAAGGAAGAAGATCTTGGATAAAAATGAACAAGGGAATCTATACTCAGGCCATCTCTGTTGTTTCTTCAGCTAAAACTCAACCCATACAAAACTTTCTAAATCATTAAGTCTCCCTGTTGTCCATATGTAATTTCTCAGTTCAGTCATGATCATCAGTGATATTAATGAGAGAGTGTAGCTTAAAACAAATGTATGAAGTCAGCTCTAGCATTTATTTATTTATTCTTTTTCTTTGAATTCTTTGAATTTATGTCAATGTCACCCCTTACTGCCTAATGCCATCCCTCTCTTTTCCCAGTGCTTACTTTCTCCTTTCCAATCTATCTCTCCCCTACTAATGCCCTAAACAGGACATCAAAATCACCACTGCCTCATCCCCCAGTTCAAGATTCAGAAAACCTTTGGGAAGAGCAAGAATGTAAGTGTCTGAAGAGACTAGTGCTATAAGACTGTATCTCCTAGACATGACAATCCATGAACTCGCTGCAGCTGCATCTTCATCCAGAAGATATTTCATCATAGAGGGATGAAATCCTCTAAAAGCTCCAGACATCCAGAGAATATTGAGAATTAATGCGGGATGAGACATAAGGGAAGCTACTTTCTTCGATGGTGTATGCATCATGCCCTAGTTAGGGCCCAGGCCCATGAAATTAAACAGAACCCAGATGAAACCCAGGGGCCAACATTCCCAAAAAGATGTGAAAGTAGGGGAAAGATAGATTGGAAAGGAGAAAGTAAGCACTGGGAAAAGAGAGGGATGGGATTAGGCAGTAATGGGTGACATTGACTTAATTCCAAATGGATCAAGGACCTTGATATAAGGCCAGAGACTATAAAAACCATAGCTGAAAGAATAGGGAACTCCCTGGAGCTGATTGGGCTAGGCCAACATTTCCTAAACAAACATCCAATGACACAGTCACTGCTACCAACTCTCAACAGTTGGGACCTTGTGAAATTAAAGAGCTTCTGTTCAGATAAAGAGATTGTAACATGAGCTCAAAGGCAACCCATAGAATGGGAGAAAAATCTTCACTTACCACATATCTGATAGAGCTCTACTGTACAGAGTGCACAAAAAATTTAGAAAACTAAACCCCAAGGAAAACAATGGCCCAATTAAAAAATGGGCCCTGGAACTTAAAAGAAATTTTACCAGGGATGACATTAAAATGTCTAACAAATATCTTAAAAAATGCTCCACTTCTGTAGCCATCAGGGAAATGCAAATCAAAACTTCCCTGAGATATCATCTCACCCTGGTCAGGATGGCAAAAATCCACAATACAAACAACAACAAATTCTGGAGAGGATGTGGAGAGAGAGGAACTCTCCTACATTGCTGGTGGGAATGCAGGCTCATACAGCCACTCTGGCGAGCCATCTGGAGCTTCTTAAAGAAATTAAAGATTGAAATGCCATATGACCCTGCTATCCCACTTTTGGGAATAACCCCCCATGCAGCACAGGTTCACCTCGATAGCAAAGCACTGTTTACAATAGCAAAGTCATGGAATCAACCCAAATGTCCAACAGTTGACGAGTGGATAAGGAAACTGTGGTACATCTATACAATGGAGTACTACTCAGCCAACAAAAATGATGAATTACTGGAATTTGCTGGGAAATGGATGTCATTAGAAACAATTATATTAAGTGAAGTATCTCAAACCCAGAAAATTAAGCACCATATGTACTCCCTAATAGGTGGTTCCTAGTACCAAACTCACTCAGCCCACATTGAGACATTCAATGGTAAACCTATGTAATACAGTAATTGCAAGGATTATGAACAAGAAGGTTGGGGTTGGAGGGCCTACACCAGACACAAGGAGAGAAGTAACCATGTTACAGCAGAGAAAATAGGCCTCCATCAAGGAATGCAAGTAAGTAATGTGACACCTGGTTAAGTTCACAGATGTTCGTTCCTGATCATGTACAACTGAGGGGGTATGATCTCACCTGAAGGGGAGGGCATATAGTCTGGCAGATAAAAAGTAATCATTTTGCAAATGGGTGATTGCCCCTCCCTCACTGAGGTTTCCTACTTTTATTACATCTACCCTTGAATGTGCTATTATAACAAGACTCCAGTTTAACAGCTTTCTGTCTCTGGCCAGGGGGTGACATACAGTGCCCATCAGGATGGAGTGAAGGGCATTGCAGGAACAGCAAAACTGAAAAAGAAAATCAACAAACCACAATCCAGAACTTCAGAGACTCTATATCAACCACATAGAACTAGGCCAGCCTAATCTCTCTCCATTCTGAACCTCAGGGACATTTGTAGAAGAGGGGGCGGTAAGATTGTAAGAGCAAAAGGATGGGAGGAGCAATGATTTGCAAGATTCTCCACACTAGTTAGGGCTGAAGCAATCATAATAGGACTCTGCATGCCCTGCGCAATGTCCAACACACTATTGACCTCACAAAGTCTAGCATCAGCTAAAGGCACCAAGATCCTTGGAGGCAAGGGATTGACAGCCACAGTAGTGTTCCTATGCTTAAGGGGAACACGGGAAAGGGTTCAGGGAAATGCCACTGGGTCCTTGTACGTCATCGGAGAGGAGGGCCCAGAAGAGAGTCAGGCATGCACAATAAAGGACTCTCTGGGAATTGGGGGGGAGGCACTGGGGGATGGGGAGGGAGAGGAGGGGGAGCAGGGGGTTTGGGGGGAGGAAGAGGGAAGGAGGGAACTGGTCTACCTATTAAGTTTGTATGCGGAAATAATAAAAAATGTATTAAAAAAGAAAATAATACATCTTGATTGAATGCTGTGAGCTTCTCTAAACAAAGGATGCGATGTAAGTATTTTCATGGTAATTTGCTACAAGTATTTATAGTCAAAATGAAGTAGATTTTTCTACCTATGACTTGTGGTCTATCCTTCCAATGATACCAGCCATGTGCTACCTGCCAGAAAGCATGCTTTAAAGCCAATACAGCTGTGCATTCACTAGAACACTTTTATAACAGGAGAGGGAGAGACAAGCAATGAGAATAGAAAAAAATGACATTCTCTTTGCTTAAGGGGGCCTCAGACCACCTAAGATGGTGAATTGGATGTTTATAGTTAAATGCCTTAATTGACCTTCCCTTCCTGGACACTATGATCCCATTGGCCATCTTCTCTCTTTCTTGGTGTCCTGTGAAGTATGGGAAAACAGACTGTATCTGAGTGCCAACATGGGTTCCTTTCTGTTGAGTCCCATATTCAAAATGGTTCAATTTCTTACCTACTACAAAGAAGATGATATAGGAGATGCAAGAAGCACGGAGCAAAGAACTGTAGATCAAATGTTGACCCCAATAGTTGCTTTTGAAAATTCATCTGTGTTTATATCATATCACGGTGTTCCCCTTTCTCAAGCCCTTGTTGAACTCACACTTTTCACTTACAAAGATCATTCATTGATTCAGCTAAAGTTATTTTTAGGATGTGTACATTGTAGTTTCAGAAATATTTGACACTTATCTCTCTCCATCACGTGACCTGCCCATCAGGTTTTTGATTGCCTGCCCATCAGCATTCTGCCCATTTCAGTCAAAGCTCAGACAATACTTTGCTTCCTCAAAAAATAATATCTGGGACTATGCAGGTGGATTTCAGGAAGCTAATCATTTTATCTCTTGTATGCTTCCTTTATACCACACATCACAAACATAACTATAAGAAGCTTTATGAAATTGTTACTAAATGAAAACTAAAGAAACTCTCTAGTACAAATCATATGGTGTGAAGACAAGGACCTATGTTTAACTTCTGCAGAGTTGGCTCCAACTCTGGAACACCGTGAATATTTTTGACAGAATGGTAATTGCAGTTGAAGAGAGTAAGAAAAGTCCATGTGTTGGTTTTATCTCTGATCATTTAAAATGTGGGTCAATTAGTAGAACAGGCAGAGACCCCTCTGATCTTCACCAACAAAACTGCCTGCAGCCTGTGATCCCATGTGTCTCCAATATCCCTAAGCAACCATTCCTAACAAATTAGTTTCTATGCATTTTATAAATTTTGTTTTATTTCTCTATTCACTGTGCATGAGTTCCTGTTTTAAGGCCATCTTATCTCCTTTGTGTTATGATGACAAATTACTTGAAAGATTCTTTTCTTCTTTTCACTTAAATAAGTATGTACTGTATTACCAAAGAATTCAAAGGTTGTCAGGGTGCAGAATTAGTGTTTATATTACAAAAATACATATAACCTTCTAAATTCTTGCTATTTTCTCTGTCTATAAGTCCTGGCCCTTCATCCTAATCACATCCTTAGTTTCTTTCCTTTTCCAGCCTTCCATATTTTCTCCAGAACATTTTTTATTCCTGCCCTTGATTTTGTGAGTTACAAAGAAAACATGATCATATTCATCATAAAATTCTGTCTTGTTTCAATGTCTGACATATTAAAAAATAAATGTAATTGATTTCAAATAATAATCCAGTCATCTCCTTGGAGATCCCTCCTTCTAAAGGGAGATCTCATTATGAAATAGTGAGATGATACATGTTGGTTTCCTATTACTGCTATCTACTCTTTAAAAATTAATTAATGTAGTTTCCTCAAATTATTTGCGTTAAGAAAACTGAATGTGTGCTTTCAAGTAAAAACTAGAGCAATAATGAATGAGCTCATAGAAAACACCAAGAAAAGTGGAAATATATGCTAAATCCTTTAAATCTACATACAACCTTTGGGAATGTAGGTAAGAAATTTCAACTTTCTCACGTTCCATTTCCTTATCTGTACAAAAAGATCAACTATTTCAGTTACAGAAGATGATAAATCGCTTCATTGTTTATGTCAATTTAAAATGACTTGTTCTTTGCTTGTTTTCAAAAGCTTGATAAATAGTCCATCGTTATTAGCTCCTGTATTAGCATTCAACTTTGTATATTTCATCCCCACCTCCTCATTTCTCTTCATCTGTGTTTTTATGTTTGCTCTCTATCGCACAGCATGGAATTGAGCAAAATATCAGTAACAGTAGGGAGTAACATACTAGGCAATTCTTACTATAGATCATTGTATACATGAATCAGTTCTCCAATACAGTGCTTATTTTAAAACTGTATTTCATTTGCATTTTTGTAATATAAGTTATGACAAAATATTTGCTTGTTTATATGTGGACATGCATGTGGACTTGCATTTATATATGTATGTACATGTGAACATAAAGCACTTTCCTCATTGCATATTCAGGTATCTTCCATTGAAGCCTGGTGATCTCACTGAATTTTTCCTGGGAAAGCACTCTGTCAAATCATACAGCAACTCAGGAAGACTAGATTGACTTAATTCCAGCCTGGTACAAATATGTGTCATTCTCTGACCATAATATCAGTACTAACTGCAACTGAAATAGATTCTTTAATCACAGAAGAGGCCTACCTGGTTATTACTTTGTCATGAGTAACAAAACATAAAGCCATAAATATTAATGACAGGCATCTTGCAATGATGAGAATGGTTAAATCTTAAAGGCAGAGACCAGAGTGTTTTGAAGAAATGGAAATAACATCTTTAACCCAGCCATCCCTGAAACCATACTCCTAGTATTTGCCATTACTAGAAGAAATCTGTCCCACTTTATGACTGAAGAATTTGTCGATGATTCTAGCAAGGATAACAGGGTATATTACATGTATGTCAATATATGTACCTTTATATGTCTCTATATTTGCAAAAATATCACTTTTTGCCTAATAAGATTAGAATTAATATCATTGATTTTTTTCTTGCATTGAATATTGGACCTTTCACTTCCTTACATTTCCAAATGAATATAAAATCATCTAATTGAGTTTCAAAGATAAAGTGGTTTAGATTTTAATGTGCATTAAATTAAATCTAAAAAATCAAGGTTAATAGATAATTTCCCAACATTTATTTTCTGTGCATTTAGGAATGTAGCCTCTTCAACCATGTAATCAAATATTCTTTTAAATTCACTCTAATATGATTTTATAGTTTTATTTATGACTACATATTACCTATCCAATTTATGTCCTAATATTTCACATTTTATTGCTATTATGAAGGGACTTTTAAGTATGTTTTCCAAATGGTAATAGTTATTATGCTAATAATCTTGGAAGGAGATCATAGCCCAGCCACCAGCCTTCACTGTGTCCTTAAATATTGTGTATGCACAATATTGCCTGCTTCAGAACCTACATCTGTAGGAAACACCCAATAAAGATGTTATGATTGGAATAGGAAGTATTGCACAGACAATAGCAAGGTGGAATAGTTGTTGGTACCCAGTGAATGTTCCCAAACAATACCTACAATGACTGGGTGCTGCTCTCTTGTTGCTATGATTGAATCTGTTACTTTCCCTTCTAAAAGCAGATCTTGGATTGATATTAGCAAATACTATCGTATATGATATTTAAACATCTATAGCTTTTCTCCTTCAGCAACTTACATTGAACTTTCTAGTACTATAAGAGCTAGCCATCAAGGAGGAAGTTTCCAGGTCAGTTCCAGACAGTTTTTTCTACGTCCTGTGATCAACATGTACTGACTTCAGCAATAAGGTCTTTCTATTATAGGTATTAGAGAGCAACAGCAATGGCAAAAGATTGTACTGGGTTTTTTTTTAAAAACATTTTTTATTATTATTTCCGTTCATACAAACTTAATAGGTACACTGGTTCCCTTCCTCCCTCCTCCTCCCCCCGAACCCCCCTGAAAAGGTTGTACTGCTTTAATAGCCTCTAAGACCTCTCTGACAAATAACTCATTAGGAGGTAACACAAGCCAACGCTTGGGATTTTGTTTGTTTCTGGATTCTGGTATGAGTATCTCAGGGCAGTATTTGATATCTTTTACCTTCCTCATGCTGTGTATCTCTGTTTAGGCTATGCCAGTTCATACTTTCATATGAATCTTTTAAAGTTTTGTATATACATACATACATGTCTGTGTGTGTGTGTGTGTATGCATTCACATTTTTGTCTATTGGTAATTATGTTAATAAAACTTAAAGAATTTGTTTTCACTGATTAGTTGTTTATGTGTGTGCATATATATATATATATATATATATATGCTAAACAAGTGAATATATTTTTGAATGGCTCCATAATACTCCATAGGAGATCATACTAATCTACGGAACTACATACTAATCTACAGAACTGTACTACAACTTAGCAAATAATCTCCACTTTTCATTAGTACAGTGTTAGAAAAATTATCATTGTATTCCTTCTTTATTTGCTTGTAAACAAAACACATATAGGAGGAAAATATAAACTTCTAACTGATGAGAAAGCAGATGCATTTATTTCTATTTGACAATACTAATAGGTTACTCTGTGAAATATTTTTAAAATATAAGTTCTTATTTATATGTTCAATCAACAAGCAGCAACAGCTGTATATGTATGTATGTGTGATTACTAACATATTTGAATATGCATTTGGTATGTTATATAATTACACTGTTATGTTAATGTTCCTTAAAAAGGAAATTATGTTGGATGCCACAGACTGTTTTTAGGCATGCCATGGCATAAACCTGTACACTTCTGTTTCCTTCTTTTCATATTTTATTATATAAGTTTTTAAAAATTTGAGTCATTGTGTATTCCTGTTCAAATTTATAGAGATAATATTTCAAGAGATAACAAATAATTGCCATAATTAGGGAAACAGCAAATATTAACAGCAAATATATATTAATTATATAGGAAAATGTAAGATGCAGGACTATTTATTTTAATTCTGACAAAAATAAGTGTTTGAAAACAAAAAAATTAATGTTGCTGAATTCTATTAATTAGTTAGGTAAATGTAGAAGACATGAGAAGCACAAAAATTTTAAAGTCGCAATTTGGAAAAATTGTGTGATAAGAAAGCTTATTGATAGCTTAAGATAATGAATGAGGTAAAATAGAACATTTGTACTCTGAATCATCATAGAACATGAAGCATACAAAAATATATGTATCTGGTGGCATGAAAATAACAAAGAGATATACATTTTAGCTTAAAAGAAAAGATAATCATCAATATATTATCATGACAGTCTGAGAAAGTATCCTAAATGCATGAAATGTAATAGACATGATTGCTTCCAATAAAAGATTCAATAAATCATTTCTAATCAGGAATTTTTTCCAAGACAGAAGAATCACAAGTTAAAAAAAGCCCTAAAACACATAAACAAACTCTCAAAATCTGAAAGGGAAAGTACCGAGGAAAATATCTGGTTTTTATTCTTAAATATACAAAATTTTTATTAATTAGCTCTTCAGTGTCAGGGCAGGTATGGTCGGAGTTTCAGACATCTGTGCTTATCTTTTACAATATTAGGAGCAAAAAATGTCATCAAAAGGACATGAGAGAATTCCCTGGATCTTGTTTAAATGAGATCCACAAAGACAGGTTTGGGTCTGAAGTCACTCATGCATATTAGGGCAAAACTTTAGGGAGAACATTTGTAGAGCTTCTCCCATACAAATAAATCATTTGCCAAATTCTCAGCTCTTCCTTTCTCATGTGATCTAAAGATGACATCTAATGTCGCAGAAACATGTTCCATGAACCAGGATGACAGGGAAATATGGGCATGAGTATGGGATATGGGTAATCTTAAAAAATAATATGGAACATCATGGCATATAAGCAGAAAAGTGATCGTATAATACGGAAAAGGAGGAAATATAATTGCAGTTATCAGACATATTATCATCATTCTACAACAGATACACCAGAAAATAACGAATTTGAGAAGTCATTCTGGAGGTGGGCTAGTTTTCTCGATAAATTGAACCTTACTATAGACCAGGCATGTTCAAAGGTCATGACTGTTCTTCATCCAATTCTCTGTTAAAAAGTTTGAAATTTCACTGCCATTGTTTCCACTACTAAGGAAAATATAGCAGATCCTCTAATGAAAGAGGACATACCTGCTTTTTGAATGTGAATAGGAAATGTATCAAGTGCATATTTTTTCACAGATAACATATAAATAGTGCTCATCTAAGGAAAATAGAAACTGTAGTGACTAAATTTTAGACTTATATACACTTAAAATCCTTATGACTTATAAATTCATAATAAACAACTTGCACATAGAAGACCAATATTTGAAAGCTGTTTTATCAAATGAACCCTAAACTAACAGTTGAACAAAAGATAAGTTGAGAACAAGAGAAGGAGCAGAATTTTTGATGTATAAGGAGTAGTGTAGTGTCTTTCTTAAAAAAAATTAAATGCTATGAAAAATGACTTAAGCTTTTAAAAGTTTTATTAAACTTTATGTATATTATACATATGCATAAATAATTGAGCATATATTCCAGAATATTTTTTAAAAGTAAGAGTTTTTATTGCACATGAAAGACAAATGCTAAGGCTTTTTGTTAAATTTCTATGCTTAGAAATCAAGATTCCCAAGCCTTCTGTCTCAGTGAATAAAAGAATCTTAAGGAGTGTTTCCTTAGGCCAGAGGTAGTGGTTATCCCAGTTCTCAGGATGCAAGGCCAGGTTTGGCTATACAGGGAAACCCAATCAATTTAACACACAGAAACAGAAAGAAAGGCAGTCCACTTCAAAACAAAGCAAGTGCTATGCATTAGGCAAATATGCACACCTTTGCATATGTTCTACTTTAGATCTGTTATTTTAAACTTTGGAATAATTTTGATATGTAAGAAAATGATAGATACATGTTGACTCAGGCGATGAAAAGGCAATTCCTTACAGGAAATTGGTTAAATGTAACCAGTAACCAGAATCAGCACTGTTTTAAAAGCATGAGTTTAAGTAGAGTTCTAATTTTGTGATTAGAACAAATCTTGTCCACTGCGTGTGCATATCCTGTTGACATTTGTGGACCCCTTCACAGGCTATGCAAAGGATTGAGAAGAGAGAAAGGAACCATGTCTTGCCCAAAGTCACATTCACAAACTTCTATTTTCAGTTTTCAGAATGTTTCAGAAAAACAGTGTGAGAGGTTTGGTAAACATATGCAGGTGAAATCTATGCATTTAACTTGTTTCCACTTAAATTTGTGATGAAAAATCTAAAAATTCCTCAAATAGAATAAATATTTTAAGCCACCATGGTGGATGACAAGCAATAGACTTGAACAATATCAGGAAAAGAGTAAGGCTATGCTTCATAAAAGATGGCAGCAACAGGAATGAGTTGGATTTGTACTGCAGAACTGAAGAAAGACTCAGTAATTCAAAGTTTAGTTCTCAAAAGACCAAGTTAGATAAGTTTGGAAGAGATGAATTTTTAATCTGTCGCATGCATCATACATACTAGGAAACAATCAGTAGCTTCATTTATAGATAGAAGATGGATGCCCTAGTTAAACTGAAAGAGGATGGAGGGACCTGAGTGTCACTTAACATAGGACCTAAGCAAAGGCAGAGGGTCCTCTATCAAGGGCAATAATATGACAAGTTCTCCATAGTTCAGTTTCATAGTTAATGATCATTCATGCCCCCAAATAGGAGAATGAGGATTAATGGGAAGGGAAACTCATCTAACTTAGACATTGGCATGTTCAAACTTTAAAAGCTACCCTATGAGAAAGACTGTCTTAGACATACCGAAAACTTTTCTCTCATGAATTAACTAAGTATGAAAAGCTAAAGAAACAAACTCTCACTGGGATGAGACAAAAACAATTAAATAAACATAGAAACTTGCAAAATTAGTGAGGTACCAGCTGTTATCAATATTATGAGTGCAGGTGCCTGCACTTGCCAGTCAATGCAGCATTCCATGAGGGGGATCAGTAGGAAATAAACCAGGCCAGGGATGGAGGGGTCTCAGCAATCCAGAGACTGAGATTGATACTGAGACGAGCTTATTCTCCACTACTCAGGTATTATACTTGAAAGGCAAACATCCAAAATCATTCATAATAAACAAAACAGCAAGACTAGCATAATCTGATAAAAATAAGAAATAAGGAATGAATAACAAGAGGATATTCAATAGGAAGCTAAATTATTATGACTAGCTTAGTATTCAAACAACAGTTTCAAAGTAACAGCAGTTTCAAGGAAGACACACACTTTTTCCACAACTCTAGGTCCTATTCCCAGTTAATAAATTTCCAGGTGAGAAGGCAATAAGCTGGGGCTGACCACAGCGCAAGCAAGACCTCCGAAAGGAACAAAGAAGTTCCAGCTGTTGACCTTTGCTGCTCACATTGGTCAGTGCTCAATGGGCACCAAAGAACCAGCCCTCACATTTAGATATATAATAAAATTTAAGCTATTTAAGTAGCAACAGCGATAAATAGCTAATTAACAGAATTTTCAGGCAAGTTTTAGGAAACCTAAAAATGGGTTATGGAACAGATTGCAGTTGTTACTTTCACATAGTACCAAGCAAGCACCATACAAAGACATCTTCAGGGAGGAAAGATGTCTTTTGGTTCATGGTTTCAGGGGGTTCACCAGTCATGGTTGGGAGAGTGTTGTGGAGCATGTCAAGGCAAACCAGGATCTAAACAAAGGAGAATACCTGTTCTGTTCTGTTCTGTTCTGTTTTGTTCTATTCTCTGTCATCAGGAAGGCTCTCTCCCCTCAGGTAATCTTATTACTCTGTAGAAACTCTTTGGCCAACACACTCAAAGATGTATCTAGGCCTCCTGAGTTCTTAAGGTGACTATAAAAATAAACCATCATTCCATGAAATAGTAGTGAAAATGATTGTGAATAAACACACAGATAAATACATGAGAGATAGATAGATAGTAGAGATAGTTGAAGAGTAGTTTTAGTGTAAAAGGTCAAAAAGCTGACTATCAAGTCTCACAAACAAGAAAAGAGAGGAAGCGGAGTAAGTAAAGAGATTTTAAAGGCAACATTATTCAGCTGTAAGAGGCATGTTGACATAAATTAAAAGAGCTAATTTCTCATAACAATGCCCTAGTTTGGGCTTGTCTTTACAACTGAACTCTTTCTTACTATCTTTGCTTCATCACAGAAAAGGATATAAGGAATTCCTTCAGGACTCTCCTTAGATACCTCCACTGTTACCCAGCATGTACGTGCAAAACTTCAGTATTTCCATGTGGTACCTCTCCTTCTTTATGCAAAACTTTGATTTTAGCCCTTGCCCTAACTTTGTGGAAATACAGTAAAAAGAACTATATATATGAAGTATATAGCATAACTGAGATTGACATCTTTGGGTAGACAGAATGGTGATTTGCTATATGTATACACTGTGGAATGCTTATCACATCAAACTAACTGGTGAGTCTATCACTTCCCTTCACAACCTTGCTGCTGCTGACAATTTTACTCTTGAAACCAATTCTTAGCATATTTTGAATACAGAATTCAAAGTTTTTGACAGGATCAAGTTATCATTAGTACTCATTAGTCTTGTAATCGAAGGTTGTATTTATCAGAAAATTATTCCTCTTTCTCTTCACTATCCTGGCAACCAACACTCTGTAAGTAGACATTTAGCATTTTTAACACAAACTATTTGACATTTCATTGCATCTCTTCTGTCACTTGGTATAATGTCTTTGAGGATCATTCATGCTGCAAATAACAGGATTAACTTCTTATTTAGAGCTAAATAATCGTGTGTGTGTGTGTGTGTGTGTGTGTGTGTGTGTGTGTGTGTGTGTGTGTGCGTGTGTGTGTGTGTGCGTGTGTGTGTGTGTATACCATAGCACATTTATTGTTTTCCACATATTAAATCATTTTTGTATCCATAGAATTAATCTCACTGATTTTGGTATGTAAGTATATTTATGTGGTATTTAATTTAAATTGTTAAGATTTTGTTAGGCTATAGAGA
Source organism: Typhlomys cinereus (assembly GCA_023101885.1). Classification (NCBI taxonomy): domain Eukaryota; kingdom Metazoa; phylum Chordata; class Mammalia; order Rodentia; family Platacanthomyidae; genus Typhlomys; species Typhlomys cinereus. The sequence continues at coordinate 3,922,067 of JALPQD010000130.1, read as the reverse complement.
TGGTTTAGGAGTTAAGACACACACAAGGTCCTGAGTTCAGATACCAGGTACCACATAAAAACACCAGGCAGAAACAGCTGCAGCCTGTACTTCAGGCCCTCATGAGCAGACTCTGAGAAATCCCAGAGCAAAGAAGGAGGTAGAAATAATCCAGGATGATTCCCAAAGTCACCCTTGGTCTTCCACAGAAATACGTAGTGCCCTCTGATACACACACAAACACACACACATAAATGAATAAATAAGTAAATGATCTTTAAAGATTATTCTGTTGATGTTTATGTCTACATTTATTGATCAAGTTAACTAATTGTTTACTTTTCTTGAGGTATTTCTGTCTGACTTTGATACTACTGTAATACTGTGTGTTTGAAATACTGTAGTAGTTAGTGTTCCTTATCCCTCATGATTCGGGCTAAGATCTTCAAAATGATTCCTTAGGACAGTGGGGAAAAGCAATTCTAGATTACATGTAGATTCTACATAATGGAAGCCAACCTCAATTACTTAATTGGAACTAGGGAGTTTCAATTAAATAATAGACCCTAAATGTCAGGTTGATTGCCAAAAGGCAAAGGATGAATACTTTCCAATAAGTGAAGGAAAATAATTTGCACTCTAGTATGACAAGCTCAGTTAAACTGCCCATTACATTTTTATTTGAAGGTGCTGGCTAAATGATTTAGTGGATAAAGATTTGATCTGAATTCAGTACCCAGAGCTCAAATTGTGGAAGGAGAGAATTTTCTATTGACTTTAACACATGCATGCCACAGTAAGCATGTAAATCTTCTCTCTCTCTCTCTCTCTCTCTCTCTCTCTCTCTCTCTCTCTCTCTCTGCCTTTATGTCTCTCTCAATTTTTTATAAAGTAACAAAAATATAAAATAAAGTATAAAAGACCAAGAAATTATATTAAGAAGCATTCTCCATCAAAAATATGGGAATAAACAAAGGCAGTGAAGGGAATTCCCTGAGTTGAGATAAAACAAAATATAGACTTAGTTGGTAGGGACGAAAGAAGAAAGATTCTTTAAGAAGACTAGAGGTCTGGCACATTTGTAAAGAGATCTATGATTCAGTCCATAGGAAAAGTGATAGGTACATGTAGTAAGTCTAAATAATGACATGAGATATAATTATTAACTTGCCTAAATGGAAAAAAGAGAAATGGGACTTAAATTACTGTGTTAATTGACTATATAATTTATTCATCTGTGCAAACTTTTTACATGAAGATATTAGTATAAAATAGAATTATAGCAGTATGCAGCTATTCTTTGTTGTTGTTTTTGTTGTTGTTGTTGTTATGAGACAACTTAAAAGAGAAAAGGAGATTTAGTTGGCTTACAGTTCCAGGATGAATATAATTCATTATGGCAACAATCTTGTAACAGAAAGCATGTCTGGAGAGAGAAGTGGGAGGTTGTGTACATCAGGAAGTCAGAGAGATCAAGACTAAAGTAAAGAGGAAGCAGGGTTAGGCTACCAAACCTTAGTGCCCACTCCTTTCATGCGCCTTCTTCAAGCAAGGTTTTACCACCCAACATGTCATGGAAGTCTGCAACATTAATATCAGCTAAGTATTTCAAATATCTGAACCTCTCAGGACAACTCACATTCGAACCATGATAACCAGTCCTCTTTAATCTATTCACTATCATATGAGAAATATGCATCCAAAGCTTGTGATCAAGGCCAACTTCTCAGCATTCATAGAAAGGAAAAGACAGAAACACACACACACACACAAATCTAACTGTGAAATGACATACATTGTATGAAATACAACTGAATCTGATGGAGATCTGACTTGCATAGCTGGGCAGAGGTGAGGCTGGAGACTGCTCTGTATGCTTAGAACACACAAAAAATTATAAAACAGGGACCCAGCTGGCTACCAGGATTGGCATTCCAGAAACCACCTGAGTCCAGCATGTTTCTGATCCAGAGGAGACTCCACTCTCTTGGCTGTAGAGCAGAAATTCTTCCAAAAATTTATTCTTTCAAAACTCTTGTGTTCTCCAGTTCTTCCAAAATAGTTATGAAATTCAAAAATGCTAAACAATGGAAGGGCTTGATAGGAATGTATGGACTGAATTTATCAAGTTGGCTGTAGATATTTCTGTTGTGAATCTTAGACAAGGCCCTCCTGACATATCCCCTCCTAAACATGTAAAAGAAAAATTATCAAAGATCATATTAATTGATAGCCTGAATCAATGTACGTGGGGCTTTGGTCATTTGTCATTTGTGAAAGCTCTATCCTGCCTATGTGAAAAGTTTTATCAAAATCCAATTGCTTCAAATCAAAAAATCCTTGTGATGGCCAAAAAAATTCAAAGCAGTATTCAAAGTTTAACTTGGATGTCAGGTGCATGTGTGTGAGTGTGTGTGTGTGTGTGTGTGTGTGTGTGTGTGTGTGTTTAGAGAGAGAGAGAGAGAGAGAGAGAGAGATAGACCTAATACAGTATGTTCGAAAACCAGGTTCACATCTGGGTTTTCCTAAGACATGAGCAAATAGAATATGGTAGATAGTCACTGATGCCACCTGGCATTTGAAGACTAGACCTCTGGGGACATTTGTAAAGAATTAGTAGTTGATAAACTCTGAGTACTAGTCCCTGGGCAGATGAATAAGATTGGAGAAGTTGGTTAAAGAAGATGACATTCTTTACCATACTTGGACAGACATGTTGTCCAGCAGAGAAAGTCTGCCCTGTTCTCAACCATCCTGTGGATAGAGTGTGGCCAGTTCCCTTGGCTCCTGGTGTTGGTATAGACTCTCCTTCCAACTATACTAGAAAACATGATTAGGCAATTTTAATCCAAAATAAAGTCTCTTGTTCCCATAAACTGTTTGGCTGTGAATATATGGGCAACATGCAGAATAAATACAACTTGGGATAACATACCAAGTCAGGGAAGAATTTCCAGACCAAATATGTGTGCTAAATAAAAAGAAAAAAGAACACTTTCTCTTTTTTTATTTCCTCTCATACAAACTTGACAGGTACACTGGTCCCCTCTCTCCTTCACCCCCCACTGCTGCTCCCCTCTGCTCCTCCCTCCCTCCCCATCCCTCTGTGCCTCCCTCCCATCCCCCAAGCATCCTTTAATGTGCATGCCAAACTCTGCTCTGGGTCTTCCTCTCTGATGAGGTGCAAGGACCCAGGGGCATTTCCCAAAACCCTTTCCTGTGATCCCTTTAAGTTTAGGAACACTGCTGTGGCTATTAATCCCTAGCCTCCAAGGATCCTAGTGTCTTTAGTCATGCTAGACTTTGTGGGGTCAATAATGTGTTGGGCATTGCGCAGGTCATGCAAAGTCCTATTATGATTTCTTCAGCCCTAACTTGTGTGGAGTATCTTGCATAACATTACTCCTCCCATCCTTGTGCTCTTACAATCTTACCGCACCCTCTTCCGCAAATTTTCCTGAGCTTCAGGATGGGGAGAGATTAGGTTTTCAATGAGCTTTGGAAATGAGAAACACTGGCTAGCAAAGTGAAGCTGGATGCAAAAAAGGTGATATTTGAATGACTTGGAATATACTGAGTTTTGTTGAAGCATTATGGTAAGTACTGATGGGATATGCTGTTTTGGCACTCAGAGTATCTTTGATTTCAGATTGAAATATGACAAATTATTCATATGCGTGTGTTTGCATCTGAATAACAAGGAAGAAGAAAGGAAGGAAGGAAGGAAGGAAGGAAGGAAGGAAGGAAGGAAGGAAGGAAGGAAGGAAAGAGAGGAAGGAAGGAAGGAGAGGAAGGAAGGAAGGAAGGAAGGAATAAGAGAAAGAAGAGATTTTAAACTAAAATCATTTGTTCATAAATTCATACATCCCATAAAATTGAGTAAAGCAAACCATGAAACAGTTACCAAGCATTTAGTCAGTGCCTTAACCAAATCAAGATGTTAACTAAATACAGCAGGTCTCACAAAACGACATGAGAATAGGAAAATTAGTTGGGAAGAAGGTTTTCACATGGATATGGAACTGATAAGAGAGGCTCATGGGAGTGAACATGATTAAGATTCATCGCACACATGCATGAAACTATCAAAGAATAGAAAAGTTTCAATTTAAAACAAGAGAAGATAAAAAAGTCTTCGGTAATTCCTAGGATAAAAAGTGAAAACCACAGGTGGTATCTCTCCCTGCAGGACTCACACTGTAACTGCAGAACGAGAAGTGAGGTAGAATTGTTCACCATCATTTTGTTGGGCTGCCAATAGATATTACCCAATGCAAGTTTCTACACAAATAAGAAAAGATAAACATAGAGACAAATCTTTTTTTTAGGTATAATCAGATCACTAAGAATGACTTGCTGCTAAGTGAGTGTCAGTAGCAAAAGCTGCACCTGTCAGTTCACCTGTGAAAGACAATCTAGGAAATCCTCCCTAAGTATATTTAGGTCTAGAAGTCACTCTGTCTACAACATTGTAGATTGTTTCTTGTCTCAGTTTTCAACTGCCTTTGCAGTGAACTAACTGTTACTTTAAATATTGATACCCGGTCTCATATATCACACAGCCAAGACGGTGACAGTTTCAGTGCATAATGGCTAAAGCTTTCTACAATAATCAGATACTCAATAATTCATGAAAATATATCCCCCCAAATCAAATTGGAGGCTATTTCATGTAATATATTATTTAAAATTCAATATGATAATGCATACAACTTCTTCTCGGCCAGAGGAGCAGCATTTCAAAATGTGATTATGAGCGGACTCTCTTTAAAAGTGACAATTTCACTTTTCATTTGTTTAACGGCTTACGCGGAGGATTTCAACTGGAACTAAGTCATCTGACAATGAAACCAGAGCAACTTTGTAAAAGTGACATTAAGGTCTGAAAAAAATATGCATACATTTGGAATGGAAAGACATGCCTGTTTGGGGGTGGGAGATTAACTCAGTTCTCTGTCAGCTTGTTCCCTAATAGTCTTTCCCAAATTAATTGCAATTTGTCAACATTCTGAGTTAAATTATGACCTTCCCTAAGACTGATAGTCAAGATGACTTCATCTGACCCCATTACTCTGTCACTCTCAGTAGCCTTTGAGATCCTGGTTCATATGTTCATTTCAGATTTACTGTGCAAGAAACTGTCCCACCCACACAAGGCCAGTCAGTATCCTAGCCTCCAGCTTTTTTCTTTTTAAAAACATGTCTCTTTTCTGTGTTGATAACCTGAAATCCTCTTTAACGAATATGTGATACTGACAGAAGCCTTAGCTGAATATTTATGATAAAGCATACCTTCTTTTTGAACAAACACCATTAATTACCTGTACTACCAGTACCTTTTACTAGATACAATTTGCAAGCACAAAGAATAGGTGTGTCATATGTAAACTAACATTTTTGTTTAGACACTAGACTTTCTTTGCAAAGTAGTTCCATTTTGTAATAGAAACTGGGTTTTCATAACAATGCATGAGCAAATATACCAAGTAGGAAGTTCTTAAGAGTTAAGAATTGCCTATATGTTTAAGCAATCCTCTTGTCTGCTCAAAGAATCAAATCTGCTCAAAGACAGGACTCTATATTGGCTATCTCACTCTACCTATATTTTCTTTTTAAAAAAATTTTTTTATTATTATTATTTATTCAAATGTGCGTATGTGCGTGTGTATGTGCGCGCACGTGTGTGTGTCTATGTGTGTGTGTCTGTGTGTGTGTGTGTAGAACCACGGACGAATTCACAAACCACCATAGACGTCTCTACCTCCTTCTGCCCGGGATTCACAGGCTCCGCCCTACCAGGACCAGAAGCGCAGGCCGCCCCCGCTTCCGCCTGGCGTCTATACGTGGGATCTGGGATCCGAACTCAGGAACTCCCACCTGCGAGGCGGAGACTTAACCCCTGAGCCACCTCTCCAGCCCTACCTATATTTTCTTATCTGTGCTCAATGTGTTGGAAGAGTCCAACCTTACCATGCTAACTGAAAAGAATTAAGCCTCATGTTTTAAAATGAATCCTAAACTTCTAGGAGAGATGAATTTGGTTGAACAAATTGTACTTCTATAAAAGACTGACTTTCATGAGTCTTGGGAGACTTATTTATAGTGACTTCACCTTTCTCTGCACTAGAAAGTCTTCCATGAAACAGTATAGGGCTGTAGCTACTATGCCTATTTCAGTCACCAATTAGTCACCTCTGATCTTCAAAACACCGAAAAAATCAGTCCAAGTTTCAGGATCTCAATACCTTCATGTGGAACATTGGTTTTTAGTAGTAACATAAAGGAATTATGATGAAAGCAGAGAATTATTGAACGTGTACCACTCAACCCTAAACAGGACATCTAAATTACTGCCCATTCTATGGATCAGGAATCACTCTAAAAAGGATGGTATGAATACAAGTGCCAGAGTATTGGGTGAGGTGCTATCAGCCAGTATCTTTTGGATATAACAGGGATTCTGAGCCATGAATTCACTGCACTTGTGATTACTTCCAGAACACCTGCTCAAGATTTGGCTTGTCGATTTTTTCACATGAAAGATACCACACCTAGCTGAGAGAGTATTGGGAGCTAGTGTTGGATGAATTGGGGGAAGGGAAAGAAGAACTACTTTCTTCAGTGGTATAACCACTGACATATCATCTATGCTCTAGCAAGTGTTCAGGTAAATGCCAGCACAAGAAGCACACATGAAACTCAATGGATCATACACACAAAGACATAAAAGTAAAAGGGATACTGGCTGGGAAGAAGAATTGTACATTTGTGCATAAAAGTGGGCAAGATTAGATTACAATGGAATAAGATTACCTAACTTTATTTTTCATGTACAAAACTCTAACAAGAATAGATAAGTGAGAAAATTAAAGGACTAATGCCTTTAATAGGGTTGTCCAAATACAAATCCCCAGAAGTTTCCCTGTTAATAACAAGCTCCAAATAAATGGTACCTCCCATTATTATACACATGCAATCATCATCAATCCCCCCTCCCACATACACACAGTGGAACCTGTGTGGATTTTCCTCACCACCTTGGAAAAGTAAATGCTATTATTTCACTTCTTGAAATTTTTTTTAGAAGGTTGACTTGTCTTTAGATATGTCAACTGACATTTTCACAAAACTTTCACCTCTAAAATATCAACAGCATATATGTGGTTGAGAAGAGGTTAGCTGGAGAAAAGCAAATACCCTCCCCAGTAAAAGGAGGTCAAAACAGAAAGTATAAGATCTAAATGTGGTTGTATATGCCTGCGATCCATCAAGTCCGGGGACACCTCACCAGGGGTGAGGACTTCAACATAAACATCCTACAGACACACATAATTTAATTAAACTTTGTCTCTAATCAACAACAACAACAACAATAAAAGAAGACTATGCATAAATTCCAAGATATACAGGGAAGCAGAAAGGAAAGTAAACAGTAGAGAGGGTGATTAAGAAACATCTCCAAGGTAGAGAATATCAAAACCCTAAAAGGAAGCAGTCCAGGGCAATAGAGAAGTAAAGTGGACTGTGATGGACAGCCATAATGCATAGTGCCAGTGACTCAGCAGTGCTCACCCAAAATCAGACTAACCCAATCTCCCCGTCCTAAGAACCTCACAGAATAGGGGGCATTGAGAATTTAAGAACCTGAAAATGGGAAGATTCACCTTTGGACAAAATATTCCACTCAAGGCAGAACTTCTGCATCTAGGAACTCATTATAGCAAGACTTGTCCTTACTAGGCGTGCATAATGACTGACACACCAACATGGCTCCACAGAATGTCGAGGGACTCAAGAGAGATAAGAATATACAGTGTAAATTCTGGGGCCTGAAGCTGGATGAGTGAAGGGAAATGCCCCTATCAGTGAGGTGACCCAAGGAGAGGCAACCTGGTGCGAAGCAGAAGCCTGAGAAGTAGACAGGCCAGGGACAACCCTGGGATCCATAGAAGTAGACAGAAAGGAGGGAGGGGAGGGAGAGATGATGGAGGAAATGGGGATAAGTACTCAATATGTTTGTAAAAGTAGAAAAAAATTTTCAGAAAGAGTAAACCGGCCAGCAGGAGTCCTGGGGTCCATGAAGAGAGATATGTAGGACAAGAGGGTGGGAGGGAGTTGGATAAATTGAAGAAGGGAGGAGAAGGGAGATGACAGGAGGAGAATGGAGGGAAGTGGTGATAGTACTCAATATGCTTTTAAAACTAGAAAAATAAAATAAATTTAAAAAGGCATCTTTAAAAATCTTTCATTTGGAAAGGCTCCTAACAGATAGATGAGAATGGAATTTAAAAAAAAATTGAAATTAATGGACAAGAAGGCTACTCTAAAAAGTTTTCTATCATAATTTTATGAACACTAGGAGTTTAGATCATTCAAAGACTGCAATGTTTCTGGAGAAGAAATAATAGAAAAGTAAACATTATCATGACTTTTATTTTCTGGTTGTCTGTTATGACTAAGTGTTTTTACTTTAATATTTTTATTTATCTCTCATGCTTTGATCTTTTCTCATCAGAGACCAGAAAAGAAGTGCTCAGGAAGTCACATGGTACCTGGTTGTGTCCCCCTCCCCTTGGGAGTTGCTCACTTGGAACCAGACTCTTGGTCATCCCTCATACATCCTTTCTTTAAATCTGTGATTCTTTTTCTGAGTTTAATCAATTGGAATAGTATACAACAAGCTCTTCCTTTCTCCAGAAGACTCTATCAGGAACATGTTGCTAGCATAGGATGTTCCTTTGGGGTTACTTCCCACAATCTTTGGGTTTTAAGCATCTTTGTTCTTTTCATATCTTATGTTACTCTTATATCCTATTAAAAAAAAAAAAGCCTTGAGCTGCACTTAGAACCCAGGAAGAAACTTATACTAGAAGTATAATGTAGCACTTCCTGATAAAAATGTTGGTCAGAGAGGTCTTAAAGGCCCCCAAACATTACAGGCTTTTGCCATTGCTCTTGGTTGCTGTCCAAAAGCTGTCAGTAAGACCCTATTACTGAAGATGCAACACAAATGGATCACAGAACATGGGCAAATATATCAACTGGAACTGGTCTGTAAATTTTCTCCTTGCTTGATAGTTTACAAAGTACCAAAGAATACTGTAGAAAGCACCAGAGGAGAGAAATAATCACAAGCCCCATCAACAACATGAGATCTGTAAGTTGCAATGTAAATCACCATGGAAACGGGTGACCACCAGTGTAATAGTGGCATAAGTATGAAGGAGACATCCAACAGCTTTCTGATTAGATTCAAGACCCACTTATCAAAAGAATACACATCCCTATTGCTGTAAACTAGAACAAAAACCTATAAAAAAAAAAAAGGAAAGGAAAGAAAATCAGTAGGGAAAACAGCCAATAAATTTGTAAGTAGGAAGACAGTACATCAAAGTACTTGTTGGTCGGTATTATTATATGCATAGAATGAGAACTTACAATGGAAACCTTTGGGTCAAAATCTGGATGAGTGAAGGGAAATGCTTATATCAGTGAGGTGGACTGGAGAGACGTATCTTGACATACCACAGAGGCCTGAGCACCTACAGGAGTAGAGGTCAGAATAAACCCTGGAATCCATAGAAGCACACACGTGGAAGGGTAAGAGGGAGTGGAAGAGAATGGTGAGATAAATAGAGAAGATGGAGGGGAGAGGGTAGAATAGACAAGCTAGGATGAATATCCAATATGCTTGTAAAATTAGAAAAAAAATGATGTCCAAATGTAAAAAATCTAAGAATAATCTAATTGCAATGTTGTCTTGCATATACAGCTAAACTCAGAAAAATAGAAAAGATAAAAAACTAAACGAAAAAATTCTGAATGACATTTTTTCCTTACAACCCTTCATTATGCCTTCCTTCTTTCTCTTAATGTTTCCTGACTACCTCCACTTGCCTAACCCTGTGTTAAGACAAATCACTGAAGGATCACAAAGAAAGATGTAGCACTGGCTTCTGTGAGCTTATGGTGTCCTAGGGAATACATAGTGCTCATGAAAAGGCACTTACATATTACTTGAAATTAATCGAAGTTTTGATGGATTAATGGAAGAAAAATAAGTGTATGTCTCTCTCTCTCTCTCTCTGATTTTAGTTGGGTATTTGGTGGAGTAATGTAAAGACATATAGTCTAGAAAGAATAAAAAGAATATGTTAAAAATTGACTGTGAGGCGGAAGGTCCTGAGTTCGGATCCCAGATCCCACGTATAGACGCCAGGCGGAAGCGGGGGCGGCCTGTCCTTCTGGTCCTGGTAGGGCACAGCCTGTGAATCCCGGGGCAGAAGGAGGTGGAGGTGTCCATGGTGGTTCCCGAATTCATCCGTGGTTCTACACACACACACACACACACACACACACACATGTACATACGCACACACGCACAATTGAATAAATAATAATAAAAAATTCACTGTGAGAAGAATGTACGTAAGATGAATGATGATTTTATATGCACAGTAATGCACAGCATGAGTCGGTCAGGGCCCAGTCCTTCGATTATGCTAAAGAAGAAGTGAAGCTCAGAATAGGCTTCAGTAAGAAGCTCTGCTTTACTCAAAGGATAATGAGAGACTATTGGAGGCTTGTTTAAGAGCAGACTGTATATGGAAATTGTTCCTGTAGCTATAGGTGAAGGGAGACAGGGGTCCACTGAAAAAACAGACTAGTGAGTTGGAAAGGGCACACGATACTTTTTCACCGAGGTCTTTCCCTTATGGAATTATGAGCAGGTAACACAGAAAAAAAGACATCTTAAGTGGTCTCCAGCTCTTTCAGTGCCTGTGATGAATTCATTGGCAGAGCGATGTGGATGTTTATTATGGACTCAGTAAACACACGTAGGACCACTAGGCAGAAATCATAGGACAGCTTAACTTACAATAATGAATTGAAAAAGTTTGTGAATTCTTTTAGTCAACATCTGGTTCTTCCAGTTGTGATTTAGCATCTTTTCCTTGTATTAGTTACATTGCCATAAACATCTTTTAGAAGAGTAGGCATCCTAGGTCTTTACCTGTCCAAATATGAAGAGTATGACCAGAGACAAAAGCAGTTTTCTTGTCTCTACCTAGTGGTGAAGAGAAGCTGCTTTGGCCAAAAAAATTAGAAATCAGGATTCTCATGTGCATATCCTGATCAATGGTCCCCTCTGCAGCAGACATTGCATTAGATACTACTCACAAAGTCATCTCAATTTATCCCACTATTTAAACATGCCACCCTTGAAGACATTCATCATGACAAACAGTCAGATCTTCTTACTATGTTCAAGTTCAACACAAGAATTACTCCCAACAGGATTCTACATTACAACACAGAGATACATGCACACCTATGCTCACAGGTGATCTTAGAATCTTTGTAATGAGTATATACAAAGTTGATCTACTACATTTGAAGTCTAGAATATGTGTCAACATTGCTTATATTATACTGTACTGATGGAAGCTTAAAATGATAATTAGTAAAATAAATAAGATGCAATTATTCCCTGGATCTCTAGTGAAAGCTAGAACCTACCATTTAGTGTCATAATTTGCAGACTATGCTTCTGTAATAAAATCCCAGAGGCAGAGTGACTTGAACATCAGAAATTTAATTTTATCACAGCATTGGAAATTAGAAGTTTAAAATGATAGTACCAGCAAATCATTTCTTGAAAATCTCTTTTGTTTCTTGACTTACAGTTGGCCTCCCCTCTTTAGCCTTTCTTTAGTATTTGGGGAGAAAGTAAAGGAGGGGAAAAAGATGGAGATAATAGAGCAAAGTATTGTTATTGCATTATTCTTATGCTTTTATATAGCCTAATTATTTCCTTGATAAAAGATTGCACACTGAGGGTGAGTACTTCACTATATAGATACTGCAGATAGACACACATACATACAATCTATAATGTCTACTATTCTTTAAGAAGGATTGTGGCTAAATTTTAGTGTACTGTTTGCTATGTGGATTCACCATGAGACACACAAACATGTACCTATTAGCAAGTAGATATTCTATGTTCTGTCCATCACTAACCTTTCCAAACCTTTCACTATATCTTCTGTACCTGTTGGGTGTGTAATCATCAGATTTGTTCTGATCTCTGAATTCCTCTTCAAAATTCTCCTATTTTTCTTACTGATCCAGGATCAAATACTTCCCTTCAAGTATATTTAATTTCTTTTGTGCATATAGATAGGGCTTGGATATGGATAACTTTCCCTCTTCCTCCAAATGTCAACTTCCAAATCCATTTATCTTGTTTTTCCCATGATGTTTATTTTTACATGGAATAATCAGACACTTTATCATCTCTTCCTAACACCGACAGAGAACGTCTGCTTCATGGAGTTGTCAAGTGTTGTTATCACGTGTGCTCAGGAGCCATGCAAACTTTGAGCTTCTAATATCTTAAGTTTTTCAGACTTATTTTAATTTTTTAAAACTTCATACATGAATACAATGAATTTATATCAGTTTCACTTCTAGTAATCCAACCCTATTCCCCTTACAAAACTTGTTCTATCCTAACATTCTCCCTCCTTCTACCATGTCTTTCTGCATGTGGAGCCCACTGAGTTTCATCTGAGCTGCCATTCATGTTATGTACCTAGGGATTTGCTGGTGCATGGATCGTATATCATTTTACTTAGCTCCTCCTCCTTCCACATTGAGCATTGCCCCTCAACAGTTTCTCAGGGAGGTCTAGAGCCTCCTGCGATCTTGGCCTTTCTATGGTGAGATGTTGACAAGTTTGAAGCAGTTCCTATAGAGTTCATGAATGCTATTGCACTGTCATGTCTAGAAAACATTGAATAGCTGCACCACTTTCCCTTTCCAACTCTTCTTCTCTTACCACCCCCTCTTTTATATTCCCTGAGCCTTGAAATAGAAAGCTAGCTACATGTCATATTCAAGGCCGAGCAGTTGCTAACTTTGCACTTTGGCCAGTTGTGATTCCCTATATTAAACATCATCCCTCTGATCTTTGGACATAATGATAAATATTTAGAAGACAGTTTGATGGGGAGGTGACAGCCGGAGAGGTGGCTCAGGGGTTAAGACTCTGCCTTGCAGGCGGAAGATCCTGAGTGTGGATCCTTGAGACCCTACGTATAAACGCCGGGCGGAAGCGGGGGGGGGGGGGGCGGCTTGCGTTTCTGGTCCTGGTGGGTGGAGCCTGTGAATCCCTGGGCAGAGTAAACAAGAAGGTGGAGGCGGTCCACGGTGGTTCCCGAATTCGTCCGTGGTTCTACACACACACACACACATATGCACACATATATCTACACACACGCACACACACACATACATGCACATTTGAATAAATAATAATAAAAAATTAGAAGACAGTTTGATATCATGCTCTTGAAGTTAAAACTTTATAATAGTTTGTTTTGCACTTGGACCTATATCCTCTCCTTCTGTATATTTTCAGTCTGGTTTCCAGTATGAGGAATAGGTCCCTACTGAAAAGGAGGTCTTAAATCTAATAGATGGCCACCTTTTTCATATTCATACCATTATCTTCTTGAATTTTTATACTGTTTAGCAAACGATCCTGCTTTACTTCTATTCAATTAATGTCTGCAAATTGAGGAGCTAATTCTGTGTGTTTCTGTCATCCACTGCCAATTAGCCTCCAGCTCATTGGTTTCTCCAGGCTAATGTTAGATTATTTTGTAGTAACTTCTGTATTTACAGGTTCATTGATCTAGCCTAAATTTATCGTGTATGCGCGTGTCTGTGGTGTAGTGTATACTCTTGTGAACATGTTGGCTGTTGCACAAGTAAAGTTCGAAGAAGTCATCAAGTGTTATCTTTGTTATTTTCCACCTTATTCCCCTGAGACAGGTTACCTTAGAGAAGCTGGAACTAGGCCAGAAGCCAGTAAACACAAGTACTCCTCTGTTCACAGAGCTGGAGTTTCATGTGCATGATTGGCCTTGTCTCACCTTTTTTTTTTTTTTTTTTTTTTTAAACCATGGGTGCTTAAGTTTTGAATGCTGGTCCTCATGTTTACAAAGCTAGTTCTTTTATCCACTGAGCCCCTGTCCCAAATTCCTACCATTAGTTCTTAAACTTTCTTGGCATACAAAATCCTTCCTGTCTCCCTGTAGTTACTCCGGCAAATGTGTCCTTGTCATCAAGATTAATTGCTTTTAACTTCTGGTTTGAAATTAGAACTGAAGCCTCTCAATTCCTAGATTTCACCTCCCTTCTTCCAAATGGGCTTGTTCTAGTTGTTGCTACTTCAGAACTGATTAGACAGCAGTATCCCAACTAGTCACTGCACAATTTTTGTTAATTTAAAAATGTAGTATTTGATAAATACATGATTTATATTGCAATACATTATAGTATCATTTTACAGGAATAATATCATGACTTAATATGTGCATCCACTTAAAATTAGTAAACTCAATGTCCCATTTTGAACCCAGACCTCCATTGTAAGGCAGTAGCATTTATTAATTCATTTATCATTACTTGTTTTCTGTTAATACTTTTACAGTGCACACAAATAGAGTATTTACTATCCCTTAAGAAAGTTTATTCAGTATGTTCTCCTCATTCAACATCATGTCTCTATGATTCACTCATTTTATGAACAGCTATCCTAGCAAGAGATAATATCAGTCAATAAGCGAGATTTGAGATAGGATTGATGTTAGTGACACAGAATGACTTTGCCCAATCTTGATTCCTTTTGGCAATATAAAGATTTCTGTTCCTTTTCATTCTTCCCAATACTGATGAATGGGTATAAAAATATCTCTTTTCAATTGCCACTGCATAATTCATCATTATTGAAGAGGGCACATTCTTACGTAAGTTTATTTCATAACTTTTCATCTTTTGGAAATGTCTGTGTCAATAATTCTTTTGTGTTTTTGTCTCCTTTCCTCATGATTTATGAATTGCCTCATGAATTCAGGATATTAATCCTTCTACAGATACCATCATCAAGTGTGAGACTTTCCACTTAGCTTTAAATTCTGTTTCAATGGTCAGAAATTCTGAACTTTAGTATAACTGAACAATCAATCTTTGTTTTTCAATAAACCGAATAGATTTTATTCAAGGTGCTCTATAATCAAAATCCTTAAAATGTTCAGAAAAAAATTTTTATCACCGATTTAGAGCACTGCATTTCACATTTAGATATTATGTATAGATTAAAATCAGTCTTTCCAACTGAAATATATTAAAGTACCATTCAATAAAATAAATCAGGTTTATAGTAAATATTGCTAATGAGTTTTTATACTTAATTAATTAATTAGTTAATTAAATTTCTTTTTTTTGGATTTAAGAAATATTTATTCAGACTTCAAATTATAAGCATTCATCCAGGGATTCTGAGTTCCTATAATTTCTTTTTTTTTCTCATCAAGTTTATTTATTTATTTATTTATTTATTTATTTATTTATTTCCGCTCATAGAAACTTAACAGGTACACTGGTCCCCTCCCTCCCTCTTTTCCCCGTCCCTTCCCATCCCCCAATGCCTCCCCCCCATCCCCAGAGCATCCTTTATGTGCATGCCAAACTCTCTTCTGGGTCCTCCTCTCTGATGGGGTGCAAGGACCCAGTGGCATTTCCCAAAACCCTTTCCTGTGTTCCCCTTAAGCATAGGAACACTACTGTGGCTGTCAATCCCTAGCCTCCAAGGATCCTAGTGCCTTTAGTCCATGGTAGACTTTGAGGGTTCAATAGTGTATTGGACATTGCACAGGTCATGCAAAGTCCTATTATGATTGCTTGGGCCCTAACTTGTGTGGAGTATCTTGCATATCATTACTCCTCCCATCCTTGTGCTCTTACAATCTTACTGCCCCCTCTTCCGCAAATTTCTCTGAGCTTCAGGATGAGGAGAGATTATGCTGGCCTAGTTCCAGGTGGTTGATATAGAGTCTCTGATGTTCTGAATTATGGTTTGTTGATTTTTTTTTCAGTTTTGCTGCTCCTGCAAAGCCCTTGGCTCCATCCTGATGGGTATTGGGTAATTTAATTTCTTATCACTAATGCTTTCACAAATAAAGAAATAAACATAGGGAATATCTTTATTCATGAATATCTGACTTGTCCCCTAGTGAACAAAACTACTCAGACCCTACACAAAGATCTTTTTTCTGTCAACACATGTCTTCATTTCTGTGTGGTTAAATAAATTTCTAGTTCATGCAGTGACCAGTTACTCATAAAAATCTAAAATATTTTTCTAATATATATGCACACATCAACAGTACATGAGGTAATCAGTCATCTCCCTTACCCTTCCTGGTCACTGCTATGATCATTATGTATTCATTTTAGTCATGATAACATGGATGCAACAGTAGGTCTTTATACTCTGAATTTTTTTTATTCAATTATGCGTGTGTGTGTGTGTGTGTGTGTGTGTGTGTGTGTGTGTGTGTAGAACCACGGACGATTTCATGGACCACTTCCACCCTACCAGACCAGAAAAGCAGGCTGCCCCCGCTTCCGTCCGGCATCTATACGTGGGGTCTAGTATCCAAACTCAGGACCTTCCGCCTACAAGGCAGAGGCTTTACCCCTGAGCCACCTTTCCAGCCCCTATACTCTGAATTTAACCTGCTTAACAACTGAAGATGTTTAGCCTATTTTCACGTTCTCTTCTTTGAGAAATATCTACACAATTCTTTTGCTGATTTTCCTTTACTTAGATTGCTCATTTAATTATTATTGAGCTGAAAGAATTCTTTTCATATTACAGTAATATTCTCTTATTAGCTATGTGTATTGAATAAATTTTGTTGAGCAATTTCAGAGGAGGCTTTTCATCTTGATAATGACTTTGGAAGAGCTACAGCTTAAATTTTTGATAAAGTCTAATTTGTAAAGTTTTCCTTTTATGATCATGATTATTTTTATCATACTAATGAATCCTTTCCTAACCTAAGGCCACAGAGAATTTTCTCTTACATTTCTTGTGAAGTTTTACATTTTAGTAACATAAATTCATGTTAAAATTTTGTGTTATTTTTAAAATATGCTTAAGTTGAAATTTCTGTTTGTTTTCTTTCTTTATATATAAACACTTAACTCTTAGAGAATTATTTATGAAAGATACTATCATTTTTTCATTTAAACTGCTTTGAAGGTTTTCTGATCATTTTATAGAATTTTGAAAATGTCAAGCTTTTTATGTTTATCTCCATCAATAAGGCTAAAATTTGACTTTTATATAGATATTTTAATCAGGGGCACTGGGAGAAGGGAGGGAGGGGGGAAAGGAAGGGAAAAAGAGGGGAGGGAACAGGGAGGTCTACGGAGGGGTGCAGGGAGGGAGGGGACCAAGGTACCTATTAAGTTTGTATGAGTGGAAAAAATACATTATTTTAAAAAAAAGAAAGTTCATAAGCTGCACTACTTCTAAATAAGCAATTCATAGAGCTTCACTGCCTAACTGTACAAATTTTCAATTTAGTAGTTTAATTTCAACCAAAATTCCTCCATTCATTCATACTGTGGTTACGTTAAAACTAAACCCCAGTTTTGTAGTTTTCCATTACATTTTAGCCTTTCAATTCCTTAACGCAGTACTAACAGTTATATCTCTATTTGCATTTTGTTCTAATTAGTGTTTTCTCCCTTTCCTAATATAAAAATCCTAAAACTTGTGTTAATCAGATTAGCAGAACCAGTAGAAGATTATTTACTGGGGATAGATGAGATGGACAAACTAGTTTTCTGATATGATTATACAGAAAGAATGAGTTCTGCTGTTTTATGACTGAAGACGATGAATGAAATTATCAGTAATGCATTACGAATATCAAAATATTAAGAAGAGAGGATTTTAATAGGATCACAATAAAGAAATGATAAAAATTTTGATTGGCATGTTAATAACCCTGATTTGGTCATTAATGTGTGCATGAATCAAAACATCATATTGTGCTCATAAATATGCATAAACATTATGTATCTATTTAAAACAGAATTTCTAAACACACAATGATGTTAGCTGCAATGAGTATTTTTGCACAATTATTCTGGGTTGCTAGGAAAACCCAAGAATTAAAGGGAATGTAGCTTGGAAGGTGAAATCCTTGAGCAGATGCTGTAACTGCTGCCTAGAGGAGTAAATTCCTCTTCAGACCTGTCTTATCTTTGCTCTTAAGAGTTTTCAGTAACCTGAATGGCATTAGCCTAGATTATCTACTAAATTATGCTGAGAATCTAAAATCATGGAAATTTCTGTGTTGAAAAGTCAACTGTCCTTTCATCAAAATTAAAATCAATATTGTCACCAAGTACATTTCCATCCCCAGAGATCAGATTGACTGTGATGTCTTGAAAACTCCAGAACATTCATCTCCTTGAGTGACTTCCAGCTAGCTCTACATGAAATTCAGAAGCAGCAAAAAATATGATCACAGGATCTAGAGTTAGTAATAGAGTGGTCACATTATTATGTATAAATGTAAGAGTTCTGTGGTTGGAGGTATAAAACACAAAACTAAATTCAAGCAGTAGAGTGACTAGCTATTTCAGAATTACTGGTATTTACATCTTCCCTTTGCATTTTTTGATTGTTATTTTTTATAGATTGATATAAGAATGCAGTGAATTTCTGATATATGCTATATCTTAATCTATGATCCTATTTCCCTTCCTTTTTCTATTACAGTGTTCTTTCTCTCTTACCATTCTCTCTGCTATTTTCAAGTCTTTTAGCATGTGTGGACCACTGGGATTCATCCTCATCATAGTCATGTATGGAGGTCAGAACAGTGTATCCTTGGTTCATTGCTCCATGTAATGGGAGCTTTGCACTCTCAGTGATTAAGAACAAGGCCTTAACTTTGGAAGGAGCAGAATCCAGATGGAATATTTTGTGCAGAACAAAACCTGGTTACTGATAGCATGTGCTTGAGCACTTGCAGGAGCATGAATTATATACCAGTGAGTATACCATCAAGGAAAGTACGTTCCCTTCCTTCTTTCTATATTTTGTTGCCAAAGTAAACAATGATGTTTTCACATTGTTTAAATAAAACAGTGGTGACTCAGCTCCTGAAGCTATAAATTGTATGTGGAAGGAGAAATTGGCTAAAAGTACTATAAGATCCAAAGACATTCTTTTGAATATTCAGTTCATGTATGGCCACAAAGAAAATTAGATACAGGGAAAATTTCTCCTACAGTATGTGTGTAGGCCATGAAAGACACTTGCCAAAAGAATTCTTCCAAAAGACAAAATCAAGCTCTAAAATGTAGGGTTATTTTACTGCTGGGGAGAAATAAACTACAAACACTAAACAAAAAGAAACAGATAGAGCTACACAAAAGCTCATCCATAAGGTTAATGTGAGAGGATAGGTGGACAAGCAATTAGTTGGATAACATTTTACAGTGGGTTAGTAACAGAAGGCCAACATATTTGTGGACAGTGACTTTAACCCAGTTTATGAATGAAGCCAAATTTAGTCTACCTCATGTAGTCATTACCTGAGAATGTGGAAAATGTGATCTGTTCATATATAGATATAAACACATACATCTGTATCATATTTATGTTCTATCATATATATGAAAGCAAGATCAAATAACAGTTACTCTTCAGTTATGTGACTGATTTCCTGTGACAAATTATGTCCATACATAATTATCATTAGAAATATTTCACTCCATTTTAGCAATCAATACATAGCTTCTATATTTATTAAACATACATTGCAAACCAGGTGTAGTGTAAAATACTTGCTAAGGCTTTAAGAAGTAAAAAAGAAATCATGTGCAACTACAAAAGGCTGTCATAAAATAAGCTAGAAATCTGGACAGGAAAACGTTACTCTTGGATGTATCAGGTCATCTAGTTTGCTCACAGTTTATTTTTATCAAGTGAATACATGGGAATAAATAAAATATTCTGAATATCTTTGAATAATTCTCTTTCTTTTGTGTTGTCCTTAAATGCCTCAATACTGAAATAGTTTTCCTACTAAGAAACTTTCTATTCTACATATTCAAATTTTGTCCACTTATAGGATGAACTTACATCCCAAAAATGTTCATAAGGATTTTCACTGTCTCCACTCAACAATGTCTTACTTGAATTTAACATATATTCCATAATATATCACAGTATCCTCTTAAGCTATCCATAATAAGCTGAAACCATAAGCCTTGAGTTCCTGCTGCTCTTGTGTAATCACTCTTCTTTGAGGAATTAATGAATTTATATGGAAGAATTTTTTAATTAGCTGCTTTGCTCAAGGATGTAGACATTGTTTAAAATCAGCTAAAATAATTTCTCAAATTCTTCACATAGAACTCTTGCTGAACACACTACAGATATTATCTTATTGATCCTGATAAAACATCTTCTGATTTATGACCTAGATTATATCATTTTTGTTTTTGTCTTTTATATGTTTGAATCTAAGGTTCCACGTTATTCTTTAACAGGACAAAGATTTCTTAGTTATTAAGTAAAATATTTACGTGCGTCCCTGTTCTGAAGCATGATATTACACTGACTTCACACATCCTTGCTTTTTTAAAGGGACGCTATTTCCTTTCAAGGAATCTGTGCCAGGTTCTGAAATGAAGTCACCTCTATTTACTACTATGATCAAAGAAAGCTTCCATTTCCTTGACATTTTCTTAAACTTTGCAAAAAGAAGTCACAATAATGTGAACTCTAGTCTAAGAACCTGTAAAGATCTGAAATATGACAAAAAGAGAGATGTACTTGTGTTGCATGATATTTTGTACCCTCCAAAAACTTGGAGCAACCGCTTCAACACTTTCTTCGCTCCTCTTCCTCCTCTTTATCCTCTTCCTCTTCTTCTTCCTCCTCCCTTCTTGTTATTCTAAGAATTCTTCTAATTCTCCCCGTTTTCCTCCTTCTTCTCCTTATTCTTTTCCTCTTCTCTCTCCTCCACCTCCTCCTCCTTCTCTCTCTCTCTCTCTCTGTGTGTTTATGAGTGTATGAGAGAGAGAGAGAGAGAGAGAATTTCACATGTCAGATATTCTGTTATATGAATCACTAATTATTAACTTGAAATAAGGTCTACCACGTGAATGTGAAACAAGACTGGTAGCCACTTGAATCTGAATCAAGACTGGAAGCCCACAAGTACTAATGATCCTTGTCTTTGCCAACCACACCAAATGTGTGTGCACGAGGTCATGCTTGGGTCTCATGTGCATACCCAAATTGAAAGTGATGCCCTTATTATTATCCGTCAAGTGTTCTTACTCATTGGACATTTCCCCAGCATTAATGTCTGGTCTTTAATGTTTAGAATATGATCTTTACAGTCTTTGAAGTTTCTTAGATACTTATTTTAATTGTAAAATCATTTTGTTGAGAGACTTTTTTCTGCTTGAAGGAGAGTGAACAGTACTGGAAAATGACAGTTCATTTATTGATTATTAGAAATAAGTTCACTCTCTCTTTCAGTTAGCAAATATTTCTGTTTAGACTTATGACTATCCAGACTTAAGGCCTGTGGGGAGACATAACTCATGATGATTTAGCACTGCTGTGATTCTTTCTTTTATAATTCCCTTCTAAGTATGCATTCGCATTCCACTAAAAGACATGATTTCCAATTGATAGAGTAGCTAATGAAGAATGGTCAAAAAGACAGACAATCTGTGTTTTTTGCCAGTGACAGGAGAATTAAATGTTAATGCCTATCACAGAACCCTTCCCAATGGCTCACACTCTTAATGATTATGTCAAACTTAGCCCACAGGACCAACAATAGATCAGGTAATATCAGGGTTATGATACAGTCAGGGAGTATTCAATCCCCTTTTTCTAACTGGGCATCAAAGCCTCCAGGAATAGAGACAAAACACAGTTAACTGCCTGTCATTAAACATTGGAATGCTTTTGAATGTTTGCTTTTCATATAATCCATTGTTATTTTTATTAATACTTCAAAATATGTTTTGCTTTCCCCATGTTCTGTTTCATCTAGGATTCATCTTGCGATATTCTTTTCTGTGGATAATTTGTGCATCAACTTGACTGCATAAAGAGTTGCCTAGGAATCTGGTAAAGCCTTATGGCTAGATATATTTGAATGGATATTGACCGTGAGAACTAGCAACCTGAACAAAGACCAGCCCTGACCAGCTATCATCCAACCCACTTAGCATTAATATACAACAGAAAAGCAGAAGAAGCCTGAATACTCAGTCTCTCTGTAGTTGAGGTGGGACTCTCTTCTCCTGTCCTCTGATATTACCGTAATCTTGTTTGAGGATCATTAGACTCTGGGACGTTACTCCCTTGACTCTGGACTTCAGACTGAAACTAAATTCCATTACTGACTTTCTTTATTCTCTACTTTTTAGTCAGTCTGTCAGGGACTTCCTGCCCTTCATACTTATGAGACCTAATTTTAACATATTTACTTCTAGGATCCCAAACCCAAATCTCACAATAATTCTGTTTATTGGACCACCTTTACTGAAGCACTCCTTTGGCTTCTTTTTCACTTCACTTACAAGAAAACTGAGTACAGTGAGATCTACTACTACGAGATCTGCCCAGTGACTGACCTATCAACACTCCTCTATGGATCATGGAAGAGCTCAGGAGAAACAACTACATCCAGTAAGAATCTTTAGGGAAGATGCTGGACAAAAGAAAGGGAATTTCCCCACATATATTTATCACAGAGAATGGATCCCAAGGGGATTCCCGTGATTCACACGTGTAGAATGACAGGAGGTGGGAAGAGTGGTGAAGGGAGGAGAAAGTGGGAGAGTAGGAGGATGGAAAGGAAGGGGGTGGGTAAGGGCATAATTCATTTTGTTTGTATATGAAAAGATCTCAATGAATATTTTAAAAAATTAAGAGAGACAAAAGTACACTTAAAATATTTTAGCCAATTATTGCATCCTGAATGAAAAAAAGACCCTCCAAATATTTAACATACAAAATGTGAGGAGATATGTTTCCCAGAACTCATGTATAAGTCCATAAAACACTCAGTAATTCTTCCTCTGTCTCATTATTCTGTCACGCCTCGTTTGCACCTGAGGAAGTACTGAGATTCAGAAGCCAGAAATACTGAGTGAGTTCTTATATGGTATATTGCCTCAAGAGGCAACAAGAAGGGAATGCAAAATCAGTGATGGAGTTGGCGACTATAAATTTCACTTGTGAGGAGGGAAGATTTAGAAATTATCCTTATGTTGTAGCCAAATTTCTCTGCATACATATTTTCTCTCCCTCTTTCTGTCTTAATCATGTGTGTATGTGTGTATGTGTCCTGGTGTATGTTTATGTAGGGATCAGAAGACAATTTATAAGAGTTAGTTCTTTCTGTCTATCACATTGGCATTGGCTCCAGTGAAATAAATCAGATGATCAGTTTTCATGTCAGAAATTGCTCTCTCTCTCTCTTTCTCTCTCTCTCTACACACACACACACACACACACACACACACACACACACACACACACCACATAGCACTGTTTGTAATTATTTGTATATACTCTTTTCTCTTTATACCCAAATAAATTTAGAGTTTTTAAAATGTTCTCATTTTATTCAGGTTCAGGATCTGAGTGTATCTATGAGCTATTGTAAATTTCTACAGTGAGAATTTACTGCCTAGATTTGAGTAAGAGTGGCCTTTCTGAGTTATTGCTTGACTTTACTACTATAGATGTAACGATGCCATTATATTTCTTGGTGTCATCAATGGGTCTTTCCATTCACTACAGTCCTCACAGGAGATGGGCATTTGTCACCTCTCGCATCTCTGGACCAATGTGACCCACAAAAGCAAGGAATTGTTATAAACTCCTGCTTGTACTAGGAAGCACAGAATTGAAGCTTGTTTTTCCTTTTTGTTATAAAGAAAATGAGTTTCCAGAAGAAAAATGATGTTCTGAAGACTGTGAAGTTAGTGAAATAGATAAAAACCTGTACCAACTATTGCCCTTTAATATATGATGACAAGTTTAAGACAGTTCTTTGTTCCAGTAGTCAGAATGCCTTGAGTTCAGTATTTTCTTTTATTCACTACTGATAAACTGTGGACTGAGTCAATTAAGCTATATGTGCTTTTGTTTCCTACTTTGTAAAATATAAATTTCAGTGCTGATTTTAAAGAAGGTGGGATGAAATTTAAATAAGATAATGTGGTATTCATCATATTGCTTAACCTACATTTTGTACTTAGTGTATTTTGATGAAAATTCAAGAAATGGCAGATGTAGTTAGAGTGTGTGAGATGGGATTTGTCCTGAGTTTGAGGCAACTGGGAGCCCAGAAGTTTTGAGCAAGCATCTGAAGTACAGTCTGCAGGATTTCTCTGGCTGAGTTTCCTTGCTTAGCAACATTTAAAAAAAAAATATGCTGTCCAAGCTGCTAGCTGGAATTGGAAGATACAGCAATGGTTAGAGGGCTTATTTAGTAAGAGCAGAATAATACATTTGGAGTGAATCATTTGTCTGGACACAGAAGGCTGAGTCAGGGAGAATGGACCATCACGTACGCAGGCTGAGCTGAAGCAAAAAACACTGGATGAGGATTTCTCTGAGGCTAAGGGACATTCCAAGCCCAGCATAGAGACTCATTCTGTCATTCCCACCTACCTCCAAGTTCAGATTATTCCAAATAGTCTCTCAATTACAGTTCCAGAACAGTAGCAGAAGGAAAAAAATCTCTTTTTTAATAACATTTTTATTATTATTTCCGCTCATACAAACTTAATAGGTACACCAGTTCCCTTCCTCCCTCCTCCTCCCCCCGTACCCCCTGCTTCCTCTCCCTTACCCCTCCCTCTCCATCCCCAGTGCCTCCTCCCCAATCCCCAGAGAGTCCTTTAATGTGCATGCCAGACTCTCCTCTGGGCCCTCCTCTCCAATGATGTACAAGGACCCAGTGGCATTTCCCTGAACCTTTTCTCATGTTCCCCTTAAGCATAGGAACACTACTGTGGCTGTCAATCCCTTGCCTCCAAGGATCTTGGTGCCTTTAGCAGATGCTAGACTTTGTGAGGTCAATAGTGTGACGGACATTGCGTAGGGCATGCAAAGTCCAATTATGATTGCTTCAACCCTAACTTGTGTGGAGTATCTTGCAAATCATTGCTCCTCCCATCCTTTTGCTCCTACAATCTTACTGGCCCCTCTTCCGCAAATTTCCCTGAGCTTCAGGATGGGGAGAAATTAGGCTGGCCTAGTTCTAGGTGGTTGATATAGAGTCTCTGAAGTTCTAGATTGTGGTTTGTTGATTTTCTTTTTCAGTTTTGCTGCTCCTGCAATGCCCTTCACTCCATCCTGATGGGCATTGTATGTCACCCCCTGGCCAGAGACAAAAAAAGCTGACCCCTCCCTCCCTCACTGTGGTTTCCTACTTTTATTATATCTACCCTTGAATGTGCTCTTATAACAAGACTCCAGTTTAAAAGCTATTTTGTCTCTGAAAAAAAAAAATCTTAAGTAACTTCTACCAAGTTACAGATGGTAATTGGATGTCCTGTCTGAAGAGCATCACAAGGGAGCAGAAACTATCAACATGCAGTATGAAAAGCCACGTGCCTAAAACCCTAACTCTTAATCTCTCAGAAGCCTCTCCTGGGATGTTTCTCTCAAACTGGAAGGTTTTCAAGCAGATTTTGCACAGTAATCCCCAAAGATATTATGTTTACAAAGGACAAAGCATGTGCCGATGAGTTTCATCCCCAAGTTCCCTTTTGACATTCTGAACTGAATTAAAAGTGATTAATTAGACAATTATTGTCCTAACAAAATAATGAAAGGATTGAAACTAAATCCAAGATAGGAATGATGATGATGATTCTGGATTGAATATATCAATGTATCATATACTGAGTAACACAGAGAGAAGAAGATTAGGCAAAACAAAAAAGTTCCCTACAATGCCCCAACCAGAATTCATAAGTAATTAAATAATATGATAATTATCAGGTATATAATGCCTCTTATTAAGTTGCTTGTCAGAGGTCTCAAAGGCTCCCAAAACAGCTTAGGCTTTTCCTTCTGCCCTCAAGAAATGGATCGTAAGTCCCTATTTCTGAAGATGCAACACACATTGACCATAGGACATGAATGCAAAACACTAGCCAGAATGATTCTGGAAGTTTCCTTCTTGCCGGACAGCTTTGACATAATTAGCAAGTACTATGCGAGCTGCTTGGAAATAAAGGCAATAAACAGTCTCATCAGCCTGTAAAAGATGCATGCTGTAGCGACAATTACACGAGTGAGAGGCAGCCATCAGTGTAATAGTGACATGTGCATGAAGAAGGCAACCAAAAGCTTTCTGATTAGATTTTATCCCTACTTTTCAGCAGGGACCACATTCCTGGTGCTGAAAACCAGAATAAAAACCTATGAAAGAGAGGGATATAAGCCTAGGTGGCAGAGTTTGACAAGACATTAAGGATTAGCTATAACAAAACGATATCAAATTGTCTTTAAAACATTAATATCTTTGATTCATGTTTTTCAGTTGCTGAGACACATGCCATCATCGGCAACTCTGATGAAACTTAAATGGGATACACATGCACAAAGACTTGAAAACGGGAGGGTGGTAGGCTAGAAAGTAGAAGAGTTATGTTGGGAAAAGGAAAGGGGGATGGAAAGAGTGTTTGAATATTATAAATTAGCTCTATTCTGATATGAACCATTAAAACGATTTAAAAATGTGAAAAATCCTAGTAAAATAAATAAAGCCCAAGATAATAAAAAATTGAAACCATAATATAAATTTAAAAAGAAAAGACAGAAGTCTCTGGACTTCCCCTCTATAATCAAGAAAGACCTTCATGGGGCTGGAGAGGTGGCTCAGGGGTTACGCCTCTGCATTGCAGGCAGAAGGACCTGAGTTTGGATCCTAGACACCCCCGTATAAACTCCGGGCGGAAGCGGGGGCGGCCTACGTTTCTGATCCTGGTAGGGTGGAGCCTGTGAAATCCGGGGCAGAGTAAACAAGGAGGAGGCGTCCATGGTGGTTCCCGAATTCATCTGTGGTTCTACACACACACACACACACACACACACACACGCACGCTCATGCACACACACACGCCCAATTGAATAATAAATAAATTTAAAAAATTAAAAAAAGAGAAAGACCTTCATATAATTTTAGATCTACTAATCTCTCACATTATGACCTAGTTCTTTTTATTTTTTTGGCTGAACTACATTTTTTAATAGTCATGCTATTTATTTTTTTCTAGTTTTATAAACATGATGAGTGGTTGTACCTGGCCTTCCTCATTCTCTCCTTCCTCCTTTCTGCTTTCCTCTCCTCCCTGTCGCTCTACTAGTCCAGCCTTCTCCCTGCCACTCTCCTCCCTGTCTGCTTATGGGGTTCCCTTCTCGTTGTCTCCACCAGCAGGTGATGGGCCTCTGTTTTGGAATTAAGTGGTCCTTCTTTGGGAAAACTCCCCATCACCTGCCTAATCCTTGCCCTTGATATTCCCAGTGAATGTAATTATTTTTCCTGAGTTCCTTGCTTGTTTATGGACAAATCTTGGTATGTCCACCATTGTTTATTGACCTAGTTTTTAATGCTACTCGTGCAGAGGGGTCATCATATTTGGAACTTAGGACTCTGCTCCCGTTCATCCTTCCTTTTTTTGCCCAGGCTTGGAGATCAGATCGCTAGTGGTGTTACCCTTGTCAATGAGTACCAAGTGTCAATGAGATTTTCAAGTGTAAGTCGAGAGCATTCTGTTATAGACAGTTTGCCTAAAGGTAAGAAACTTCAGGCAGATCTGGCCTCATGGCATATGATGAAGCTAATGAATTGTGTGGAAGGAGCAAGTAACTTGACTTTTATGATAACCAGTTTCTCTGAATATAAAGTAAGAGATCAAGTGAGGTGACTGAGGATGATAGCTCCAGAAATTTTTAGTGAAATTTTTAATGACTCCTCAAAACTTAACATCATCTGTACTGAACTAACGTCTTATGCTCTGTAGAAGTTTCCTTGGCCCCAAAAATAATTCCTTTGGGGCCTGCCTTCCATTGAAACATCTTTAAAGTAACTATGCATTTCCCCTACATATAGAATTTCATGATGGGCAGGTTGCCTGAAAAGATATTTCACTGCAATTAGTTTTCTTTGCTCCCTGACAGAGGGTTTCAGAGCCCAGAGGCAAGTTCCACCAGGATAAAAATACTTTGCACTGTCAGTAAAAGATATTCTTATATAACTTGCACCAATTTCTTTTCCTCGTCTTGCCTGTACTCAGAGGAATGGTAGGGTTTGCTGACATCCCCAAGCAGGTCAACATGCATTAATGCTTTCCTCCCCTCTCTGATGGAACCAGAACATTGCTGATTTCAACTGTTCTCTGGGTAACATATTGCAGCAAATGCCAGGTCAAGGATAAAGATTATATTTTCATTTTTACTCATGAGCTGTTCTTTCTTTTAAAATGAATATTGGGGAAAAAATAACAAACCTTTTGTTAAAATAGTGGTTCTCATTTTGGGATTATTTTAGCGCAATGTCGAGATAATTTCTCACAGTCAGAAAATTATTTTTGGTAACAGTGAAAACAATGTACATGGCTAAGCATTCTATTAAGAGCAAACAAGATGTACCCCATCCCACCAGATCATCAAGGTCATCATTGGAAAATAAACTGCCTAAAAGATAGAGAGGGGGGGGAAGAGAGAGGGAGAGAGAAAGAGAGAAAGAGAGAGAAAGTGTATATGTGGGGTATGTGTGTGTGTGGTTATGGAAGTGCATATGTGAATCCATATTTGTGTGAAGGGGTATGTGCTTTATGTGTGTTATGTATGAATGTGTTATGTGTGCTTGTGTGTACTTTTATTTGTTCGTGGTTTCTGCTTGTGTGCATGTTTATGTGTGGTATAAGCATGTTGTGTGTGGTGTTATGAGCACATTTCAATACATGGCAGTTTGTAGTGTAGTATTTATGATGTTTGTTCTTTTTGCATTTAGGAAGGATCAAAAGCATATGTGAATACATAGATATAGCATAATATAACTATTATTAGCACATTTTATACATTTCATGTATGTTTATATCTTTGTAACTCTCTCTAATGGCTGCCTAACAATTATCTTGTCTGCTCTACTGCAACAGTCAATGTCATTCTCCTGCTGTTCATTGTTGAGTCTATATCCAACATATTTCTTATTTCTAACAACTTATGTTGTCAGATTTTAGGGCCATGAATGACCATGTCACCGATATAATTTCATTTGAGAGCTTCAGAGTTTTGATGGTTTCTCACAGTTGCTTTTGAAACCTGTTATATCTTATAAATCACTTGATCAATTTCATTTAATCAGAATACACACCAATAGTGAAACTTGAATTTAAGTACTTAGCATTTTTTTTGTTTTTGCAATAAATGTAATTTGGCAAAAACCTTACATTATTTTCTACTTCTGATATTTAGAATGGCATTTATTTTCTAAACAAGAGTGAGGATAATTTCCATCCCCTTTTTCCATCTCTGTAATTTCTCAGAAAAACATAAATTCTGAAGACCAAGTAGGATTCGGAAGTCAGAGCAACAACTCACAAAGCATTTCCACTACCCTGATAATTTAGTTCCAAGTACTAAAAGAAGAAAAAAAAATAGGAATTGGAAATCACCCTAGAAATCATATTGGAAAAATAATAATGAGGCAATCTATGGCCAGAAATTACTTTTCCTACCAATGATCATCTTATTCCAAGTAATAACTTTTCTGACACTGTAACATTTCTTTATTCTATGTCTCCCCATTCTGATACCTATTATCTAACCTATCATGAGTTCTAACACTGGGGCATAACAAATTGATCTTTACCTCATGAGCTGTATTTCTCTGCTTAATAACAGGAAAAATCAAAGAGATGATCTGAAAAATGATTGAGTAGAAAAAGTCAGTAGAATTCAAGGATCGAACAACTCAAGCCGAAACACAAATATAGTGTACCTAGTAAAATGATGGAGTGTATTTCAGAAAAATTAGAATTTAGGTTAGGAACGGCATTTGAAGAAGGCTCCAATTACATAAGAAGCATATGGGAGATGGATTCAGCAGTCATTGGTAGTGCACAAGACTTTCAATGAGCTTGCAGAAACCCAGTGTGGCCATTGAGATCCAGCCCAAAATACTTCATTTAGGTGACTTGGTTCTGTGATCTTCCAGGTAGAGAGCCATCTCTGCTTCTGATCACAGTTTCCACTTAGTTGAGTGTTTTGCTTTTGTAAGAGGTTCCCTTTCTACTTTCTGAACCTACTTTGTATCTATCTGGTGCCAATCTTCAGCTTACTATTTTGTTTTAAAGGGTTAATGCCAATAGTTTTTTTTTTAGCAATGTAAATTTCTTTGTCATCAGCATGATGAATACTTCTCAAGATATTGGATTTTCACAGGTTTTTCTCTGTTAAGGTTGAAACCTAGGATGACTTTATTTGATCTGACCAACATTCTTTTCAAAGAGTAAACAGTGAGGAAAAGATTGTCCTTTACAACATTGTGGCTGAGAAAATGATTTGAAATACTGATTGTTCAATGACTGATCTTAACAAATTGACCATTGAAGATGTAATTATTAAATGGAATAAGTAAATGAAAGTGAGTCATGCTGAGCTTTTCAGTATGCAGATTTTGTTTATAGATACATAATTTGGTTTGAAGACCACAGAGAGATAAATTCTGATTCCTGTACCTTTCAATGTCTCACAGAAGTTCGAAATCTTTTCCTTTAAGGAAGAAAAATTTTCAAACATGAATTCCATGAAGAAGGGGGATATGAAAGAAAATGTGTTACATCAATAACCTACTATTATACAACACATTTCCCTAGTATTTAGCAACCTGAATGAATCAATATCATCTCTCAGTTCCAAGTGCTGGGATCTTGCAGACTTAGCCGACTCCTCTGGCAGGTCTCCCGTTGTGATATCTATCATCCTAAATCCGCTGTGGACGTGCATCTTTGTCCAAGATCACTCCATGGGTGCCTGAAAGTTTCAGATCCTCAATAACCGGCGTCTGCAAACACTCCACATTTACAAAACGGATGCCTTCTCAAACAGTGGAAGGGTTCTCGAGTAAGATTAAATCCATGTCCTTCATGAAATGTCATCCTGAAGGAAGAGACACCCTTTAATTGTCATCATGTTCTTTAGAAGCATGCTGGTGGACAAGCTTTCAATAAGAACAGGGAATTGTACAAGGTTGCAAAGAGGGTTCCGATGGATAAGCTTAGAGATTGACAATACATGAGTCAGAAAAATAAAATGAAAAAGCTCAGAAGCAGCACAGAGAACCTGTTAGTCAAAACTGCCATTGCATGAAACCTCCTGCACCCTAGCTGGGTTATGGTGATTCCCTAAATTGCCAAAAAAAGATTTTCTTTAATCTCTGACAGACTTTCACTCCCCACCCGCCACTGCCATACTTGCCTTGTGACCCCCACATAAGTCCTTATTAACATGTGAAGATTTATATGAAATGTTCTCTCTCTCTCCTCCCTCCCTCTGTCTCTCCTTTTTCTCCACTAACCTAACAGAAACAATTCAAAGAAAAAGTACAAAGAAAGACAAGAGGAAACCCTCCTTTTTCTCCTACTAACCTAACAGAAACAATTCAAAGAAAAAGTACAAAGAAAGACAAGAGGAAAGTGAAAGCAAAATAAATGGAAGCATGAGCTCCAGGTTCACTTTAACAAACACTTTCTAGTCTAAGGCTTAAGGCACGGTAGATTTTAATTTTGAACACTCCAGTGAGAGAACTCACTCTCTCTGGAGAACTGGCCTGCAGAGTAAACGCACCAACAGAAGCACTTGCAGTCACAGAGGATACACACTGATGTTTATGTTCTGCGCCTCTGCTGATTGTCTCATTGGACCTGCAACAACCTTTTAAGAAAGAAGTTTTGATCCTACAGCCTGAGGAAGAACATGCTTGAAAAGTCTTGACCTTTTCCACTGTTCCTAGGGGCCAAAAGTGTTTAGAAATATGAGAAATTCAATTTCTCTGCTTGACTTGTCATTCAGACCTCTAAAAGAATAGAGGCAGACTATTGTAAATGTCCTCTTGGCTTATTCCACTTGGAAAATGAGCACAATCTGCCGTCCATGCTGGACAGAAATAACTAAGGAATCTTTGAACATAAATAAGTAATTACTCCAAAATATTCTTTGAGAAAAGAACCTTCAAATATCTTTTTAATTGTTATGTCATTTTGAACAAACCAAAACACATTAGGCCACTCATGCAAACAACAACAACAAAAAGACAATAGGAGAGAGATTGTCAAGTAGGAAGAAGTGATGTAGTGGGAAGGAGGAGGGAATGGGGCTGGGGATTAAGGAGAAAAATTATCATAAATTTACTGTGTTCATGTATGAAGCAACAAAAGAATAATTGAGAAGAGAAACTAAAAATAAAACTCTTACATCTCCCAAAAAACTTATAATAATTTTGTATGTTTGTTATAAAATATAGTAAATAGGTAAATACAAAGCTTTATTCTCATATCAGAATCCCTCTCTTCTTATTAGACAGCTTCAACAACTCAGGAATTAATTTCCTGCCCAGTCATAGTTTGAAGGAGAAGGTTAGGAATTTAATATGAGTCTATGTTCAAAAGATTGGAAAAAATATCCTGAGTTCCAACCAGTAGAGTCATACATTTTTGAAAAATAATCATCCATTAATATCTTTCACAAATTCCTCTCGCTGTGTTTGAAATTTCTCTCCTACAGCTTTCTCTGCCTGGAAAGTTAACTTTTTTTTTTTTTCAGTTGAGGATTAGCTTAGTATTTATCTCTTACATAAAAACATTACTTGTCCTGTTCTCCTCTTGTTCAGAGTGAGTTTTCTACATTTTACACTTCAGAAACTTTTTTGAGACTGATCAAGCTTTATTACCTTTTATTCTAATTTTATATGAAAATGGAAGTGTATTACTTGTTTTTAAATTGTCGGTACGTAGATTTTTTGGCTTATTCATAATCTATACTTATATATTTGTTGAATAACAAGTATACAAAAATTATATATTCAAATGTATTTTAAATTAATATGACAGAAAATTTCCCATCTTCTCTTGTTCTTCTGTTCCAAGAAAACCTTCACCAACACTTTATGCAGAATTGACAATAAACAGGTAATCTAATACTCAGACATTGGATATATCTGTTAGAAACAAATAATTAAATCTAGCTTACTCTCAAGAAGAGGGGATTATGTAGGTGTATAAATATCATTGGTTTGGGAAAAGAGATTGAATCCTATCTGAACCAATTAAATTACTTCTCATGGGAAATGCAAAAGACTTTCAAAGATCTTAGCATGTCCTACTAGAACTGAACAGTCTTGTGCTCTGTAAGACAGCCCTTGACACATCAAGGAATGGGACATGGAGCTATTTTTCTTGCAGAGGCCATTGAGTAGGACTGACAACAATGTCGAGATATTGCAGGTTTCAATGTTTTCCATCTGAATGGAATGCTAGCCATGCCAGACCATGTAGCTCAGCAGAGACAGTTTTTTGTCTTGACAAAGCTGAAGTAGATTTAAACCTACTTGCCCATGGGCAATCCACTATGTGTTGTCTATGCTATGGTATATTCAAAAGCTGGTGGACTAAGAAGAAACAAGTTCAAGGGCAATAAACACACACACACACACACACACACACACACACACACTCATATTTCTTAAAAAATAACTGAAAGATAACAAAATTTCTCTTGTCATATTCTCATGACAGTAATGAAAAAACAATGAAGATGACACATGGTTTGAAATTTTAAGAGAAATATCTTATTTGCTGTGTTTTTATTATTTTGATAATAAGGACATAGCTTTCCAGATTATAACTTATAAATGCATATATATAATACATATAATATAAAACTAATAAATATGTGTGTGAATCTCTGTATGTATTTGTCTGCATGCATACATAGGAATATGAATTCATACATCTGAAAAATATAGAAATAACTGCAGATATAAATATACACCATATATACATACAAAGAATGAGAAATAAGTAGAGGCAGATTATATTTTCGTCTTTGCTTTTTTACTTAGCATCACTGTTTTGAAGACTTTGGGATGCTCGGGAAATTTTAGCTTAAATATGTTTTACTACTATAGAAACATATAGAAATATGCAATTCAAAGTGTACTGATCAAAGAAAAAAAGCAAAGGGGAAAATATTCACAGAACTCTTGACTCTCAGGTGTTTTAAGTTACAATATTAGACACTATGATTGCTTCCCTTTAGCAACTATGGAAATATTGTATAGGGCCGAGGAACTCCAGGTAAGAACTTAGATATCATGTGTGAAGGTGGGTTTTTCCATGTGTAATCTCACACATATTTGCATAGGCAAGTATGACCTCTTTGTGTCTCTTTATTTTTCATTCATTGCCTGCACGTTTACTGTGATAGTCAATATCCATAAAGTACTAAGGCAGATTTTGACATATGCTCAATTCATACAATCTTAGGTCTTCCTATTGTGATCATTAGTGTTACAGTTCCTTGTAGCAATGTTCAATTTTTAACTTTGATGAAGATAAAGTAAATCAATAAATGAATCAATTGACATAACCTGCTTTGGCAAGTTCCCTTGGGATTCTGTTCTCCTATTTCTTCATAAAAGCTTTGTGGTAGTGAAGATGGTGTTGATTTTACATGGAAAAAGTCTCACCAGAATGAAAGTTCCAAAGGGTCATAGCTCTATTTTCTTCTTTAACTGCCTGAACACTACCTAAGACCCTAACAGGTGTTGTGGGACCAAGTTGTTAAAACTGCCTCCATGACATGACATGGCATGACATGACAGCAATGTCAGAGAGAGCTCTTGATGTTTATAGTAACAGGTCTTACTTTAGATCTTCTAGCACTATCTGTGTATTATCATCATCATCACCATCATCATTATTGTCAACATTTCTACAATTAACTTCACTGATAATACTTATTGAGAGCATATAAAGGAAGTTTTAGTCTCATGTTACTGCAAAATTATCATTAATTTCGTATTTAGGCTCATTTTACTTCTATTCCCAATGAAGAAAGATTTTAAGCTTATCTCCAACTGAACTATCAATGTTCTTAGAATTCAAGACCATAATGTTTCATATTTCACAATTTTAGTTTTAGCTACTCATCATGTTACATCCAGTCCATTTTATTTTATTGCATTTATTTAGCCATTGACTCTACACTGTTCACAAGAACTTAGTTTGTGGTAGGCTATATCTAAAGCAATGTTTATACCATGCTTTTCTACACAAGAAAAACACAAGAGAGATAGTTTGAGCCTTCCACTGGCTCTTTTGACCTAGACATACATTTTCCACTCATAATCTTTCTCTATACTTCTGACTACCCTATCTCCCATATTTTCATTTTCCCTTTTATGAATGGGAAGGCAGCAAGAAACCCAATAGCCCTGTTAATTCTCTTAGTGACAGAGCCAAATTTTCTTGGCTCTGAAGGACTTGCCCTCCTGACTCAATCCACCGTGTACCAAAGGTAATTAGGGCAACTTACTTAAAACTTACGATCTAATTAGTGGCTTTTAATGGGAGTTAATTACACAGAGAGCAACAAAGCAGTTACATTTTCAACCAAGCTTTTTCCCAGACTGAGACAGGAACCAGTATTTATTCAGAGTCATAAAGAAGAGGGGATACTAGAGTTAACATCTAATTATACAGAATTGTCCCTGGTAATTATGAGCAATGTGATTTTATTTATCTGACAATTATAGGGGCTTTGCAAAATCTTTGACCTGAGAGACTTGGAAAGGATACAGAGAGGGAATTAAATACTATACAATGTCCAAGCACATTTTTAAAAATTACCCAGGTGACTAGAAGTTGGAAACGCCATGTAAGACAAAAAGAGAATTTCCTCATTTGTGTGAGAGATATTATTGAAGTTACTATGGAATATGAAGGATAAATTATGTAAGATAAAATTAATTAATGAAAATTTGAATTGGATACCAAGTTCATCACTTGCTAGCTTGACAGAAATCTACTCAGACAGCTCTCATATTTCTGAAATAGTATTTACCCTGAATATATCATGGAGATGTGAACTCATCTGTTTCTTTACTGTTTACTACATGAGTGTTTATAGTCGTACCAAAATTAGAGAAGATTGTGCCTTTCTCCTTGCCCTCAAGAGATTTCAAGTTTATTAGAGAGATAAATAGGCAGGCAATTTCATAAACAGTATAATTTGAGGTTCTAGGGACAATGTTTTGAGATCATAAGAAAGTGATTTAATCTTATAATTAGTTATCAATATTAGTATATTAATGTATTACCATAGTTGTTATTTAATCATAATATTTTCAACATCAGTTTGGCAAATGATAGCTGAAAATAATACATATCGAATAATCCCTTTTTCTGAGGAAGGGATTCGAGGAAACTTACTTCATGCAAAGTAGACTCTCAGCCA
Organism: Typhlomys cinereus; assembly: GCA_023101885.1. NCBI lineage: Eukaryota > Metazoa > Chordata > Mammalia > Rodentia > Platacanthomyidae > Typhlomys > Typhlomys cinereus. Next base: position 3,885,631 of record JALPQD010000130.1, on the reverse strand, counting down.
CATTGTGAAGTATGCTTTAGCCATTTTATTTTAGAGCAATTTTGTCTAGCTCACCTAATCCTCAGTGTTTCTTCTGCAAAGCAGCCTTTGCTCTTCTTTTTAGTGCTGAGGTTTTGAGGCAGATGCAGACCCAAAGACAGACCCATTCCTTTATATTTCTCCTAGCATGAAGAGGATAAATTTTCTCCTTTGAAAAATGGCTGCAAATCATTGTAACTTCATGGAAAGAGCAAGCACCTCACTTCATTTCAAACTCCCTTTGTTAACCTTATTTAAAGTCTTCTCATGAACTTATTCCTAATGAAGCAGCATAGTCCATAACACTCATAAATTCTGGGCTTGGAGGTAAAACTGAAAAAAACACTTGTTTTAATTGGAGCTCTTGACCAGCCTGTTCTCATGCCTTACCATTTTGTAGCTTGATTTCTTTATGTTGTTGAATAACTTTTATATCATTTCAAAGACATACATATTTTTTTTCTTTTCATTTTAAATTTTAATTTATGTTCTTTCAGGGATTCACACAAATACACAAATTCACACAAATACAATGAGTTCATATCATTTTTCTCACTACAAAACTCTTCTTTATTATTATTATTATTTCCGCTCATACAAACTTAACAGGTACACTGGTCCCCTTCCTCCCTCCACCTCCCCCCCCAACCCCCCTTCTCCCTCCTCCCCTGTCCCTCCCTCCCCATCCCCTAGTGCCTCCCCTCAGTACTCCCCCCAATCCCCGGAGCATCCTTTAATGTGCATGCCAAACTCTCTTCTGGGTCCTCCTCTCCGATGAAGTGCAAGGACCCAAGGGTATTTCCCAAAACCCTTTCCTGTGTTCCCCTTAAGCTTAGGAACACTACTGTAACTGCAAAGACATATATTTTTTGCTTTTCTTCCTTTAATAGTTCTCAATTTCTTAGTTGAAGGCAAAACTTGTATCATTTTCAGACAAGTGCATGGAAAGATATAGAAGTAATACAAAGTTTGTTAACAGCTCTGAATTGAGAGTCACGTGATTCGGGGCCTTCTCTGTTTACATGGTAGGTTTGAGACAATAGATGTGATCTCTCACATTCTGTCATTGCATTTCTAAAATGGAACACTAGTAGAAAGGCTGGGGTGCCTGTAAGTCTTTCCATTATTGATCATGGATGGTAAATATTTTAGTTTCATTTCATTTTCACCCCACTGTATCCCTGCAGAATGTAACGAGGCAGCTGCACACTGCCATATTTTGACTTACCCACAGTTTAAAAAGAAAATAACAAAACCAAGAAACATGCCACCAGGATCCTTTGGCTACTCCAATATTCCTTGGTTTTTTAACCTCTCTGAGTAGCGCCTACATATACCTCTATCATCTCAGCATGGAACATGCTTAGTATCAAGGAATTGTGCATAAAATTCCCATCTAATCATCAAAGGCAGATGAAAAATGTATTTAAAGAGTTTTATTATGCACTTACACTTTACACCTTACGCACTTTACACACTGAATTTGGACACCCTTGATTTTTAAAATGCAGATTCATAAGGGGAAAAAATTCTAGAAACTGGCAAATGATTTTGCATGGTAAGTCTACATGCTTGTGGGATTGGTTGTGGTGGTGAACATTGTTGGATATCTCTGAATCTGGCTCTGTGATATTGAAAAAGTTACTTCACTTCTGACTCCAGTGATCTGGCTATGACCTAACAGGGTATTGGTTCACTGAGAATTACAATTTATGTTCTTGGACAAAGCTTTCTCTTCTTGGCTCATTTCAAAGTATTAGTTACAGGCACTAAATACCCACTTTCGTTTCTTTCCTCCTTTCTCTTCCTTTTTTTCTATCTTTGAATTCATTTTTGCAGAATATTTTGATCATGCATTTCCCATGAGTTAGTTGCCTCTGTAGCCAGTAGAGCCATAAGAAATTCAGAAAACAGCAAAATTATGGGTTCTCATTGAGTCTATGGTCCATTTCAATAGACTGTAAATTATCTCTATTGTTAATAATCCACAGGACTGAAGAAAAGCAAATGAATAAGACACATCTCAGAAGTCTTTAAATGCTGTAGGAAGAAATTCTTCCAGTAAAACTTGTGCAGAATGTTCAGAACAGAGTAAGTCTAAATGGATGGAAAAAGGATGTTTCTACGAGAATGGAGTCCCCGGGGAGCTGAAAGACCCATGCTTGGCTGAGGAAAAAGCATGTTCATGTTGTGCATCAGGAAGTGTGTGACTTCTGTAAAAGTGGTAAGTAGAACAGACTCACTGCTTGTGCAAAGCAGGCATTAAACACATACACTGGAGATGAGCAGAGAACAGTTATTATCAGCAAGGTCAAGTGTGGCTTTGTAGACTGTGGGTTTTCCTTGCAGCAGGAAGCAAATCTGCTGGTGGACTTTCAGATGAGCTGCCACAGGATCTGTTGGACCTCAAGAGAAAAACTTAGATTTTGCAGGGATCATTTGGGGACTTCTTCATGAATCAGAGCTGTAGCAGGGTGATAATACAGACAAAAATGGTAGCAGTAGAATTAATGGTAGATGGAATTTATTTTGAAGAAATTTCTTTATCTTTCCATCATATTAACTAGAGATCTTAATCCTAAATATTGTTGTCATGGTTGAATGTGAATGCCTTCCACAGGTCATGTGTTTAAATCTTTGGCCAGTGTTGATGTTAGTGAAGGTGGTGGTACCTTTGATAGATATAGTCTTAGTGGAGAAGGGCATGCCACAGTGGCTGGGCCATGAGGCTGGATACCACAACCAAGGTTCCTCTCAATTTGCTCCTGCTCTCTCAGCCTTCATGGTGGCTACAGTGGCTGAACCAGTGCTTTGTTTCTCCCTCCAGTCCTGACTTTTGATGGGATTCCTGCCATAATGGACTGTATTCACTATAGAACTGTAAAGCAAATAAATCTCTTCTTCTCTTATAAGTGGACTATATGAGTATTGTCTCATCACAACAAAAAGTAAGTAACATAATGGCAACTGAATCATTCATGTGATAAAGCAGCAATTACTAAAAATGTGAAATATGATGGGAATTTCTCTTATTGTTGGTAAGGATTGTCTATACTTCATGACTTCATCCTCCTACCAAGCTCAATACATTTTCTTTAATTCTGCAGTTATTTATTTCGCTGGGTTTCCATGATTTAGACATAAACATCAGTCACAGTCTAATGCTAAAAATTGTACACACCAGATTATAATAATGCTATATCATCTGTGCCTGATTTCAAAACAACTGATTGACATCCAGGTTATTTTGATTTTTCTTAAGTACTGAATAAAGAAGTATGTCCTCAGATTTCATCCTGCTCTAAGCCACGCAGAGCCCTAACCAATTTGAGAACTGCAGCTCCCCTACCCCAACTTGACCATCTCCTTCTATAATTGCCCAGTTCTCTGAGAATTGTACTAACAGAGAATACCCACGTCCAAATCACATAGTGAATGTTCAGAAAATCTGCTTTGATATTGCATGGAGTTGTGATTGGCATCAATGAAACAAGCTCCATTTGTAGCTCTCTGTGTGTCAAAAATGGGTCGAGAAGAACTATGTTTCAAATCTCTGGCAAATCTGGAGATCACAGAGTATGTATGCCACCAGGTACTGTTTTTACTAAATAAATTGTTCCAATTAGCAAATGCATGCTAAAGAATGGACAGACTAAGTTATTCATGGTAGTATTCAAATTTGAAAAACATATGTCTGCATAATGCATCATTAGTGTTTAATTCACAAAAGTATTTCAAAATTAGGGTATTAAGTGGTTAGAAATCGATTCTCTAAGGTGTCTATTTTCTGTGAACTCTGTTCAGGGATAAAAAGAATTTTAAAGTAAGAAGGTGAGTACCTGTTATAATTCTCCGATACTAAGATAAGAGGGTTGATTCTGAAACAGGTGATATCATGGCCAGAAGTTCATTAAGTGGAATTGTTGGCATCCAGTGTCATGCTACTGACCTCTGCTTTATTCTGGCCCTGTCACACTGCATAGATCTTCATTCTTAACAACCTCATGGTCACATAGAATAGAATTAACTCCATGGTGAGGAATTCCTCTTGGTTTTCATTGTAATGCAATAGCATGTGAGCAAAATAATTTGATTTGTGTCCCAAGCCCTCATTACTGAATTCTTGTAGTCATAGTTCTACTTTCTTCTCTAGAAAACTCATGACAGAACCAAGACAGTTAACAATTTCCAGCCCAGCCCCCAGGACATTTGTCTGTTGGAATGAACCTCTTTCCAAGCAAGAAGCTCTAATTTTAGATTAGTTAGAAATATATCTTGGCTTTATTTCTCACCTAATAATCCAGCCTTAAAGGGCAAATGTTTAGATTGTCAAGGGCATTTCTTATGTTGGAGTATATATTTCTCTGAGAGATGAGACCCACACACAAGCATGCACATATTTAGGCCTTTCTCTCTCTCTCTCTTTCTCTCTCTCGGTCAGAGGACAGTTTGCAGTTCTCTCTTCTATCATGTGGTCTCCGGAAATTGAATTCTGGTCAATAGACTTGGAGGTTAGAATCTTTACTTGATGAGCTGCCTTGTCCAAGAGTAATTTTTAATTTAATTTTGTTTATACTTTTCAATTTTAAAAATATTCTTACTGCTTTTTTTATTTTTTATTTTTACAAGCTTATGGAGTATCAATCCCTGTCTCTCTTTTCATACTCTCCTCTCTTTCCACTCACCTGCTGTCATGGTGACTCTCTGTCCTTAACTTTTCTGACCTAAAGCTATCTCTTCTGATCTAATGCTCCCTCACCTTAAGGCTAAACCATGGCTCCCTTCACCACCAGTCCTCAACTTGCAATAAACTACTATTTCTTTTTTTATATATAATACATTTTTATTATTATTTCAGCTCATACAAACTTAATAGGTACACCAGTTCCCTCCCTCCCTCCTCCTCCTCCCCCCCCGAACCCCCTGCTCCCCTTCCCCTCACCCCTCCCGCCCCATCCCCCCGTGCCTCCCGCCCCGATTCCCAGAGTCCTTTCTTGTGCATGCAATCAAGAAAGGAAGGAAGGAAGGAAGGAAGGAAGGAAGGAGGAAGGAAGGAGGAAGGAAGGAAGGAAGGAAGGAAGGAAGGAAGGAAGGAAGGAAGGAAGGAAGGAAGGAAGGAAGGAAGGAAGGAAGGAAGGAAGGAAGGAATTGATGGTTAGAAAGAAAGCTGGAGTGTACTGAGTAGAAGGTGATTTTGTTCACCCTCTCTCTACCATCGCATATGCCACAGTTGCTGATGTATAACGTGAACTGACACTGGCTAGTCATTTGAGGCTGGAACATCAGGAACACAGAATCTAAGAGAGTTCTTCAATGTCCTTGAAAAGTCTGAAAGACATGTGTTTGGGGTAAAATGCCAGGCATTTAAAGGTCATTAACTTGGTACCAATGAATCACCATGAGTTTCTTTGCAAAATGCGAAAAACTTCATGACCACCTTTCCTCCTATTTATGAATTAGCTGCCTGTGAATCTGACAGATTCTTTATTATTGTTATTATTACTGAGTGTGTTTGTGTTTATGTGTTTAGTGTGCATGTGTAATGTGAAGGGGCACATATTCATCAAAGTGCAAAAGACTGAGGAGGATGCAATGTGTCCTGTACTATCATGTTCCACCTTTTTCCCTTAAGACAGAGTCTATTCCTCAATCACAAGCTTCCCTTTTCATCTATGCTGGCCAGTGGGCTACCAGGTCAGTGTGGTCTTCCCTGAATGATGAGGTTATAGATATGTATGACTGTGCCCAGCTTTCATGTGACTACTACTAGAGATCTGAACTCGGGTCCTCATGTATGAGCAGCATACACAATCTCTCCAAAGCTTGTTTGTTTACTGGTTTCTTTATCAGCACTTGGCCCTCACTCAAAAACCAAGCCTGTCACAGCACTGCTGGGCTTCTCATCAAATATCTACTTTCTTTGTATGTGTAGTTGTCAAGACAATATGCTGCTATAATCTATGGACACAAAGTCCACTAGTCACTCACTGCATAGACATCCGTGGGAAGCCCTAGTGAGCTTAAATGAGATAAGCTGGCAGTCTTTCCTTTCTCCCCAGTAAGATAATAAATGCTACAGGGATTGTCATCCTACTCTGAGAAGCAAGGACAATGGAGACAACATAGGAAATGTTTCTTCTCAGAACTTGAGGAAACAAGGAAAACAAACTGTGATGCCTGTGTCTAGGAGCCAAGAATTTGTGTCTGAATGAAATTTTCAGACTACCATGAGATACTGAGACATCAGGAAAAAAAAAGACAACTACAAAAATGGATCTAGAGGACCAGCCAACTGGAAGAAGATGAAATGATGGGAACTCATAAGTAATTCTATCTAGAATAACATTTTAAGAAATCAAAAATATACTCTCTCTATATATATATATATGTATTTTAAATACAAGTATAAAGTTGAAATAACAGTGCAACATCTTAAATTTTAACAATATGTGCTAAGCATATCCAATGAATACATATGATATTGCTTTACTACTTAACTTTTAAGAATAACTTCTAGAATCTGTATCAAAGTTGTTTAAACTTTCATTGTATGGATAGAAATACAAAATGATATTAAAAATTAAAACAAAAACGTGGAAAGAAAGCAGAACTGAACATACTATTCTGGTTTTCTTACACAATAAAGACTATTCCAGATTAACAAGTCGAGAAAATGATTCCCCATAATCAAGAGCAGTAAGTTTATTTCAATGTAGTTTCTCAGAAAAAAAGACACTGGAAAAAAAAAACAGTAAAACTATAGGAAATAATTTTGTGCACAAAGTGATGAATTTGAAAACATACTTATTTAAAATTTAATCAGAATTTTTAGGGGCTGGAGAGGTGGCTCAGGGATTAAGCCTCTGCCTTTTAGACCTCACTTATAGAAGCTAGGCAGAAGCTGGGGCGGCCTGAGTTTCTGGTCCTGGTAGGGAGGAGCCTGTGAATCCCCAGGCAGAGTAAACAAGGAGGAGGTGGAGGCGGTCCATGGTGGTTCCCGAATTCGCCTGTGGTTACACACACACACACACACACACACACACACACACACACACACACACGCACAACTGAATAAATAATAAAAAAATTTAATCAGAATTTTTAAAACATAAATTGAGTTTATATCACATACCATGGTGGCAATCATTGTTTCTTGTCAACATTATATCAGCAGTTCTGACCAACACAACCAGAAGAGAAAATATTTAACTATCCAGTGTAGCTATTACATCATCATCTTATAGAAAGCAGCAAGATAGAAAGTCAACATCAAAAACCTAAAGACCTGATTAGGAAGTGCTTTAGTTGTTCTTCCATTGTTGCGATGAACACCTTGGCCCAAGAAACTTAAGATTAAGTGCGTTTATTATTTGGTTTAAGGTTCCAGTGTAGAAAGAGTTCATTATGATGGGGAACATGTGAGAACTGGAACAAGAAGCCACTCTTATAGTCACACTCAGAAAGGTAGAAAGAGGAGAGAGAAAATGAATATATGTATGAGAGAGAGAAACACAGAGCGGGAAAGAGAGAAAGAGGGAGAGAGAGAACAGAAGTAGGAAGTAACGTTGGGTTATCAAACCTCAAGGCAGGTTCAGGGTGATGAACTTCCTCCAGCTTCCTAAAGTTCCCTTCCATAACCTTCCCACAGAGTACATCAAGTAAGGGATAATTGTTCAAACGCATGAGTCTATGAGGATATTTCCCCTTAGAAACACAACATCTATTAAAAATAATTCAAATAAAAATATGTCATATGTCATGATAGCACATTAAATTTTAAATCACTTTAGTTAAAAGAACTGGGGAAAGAAAAAGGATATTTGACTGACTAGACAGATATATGAGATTAATGAATCGATATTTCAGTGTTGACTACTAATTGCATGTATCATGTTTCTAATCCAAATAAAAATACCAGCAAGACTATCTACAGATTCAGTGACACAAATTTTGAAATTTATGTTGGAAAATAATCATGAAGACAGCCAAATAGTTTTTCAAAAATCAAAAATAAAAATTATACTAAAAATTTTTAAATTAGCCTGAAATTTTCAAAAGTAAAATCTTGTGGCATTCACATAAGACTATACAAAAGACCATAATGGGATAGAGGCATTGATTAAATCACATCTTTAATTTAAGAAAATTACTGCTGCATCTAAATAATGAAATTATAGCTTTTCATAATTCCCGATGGAAAACCTGAATGTTCCTGAAAAAATGAGAGTCAACATTGATTTCAACCAAAAATCATATTTAAAAAATACATAAAACTTTAAAGAACAGGTCGTAGACCTAGAAGTAAAAAGCAAAACTTATGAAATTTTATCAGGAAACATTTTTCCCAACATAGGGCACTCAAATCATATATATATATATATATATATATATATATATATATATATATATATATATATATATATATATTCAGCAGTATGAAGACCTCTATTTTTCAAAATACTTCACTAAAAAATAAAAAGTGATATACATATACTGATGAAGAGTAAATGTTAAAATTCAATACAAAACTTTTACTACTTTACAAAAATTCAACCCATTGCAATTTTGCACAATTATTTGAATTCACCCGTCACAGATCAAACTCTTCTAGGCAAGAATACAGACAGGGAGGCAGAGGAAACATAGACAACCAAAAAATAAAGATGAAGTGCCTTGTATGTCCAGCAGTAGTAAGGAAATTAGTAATTACCTCTATGAATAATTTCTCTAGATATTTCCACACATTATTATTTACTCATAGATTCCATACATTAAAACTAGTAGCAGCCCATAAGTTAACACTCCAGAGATGAAAGAAATGACCTTAGTGTCATCAAGATGAGTGGCCATCCCTACGTGACCATATATTGCTTGGGTTGATTTTCTGCTATTTTTTATGGTTCAGTACCACAAAGCAATTAACGGTGAATGTGTGAGCCTTCTCAACCTTTCCTAGAAACGGTGGCTGTTTATCATCGTGTCACACTCCTGGCAGAGTCAAGAAATCTAAATTTAACAGGTGACTGCTTCTTCCACGGATGGCTGAAGAGAATGGATCTTCAGGATACCTAGTCTCAGTCTGGCAATCCAGACCAATGAAACAAGCTGGATGCAAGAGGATGAATGAGGATCATTCTCGAATCCATCATGCACAAGGACTCCACATAGTCCCTGCACTGCTGCTTGATGGCTTTTTCAATTGATTTCAGAAGATTGTGATGACTAGTTCCATTTTAAGATGGAATGGTAGAAAAATAGTTAGAGTTATAGTGGGTAGATCTCTGTGTACAGATGTGTATGCAAGTTTAATTTATCTGCTTATGTATGCAAATACATGCACTGTCTTTCCAGACTACTTTAAAATAGCAAGCTCTCCTATCATATGAAACTAAAACTGGACCAATAAAAACATGTTAGTCAATGTGCAAACTCTAGTTCATCTGAGGTAGTTATCATGGTGCCAGGTAAACAATATCCTCAAAATAAAAAAGTTATCTAATTTTATCTCATGATTATCTCATGATAGATAATGGCTCATTCTCTTTTTTATCAAATTTTAAAAATATCTCTTTTATTTATTGGTGAGATCATCCTGTTAATCCTCAAAATAACACTTTAACATGATTACTATGGTTCTTACAAGAATGTGGAAAGTGCGCTCAAGAGAGGTTAAACAGGTTAACCAGGGTCATGTGACAGTGTGAAATGACTGTCTGACTTCAGACACTTCTAACTTTCTTGAATATCTTGCTTCTAGGGAGCATTTGACAGGAATTTCTGACATAGATATTCATTCATTCATTAACTCAGTTAAGATTCATGTATCAAGTACCTACTGTGTTTAGATATAAAAGATGAACCCAAGAATAAAACAGACAAATGTCCCTGATTTCTGGATTCTTGAAAAAGATTTCAGTGGGGGAAAGCCCCATGGAAACTGAATGGATAACTGGGATACTGGGTGATGGAACTGCCATGCCCAAGTGGGAGAAGAGACAGGAAGGGATGGATGGGGTTTGATGCAGTGGGTGACAGGTATCTCTGATAAAGGCTATCTGAAAATAGGTCTCAATGGGAGGGAGAGTGCTACATAGTCACCTTGGAGACAAAATATTGTGGGAAGGGGATGAGGAATGCAAAGGTCATGGGGATGCTGTGATGAAGCATCACAGGTTGGGTGACCTTAGACAATATAAATTTATTCTCTCACAGTTCTGGAGGCTAGAAGTCAAAATCAAGGGCCACACAAAATCCAAAGGCCCAAGGATAGATTCCTCTCTGGCCTTCTGCTCGCTTCTGCTGGTCACAAGTCCTTGGTGTTCTTTGGCTTGCATACCCACCACTCCAGTTTCTCTCTCATCTCCACATGCAGGCTTTTCTCTCCTGATGTATATTAGTCAGTGGTCTCTAGAGTCACAGAATCAACAGAATGAGTACATAAAAAGGGAATTTATTGAGTTGGCTTATGAGATATGGCCCAAGTAGTCCAACAATGACTGCCAGTAGCTGCTCAGTCCAGTAGGCCAGTGGGTGATGGCTGAAGGTTGGAGGATTCCTAGAGAGTCTCTAGTCACGTTGAAGACTTGAAGGGTTTGGAGAGCTGGAGGGTTGAAGAAACGAAGAAGCCAGGCACAGCTTCAGAGAGTCTCTCCTCTTCTCAGTCTCCTTTTATCTGGTCCACTACTGGGAGGTTCCAATCAGATCTAGGGACGTTCCAATCAGATCTAGGGCTAGTCTTTGTATTGTAAAAGTATTGATCCAGATAATCTCTTCAGGTGGTCTCAGCTGATCTTATTTAATGCCCTGTAGTCAAGTTGACACCCAGGATTAACTATCACATGGCGGCTTCTCTACCTCTTCTTGTTGTTAAAGACATTGGGTCTGGATCCAGCCTAATCTAGCATGACGTCATCTTCATGTGATTGATTTGAAACGACTGTTTCCAAGTAAAGTCACTGTCAGAGGTCATGATTTGAATGTATCTTAGGATTCCAGAGGGGAGATATGGCAGAGGCGGCATGGCTGGCGAAGCTGGCAGGCTAAGTCACTCCCATCCACGTGGCTGGAGCATTCCTGGAGAGTCTCTCTTCTTCTAATGGCTCATTCTTATGTTTGTCATTGCTGTTCAGATGTGAAGGACTGGCCCATGGGATTACTGGTCTCCTTCATTTGCTTTCATGGAGAAAACCATGATTCAGAGACCTATAAACAGTCACCGTTTTCCACAAATAGATGAGTGGCATAATCAACCTGGATAAACAAGTTTTGTTTTACACTCTTGATCTAGAGAAAGTTTAATTTTGTCTTCATTAGAAGCCTAGGTAAAAGGTATTACTATACTTATTCAACACATGAAAGACTTGACAAAAGGGAGATACCATGCCTGATTAATTTCCAATAGGGATGGAACGGATTTATAAATTTAAGCCTGAGGCTCCAGAGTGTATGAATCTGAACCTACGTACAGGAAGGCCTCACACTGTTAGTACTAATGTGAAGTTTTTATGTAGTTGAGAGAACATCTATAACATATTCTAGACTAATCAGGAATTTTTCTTAATAACGTAGTTAAAGATAGGCAAAATGTGATATACTCCTAAAATGAAATGTTATTCAATTCTTAACAAAGAGTATAATATTGTTCTCTAGCACAAAATTGCTATAAAAAGATGTATTGAGAAAGGTGGGTGTGCTGTACCAAGAATCATGTATTTTTGAATTCTGTTTTTCCTTTCCATTGCAGATATTTAAGAATAATCATAACACACAAAGAAATTTCTTCTTGCATAAAGAACAAGATTTCCATTTGATTCCAAGGAAGGAGACAGTGTCTGTAGATGGACATCTATAAATAACCAAAACCCATATATATGTATATAAATATATATGTATATATAAATATATATATATGCAATATATTGAATAAACAACTCCATAGGGGCAGAAAATTGACTTGGTTGCCAGTGTTTGGGAGTAGAGACTATAACATATTAGCTAATGCATATGATGGTACTTACATGACTGTGACTGTGTACTGGATTACATGGTCACAATATATCTGAATGACTAAAAATCATTGACTTGCAGTGATTTTGAAGGACAGCCTTTATTACTGATAAATTATATATCGATTTGCAGAATTCCATTTCAAGACCAAGAGGAAAAAAGCAGAGATATAAAACTGTATTCTGAAAATTCATGCCACGATATGTATAATGCTTTGAATATATATCTTACTTAATTCTCCTATCAACCCTCTCTCACAAGGTTCTTCTATGATAGCCCTCAATATAGCCAACCAGCATGAGACACCTGGTGCTGAAAAAAATGACTTGCCCACTTGGTAAATGGGTGAACCACCATGAAGGCAGTCATGTTCGATTCTAAAAGCGGCAGGCTGGTTCCCATCACTCTCCTATCATTACCATGTGTTTCCAGTCCTGGCTTGCAAATAAGACGTAGGAAAACAAAAGCCAAAATTGTTAATCCTGATAAATATTTAAGACCTTCTGTTTTAACAGCCTGATGACTAAAAATTCACTGTTTCACACTTTGGGCCACATTGAAAATGCAGGACAGAAAGTGATCATCTAAAAGATCAGACCAGAAGGAAAGAAAAGGAACCAGGGATGAGAATGCTGACCCAAGCCAGAGCTGGTCTCCACAAACATACTGGATTGCTGTTTTTACAAACAGATTTCACAGGCTCTGTGCATCTCAAAATGCCCAGGCTGGAGGTACACTGACTTTGTATAAATAGAATCATTCAGGGATTGTTCAAATCCAGCTGTCTATTTTACATGTTTTGAGAATAATTCATCTGTTAGTAATTGTGTTATGCTTTGAATACTTCATAGTCTATTCATAATAAATCTATGAAAGAAGCATTTTCCTTAATTCTATTTAGAGGCAAACAATGCTGATATTGGATTGATTATTGGAAATCTTTATTTTTAGTCACATACATGCCTGACATACATCATCTAAATGGTTGAAGGGATGAGAAAACTAAGAACTAATTAAATTTATACAACTTTTTGTAAATGATGAATGTTAAACATAACATGCAATTTGAACCATCACAAAATGAATACCCATGTCCTACATGTAACCATACCTACTGGAACCTTCAGACTTCTGATCTCTTCACCTCCTGTTCCAAATAAATCAATATCAACTTTTATCACTATGCATTCATTTTGTCTGCTGTTTTTTAATTCTAATAGCATTTATCATGCAGGAAATACGAGTTTGCAACTGCCTACTCTATCCAGTGTTGTTTAGTATTAGTGTTATCATAGTTAGCAAAAGTTGTGCGAGCATGCAGTACTTTACTCACTGTAACATTCACACATATTTTTGCTTTCGTGAGACAGTATTTACTCAACTATAAATATCCTTTTGCATGTCTTTTGGGAATTTATACAGGTATGTATTTTAGTTAGATATTCCCAGTGGAAGTGTTGGGTTAAAAGGGTACACACACACACACACACACACACACACACACACACACACACACACACATATGTTTCACCAAATACTATTAAACACTTTTTCAAGCAGTCTAAACATTGCACATTGTCAGTGCAATGTGGTCAGGCTCAAATTTGTCCACACCCTTTGCTCTTATTTACTATTAAATGCTATTTTTATTTTACCTATACCAGTGCTTATATAGTGATACCACTTCATATTTTAGATTTGTGTTTCCCAAAGAACAAAGGAAGTAAACATGTTTTTGAATGTTATTTTGAGTCATTTGTTACACCACTTATCTAATAATCTCTCTGTATTTTTCTTCCTGGTGTGTAAGATAATTTTACTTGTCTATTTGTACACTTAATATTTTTCATGTGCTGCATCTCAATGTAATGAAATTATTTAACACCATGATTCTTTTGTTCATGTATTCCACCACTAAGTTCTGATTTGTAGAGCACTTTGTGTTCATATTATATTTTGCTTTCAATTCCATTTAATGTTTTTCTAAAATATCTGCCAAATAAGATGCATAATTATTTCTGTTCCCATAATAAAAGAAAAATTTAAAGAGAACAGTTGTGACAGTTAGCTTTAGCTGTCAACTTGACACTTCTGAGCTCAGCTCTTAGGCTCACCTATGAGGAATTATCTAATTAAGTTAGCCTGCAGCAGATTTTCTAATTGCATAATTGGTGTGGGAAGACCCAGTTCCTAGCAAGGGGGAACATTCCCCCAGCAAGTAGATGCAATGGAGAGAAGACTGGCTGACAACTGGCAAGCTAGGAAGCTAAAATTTAGCTGTGTTCCTTATCCCGCGGACCTAGCTGTGGCTATGATGTGGTCTGTTCTCTTGGCTCCTGAGAGTATTTCCTTGGCTGTTATGATCAACTGTGACCTAGAATCATGAGCATAAACAAATCCCATTGTTCCCCTAAATTGTTTGGATCATGTATTTGTTACAACAGTACGAATATGAAACTAAGACAATTCTGAGTTTCTGGAATGATAATGTGACCCTAGAAACCATATCGTTTGAGCTTCTTATTTATACTTACCACATATAACTAAAGCATGTGTGCTGACAGTCAGTTCAATGGTGGGATGGATGGTTAGCATGTTCAAGGCCTTGGATTTGTGCTCAGTGCCACAAAAAAAAAAAAAAAGTATAAATTTAAGGTGGAGAATCTTCATTGTCTCTTATTGAATTTTCAGATCGTGACCTTTCTGAAGCTCCTTGCTATGTAAATATGACAAGATTCACTTCATACTTCATCTTTTCTGAGTATTTTCTCACTCCTCACCTTTTGCATCTAGATTTCTCCGTCATTTATTTATATCATTCTTATGATTTAAATTCTTGTCTGTATTTTGTATTGTGTGTGTGTGTGTGTGTGTGTGTGTGTGTGTGTGTGTGTGTGTCTCAGAGGGCACTGTGTGTCTTTGTGGAGGACCAAGTGTGATTTCAGGAATCATCCAGATTGCATCTTCCTCCTTTATGCTTTGCTCTGGGATTTCCTAGGCTCTACCCACTAAGACAAAAAGTGAAGTTCTCTGTCATTTCTTCTTGGTGATTTTATATGGAACCTGGGATCCTAACCCAGGAACTTCTGCTTGTAACACAGAGTCTTAACCCCTGAACCATCTCTCCAGGTCCTAATTTTGATTTATGATCACTTTATTTCTCCTCATAAGAAACATTGGATATATGATTAGTCATTCCTTCTGGTACTGTAATCCCAAATCATTTATCACTACATCTGATTAAACAGGCTGACATGTGTTATCTTTGTTAAGGTGTCCATTCTCCTGATTTGCATACATTGGCACTAAGTAACCACGAGTATTTATTTTTTGGATGGGCTTTAAGGATAAGATGTGGAAAATCCAGCTGGATTTGGATATGAAACTTGAAATCTAATTATATCTTATCAATAACAATTTTGCAATCTTGAATATGTAACTAATACTCTTCTTACTAACTTATACACATTTACCATGTATATGAGGTCATGTTACATACCTGAACCTCAAGGTCAATATGAATGGCAAATAAGAACACATACACAAGCTCATTGGCAAACTGGTCAGTAGTAAAAGGCACTGCAAAGTTTATTTACCAAACAAAATAATCACTGATCATAGCTGCCTTCAGATGCTATCTTTTAAGACAAAAGCAGAACACAGAAGAAAAACATTCCATTAAATCACAGTGCCTAATTGATAAATGACAGTTACTACAAACAACCCAGGAGGCTATATAATGAGTTTATTGGAATCATACTCTCTATAATCCAACAATCTTTTGTCTGATACGAAGCACCAATAGGAAAAGTGTAAAAAGCATCTAGAAGATGCTACTAGATGACAATTAAAGAACAAAAGACTTCAGAAGTAGAAACGCTGAGGTTGAGAGAAAAAAAATTACATAATTTTCAAGATAGAGAAATACCTTGTAAAACACCTAGCTCAATGTTTCCATAGATGCTTATTCATCAACTTATCCCAGAAGAAGCATTTATAAACACATTCTCTTTCCAAAACTCTTGGTTCATTTTGGAAACCAGCTAGTCCATCCTGCCTTCCTGGCTACTTCTCAATGAGTCCCCTTGCTTTGTGGTCCCAGTAGACAGTCTTGGATAAATCAGAAAGAAGCTCTGACCTTCCCAACGGGACCCAGGACCTTGGCTTCCATTCTCCAATCTGTTACTTCAGATTCAGGACCAGAATGAGAAAACACAAACAAAAGGCTTGCTGTTGGCAGAAAACATTGCCCATTTTTGTTACTGCCTGCTAACTGAGGTCATTTGGGGTTGTTGCTCACAAACAATAGTCTAACATTAATTGGACATGGTGTAAGATAGAATGAGAAGAGCAAGGCTTTCTCACTAGCTCATGCCAAAACCCAGAAGACACCGAAAGGGAGAAAAGGCCTTGGCAGTCACCAACTCCTTGATGCTCACCTGCCTTGTTCTTTGTTTTGTGTGCCAAGTTCAATGCCAGCTGGAAGTCCCCCAATTACTGTGGTCAATCTAATACTGAGAACTTCTGTGCTAGACTTTTCTTGTTTTCTCTTTCTGCACTGCTGTGAAGTCAGCTGTGCTGTCTGTACAAATGTGACCTGCCGCCCTTTGTGTGCCAGATGTGAACAGATGTGCACGTCGCATGACTTCTTCATGCCAGCCAGCAGTTAGCAGAGCAGCTGATTAGAAGAGACGAGATAGAAAAGGAGCAAATGTGACTGCAGAAGTGGCTAATTCAGCATCACAACTTTGCAAGCTAAGCAGAGGTACAGGAGTGCTGGTTAAAGGGACCAGGCTTCAAGGACTCAAGGTCAAGGGAAACAAACAGCACAGAAAGAGGATTGCAGAAAGCTGGTGAACCTTTCTTTTCTCAAAATTCATGGTCTTAAGAGGATTGTAATAAAAGCAGTCTTTAGAATTTCAACAGTGTGAACAGGCTCACAAAAGCATGTGTATTTACTTAAAGATGGTAGACACGTGCATAAGATGATCTCAGAATGTTGAGAAACCTCGGTTAATTTCCATCAAAAATAGCAAAAGACACATCTGCCTGACTTACTACTCATTCTACAAATCCTAGGTGTGTGCTAATAAAGGATTTATGCTGGACATCAGGAAAAGGGTAAAAAAGAGATTAAAAGGAAAATAGATTTTTTCCTCTAAAGAAAGAGGTTTCAGTAACATGGAGGAGTGAGGTATATTCTTAAACATTTCATGTGAGGCAGAAGTATGTGTTGAGAAGACATGATAAACACTGACTGCATTTGAGAGGCTGAACAGAGGTGAGTACCTGTATCCTCCAAAACTAGGCAGTTTGTCACCTGAGAGACTTTTAGCATGGTGGGAAGGGATTGTTGGTTGTCATAACAAAGGAAGTCCGGGTTGATAGTGGCACCTAGTGAATTAGAGGTAGACGCTGGGATACTGTGAAATAGCTTATGATACACAGAACGTCACCCAGCAGTAAAGAATTATGTGGGTTAAAAATATCAACAGGGACACCTTTGTAGAATCCTGTTTTAGAACTGGGAGGGGGAGATGGTGCTTCTGACTGAAGACAAACTTAAATGAAGAGCTTGAATCGATGTCAGTTCAGCAAGAAAATTACCAAGCTTGGAAGCAGGGATAGAGAGGGGTTTTGGATTTGAAAGGAGGTTATCACTACCTTACAGGGTTTTGAGTAGCCTGTGGAGAAGCTGGGGATCCTGGCTTCTTTAGACAAAAGAAAGTCATAGAAGCAGCTGTCCATAAATAATGTGGTTGGATTGACAGTTCAGATGTTGTTTCTTGAGATGTATTAAAGGAGGAGAGATTGAGAGTGGGGCAGACAATCAACAGCTGAAAGGATAACCTCCAACATGGAATCATGAGACTCTGCAGTGAGACACTGGAGGTGGGAAACAAAGATGGTAGGAACTAAAGAGAAGGTGTTCTGTGAGGATTGGTGTGAGCAGGATGTGAGCATCACAGATCTTAGGAGTTGTAGTGTTACTGCTGGTGTCAGAGGGATGAGTAACATACCTTTAAGCTACATGCTCCATGCCTATTGCCATGGAACTTAGCCTTCATGAGGGCACTATGACTGGGTAATTGATCCTATACTTTTTCTTTGGAGTTTGTTTTTAAAATAGTGTGACAGACAGAGTGACCAAGCACCCATATGCCTGGGATTGAAAAGTTCCTGAGACAACGGGCTTTCCACTAAAACAGGGACATGGAAACAGGTTGAGCGTTTACTCAGCTCACAGAGCTGAGGTAAATTGGATAAATTCATACAGCTTAGAAGGAGCAGAGCTACTATTACTCACCTCTGAGGTCCGTATCTCTCTCTCCCAACCCATGAACTCAAGGGAACCACCACAGCGATAAGCAATACACAGAAAGCAGGACAGAGGCAGAAGTCCTCTGATTCTGATATGGGAGGGAAGAAGGGCACAATGTTCTATTTTAAAAACCAATATCTGTGCTGGGGAAATGGTTCAAGGATTAAAGACTTTGCCTCCTAAGCAAACAGACTAGAGTTCAGATCCCTAGATATCATGTAAAAATGGCAGGAGAAAATGGCAGCAGCCTGTAATTCTGGCTTTGGAAGGTAGAGTCTGGAAATTCCCAAAGCAAGGAAATAAGGAGGTAGAGCAATCCAGGATAATTCCTGATGTCACTCTTAGGTCTTCTCAGACATATATGCCCAAGTACACTCTTACGTGTGTGCGAGCACACACACATAACCTATGTCAATGTTTTATTAAGTAGAGACATTCGCATTTAACCTAAAACTTTTTTCATTCTCTCATAGCTAAAACAGCCCTTCCTCTTCTTCAGATTTGTTGAAAGAATGCATGCAAAGTAATAATTATCATGATTAGACAGTTATCTATATTTTAAGATTGATGTCCACTATTTGAGAAAAGATAGGCAGTGTATCTCATAAGTACATATCTATATGGTTAGCATAATCTTTAGTTTTGTTCTGTTTTGTTGAAGCTAAAGCAGGGATTTTATTGAAAATAAGAGAAAAAGGGAAAAGCTCTTGGACACGTGGTCCAAGGGAAGCAAGAAGCAGTGTCAGTCCTAAGTATTAAAGCAGTGGAGATAGTTTAAGTTCAGAGAAAACAAGGGTTGCTGCTATAAGTACATGATCAGGAGAGGACAGAGCTTGCATGGTATAAGCACATGCTAGGAAAGCAGGAAGAAGAGAGAGGTGACTGGCAGAGCCACAAACTTTCATAGTCTGACATTGCTAATGAGTTACCCAGGAGTTACTAGGGAAGTGAGGTGAAGACTAGATAGAGGGCTGGTCGACAGACTTTCCTAACTACAATAGTTTTAACATAATTTTTCTTTGTCAGAATTCCTTCCGCATAATCAGGCAGTTTCAGAACAAGCACATGCTGGGAGGGCCTTTGAAGTTAATCCCCTACTCGTGGGAGTATGCTGAATGAACACACCCTATGAATCTGAAGGAACTGATTCCAGTGATAAAGTTCACTCTCTGTTCATGAAAGCATACGGAGATGAGCTCTCCATTACAGATTAAGTTCCTCAAAAGAAACAGCTCCAACATGAATCTACAATAAAGTCTACAGGCCTGGGCCCCAATATGAACATACCAATGAGATGTAGAAAACTAAAACCTTCAGTCAGATTGCACAAACTGGAGCTAACAAAAAAGAGAAGTCACTTTTTCTGGGTCTGCCTAACCCTATAAGCATCCCTGTCCTTGCCAGCCATCTTTGGATTCCTTGCCCCTCATGGACTCCATATCTGGGTCTTTGAGTTCTTTTTCAGCTTCCTTGCCCCTCACAGACTCCATGTCCATGAGTTATGTTCTTTCTCTCCTCTAATAAAATCTGCCTTCATCCTCCACATGGTCTAGTTTCAATCTTCAGCTCCTGAACATAGAACCTGAACATAAAACCCCAAAAAAAATCCTCCTAGAAGACTTTTAGAAGAAGGCACAGGCCGTAGCTGTAGGGCATGGGGTGCCAGGGTTATGTCTTCAGACACATTATTGAGGAGAGAATTCAGTGAGAGTTGTAGAATTCTATTGCTTCCCTTTTCCTGTATTCCTGCTCCTTTTCTTATTAAGCTAGAGAATTCATCAAACCTGAGCCAATGGTGTCAAGTCTTTCTGGGTGTTTGTGAGAAATTCAAATCCATATTACCACCATACCCAATGAAAATTTTAAAGCTGATTCCAAGAAATACATGTCTTCAGAAGATTTTTCGATGATTTCCATTACCATTAAAAATTTTTAAACTTTACCAAAATATGACTGAAGATTTCAATCATATGTATGCAATCATAGAATTACATATTATACAGTTTTTTAGATACTCACATATTATGCAGTCTGTCATACTATGTAGCCCAGGCTCTGTATCATGAAAGTGGACTCATACTACCTAAAAAGACAAACCAAGATGAAATCATTTAAATGGGCAGTGAAATTTAAATTGCATATGATTTCCATTGGTTATGAAATCTTCTGTAGAACTATTTATGTCAAAAAAAATCACCAAACCATCATTAGGACTAAACTATTCCTTTCACAGTAGGGGAAATAACTTAGTTTGCCAGGGAGTCTACATTCTTCCTCTTTTTTAAATCTACCCTGAGCTTTTGGTGAGACAGCTAAGCTAAACAGAATTTAAGATTATGAAATCATCTAACAGACAAAAATCCCATCCTGATTCTGGCTGTGTGCCTCTGTAAAAATTCCTGCATCTTTCAGAACTTCAGGAAACTCATCTACAAACTAGGAATTGTGAGATTACTTAGCTCATGTCTTGATCATACATGTTGAGTAAATCAATCATTAAAAGTCAATCATTGAAAGAACACCCAATAAAATGTATTTAATTATCCAACAAAATTGATAAATGATTAAAATGATAACATTAACAATGATAGATATATTTATTAAATTATCACCCAGTATCAAATGCAATACTAAAAATGCTTAATTTACTGATGAGTTTTTTGCTTACATTTGTACTTTCACTTTCTTGAGTATCATCTAGTTAGAATGACCAGCAGGTCAGAGAGAAAAGGGAAGAAAAGTGATAAATGAGGTCACAAGAAAGCTTCGATCCTGGGCACCATACAATAAGGAAATGAGATTTTTGTGAAGTCTATTTACAGAGACTTAAAATGAATATCAATGACAGCCTCCTTCTTTGTGGTCAATCATCCCATTCAACAATATGTACTTCCTGGTACTATGTCTGACTCTCTAGGGACACTGAGTTCAGATTCCAAGTCCTTCCCAAATATTATATGACCTCCATGGCAATGCATAGATCATTCCTGTAGGAGAACTTTGAATTCTAAAGAACTACAGGAGTGACTCAGTAAGAATAACATTATGGAGAGGAAAGACAGGGCCCAGAAAATCACAGTGTGCTCTGTTTTCTTTTGTAGTCAAACAAGTAAATTACTTCCTGACTAGCTACGAGATTCCTGTTCTCCACAGTCGGAACACTATCTAATTGTGATTTAGGAAAATTATCTTAATGGCTCACTTTCTGCTTTCTCATTTGTATAGTTGAGCAGATTAAACCTGGCAAGGATTCATAGCCTTGTGACAAGAACAATCTGAGACCTAAGGATAGATCTCAGCTTTCTCTACAGGAAGAACACAGCAGGCGTGCACACACACACGCACGCATGCATGAACACACACACACACACACACACACACACACACACACACACACATACACACATCATTTTTTTTTGCATTTATGCTATCACTGGTTTCTAACTAGAAGCCATGATTTGTAGATTTAAAAAAATCTACTTTATTTTGTTGTGCAGATACACACACTTAAGCATTTGCTCATTTTAAAACATTATTGAGATACAATTCGCATAGCTACATTGATTTAAGTATGCAATTTTAATGGATCTTAGTATGTACACAGACTTGTGCAACTTTCATAGTTTTTAGAACATTAAGATTTTATCATATAACAAATAAACTCCTTAAACATTAGTGGTCATTCCGCATTTTTCCCATTTCCTACAGCAATCTTTGTCTGCCACACAAATCTCAATTTAACCCCTGGGTCCCAAGGCAATGAGGCAATGATTTATAGACTTTTTGTCTTACGTGTTTGTCTATCCTGAAAAGAATTGATTTTTATTAATATTCTTCTGCTCTAACTATACTTAATTATATGACTGTATGGTGATGGATTTGCTTAAAATTATTCTTCCTACTGAGTCTTTCAGACACATTGAGGCTGGGGAACAAGAATTCCTATTCCAACCCACAGTTTTGCCTTCTTTAGAGCAGGAGGACTAGAATGCAAAATGCTTGGCATCCGCTTACACATCTAACCACAGTGGTCTAAGGTGATGGGGAAAGGAGAATGAAGTGGAGATTCCAGGCATAGCAAGATGCATGTCTCCTGCCTGACTTGTTGGGTTTCACTTATTGAATTAGGACAAATTGGGACTTTCATAAGCTGCGATATAAATCATTATCTCGAGTTAGCAGATGCAGTCACAACAGGATGGAGCACTGTTAATGACTCTGCTGGATAAGGACTGATTGGAACAATTTGAAACTTGTTTCTCTCAGCTTGATCAGCCTTATTGTAACCACGGCAATTATCCCATTTCCCTTTCAATGGCTCAGCACAGACATGTTGCTGCTTTGTATCCCTCTGTCTTAATGAAGCCAGCTCAGACATTTGTTCCTTTGTCAGAGAGCTATCCTGAGCAAATAATAGATAACTCCACCCCTTGAGGTACAAGGTAGATGTTTACCACACTGAGATTCCCTACTGGCTAGACAAACAGAATTGTTATATTGGTGATTTCAGGCATTTATTAATTCATTGTGCTTTTCTCATTTGTGAGCTTTAGCTCGTTACCAAATAACAGGAATGTGTTAAGCAGTGAGATCAGAATTAGATTAACAGTGTAGCACCTGTACTAGTTCTTCTTTCCTGATAGGGTACATATGTTTGAGGACAAGGGACATGCTCTAATAACAATAATAATGGTCCATATGGATCTGGCAATCTCATGATGAGAATGTCACTGAACTACAGAAGACAGTATGAGGGAATTCAGTCTTGGACTGAATTGATGGGTAAAGAGTTCATGCAGGTAGAGGCTTATAAGCATAGCATTAAAGAGAGAGACTGAATTTGATAAAGAATGAGGAGCAAAACACAGAAGGAAGGGTATGGGTCAAAGATCAGATTCACTATTTGTTGAGAAGCCAGATGAAGTATTAGGTGGTTCAGATAAATGTTCCAAATCATGGCTAGCTGCCAATGAGGACAATTAAAAATTTCAAATGTGGCAAGAGAGATGGCTCAGTGGGTAAAGATGCCTATGTGCAAGCCTGGCAAACAGGACTCAATCTTTAGAGCCCACATGGCAGAAGGTGAGCACACGAGATTCCTCTCCTCTCTCTCTCTCTCTCTCTCTCTCTCTCTCTCTCTCTCTCTCTCTCTCTCTCTCTCTCTTTCTCTCCTCCTCCTCCATCACACATGATAGAGATTTTAATACATGAATGAGTAAATAAAAGTCTTCCACATTTAGTATGTTTGTTGCTGTCAAGATACATGAGGTTTGACACTTTCATTTTCATTACTATTTCATTTGCAAGCTTTCTACAAAGTATTTTAATGTGAAGAAGATTCCACATTGAGACTTATAGGTACTCATAACTGATGGGAATTCCTGTTTAGTTGAGGAGTTGAAATGGTTTTGTGTTAGAAATCAGGGGAACTGATAAAGGATTTTGAGGAAATCACAGCGAATAACTGACTGTGTACTGCTCAGCTAATAGGACATCTAAATTGCCCCTAACTACTCAAGGCTCAGGGAACATCACTGAAAAGTGGCCCATAAGAATGGAAGAAACTGAGGGTAGAGAGGGGTGTTGCTTGGCAGTATCTTCTGGCTGCTACATCCATGAACTCCTTGTATCATGTCTACTTCCACAAAATATACACGAGTTTCACCTTATCAACATCTCACCATGGAAGGAGGAAGATCACAAGAGTCTCCACACCTCCCTGAGATACTATGGAAGGTTGTTGTTGGATGCAGTAGAGTTGTTTTCTCCAATGCTATCCAAACTGACATATGACTCAGATATTTTCCATCAAATGAAACCTAGATGTAACTCAGTGAACCATGTATTCACAAAGACACAAAAATAGGAAGGAAACTATAGGGAAGAAGATATGTAGTGGGGAAAGGAGGAGGATGGGGTTAGGTAATAAGGGCTAAAACTTAAATAACAGTTTTATTCATACATGAAGCTAAAAGAATAAAAATTACATTAAGGTTAAACAAAGAATTTGGTTGAAGATTTTCCTTTTTCATCCTTGTACATCCATTTATGTGGTTAATTCTGACTTAGTAGTATTTCCACAGAAACATAGAGAAGCTATTCCTGTCATGAACTTCTTATAAATCAAATACTTTCAGATTTGATTTAGTATCATGCTATCATGTGAAACACTTTTTTTACTACCTTTAATGTCTTTGAATTGGATTATTTTGTTTTAAGACCTATTTCACATATGTGACAGCCATATCATTACTTTTAAAGGAAATTGGATAAAATTTGCCTGAAGAATTAAATCCATCACATGGTCTAACAGGGTTTCATTCTTCTTTAAGACTCCGTCTAGGTTGAAGCAAGCAACTTCTGAATTTGGTAGCCATTACTCTGTACATGACTTTAAACAAGTTCACTATAAGAAATTATGACAAACTACTGCCATCAATCATCTTTTAAATTTTATAATGTAGTCTTGTTGTTTGTACAGTAACCCATTTATTATTGTTGTTTTTTGGTAATCTATGTGCTCAGACTTGAATATCTGTGAAACTAAATGGTGTGTCCCTCACTCACTATAACCAAAGTTCATAATAGTGTGTCCTACTTCTGCATTCACAGTGCCAAAAGTCAACATAGCTTCAAAGACTATGTGATGGGTGGGTTCACATTCTAAAAGGGAACAAAAATCACTTTATGTTGGAGTTGAAAAGAGAAAAGAAGGCACCTAAAGTTTACTTCTATTAACACTTTTAATCTTAGGAAGTTTGGTATGGTATCAAACATATATAAGAATTGCTTCCCTCTAAATAGGACATGGATATTTCATCCATCTCCAAGGTATAGAGAGTGTCACGGAAGAGGGGGCAGTAAGACTGTAAGAGCCAGAGGTGAGACAATAGAGGACCAGACATTATCTCCTGGATGTGTCAGAGTCATAATATACAAGATTTCAAGGCAGATATGTATACTCACGTGAAAATTACATGGGATTTTTCTCAATAATTTACCCTGAAAGGAGAAAGATCTTAAGAAGATCTACACCTCTCTGAGAGACGTTGAGGACAAAAGCCTATGAGGATGAAAAGAAGTATGGTGTCCCCACTACTTGCTGGAGTATAAAGCCTGTGAGGCGTATGTCATCAGAGACCAACTAGATGAAGCACGATAGCCTGCTCAAGTGAAAAGATTTGAAAATAGGAGTCTGACCGGGGTGATGAAGGACTGTAAGGTAAAAAGGAGGGAGGATGGGACTTGGGACTAAGGATTAAAAATTGAAAATTCTATAAATTCACTATTTTCGTGTCTGCAACATTAAGAATGGAGAAAAAGTTAAAAATTAGAGAAAAGGAATTAGATACATCTTCTCAAACCTGTGAATATATGTATGTTTACATGAAAATGTACAGGCATCTGTGTGGTATGATTAAATGCACTTTCAAAACTCCATGGTAGTGTTTTTCCTTCAGCTTACATCTTACTCTATAGGCTTTGTCTTTATGTCTGAATTAAAAATTAATTTTAGCTATCAAAAAAAGAGAAGAACTGTGAAACTGAGGCCACAGATGGGGAATAATGGCTTGGCAATGGGCTTAGTACCAAAATACATGAAAAGTAGATCGGCATCCAGCTTATGAGCCTGGGATGAGGAAAGCTGAGAATGACCACACACAAAAGAACACTGTGACTTACTTATGGGATTGGTTTCCATCTGTTGGTTCAGCTCCATGCATGTGGATTTTAGAGAGAAGGAACAGGCCTCTACTTAAACGCATGTCAGTGATGAGGGAAGCTCCAACAACTAAACTCTTTTAGTTTATTAGTTCTGCTGTGACTAAATACTTGACAGAACCCACGTAAGTGAGGATGTGTTTATTTTAACTCTCAGATACTAAGGGGTGTGAGTCCGTCATAGCAAGGAAGGCAAAGCAGAAGAGATTAGTCAATGACAATGAGTTGTTGTGTTAGACAAAGAACAGAGGAAGAAGCTAGAACCAGGGACCTGGTATAACTTTCATAAACTCGCTCCTGTTGAACTGTTTCCACCAGTTTAGTTCATTTCAGTTGCTACACCTTTTGTAATACCACCAGAATTCAAAACATAAGTCTGTTCACGACATTTGCAGTTTTAGCCACAGCACACAGTGGTACCTTCTACATGAAAACATGCAAATTTAAAATCTATATTTCACCTTAGTTTCTCATGCTTGGCTTTGTTACAGATTAACTCTATTCCTTTTCTTCTGTATATTCTCTCAGGATTTTTCCAATGACTAAGTCTATAATACGTCTATGATAACCCTGCTTAGCCTTCCTAAACTGCAGACACTTATTTTTATTAACAAATAGATTGAATCATAATAATGACAAGAGCTTCAGTGACTGACTTTCACATGCATATGATGAACCGAGCAGTAAGTTGCATGCTGCCTGTGAAGGACTGAATTCATTTCCCACCATAGCTTTAAGAAGATGCAGAATCACATCTCAATAAATACTGAATATAAAAAATTGCCAACATTATTGCTATTTTATAGATATTGCTGTGAGAAAGTACTCAGACTCAAGGAGTACAGGCGGGGAAAGGCTATTTCTTTGACTTATGGTGCCAGATAGGAAAAAGTCAATAATGATAGGAATTACGTAGTAAAAGACATGGCTGAAGGCAGAAACAGGAGACCAGTCGAGGTCATGACAGATAATCATGAGGTCAAGAGTAGGGAAGAGGGTTAAAAGAAGCAAGGTTAGTTAAACAAACCTAAAAGTTCACCCTTTGTGACATGCCTGGAAAGACACTAATTAAAAAAAAATGCAAACTTCCAAAACATTAGCAATGTATGAGGATTCAAATTCATGAGTCTATGGGGGACAACTTACATTCAGACCATGACAATAAGATACAAGAAAACCTCTACTTGCACAGAGCTATGTCCTTGTATGAATACAAAATAATGAATCAAATCTTATACTGACTATTGTGATATGCCAAGAGCCCAAGGAGAAGATGCTGCCTATAGCTACCTCTTAGTGATTATATTTCTAGACACCACTCCAACTCTAATTTTTCTTTCTCATATCAACATGTGACATATTTGAAGTCAGTTACCTTTGACCTTATAATGCTTCTTCTTCTTCCTACTTATCCCAGAGGCACTCTGTTCTTCCCGTGATTTCTTTTTCAGACGGTTTCCTTTATCCCTATTATCTTTATGTGGGATTCAGAAATGAAGTAGGTCAGAACCGAATTGAGTCAAGGTTAATTAGGAGCTGAAACACTCCAGCAAGAGTGGTCTGTTCCGCACCTTGGATCCTAGTAACATATTTTATCTAGTGCTAACAGCAGAATTCCTACAAAGAGCCTTTCTGTGCTAGATTCATGCCCTGAAGTAATTGCTGGTTGGCTCTGCCTGCTTGAGGTAGGAAGTCTACCTTTCTGAAAGTTGTTCCATTAAAGCAAGTCACAGGAAATTGCCATTGCAGTTGCTGAGTCCTCAGGGTGCAGAGGATGTGATTAGGGGTCATTAGGTCCAAAGTCCTGGACTAAGATCATTTTCGTGTATGGGTCACCATGGAAACTGTCTTGAAGTGACCTGCCTCTTTGCCTCCACCTGGATCTCTCCCTGGGAAGCTGATTGAAGAGAAGCCTTTGGATGGTACTTAGAAGAGTAAGGACCCATTAAGTAACCTTTTATTTGGCAGCTGAGGCCCCTAAGTAGAGGCTGTGATACAATGTACAGAGGATGAATGAGTGATGACTGTGGAAACTTCATAGCACTCCAGGATAGAGGGCTGATTTCCCTGTAAATTAAAGCAGCAGAGAAGACATTTCCAAAAATATCAGTGTCCAATCTATTGAAATGGCATTGATTCCTTGCTACATATATTTAATTGCAAGAATTATATTTAGACTGAACCAACAACATACATGAGTTTAAGAAGTATTGAAGAAGCTGCTTGAAGAAGATATGTGATAATCAGGAAGGGAAAATTAAGTGTGACCGTCCCTAGCCCCATGAACTTCTTTATCCCAAAAACTTTGAAAGTATTTAGCAGCAAAACAAAACCCAAAATGCATCAATAACTTAACAATTAATAAATCCATGAGATTCATAGTCAGAGGAACCTCAGCTGATTCCAGATCCACTCATCACCATTCTTAAATCCAAATTTTAAATCTCTGGGGAATTCAGTGTCTTTATGGAAAGCAATCATTCTAAGCAATGTTAAAAGGAGTGTAATGCAAAGTCAAGGATTTTTGGAGGGGAAAAATGCCTAAACCCTCTTTATAGTCTAGGTTGTGTCATGCACTAGTTGGAGGCTTTACACAAGTCACCCAGTCTTTCTTACCTGGTGCCCCATTTAGAAAATCTTCCTGAAGGAGATTGCAATGTTTATACAACAAATGAGGTATCAAGGAGAACATCACAGTTTATGGAGCATGGAAATCACACAAAAAATAAAAAGAACAATCTTCTTTAAGTTTTACTATGGACATTTACTTACAATGCTGTGGGGGGAAAACTAAAGCTAGAGGGTGGATTTTCCTCAATAAGTGACATTTGCACAAAATTTTGAAAGAGGTAAGGGAGTAGGCCATATGTATATTTGGTAGAAGCCAGTGGTGAACAAAGAAAATAGCCATGCGCTATAATGTTGGGCTTTTTAGAGGTCTCTATGTAGTCTAAAAAATTTTAAATCATAGAAAAAAATGAATAATACTGACATGTAATCAAGTCATCCCAAGAGAAAAAAGGATGAAAGGGAGGAAAGGTAAAGGAAAGGAGTTATGGAAGGGAAAGGGAGCAGAGATGATTCCAGAAGGGAAGGGGATAGAGGAGGAGGAGAGGAAAAGGAAAAGAAGGAAAGACTGGGAAGGAAGAACGAAAGGACAGGGAAAGAAAGAAATAGAGAAAAGAAAGAAAAAATAAGAAAGGGAAGGAATGTTGCACGCTGTAAAATATAAAGGCAAGAAAAGAAATGAAAAGAGAAAGGGATAAAGAAAAGAAGAGGGACAAGTCAGTAAGGGGGCGGGACATTCAAAAGGAAATCACAGGGAAGTGTAGGCAAGGAAACAGCTAATGAAAAACATGCAACTGGCCCAAATTCCTAGAGAATCTTTTGTGCTATTTCATAATCTTCTTATGAAGTGAGACTTATTCAAATTTGTACAAGAAAAAAGGCTGGGTAGCTGGTTAAGTGGTTAAAGAGCTTACTGCACCAACTAAATTGCAATAGTTTGGATTCCCATATCCCACATAAAGCACAGGCCCATGTAATTTTAGCCAGGATAGGCAGAGACTGGAAATTACCAGAGCAAGCTGGCAAGTCAGACTAGTCTTTTTGGAATGCTCTGAGTTCCTTGAGAAGACATGTCTCAAAATGAATAAGGTTAAAGAGCCATCAAGGATGATTCCAAATATAACTTCGTGTCTACACACACATGTGAACATGAACATGAATACACATATATAAAAAGATACAGCCACACATGCATGCACGATACACATGAAGATGGAAAAAATAAAAGAAGCTTAAGAATGGTATATAAAAGAAATAAACCCCTTTAATACTGTGGCATCTTTCCATGGACCCTAGGCTAAAACTGAAAATACCGTGCTGAAATTTAATTTAACAGGAAAGAGACATAAGACAGTGGAAAGAAGAAAGTCTAGAACTTTAGTTCTTCAGCCATAAATCACATCTGACTCCAGGGAACATGGAAGATGATCATGGGTGCTGGAGGTGTTGGAAGCATAAAGTTGACATTCAACATAGAGGACTTTGCATCAAAAACTGACTAGAAAAGCATTTAATAATTCCCTGTTGATTACAGTTCAACCAGACAGCATTTTGAGTAATGTGTTAAAACAAAACGTTATGAAACTTTCAAACACAAAAAAGCTTCTAAAAGATAAGTCAGAAAAACAAAGTCATAATTGATGGCACAGTGACTGAAAGTGAAGATACCATGGGAACAGGACAAGGGAAAAAAACACATTCTAAATCAGTATCCAATTACAGTAACAGAACAGTGAAAACTGTGGCTCCAGATCAGAATGTGTAAGAGTTGTGAGATCTACTAATAATAGCACATGAGAAAGGAGGGAGGGAGAGAATATTAAAGTGCTAATTTCCTCTGATTGGTGTGCAAGTCTTAAGTGAAAACATAGATTCAAAAAAAAACAGATTCTTTTTATCTCTTTTGCTTAACTCTAGAGATATTTGAGATGTTAATGAGGCAATATATAAATCAAAAGGGAGAGAAGTCTCTTACCCAGGAATCCTCATGAAGTCTCTAGCCACCGGAAAAGTACACCTAACTGTTGAAGGCCTTTCTCTCTTCCCAGTTCTAAAGGTTGACTTTCCAAGAAATCTCACCATTAATTCCATGTTACAGGGAAAAGGAAAACACTGTACTCCTTATGCAGTCCTGGTGGCTTCTTGTTTTATTTCATTAGATACTACGCAAGGCACCTCGTTGACATGTTAGTCATTGTGCAGGTCATGTAAAGTCTGATTATGGCTACTGCAGCTCTAACTTGTGTGGAGTATCTTGCATATTGTTGGTCCTTCCCATCTTTAGGCTCTTACAATCCTGCCGCCCTCTCTTCTACAAGGATCCCTGAGCTTTAGAATGGGGAGAAATGTGGCTGGTCTGGTTCCAGGTGATTAATGTAGGGTCTTTGGTGTTCTGAATTATGGTTTGTTGTTTTCAGTTTTGCTTTTCCTGCACTGCTCTTGGCTCCATCTTGATTGGTATTGAAGGTCACCTCCTAACCAAAGATAAAAGGCTGTTTAAATGAAGATCTTAATGTAAGAGGAGACTCAAAGGTAGATGGAATAGGAGTGGGAGGAGGTCAGTGTCCCATTTGCAGGATACAACCAAACATCTTTTGGGAGCAAGATACTTAATTTTGGCTTATGATACTTTGGTTACAATTTTTCATGAAGCTTAGTAAGAGAGCCCATACCAACACTAAGAGCTGAAGGAATAGGTCATTCTCTATCCACAGGACCACCAAGAAAAGGAAAATTCTCACTTGCCAGGTTAACATATCTGACCCTGTATATAGGAGAAGGCTCCTTTTTTTTTTCCCTGTTGCCTTCATCTTGATCACCTGCCCAGAGACAAGTCCCACCCACCATAGGTTGGGTCTTCCCTGTCAATTAGACAATCTCCTGCAGGCTCACTCAGGCTTAACTCAACTAATAACTCTCTGCACATGTGCCCAGAACCGAAACTTTCAACCATCAAGTTGACTGCTGTCAACTATGACAAGGCCCAAGGTTAACATCAGGAATCATCCTGGATTGCTCTTCTAGCTTATTGCTTTGGTCTGGAGTTTCCTAGATTCCACCTTTTAGAGAGGGAATTGCACTCTATAGTCATATCCACCAGGCATTTTTAGGGGGAACCTTAAAGGCAAAGGCTTGGTTTACCACTGAACCATCTCCCCCACACTTTCTTTCCCTCTTTCAGGACTTGTAAGATTATAATTATACTCATTAATCTTGTGATTATCATCATGTATGGTGTCTTCAGCAATAGTATCTTACTGTTAATTTCTGGATGGTAACTACAGCAATGGCTTCTCTTCCCTCACATGTTCTTTGTACATCACATATAAATAAAGCCCTCCTTCTTTCATTTAGAATCTCAGGTTTATTCTTTCACCACAAATCACAGGAATCCACAGATCTTTGGGAGTTTTAGACTTTGTCTTCCATGAACTTTAAAGTGACTATTCTCCATTCTCAGTTCAAGATATCATGGCATTCTGAAAAGCTAGTAGTCACATATTCTCAAATTTATTTATTGACAATTTACAACAGATTCATGAAGACATCTATTATCTCTGTAGGCCTCAGTGAGCCACATGACCTCTATCCTGTAGGGGATTTGTGGGGGGTGAGGGACATTAATGTGTGAAATAAGTACAATTCACCAGGCATATAAAACCCCATTTTCAGGAAAATTAAACATCTTGTGAAATCATTATGGGAGAGTATGTCAGAGCAGAGCATTCTTTTCTTAGTCTTAAATAACTATTTGTCAGAGATAATGGTGACCAGTGTATGTACTGACTCTTGTTGCTAAGGGAGAAACAAGCAATAATGTGTACATGAAGTTATCATTTCACAGCACTTCAACTTCCCTGCACCCTTCTCTGAATAAACAGAGCAGGAGTTATGTCTTTTCTGATTATTCAACCAAGACAGAGAGAGGTTAGAATGCTTACCTAGGGTATGCGAAGCTGTGGGTGAACGTAGGTCGGCAGAATGCTTAGGAAAATCAGATATAGCTGATTACAGCCTAAGGACCTTCACGATTCTGATGCTTCCATTTTGATTTCGCTTCATAAAGCACATATTTGGGAGCAGGCAATGTGCTAAACATTTTGTGGGATTATTTTTTTTGACTGGTTTGTTTTTTTTACTTAAACCTAAAAGCCAGGGATTTTTAGGGGGAACCTTGGAAGGCAAAGGCTTGGTTTACCACTGAACCATCTCCCCCACACTTTCCTTTCCCTCTTTCAGGAGTTGTAAGATTATAATTATGCTCATTAATCTTGTGATTATCATCATGTATGGTGTCTTCAGCAATAGTATCTTACTGTTAATTTCTGGACGGTAACTACAGCAATGGCTTCCCTTCCTTCACATGTTCTTTGTACCATCACATATAAATAAAACCCTCCTTCCTTCATTTAGAGTCTCAGGTTAATTCTTTTACTACAAGTCACAAGAATCCACAGATCTTTGGGAGTTTTGGACTATGTCTTCCATGAACATTAAAGTGACTATTCTCTTTATATAATGTAATGTAAAAACATCAGTGAACACTGAGATAGTTTGAATTCTGGATCTACTACTTTCAGATGACAAAAAGTCAGATAATTCCTTTATTTCTCTTTTTCTTTTTTGCACAAATTACTTTTTAAAAAAAGAAAATGATCATTACTCTTTTTAAAAAATAATTATTCATATTAGTTTTTAACTCAAATTACAAAATGAATATAAAGTCATTGACTTACGTTAAGTTTCCATCTGCTTACCTTTTTAGAACTGCGATGAGGATTTTTTTTTGTATAAGGACAATGTTAATTAGTTAGCTAAAATGATTATAAAAATAAAACCAAAAGATTAACAATATTTTGAATGTCCTATTGAAAGACAAACTGAGATTGAAGAAATGGCTCATTTAAAACTCTGCCTTGCAAGCAGAAGGCCCTGAGTTCAGATGACTGAGTGGTCCCATATAAAAACACCAGGTGGAAAGGGCTGGGCCCTGCACTTCCAGTTCTGGCGGGCAGAGCCTGGGAAATCCTAGAGTGAGGAAAAATGAAGTAGAAACAATCCAGCATGATTCCCAGAGTCATCCTTGAGCTTCTACAGGGACACACAGTGACCTCTGATACACACACACACACACATAACACACACACACACACACACACACACACACACACACACACACACACAGAGGCTTGCAAAATAAAAATAAATAAATAAATGAAGGGCAATCTATGGTTTAGGAACAATAGAGATTATATTTTGAGAATAGAATGGAATTAGATTTTAGAGATTTCAATGTATTACCTTTCTGGAGTGATATGTGTATTTATGTCAAAAATATAGTGCTAATATTAGTTAAAGGCATTAGACAAGAAGCCTGACACTATGCATTTGTGATTGTTGCCATTTATGACCTATTCCAATGAAATTTTTTCAAGATAGCACATGCTATATATGTGATCCATTTTTATAGTTAGTGAATGTCCTTTGATCTACCATTATGCTAACATTTCATGAATTAGACACATCTTTAATCTATATGAGTAAACTAAAACCAGTCTTCTCTTTATGCTCTCTAATTAACTCTTTTTAAATTACTTAGCACCATTTGTTTGTTTACATTGAATTTCAATGTGTTCTGCTATTCTTCATGTAAGTTTGTTATTTTTTTTTTTTTTTTGCTTTTCCTTAGCTAATTCTATTTCATTATAGACCAAACTTTTGCAATTTTTCCCCAAAGTCCATATTGGGGTTTTAAATGGAAATGAATAACTTAGGACACACAAATTAAAATATTGATTGCATAAAACAACACTGTAAAGTTAAATTAATGCAGTTTTATAATTCTATCTCTATAGTGTAATTTCATAGCCAAATTTACATTTAATTACATATCATCTTTGCACTAGGTGCTAACAAACATTTTTTCTATTTCAAGGAGTATGTTTTTGTTCATATAGAGAAAGCGCATTCTCCATCTGATAGCATATGATCTGTGCGACACCTTACTAAATTTGCTTTTGATTCTGTTAGTGTGTTTCCTTCATTCTCGTTTTTTTTATTTCTTTCTAATTATCTTTACTTCTTTTCATATCTAATCAACCAGAACGATGAAGAAAATGTGAATAATAAGATATTGTTCTTGCTTTTCTAGTATGTTATTTTAAATTTTGACCCAGAACTGTGTTGTGTGGCCCACTGCATTAGTACACTGGAACAGGACACTGACCAGTACACTGGACCAGTACACTGGATTGCACTCCTGCAACCCACCTGTGTCATGGCCACAGTCTTAACAACCACTACCCCTTCCCAACCCACCCCACAACGTCTACCAACAACCCAACTCCTCACCCCACACTAATAATTATAAATTTGGGAATCAACTACACACTATAGAATACTACCAAAGGCAGCAGATAACTTTATCCAACTGAGGAACTCCAGGGATCACAGAATTCAACAAAGGATAGCCATATAACCCAACCAAAAGATAAGTAACCTATTTTATTTTCCATTTACTACTGAGTGACAGTCACTCCTGCTTAACACCTCCACGTATTATACCCACACCCCATAAACCAACCCTACTGGCTCTGAGACCTTCATTGTTGCACACCCCTAATACATTCTCAATTATAACTCACTGTCACAGTTAGGTACAGGTGTCAACTTGACAGCTAAGGGTTTAAGCTCTGGGCACATTTGTGCCCAGAGAAGTAATGGTTGAGTTAAACCCAAAGCAAACCTGCAAGAGATTGTCTAGCTGATGGGGAAGGCCGAGCCTATGGTGGGTGGGACTAGGCTCTGAACAGATGAATAAAATACTGAGAGATAGTTGAGGAGGATGGCCATACATGCTGGTCTGGCAAGTAAGGATCGCCCCTCTCTCAGCTCTTGTATAGAGATGGTGTGGCCAGTTCCCTTGGCCCTGGATGTTGGTACATGCTCTCCCATCAAGCTGGACTGAGAACTGTAACCAGTAATTATTGTAAGAGAATAAATCCCTTGTTCCCTTAAGCCGTTTGATAGTGATTTATCAGCAACCATGCAACATTTCCCTACTCCTAAACTACTATATGCATACTACAGTAACCTCTAGAAAGAGTTGTAATAATTAAGCCTAACTTCACCCACTAAAACTAACTCCCAATCACAAACTTAACAAAAATTAAACCTTTGTTAAAGCTGACTTATTTTATGAAAACGATACTTAGTAAGCTTGCTGCTTTTCATTCACTGCCACATACTTTTGTAGGTGTTCTTCGCATTAAGAAGGAAACTTCTGGTGTCATCTTCAGAAATCCTGTCTATCTCCTTTGAGATAAAATCTCTATTGGCCTGGATCTCACCAATAGAATAAATTGGCTGGTCAGCAAGATCCAGTGATCCTTCTGCATCTTATCTCTGTCTCTATATGAGCATATGCACCTGTGTTCCATAACTTTTTTCATGTGTATGAGCAGGAAGGGTGTGTATATGCATGTTCTCATGTTCATGGGTGAGTATACATGCAGAAGTAACATCTATAAATTGTCCACATATCTGTGAGCTCTCTCATAATTTTCTTCTTTTAATGCTTACTTCTGTGAATCCCCAGCAATGTCCAGTTTCCTATACTTAGGTAATGGTAAAATATTGACCTCCAAAAGGTATACTTATTTCTCCTTTTCCCCTTCTAAGAAAAGCAAATAGCACCTTGAGGACATATCATCATTTACTCTTACTATTTCCTGGGAAGTAATAATGCTTTTATACATATCATTATATGCAAGTATTTAAAATTGGAGACTCTTTCTGGTAACCATTAGAATGTTTTTGTTTTTTTTTTTTTATTTCTTGGTTGTTCTCCTCCGCCTGTTAAAAAGCTGTGCCAGGGCTTACGTATGAGTTGTCCTACACAGGCTTATGTGTTTTCATCCTTAGCACTTACTAATGTTACCCCAGGTCCAGGCACCTTTGAGAAGTAGAGTTGTGCTAAAGGAAGAGAAGCCTTGGGAGGTGGGTCTTGACATTTGGGGCCTTAGCCCTGCTTTCTCCTGCAGATTTTGCTCTTGCTTTGTCTGCCTCCAAGTCAAGTGCTATAGCCTGAGCCTCACTCCAGCATCTGTTACTATCTTCTGTTAGGAGGTTCCCACCACGATGAGCTACAGCCCCTTTGAAACCTTAAGTCAAACAAATCTCCCTTTCTCCCTCTGGTTCCATTAGAGTGTTGTCTAATATCCTCAAAAGTAAAGGTAAATATAACAGCTTGAAAGACATGGGTTCAATTCTTTTTTTTTTCAGTAGAAAATATTTTTCTATTTTATTATTATTATTATTATTATTTATTTTAATACATTTTTATTATTATTTCAGCTCATACAAACTTAATAGGTACACCAGTTCCCTCCCTCCCTCCTCCTCCCCCCGAGCCCCCTGCTCTCCCTCCCTTCATCCCTCCCGCCCCATCCCCCTGTGCCTCCCGCTCCAATTCCCAGAGTCCTTTCTTGTGTGAGACATTTTTGTTAACTTTGTTTTTGTTTCATTAAGGTACTTACATAGTTATATAAGTTAACATAGTTATGTTTTCTGTTAGGTCTGCAACTTGACTGTTTCAGAGCTCTGTGTTGTATGCCTGGTTGTCACCACAGTCTCTGTCTGTGGATTCATTATCTTCTATGCCGCAGTCCAAGGCTCATTTAGATCACTCACCTGGCTATTAAATTAATTCAGGTGGCCACAGTGACAGTAAGAGTCATAGGAAGCAAAGTGCTATCAATCTCTGCCTTTTAAAGGACCAGCAGAAGGTTTCCTGAAGAGACCATCAGCACTCCTGCCACTAAGCTTCCCTTTGTCATTAGCAGAGATGGCCTGGGCAGTCGCCAGGCTCTTTAACCTCATTGCTCTTCCCAAGGGCAGAAAGTTCATCCACATAGAGCAGCTGCTAGACCTCCCTGTGAAGGCTCAAGGTTTCTGAAAGTCAGTCCTCTGAGAGTTTTGATTTTCAAGATGAAAGTTTGTAGAACTCTTTCTGTTTTCTGGTTACTTCTGTGAATCCCCAGCAATGTCCAATTTCCTATAATTAGGTAATGGTAAAATATTGACCTTCAAAAGGTACTACTTATTTCTCCTTTTCCCCTTCTAAGCAAAGCAAATAGCACTTTACCCGGAAACTTTTTCCCCCTGAAAGATTACTTGCCTTTTGTTTCTCACTCTCTGTAACAAGCTCCAGGCACGGAATGAGTATGATGATGAGAACTGACAGACAGGCTCTGAAGACCTGGTAGGATACCACCTTTTCATAATACCTCTCACTTGAAACGTTCATGGACAAATTTCAGCCACACCTCAAAATACAACCTGCAGTATCACGGGTTTTCGTAACTGCTTCAGTGACTCTTGGTTTGATCTTTTTTTCTCTTTTTCCTTGTCCCTTTCTCCTCTCCTGCTTGAGTATTTCAACAATCTAAAACAAACTTTTGCCCTGCTGTCTCCATGGTCTTCTCTCGCACACAGTCCTATTTCCCACTTGCTATGATCTGAGCTGCCCTCTCCTTGTGTAGGCCTGTGCTCTTCCTTCAGATTGCACTTCCTGTATTCATTCTGCCCAACTTCATTCTTTCTTCCATCTTCATACAGAATTAAAATTAAGTCTCTCCAAGGGATTAACAGTCACAATAGTGTTCCCATACTAAAGGGGAACACAAGAAAGGGCTCTAGGCAATGCCACTGAGTCCTTACACCTCATCAGAGAGGAGGACCCAGAGGGAAGTTTGACATGCACACTAAAGGATGCTCCAGGGATGGGAGGGGAGTGGGCATTAGAAGAAAGGGAGGAAGGGGGAAAGAGAAGGGGAAATGAGGGAAGGAAGCAAGGGGATCCTGTGAGGGGTGTAGGGAGGGAGTGGACCGGGGTACCTATTAAGTTTGTATGAATGGAAAAAATAAAATAAATATATAAATATATAAATAGCATTATGCCTCTCCTATTGTCCGTTACCTTTCATATTTTCGAACTGGAATACATTTCAGATAACTAAAAATTTCATTATACCTTAATGAGTAGGTCACATATGTGCATGCATAGATGTATATGTTGTGTGAACATACTGTGTGTGTTTTTCTAAAGTTCTGATTGCATTAAAAATCCCTTGAGAATCTGGATAGAAATGCATTTATTCTTTTTGTTCTCAGACCCTAGTGTAGTTTGAGTCACTACTCATATTCAAATATTCATGTGATTTCAGTTTAACAGAACACAACACATTTACCTCTGAAGCAGTGACTCTGAAACCCCAGTACAGACACGGATTCTGTGAGGAGAATACACTCAAATGAAGATGTCTTAGAACACTGATTCCACAGCATCAGTATTTCTCTCCCCCCCCCCTGCTTCCACCGCCCCTTGCCCTCCACCAATTTGCTATCCACAGTTCCAGCAGTTTCTAATCTGCACTGCCAAAGTGCCTGGGAATGTAATCGCAAACTCTGAAATGTTGTGAATTGCAGCCACACCATGTTTAACAAACAACATAACAAAGGCATCTGTCACAATACATCTCCTTCTGTTCCTGGGAGACTCGTGCCAGCACGGTGGCTTGCTTGTCGTCTTTTCTCTTCCTTCCTGCTCATTCTCTCTAATTACATGTGGCATGCTCTTTCCTTCACACCACGAAAGGGACCCTCATTTTGGCAGGAAAATGGAAATGACTGGCTAGGGAATAAATCCTGCCATAAGCAACGTTTCCTTCTCAGACAGAGATTTGGACCAGGTCACCTCTGCGAATTGATTTATAAGGATTGAAAGATCATTTCCTGCCCACCTAAGCCCTTATGACTGACAGGCAACCATAAATATTTGTTTTTTCACTTATTTTGAAAGCCTTGGATTTTTTTTTTTTTTGGCCTGACTGCTGTATCCTTGTAGATCTTGTTCTCAACATCTTCATTGTCTCAAAAACAAAACTAACTTCTAACTTGTGAATTTTATAGCTTCTTTACATCCCAAGTTTATATAGCTTCATTCCATGGAATGTAATCTCAAGTATAATCACATAGATAACAGCAGCTTCTTTCATACTGTGCTGATTGTTGAAGCAGGATCCAAACATGCCAAATGATCTTAGGCATTTATCTCAGGAAATGTTCATCATGCTCTTTGAAGAATACAACATATTTTCCCCCATTGGTTATGAAGAAAGGGAAAAGGAGAGAGGGAGCGAGGGGATTCAGGAAGGGGTGGAGGGAGGGAGGGAAATGGGGTACTTATCAACTTTGTATGAGTGGAAGAAATACATAAAAAAATTTATAATAAAAAATAAAAACAAATCAACCACTGTAGTTTTAAACTCAGCAAAGTTCAAAAGACAAAATAAAATATCTTTAATAAATTAAGTAATATACAGCTAAAAAATAAAAATAAAGGAACATAAAAATAATATTACACATATAGAGAGGGGTAGCAGGATTATGATTTAGAACCTATGTTATAAAGACAAATTATTTTCTTAATTACATTAATTCTTTTTTCAAAACTAGTGATTATAACCAGTAGCAGATTCCCTTCCCTGTAAACCAGCTTGCATCTCTGTATATGAATCATTCCTTCTTGCCTATGCCCTCAGTTTCTATCTCACACTCTGCATATATGAT
Source organism: Typhlomys cinereus (assembly GCA_023101885.1). Lineage (NCBI taxonomy): Eukaryota > Metazoa > Chordata > Mammalia > Rodentia > Platacanthomyidae > Typhlomys > Typhlomys cinereus. The sequence continues at coordinate 3,845,364 of JALPQD010000130.1, read as the reverse complement.
TCTATACAACCCAGAGAAGCAAAGCATCCCCCATTTGATTTCTTTTGCTCTTCTAAACAATGATGCTGCAAGAAAGCATGGCATTCTTCCACTCCTGGAGTCGCATGTTTTTTAAATAAGGTCTGCATTGTAGACTATAGAGTACCCAACCCTAAAGAAGACAGGTAACTCTGTACCTCAAGGAATAGGATACATTGCAGAAGTGGAGGTGGAATTAATGTCTGAGCTAGAAGATAAGGAGATGTTTCATTGACCAATGTCATCTGGACATGATGAGGACACTACATTTGGGAACATACTGTAGCAGTGTTTGCCTGCACAAGACCTACATCAACTTGGGCCCATCAATATTGATTATGGATGGAGAAAAAGATCTTATGGTCCCACCCCTCTCCATGTGAACAGGTGTAATTTGCTGACTGAAGGAAGTGAGCCAACTTGTTTCAATTGTGCTGCCTCTGATACATTTCCTATGTTCCAGCATTTGTTGAGTCACATGCTAATGCAAATGATCACTGTTTCTGTTTAACTTAGTGCCAAGTCAGAACACACAGACACACACACAGACACACACACAGAGACACACACACACACAGAAAGAAGAATGAACGTTATTAGGAAGAAAAAATATTCTCAGGGGAAGATGATGAGATGAAATATGACAATGTGTAGAAAAATTAAAAAATCATTATACACATATAAGAAGCTGTCAAAGAATAAAAGAAAAATAAAAAGGCTCTAGATGGTGGAAGGCCATCTACATCAGTTTTTAAACTCAATTTTGAACCACTTTTGGAAATTATGACAGACGAACTCTATTTTTTTTTCCCCTTTTAAATTTTATTTATTTATTTATTTAATTGTGCAAGTGTGCACGTGTGTGTGTGTGTGTGTGTGTGTAGAACCACAGGCGAATTCAGGAACCACCATGGACTTCCCTCCACCTCTTCCTTGTTTACTCTGCCCCAGGATTCACAGGCTCCACCCTACAAGGACCAGAAACGCAGGCTGCCTCTGCTTCCACCTGGCGTCTACACGTGGGGTCTAGGATCCGAACTCAGGACCTTCCACCTGCAAGGCAGAGGCTTAACCCCTGAGCCACCTCTCCAGTCTCAATTTTTCCCCTTTTAATGTGCATTATTTTTCCTTCACTCATTCACAGTCACAGACAATACAAACAGTATTCATGAAATAATGAAGGCTTACTGATTCTGACAACATTGCTTCATCTTGATATATTGCTTTGATATTCCAGCTTGTTATTCATTCATCACATGTTTCCTGAGCATCTATTATGCTCTAGGCATTGCCCTTAGTAATAGGAAGTCAGGAGTTTAGAGTTGGCATTTCTTCAGATAGCTTATTGTCTAATGACATTAGTAGCCCAGTTGGCAGGAAGAAAATGTAACAGATTATAGTGCATAGTTGTGCTTTGTTGGAAGGAACAGCATACATTCCTCCTGCTTATTCTTTGACATTGTACTTCACAGAGATTAAATTACTGCATGTTTATTGGATCAATCCCACTATTATCTCCATTTACAGATTGCTTCTTGAGATAAATTGTGTTATTATCCTTACTTAACAGATGAGGAAAATGAGGTGCTGAGTGGTTAGGGAATTTGGCCAAGTTCATAGGCTTGACAAACAAGGATGTGAACTCACATCTATCTGAGAAGGTCCCATGACAATGCCTGTCACATCACTGCTCAAGCAGCATGAGCTGGTTTAGGAGTAAAATCCAATACAGCATGACTTGGTGGCCATTGCAATAAGTCACATCAATGACAGTTACCTACCTTTACATTGGTTATCTATCTATCTATCTATCTATCTATCTATCTAATCTATCTGTCTGTCTGTCTCTGTCTGTCTGTCCGTCCATCTCTCCGTCTATCTATCTATCGATCTATTGATCTATCAATCCATTGATCTATCTATTGATCTATCATCTATCTATCTTATACTAAAGAAGTCCACTCAATCTGTACCTAGAAAGGTACTACTTAGGAAAAGATACAATCAGTCCCAAGAAAAATATTGCATAGAAGGTATTTGGTGAGTCAGAAGACATATTAAAATTCCTCATGTGGGTCAAGATTCTATATTGGCTAGTTTTCCACTACTATTATAAATACCTGCAATGATCAGATTTTAGATGGCAAGTGTACTGTGGTACATAGCTTTGGTTTACTTCAAGATCAGATAAACCATTGCTTTGAGCCCGTGGTGAAGCAGTTCATCATGGCGGGTTCATGTGAGCAAATAAAGTAACCACAGAGACTGGAAGCAAAGATAGAGAAGAGAGTCAGGTTCAATAATATCTTTGTATTAATGTTAGATTAATTAGAGGGAGAGAGATAGAGACAGATCTGTGTGTGTGTGTGTGTGTGTGTGTGTGTGTGTGTGTGTGTGTGTGTGTGTGTATAGAGAGAGAGAGAGAAAGAGAGAAAATACCCATTCATGCCATTGTGCGCAGAGGTCAAAAGACAACTTACAGAGTCAGTTTTCTCCATCCACCATATGAGCTTCCTGGGATTGAACTCAGTTTGTGAGGTTAGTGAGCAGGTGTCATCTCCTTAAACCCCTACAATCTCTTTGGAAAGACACCTCCAGGACCCAAGTACCTCCCTATTTTTAAAAGGTTTCATCCTCTCCCAACAATACATGTCTAGGGACTGAGCTTGAAAGTTGAGCCTCTATGGAACATTCAAAATTTAAACTGTAGCAGGTGGAAAGCACTATCTTCTACGCAGAAGCCAGCAATACTGATAGCATAGTACACAGTACATAGACAAGTGCAGAGACAAGGCCCCACCACACACTTGGTTTGAGAAATTTGACTTTTTATTGATAGCAAAACAAAACCATATTGGAAAATTAGAAATATTCTACTTTAAGAAACTAGATTTGTTTGCAGAAATTATTTTTTTTTCTTTTTTTACAACAAAATGGGCTTATGTTTTTGTTTGGACCTCTTTCCTACCCACATCCTACCTCTCCCACTCTCCCCATCCACACACCCCTCTTCCATGTATCCCCTCCCTTTTTCAGTCCTGTTGTGCCCACCCTCACTCCTGTCCCTCTGTTTGTGTGTATTCCAGAACTCCCAGTGGGGTGCTTGTGATGGTAAGGGAATTTAGATTTCTGTTGTACTGTACGTGGCTCTTCAGTGGGCAAAGTCATAAGAGTAGATTGCTCTTTCTTTTCATCAGTACCTGCCCCTGAGACACTCTCTGAGAGCAGTCATTTCCTCTAAGATCCTAGTTAGTCCTCGGGTGAATGTTGGCTAATGTATACATCTGATGATAGATGTCTTCTTTGCTGTGAGCGTCCATACAGCAGCTCTGTCATGGCTGGAGTGTTGGTGAGAAGTTTCTCATCCCACGGTTAGGCTCTTAAAATCTTACTGAACCCTCTTCCTTAAGGTTCCCTGAGCCCTTGTGGAGGGTAACATTTTGATGGACTGATTCGGGCTGAGTGTTCCGGATTTATGGATAATCTGCACACTGGCCAGATATGGTTTTCTGCTTCATTAGTCTTCCATTGTAAGAGGGTGCATCTTATTTGAACACTGATAGCTTTTACTACCTGAGGAATGTTTAGATTGTGTATTATTGCCCCAATTGTGAACATTTCAAGCTGCTACAATTCTGATAAGAAGGATTTAGGGGAGCAACAGTGTAAAACCCATGGGTAAGTAATTGCTGTCTGAATGGGTTCTAAATCCCTTACTGTCAGGAAACTCAAACCTGATACTACAAACCTACCAAAATAACAGTAGAAGGGAACTAAAGAGACAGGAACAGATATCTTTTTGTTAACTACTCAGAAATCATTTTAATAAAATAATGGATAAAGTGCTTTTCTGACATATTCAATGTAAGATATGGTCAATATACTTCAATATGCTCAGTTTCTTCATGAGATTAATTTACACATCACTAATGTTGCTACTAAGACTTGGAAGGGGATAAAGAAAGTCTCATGATGTAGAGCAACACTGTAAGAACCACTTGGTATATATGAAGTATATTTTTGCTATGGGCATATTCCATATCATATTAAAATTATCTTTTATGTTTAGATTTTTCATTTATCAAAGATACACACACACACACACACACACACACACACACACACACACACATATATTCCAAACTTGAGACAGAATTAACCTGGTACTTAAATTGAACATCTGTACTAATTACCTCTGTGGACCGCCCAGTGTGGAACATCATAAATGGAGTTATAACTATTATTCATTTTGTAAACCTGGCTTCATCTAGTTCCTGAGACAGTGCAATGAAAACAGATGGCTCGGTAGCCAGAGGCCCACCAAAGAACCAGGCCTGGAAGCAATTGTGCTGCTTTCCTTAGCCATCTAATGACTGATGCTTAGGACGTAATCCCAAAACCTGTGGTCATAAGAACTTCCAATTATTCCCTGTTGTCTTGGTCCCAAGGAAAAGGCCAGGATGGAACTCAGGTTCTCTACCTAGCTTTGAACTTCGGTTAAAGATGACTCTCAATAACTGATGCCTGATCTCTTCCTAAGCCCATTTAATTATGGTCCTAATATCCTACTACTTACTGGTTGAGGAATAGGGTCTATTGTACCAAGAGCTGAAAATTCTATTATAAATTATAGTCTCTCTTTTTTATTACATATTTTTGCCTAGCTAAGATGCTCAATAGGTACTCCCTTCTTCCTCCCCCTTTCCTACCTCTCTATTGTCCCCCATTCCACTCTACCCCTCTTCCCACGCCCCCCCTCCTTCTCACCCCTTTTCCTTCCCTCCTCCTCTCTTGGTGCTTCCTGCTTTCTCTCTTTCATCCTACAGAGCATCTATTTATGTGGGCAGTGAATTTTCCTGAGTCATCTACACTAGTGAGGGTTTAAGAGTCAGTGGCATAACTTGGGGTCCCTTGTTGGGCTGCCCACTAGTATAGAAAATCTATTTTGTCAGTTTAACCCTTTGCCTTTAAGAATCCTCCTGCTAGAAGTCTTCTCCCTGTGATCCCTGCTAGACATTGGGTGGGGGTGTTGACATGTCAGCTATTGTGCAGGTCAGGCTAAGGTCCAATCACATTGTGGCTATATCCTGGCTGCTGCAGCTCTGATTTATGTGAAGCATCTTGTATATCATTTGTCCTCCCGATCTTTAGCTTCTTACAATCTTGCCAACCCTCTTTCATAAGGTTCCCTGAGTTTAAGATGGGGAAAGATTTAGCTGGTCTGAATCCTGTTGAATATTGTAGGGTCTTTGCTGTTCTGAATTATGGTTTGTTGTTGTTTTCAGTTTTGCTGTTCCTGCACTGCATCCTGATTAGTTGTTGAGGTCATCTCCTAACCAAAGATAAAATACTGTTTAAACAAAGATCTCAATATAAGAAGAGACTCAAAGGTAGATGAAAAAATAGGAGTAGGACACAGCAATGAGAGGGGCCAGTCTCCCATTTGCCAGTTGATTATAGTCTAACTGCCAGTCCCTATACTTTCCAAACTGGGGAGATTAAACCTCATCAAGCCTCAAGTGAACAGAAAGGGAAGTGAGAGTGAGCTGCATCAGATGTCTCGCTATTGACATGCAGTACATGACCATGGCCTAATTTCTCTATTGAAGTGTATTCTTTTGTCTCTTTTTGAGGTCTTTTTTCCCCATCTCTCCTACTCATTACAATTATAGAGGATATTTACTTTAGAGTATGTCTTTAAGTGGGTTTGCAAGTAGGATCCATTTATTAGGGAGTACATACAGTGTCTAATTTTCTGTGTCTGAGATACTTCACTCAATATAATTTCTTCTAATTCCATCCATTTCCTGGAAATTTTCATTATTTCATATTTTTAATGGGTGAGTAATATTCAATTGTATAAATGTACCACATTTTCATTGTATTTGGTGGGATTATTCCCAATAGTGGTATAGCAGGGTCATATGGCATTTCAATCCTAACCTTTTTAGAAACTGCCATGGTTGTGTAATCTCTGCTAGCAACAGCGGCACTTCATCATGCCAACATCCTTACTGTCTCTTTACTTCATGGCTGTCATAGCTGAACTTTTGCAATGTACCAAACACCGTATTAAATACTTTAAGAGCGGCAAATATAATTTGAACAATTAATCAACTTCCAATTAATCAACAACAAAAACAACAAAAGCAAAGTGCTGAGAGGTAGTGACAGCAAAAGTCATGGGATCAGCAGGGGAAGAAATAAGATTAGAATTGTTAGGATCATGTCTAGTTCTCAAAACTATACACATTACCTTTAACCTAAGAGATACCCTCCAGCATTTCACTTCTTTCAATTAGAGATTTATTGTAGAGATTGGACTCAATGATCATCCTGTCCCTTCATTTGTCTGGTGTGTTCTAGCTTTTAAATCGTCCTTGGTTATCCTAGTTTAAGACTCTTTCATTCCATTGGTTCCTGGGTTCTACAGAGTATAATCCATGTCTCGATTTTCAGTACTTACACAATTCCTCTCTCCACACGAGCTAAGTAAAAATCCTCGTCTATATTTTCTTGGACTAATCTTATTTCCTTTGGTCTACTCTCATACAACACCTAGTGCTGTGAGGGTTGAGTTCTCATCACTAAAAGCATCATCAGTGGTGTTGATTTTTAAAACTAACCTCATTACTAATAATTACATAATCATCATCATCATCATATCTGTCATCATTATCATTAACATTACTGTCAATATTTATGCCCACAATAGTTACTTTTGTAGAAGACATATGACATATTAATATGTAAATACCTGTAGCAATACAAGAGAACAAGAACTAATCTATCCACATATGGTACTGATATTAAGATCAAATTAGGTTGGACTTTGAGAAGGGTAATAATTGGTTGCCAATAAGAGAATATAAAAAATGATTAACATATCTGGGGTTTCTCTGTGTGTGCACAGCTACTAGATGAAGACATAATACAAAACATGAATGATTCAATTGCATATTAGGAATAGAAGAAATAGTGAGGTTCCATTTGGACTTTAAGGTTGGGTTTAGTTATATAACTAAGTATCTGCATACATAATGAAACATATAAACAGCCTGCAGTTTGCAATCATGAGGTCTAAATTATGTGTGAAACTGAAATATAATTATCATTTATTTCAAAGTTTATTCCTGATCCTGAAGAACATATAACTAAGAATAAGTAGATCCCTAAGTCAGAATGAAATTTGATTAACAATAACATCATTGTCTCAAAAACACACTTGTGTTTTTCTTCACCAATGCTAGCACTCAGTTTTTCATGAGACATTTTTCACAAATGAATCATTGCTGTTTTTTCCATATATGATGTCTAATTTTCTAAATGGAAAAAGGAGAGTCTGAGAAACATTAAAGAAGTTAGACTTATCCAACTACAAAGCAACAGAGCAGGCCTTGAATCTGTATCTGCTGATTTCTGTTGGGAAAAATCAAAAGACTTGTCTTATATTTCAAGGTAAGACATAAGGAGAAGAAAGTAAAAATTGATTCAAAGCAGAACAGGTAATGACGATTCTTATTTGAAAAGCATATAGGCAGGTGTATACAGCATGCCTGTCTTTGAAGTACTGAGGTAGCAAAGCTCTTTGCAACCTATTATCTTACCATCCCAGCGTCCCTTAAGCATTTCTACCAGATGTCTATAATGCCCTGTGTTTCCAGGGCTATAAACAATAAGTAATATTTTTTAAAAGAAAAAGTCTGCAGTACAGGTTTCTATTAGAAATCAAACACCTGTGACTCTACTTAAAAACAAATTGAGGATATTTTGATTGTATAAAATTGTATGGCTTCCATCCTATGATCATTTTACTTCCCAAAGAGAAAGCATGCAGAAATGAAGAAAGCACATCCAATGTGTTCTAATAATAAAATAGCCACATATATCTCCAAGGTGCCTTGTGAGTAGCAGAGAAACTATTAAATAAAGGGCAAGAGTTCAACAGGAACTAAACTGTCAAAGAAAGAGATGAACTTGGTCAAACACTGGTCTACTAAAGTTGCTGCCATTCCTCCCAGAGTGACACTTTTCAAATATTATGCGGTAGCTGAGAACATTCTGGGTGGGTCTGAAGATGGCTGGTATTCCCTGTTCTAATTTTTCACACATGCCAAGAAAATGAACACTCATTTCCATAGCCCCTTGTTTTCAAATAATAAGAGGTCTGGCTACAGATGTATACATACTTGGCTTAATGGGAAGCATGCTGTCCACCCAGGTAGCGATTATTGAAACTTATTAGAGAAAAGATACATGACTTGATTTTGGAAAGTTTTCTAGGGTTAATTTTAACTTTAGAAAGCACATAAAATATTTCAGAGGAAGGAAATTGGATGTTCATTGTTGAAAGCTTTGAGGAAAAGTTCTTGGACTAATAAGCAATTTGGTTTGACTAGGTCAGAGCTATGGATAATAGCTCCATGAATAACTGAGTAGGAGCATAATAGGAGAAAAGTATATCATATTTGAGTAATTACACTTTTGAGGGATACTGATATATGCCACAAATAACCACAAACAAATCCAAAAAATTATTCTAGTCATTAGAATATGGTCTGATCACATTAATGCTCTTTGAACAATTAAATGCTGAACAAAATCTGTGAACTGTAAAAACCCTACAGCATTTGTCTCATATTGAATTACACATATGAATACTTAGAATATGTTTTATGACTTTGATAATAAATTGCAAGAAAATCAGAGAAAAATATAGCCATAAAAGTGTAAATATCAGTTAATATCAACATTGCAAAAAGAAATAGTGTAAACTATACTTCTGTAAATAAGAGAAAAGTCCAGCTCCTAATAGGTTTATTTCCATGAGGAATATTGTGAAAAAATAGAGAAACCCTGGACCAAGATTAATCACTAGTTGGTAAAAATCAGAGACATGGAGACCACACTGCTGATAGTATCCTCATGGAAATTAAATAAGCACATTTTGCAAAAATTGCTATGATCAGTTATTCCAAAAGAAAAGTAACTCCTTGGATTGAAATAATTATTAGGAAGCTAAAAAGAATGTCTTTATTTGGAAGAGGAAACCTTAATTTTGAATATGTTATCTTCAATTGCTTGACATTGTACCTTAGGGACAAATCACCTAATGCTTCCCAGAATAGAGACTCCCTGTGTATCTATAAAACAACCTCCTTTTCTTAGAGAATTTGCTTCTTCTTCCATTGTAGTCTGTATCATGCTTAGAGAAAGCTTTAGTCCAACCCTCATTCACTAGACTACCATGCTTAGAGAAAGCTTTAGTTTAACCCTCATTCACTAGTTTTGCTAAACTGAATATTTTCCAATGATTTTATACAAAACTAATTGAGGAAAAATAATTTCCCCTCCAATTGCTGTAGGAATTTGTAAAAACTTAGGAAACTATATTCTGTCAGCCCACTGTGGTGTCTTTATCGTTTTTTAACTTAGAAGTATTTGAAAGTATTCTCATTGTAGAACAGCTAGCTTTGTACTGTGTCCAGGATCATCTCATGACACAATAGACAGCTATATATTCTGCAATGAGAGAATTAAGACAATAGACTGAATTAAATAAAGATAAGAACACATAGAAAAAGCATGACAAAGTCTGAAGTTCTTTTTTTTTAAATGAAAAATCTTATTTCCCTATAAGTTTTATATTCATGTTTGGTTTTTCTGCTTTGTATTGCTATAACAAAAATATGTGAAGTTGGGAATTTTACAAAAGAAAGTGATGACAAGAAAATCAAGGCAGTTTGATGATATTAGCTTAATAAGGACTCCTTCAGTAGTACTACTTTATGGCAGAGAAGAGGCAGTCCAGAAAGTTGCTCTTGTAATCAGTCTAAGCAAGTAACTTGTTTTGCTTTACATCAACACACTCTTGGAAGAACTAATGTGCAGACTGATCTATATAATAGCACTCACAAGGAAGGTGCTCCTGTGACATAACATTCGCAATGTCTAATTTCTTAAGTGTCATTGCTTCAACATCACATAGGAGATATTTTTCTAGGTCTTGGCTCTGTGAAAGACCAACCATATTCAATGCGTAGTACCTTGCTGACTTCAGCGAGATTCTCTCAATACATCTTTTTTTTTTTTCCTTAGGTGAACACGAATTGCTATTCAGGTTCTTACAAATTACAAGATTCCAGATGACACATTTCTGAAGCAATTTCCTCATGGGAGTGAAGTGATGAGCCTCCACTTATGAAAGGTGAATGTGTGTGGGATACGAATAAACTTTTATTAATTTGTTAAGTAAAGAAGAGAGAGACTAGCCTCACTAGGTGTGGTATCTCTGACTGCAACTTTTGAGATGATCAACTATATGAGAAGGGAAGGCAAACTTTTATTTTACTTTTAGATGTGATTTTGCTGTAACATGCAAAATAAAGTGGATTCTGTTTTGAGTCATTTAATCTCTGCATATTAATTCTAAAATGTCCATGATTTTATAAAAAAGTAGTGTGTGTGTGTGTGTGTGTGTGTGTGTGTGTGTGTGTGTGTATTTGGAAGTTAAACATCATGTAATTTTTAGTCCATTTACGATAACCCTTCAATATAGAGCTTACTTGCACATGGAACACATGCCATTGCCTGTCCTCAAATCTTATTTTCTCAACATCAGTAATCACATACAATGAATAACATTTTAGTGCATATCAGTAAAAGGATGCAAATAATGGTAACTAAATATTAAAAGTCTACATCCTGCCATAGATTGCTCAAAAGTGTTAAAAGAGAGAACAACCACTACATGGATATGCATGGATGTGCAATGCACTGTACTACTACACTAGTAGACAAGACTCTATCACTCATGGGTAAAGACATGTTCCCAACTTGTTACGTGTTCTCCCCTAAAAGAACTGCTAGTATGTAGTCCCTGATCTTCATTGCAGCAGAATTCTTCACAGAGTATTGTCTTTTCTCTCCTTGTGGACCTTGTTTAAACTTATCATCATCATCATCATCTTCATGATATTTTACATCATTAAATTTGTTCTTTGACAATTCCATATTTTATAAAATGTCCACCAATTACTGTATCCCCTCCCTTGTCTTTACTAACTCTCGCCTCTGTCAATCCCGCCTGCTCTTTTCTACCACTACATTTTTTTATTTATTCTGTTATGCATTGAATTTAATGAGGGTTATTTGTGTGACTATGGATTTGGAACTATCCTTGGATTTTGGTAGAATCATTAATAGCAGGACAGCTGAAGACAGGGAACTCTCTTCTCCCAGAATCTATCAGTTGCCAATAACTCAGCAGGAAAGGGTAGAACCACATGAACCTCTCCACTATCCATCCATGACTAATTGTTGGCATCTGCTTACTTTCCTCAATTTGCACATGAATAAGGATGATGCTAAATGTGAAGTCACTCAGTACATAGTAGGTAGTAAATAAATGCCTGCTTCCAGCAGCATGACTCCAGGCATGTCACAGCATTCACTTTTTAGTTTTAATTCATTCCATACCACCCCAAAACAGAATTGGGTGTGCAAGGCTTATCATTTCTCTTCAAGCGTTCAATTTGTTCAAAAATAAATGCAACTATAATCAGCAGGTAATACCATATCTTTATCTAGTTTCCTGTGCAGGACTGAATGAGAGAAAATTATGTAACCAAGACACATCACTGAGATTGTAATTATGATTATTATTAGCTATAATAATAGATCATAATAGCATCTGCAAGTAGCACCACAGGACTCTGCAGAGGTCTCATTAATCTGGACCTCAGTAATTTGAAATGTGTACTTATTTGAGTATAACTAGACCAAATGGTTCCCTGTATGTGATCTGGGGTCTGATTTTCAAAGCAATTTAAAAATATTTTGGTAAAAATCCATGGATTAAACTCTGAGATGAGAGACTCCAGTCAAATAATGAAAAGAATCAAAGGTTACAAATTCATGCTTACCTGGGTAGAAATCATGCACATAACCATGGTCATATTTTTGTAGGTTAGCTAAATCTCTGTAGTTTTCATTAGTAAAAATTGTCTCATCTCATTTCAGTTAATTTTTATATGAAATCTCTGCACCATGAATCTGCAATATTTAAATACTTACTGTATGCAGCTATTATTTTATTGTTTTTAATCAATGATGATGTTGACATTTCATGCAGACATGAGACAATATTCACGTAATTCAGCATGATGGACTAGAATGCAATGGTGTAAATATATACATAGCACTGTGGGACCACAAATGAATTTATAAATAACTCTATCTAAAGCACTCAGGAGAGGTTGTTTTATGAGCAAGTTCGTGGAGAAAGAGTTGTTAAAGCAGAAAGCATGAATCTGCGTGTAAGTAGGAGCATGGTGTTGCAGAAAATACAACATCGTAGCATATAGAAGACACGGGGAGAAATAACAATGGGTTCATGATAACAGGAAGAAGATCTTACTGAACACAAGGAGAATATAACTATTTCTCTTTTAATTATGCAGACAAAGTAATTAGGATGATTTAAAAACATTCATTTTTAGAATGGCTTTAAATCAGGTGAAGTGTGATGATAATGTATCTTATTTGCTATGAGTTACTTTAAATTTGTATAATAATACTATTAAAGATGTTATTTTGTTTTCCTATAAAGTAGGATGAGTGCACTTGTTTGAAAAATTTGGATACTTTATTTGTTAAAGTAAATTTCCCCTATTTGTAAAAGTTTGTAAATAGTGTCTATTAAAATTAGAATATAGAATATATAAATATATAATATAGAATACAATAGAATTGAAAAATACCATAGAATGCACAAACAAATTATTGTCACGTTCTGTGACAACTAGGCTGGTATGCAAGGTCCCAACCTGGGGAGGAACTTTAAGAAAGTGCCTTCTGGAAAAAGGACGTGGCTTATTTTGAAATAAATAATAAAGACATGATACATATGGGAGTTTTCAGGCTTGTAACATGCTCTGTGGAATGGGCAGTTGCTAAGGGCCTGAGTGGTTACTAGGGACCACTCCCTTCAGAGTCTTGACTCTTATCTTTGACAGACAAGTTCTTCTCTTTTTGTGATTGTGTGTATTTTGTATCACTGCCAGAGGAGTTCTTCCCTTTTTTGTGGATTGGGAGCTCTCCTGCTTTATCCCAGGCCTCCTTTTTGTTTTTTTCCCAAAAAACTACCTAGGATATCACCTTCCCCTAGGTTCCTGCTTCTGGAACTACAGATGTCAAGTAATTTGCCTTAAGTCTTTTCTTTCCTAAATACATACCAAGCCTGCTTTTAACTTTAAATTAAAGTTCTAACTAGAAATTTTATGTCCAATCATACACAGTAAACAGGCTTGTTAGCCAGAATGTTTACACTGATTGTAGAGAAATTAGAGAATAATTTCAAGAGTCCTAAAACATAGATAGATAGAATTCCCTAAAAATTGACTCTTATGAAATTAATTAAGAAATTCTATATATATGAGACTATGCCATCTGTTCACTAAAATTGGTATCCAACTATTTCTTATAAAACACATAGTTAATAGAAAATAATAATAATATGATTCCTAAAATTAACACACAACTATTTCTTATAGAGCACGAGTTAATAAAAAGTATAAATAAATAAAATAAATTCTAATCTAGTTCTTACCATTATAATCTAATATAGGCCAACTTATAACAGCCATAATCTAATATCCTCAAAAAGAAAAAAAGTAATGTATAATATATGCCCCCTCCAACAGATTCACCTTTACCATTTACAAAAATATATAATAACTATAACACAAATTAATAAGGAGCTCAATCTCAGTGTATTTTAATTAAACCTCAAATAAAGTCTTTGTTAAATACAACAATACAGACTTAGACCCTGTGACTGTTTAGTGAGATATTGTAAGATAGATAAATTTAGAGAGATGGAGGGCTGGGAAAAAAACTGTTAAGATGTGATAAGGATTAGTTTGTGTCTCACCCTTAAACAATGAGCTAAATTCTTAAAGAATGTTTATCCTAAAGGTGATTTCTGCTGACTAGAAAGATACTGTCTCTCTGCAGGTGCAGCATTGTCTGCCCCAAAATTTTCTAGCATAAAAGCTGTTAGGATATTCCAATAAACTGGACTCAGGTTCACCCAGCCCAGAGAGTTGTATGTGTATCTATCTGTTTCTCATTCGCTGAAGACTTGCCCACCTTGTAGAGGGGAGCCCTGGATTCGAGGGTACAGCGCTTGGACTGCAACAAATTATGAATCATTGTTTTCAAAATCACTAATCTTTTCTGAAACTCAGTTTATGAAGTGTTGAAATGGAAATCATTGTATACATCTAATCCTCATAGAAGAAACATATAGGGGCTGGCCCACTTTTGTTATTTATGGGATCGCATTGCTTATGAATGAACCCTGGAGAAGCAGATTCCTTATCAAAAGTTCTTCTCCATTCAGGGACAGTCACACAATCTGAGGTGCACTGATCTGTTTGAATAGCTTGTTGGAAGTAGCTTGTTTTAGAGACAGTATTCAGCCTTACATGAATACAAGTGAAAACAATCACCAATCTTTCTGGAACACAAATATGTATAAGGAACACAAATATCCTCTGAAGGATTCACAATCTTTCATGGGCACGTTTTTCTGTCAGCAAATCGTAATTCCCTTCCATATTATCTGTGAGAATTGGCACATGCTACAAGGCACAGATGGCTCTATGCTCATGTATAGTTCCAGGGAAGATTGAGGAACTGTGTCGTCATGACTACTGCTGATATGTGTATGGTCAAAATCAACGATTGAATGATCCATGATTCCATGGAATGAGGACTGTTACAAGCAAGATAACTTAGAATCATGGTCTTATCGCCTCTACTTTTGTAATTGGAAAAAAAAAATCGCAAAATGATGCTGAGCTCACTCCTGGATGAGAGATAGGGTAGACGGGAAATTCTGAGTGGGAGATACCTCCTGTTTTGCCTGATGTGTTACAAGGACTAAAACATGACTACAATAAGCCAGAGGGTTATTACACCAAAGTAACCTACTCTACTTATGCTACTCTATAAGCAAGACTAAGATACTTTAAAATCTTTATGAATGGTAGCTGGAAAATACACTACTTAAATAAGAATCACCAAACCACATATCACCATTATTTTTCTGTCCAAAGCACTATTACCAAAACCTGGAATTTATAAGAAAAATAATCATTGGGTAAAATAACTTATCCACAGTTTAGTCTGGCAAGATGAAAACATGGCTTGGCGGGAAGATTCCTATGTACAAACCTGATGATTTGAGTTTGAGTCCTAGATCCCACATGCTAGAAGGAAAATCGTCCTCTGACAACTATGGCATGTCCAGATATTCCCTTCCTCTTCCGTTTCCTCTTTCTCTTCCTCTTTCTCCTCCTCCTCCTCTTCCTCCTCCTCTTCATCTCTCTCTCCCTCTCTCTCTCTATTTTCTGTCTCTCTTTCTAATAAAGGAATGTGGTTACACCACACTGAGACAAGCAACAAATATAATATGTTAAAGTTTTCTTTATTATACATTGGGAAAATACTAAGATATCCTCAGTAAAGAGGATAAGATAATCTGATTGATATTTTCAGAAAACCCAAACTAAAAGTGGAGGATAGAGGGCTTTTGCCCAGGAGTTGAAGAGAAAGGTCAGTGAGAGCCAAAGAAGAAGTTGCTAGGTGAAGAAATATTTCCTTATGGGCTGAAGTGATGACTCAGGGGTTAAGATTCTGCCTCACAAGAGGAAGGACCTAAGTTCCGATCCCAGGTCCCACAGAAAAATGCCAGGCAGAAATGCTGGTGTTCTGTACTTTTGACTCTAGAAGGTAGAGCCTGGAAAATCCTAGAACAAAGCAAAAAGGAGGCTAGAAGTAATCCAGATTCATGCCTGAAGTCACCTTTTTTCTTCCACAAGTACATATAATATCCTATGATAGACACATATATACATAAATAAATTAAATAAATAAAATAGAGTTAAAAAAAACATTTGGTTAGGTTAGGACAACTCAGAAAGAAATAATAGATTAATTCATAATATGTACTTTGAAAATAGGGATCAAATAAATTAGTGAAGCATTGTTTGAGAAACAATGAAGAGGAAAATGTTATGAGAAAGAAAGACATTTGAAGAACAACTCCCAGGCTTCTGAGATGAGCATCTGAATATGACCTCTATGGAGAAAGAATGTAGTTATAAAGTCCTTGCCTTGTGTCACAACTACTCTTTCTGCTGCTGTGTTAGGTAACAGTTAGACTTAAGCAATGAAAGAGGAGAAAGGGGGAGTTATTGGCTTACATTTCCAGAGGGGAGATACAGTCCATTATGGCAGGAATGCCTAGCAGGCAACAGAAGCTTGAGGATGCTCAGGTTGGTGCAGATATTATCATGGCAGTCAAGAGAGCAAGCAGTGGATTGTGAGAGCAGACTATGAATGGAAACAGTGGGGCTATCTAATCTCACCACCAGCCCCTGTATAATGCAAGGTTCCACCACCTAGGGTTGGAAAGACCCTCCCAAATATCAACAACTGAGGATGCGAACACAAGAGTCTGTGGAGGACAATTCCCATTCAAACCATGACACTTGGATTGTCTAAATTGCCACGAGTTGAGTTGCAGAACAATCATTGGAAGTGTCCCACAGTTAGGAAGATTTAATATGGTACAGAAGAATGAGAAGTTAGGGGGAGATGAGATTTGCGCATTCAAAGAAGGGGTCCCTGAGCTATAAGAACATGCCAGAGGAAAAAAAAAAGTTAATAGGAAACAAGGGAAGGAAGTTTGTTAAAATCCCTGGACACCAGCAAGAAGAAAATAGAGTCACAAAGAGGTCCAGACGACAGGCAGGATGTGAAGGGAGTTTAGAAATGCATTTGGTATACCTTCTTTCCCAATGACATTAAAATGAGGCTTATAAAACATGCCACCACCTTTGGTGTTTTTATCCTATTAGCAATAAGAACACAATAACTTTATTACGGAAGGGAATGGTGAGATCCATTTTAACCTTTTAGAAGAATTCATTCTAGATGTTTGGTGGGAAATGAATCTAAATGAGTACAAGAACTTTAAATAGAGCCCTGCACCCCGGAGCCGCCAGGCCAGCAGCACCCACGCAGCTGCAGGCTTTGCCCCCGGGACTCAACGCCCCTTCCATGAAAACCCCCTGCAACCTCCCAGGTGAGTGAGAGAGCGAGAGAGCCCCTCCCAGCCCAGCCCAGCCCAGCCCCCCACCCCAGAGCCGCCAAGCCAGCAGCATGGCCACTGGCTTAGCCCCCAGGGTCCCGCCCTGGACCCCAGCCCTTCGCGCCCTCCTGCCCCCGTGCACCTCCCCCACCCAGGTCGCAGGTGAAGAAATCTGACATCAACTTCAGACCCTGTACCTCTCTGGCCCACCAGGGACCTACGCAGGTGGTCCACAGAAGACACACTGCTACTCAGAATTCAATAGAGTCCAAAGGAAACTCAAGCAAAATTCTAAGGAACAAAGGGAACACAGGCCATACATCTGGACTCCACTACAATCAGTATACCATGTGGGCGAGATTCTTCACATCCAGCCCAAAGATAAGTAAACTTCCTTTTTTTTTTTCTTTTCACCTTAGTGATCCTTTCTAGTATCACTGCTGTAGATCAACTTCCTCATACAGCCACCCCAAAAACATACAACTCCAGGGAGTACACCACTCACCCTCACATTTCACCAAGACACTAAATCGTAAAAGTGCACTACCAAACTAATATTCACCCCCTGGTTGCTTAACTGACGTACTAACAGCCTAGTAGCCTCATCTAGGATATAACAATAACAATACACAAACATACCCAATCCAAGGCAAGCACTAGTAATAACTGGCAAGTGTAACAATACCAGCTACATCAGTTCAGTGAAAAACACACAGAAACCGAAAGGTCCTAGAAAGCAAAACAACAATGCCCAAGTCAAAGTGCAGATCCATGAGAAACAAAACCCAAGAACACCAATCTCCCACTGAAACAATCAATCCCATAACGATGGATTCTGACCAGAACAAATCCACAGAAAATAGCCATAAAAGCCGACCCAACATAACAATGGTCAGAGTATGATCATTACCATGATTAATACTATGAAAGAGGAAACCTGAGAAGAGTTAAACAACCGTATCCACCACTTTGAACAGAAACACAACAGGCACCTGGAGGAGTTGAGAAAAACAGTTCAAGAAACAAAAATAGGTAAGAGCAGTTAAAACAATCTCAGGCAGACTTTAAAATTGAACGAAAAGACAAGTTATCTCAACAGAGAGTCTTATCAGCAGAACAAATGAGGCAGAAAATAGAATTTCAGATCTTGAAGACAAAGTGGGAGAATTAACCAGCTCAATGGAAGAGATTGTTAAAGCCAAAAAGATACTGGAGAGGAACATTCAAGAAATATGGGACACCCTGAAGAAGCCTAACATGCGCATTCATGGAATACCAGAACAAAAATCACAAAATACCACACCTGAGTAAATATTTCAATTCATCATAAATGAAAACTTCCCACAACTAAAGACTGAGAGGCCTATCCAAATACAAGAGGCATTTCACACTCCAAACAGATATGACCAAAATAGAAAAACTGCCACGGCAAATAGTCAAAACACTCCACATTCAAGACAAGAAAAGGTGCTGAGAGCAAGTCACTTTTAAAGGTAAACCTAATAGAATAACAAATGACTACTCAATGGAAACAGTAAAAGCAAGAAGAGCTTGGAGAGACATACTTCAAGTATTAAATGAGCAAAAATGCCAACCCAGACTGATATACCCGGCAAAACTATCTGTCATGATTGAGGGAGAAAGAAAAGTTTTCCAGCACAAAGACAACTTGAAGGGATACATGTCTACCAAACCAGGCCTTCAAAAAATCCTAGAAATGATACTCAAGCTTGAAGAAAAGAACAAGCGTATCCAGGAGAATAGAAGGGAAGTATAATACCACCAAAACATAAATATCAAACAGCATGCTTACAAAATCTACTAAACATGAAAAATGTCCAGAATTAAAAATAATTTCTCCATTATAACATTAAATGTCAATGGTATTAACTCGCCGATTAAGAGACACAGATTACTTGGATTAAAAACCACAATTCAACAATCTGCTGCCTTCAGGAAACTCATCTCACCACAAAAAATAAGCACATCCTAAGAATGAAAGGCTAGTCCAAAATCTTCCAAGCTAATGGAACCAGGAAACAGGCAGGGGTAGCAATTATGCTTTCAGACAAAGTGGATTTCAAACCAAAGAAAATCATAAGAGACACAGATGAATACTACATTTTAGTCTCAGGTACAATTCACCAGGAAGACTTCACAATACTGAACATATATGCATGCAATACGGGCCCCTCCACATTCATTAAGAAAACCCTACAGCGCCTAAAGCAATAAATCAATGCCCAAATGATAATTCTTGGGGATTTCAACACCGCCCTCTCAACATGGGATAGATCAACAGGTCAAAAGCTTAACAGAGACACTTTGGAGCTTAATCAAACCCTGAAAGAAATGGACCTTAGAGATCTCTATCGAACTTTTCACCCACGCACCAAAGAACACACATTTTTCTCAGCAGCACACGGAACTTTCTCCAAAATAGATCACATATTGGGCCACAAAATGAATCTACACATATACAAAAAAAGTTGAAATTCTAACCTGTGCCCTGTCAGACCACCACGGCCTAAAGCTGGACATCCACAACACAACAAACAGGAGAAAATACATTAACTCCTGGAAACAAAACAATATGATGCTGAATGAGAACTTGATTCAGGAAAAAATTAAAAAAGAAATTCAAGATTTCCTGAAAGTGAACGGTAATGAAAATACAACTTACCAAAATCTCTGGGACACAATGAAAGGTGTTCTAAGAGGTAAGTTCATAGCATTTAATGCCTACATCAAAAAAATGGAAACATGAGAAGTAAATAACTTAACAATGCAGCTTAAAGCTTTAAAGAAACTAGAGCAATCTGATCCCAAAAGTAGTAGAAGAGAGGAGATTAATAAATAAGTGGAGAACTATCTAAAATCGAGAATAAGAAAACGATAGAAAAAATCAACTAGTCAAAAAGCTGGTCCTTTGAAAAAATCAATAAGATTGATACACTCCTAGCTAAATTAACCAAAAGCAAGAGAGAGAAAAACCAAATTAACAAAATTAGAAATGAACATGGAGTTATCACTACTGATACCCAAGAAATCCAGAGAATTATAACATCATATTTCAAAAACTTGTACTCTGTGAAGTTTGACAACACAAAAGAGATGGATGAATTTCTAAGTAAACACAACCTACCTAAATTGAATCAGGAAGTTGTGAATTATTTAAATAGTCCTAAAACATACAAGGAAATTAAAGAAGTAATCTCGAATCTTCCCACCAAAAAATGTCCTGGACCACATGGATTCAGCACAGAATTCTACCAGACATTTAAGAAGTTAATAACACCAATATTCCTTAAACTGTTCCATTAAATAGCAAAGGAAGGAACACTACCAAATTCCTTCTATGAAGCTAATATCGTCTTAATCCCAATCTAATAAAGATTCACTTAAAAAAGAAAACTTTAGGCCCATCTCTCTGATGAACACAGATGCAAAGATTCTCAACAAAGTCTTACCAAATCGGATTCAAAAACATATCAAAAAGATCATTCACAGGGACCAAGTAGGCTTCATCCCCGGCACACAAGGTTGGTTCAACATACGCAAATCAATAAATGTAATTCATCATGTAAACCAGTCCAAAGTCCAAGACCACATGATACTCTCGATAGATGCAGAAAAAGCCTTTGACAGGATCCATTTGACAGGATCCAACAGCCTTTTATGATCAACACCCTAGAGACAGTAGGAATGGAAGGAACCTTTATCAATATAATAAAAGCTGTATACAACAAGCCCACAGCAAGGATTATGCTCAATGGGGAACAATTGGAAGCATTCCCACTTCGATCAGGAACTAGACAAGGCTGTCCTCTCTCACCACTTCTATTCAATATTGTACTTGAAGTCTTAGCTGAAGCCATAAGACAAGAAAAGGACATAAGAGGGATTTAAATCGGCAAGGAAGAAGTCAAGCTATCTCTATTTGCAGATGACATGATCTTATACCTGAGTGATCCCAAAAACTCCACCAGGAAGCTCCTGGAACTAATTGAGAAGTTCATCAGGGTGGCAGGATACAAAATAAATATGCAAAAATCAGAGGTCTTCCTATATGCCCAGAATGAAAGAAGTGAAAAAGCCTTGAGAGAAACAATCCCATTTACTGTAGCCCCTAAAAAAATGAAAAACCTTGGTATAAACCTAACCAAGGAGGTAAAAGACCTTTACAATGAAAATTCAAACCACTAAAGAAAGAAATTGCAGAAGACACCAGAAGGTGGAAAGACCTCCCATGTTCCTGGATTGGCAGAATTAACATTGTAAAAATGACCATCCTACCAAAGGCAATATACAAATTCAATGTTATACCAATTAAAATCCCAAAGCAATTCTTTAAAGAAGTTGACCAAATAATCTCAAAATTCATATGGAGGTACAAAAGACCCAGGATAGCAAAGACAACCCTGAGAAACAAAAACACTGCTGGAGGTATTACCATACCAAACCTTAGTCTATACTACAAATCCATAGGTATAAAAACAGCCTGGTACTGGTTCCAAAATAGACACACACATCAATGGATAAGGGTTGAAGACCCAGATATAAGCCCACAAAAATACAGCAATTTGATCTTTGACAAAGGGACCCAAAGAATCCAATGGAAAAAGAACAGCATCTTCAACAAATGGTGCTGGCAAAACTGGATCTCCACATGCAGAAGATTAAAGCTGGACCCGTACTTGTCACCATGTACAACACTAATTCCAAATGGATCAAGGACCTTTATATAAGGCCAGAGACTATAAAAACCATAGTTGAAAGGATAGGGAACTCCCTCGAGCTGATTGGGCTAGGCCAACATTTCCTAAACAGACATCCAATGGCACAGTCACTGCTACTAACACTCAACAGTTGGGACCTTGTGAAATTAAAGAGCTTCTGTTCAGACAAAGAGATTGTAACACGATCTCAAAGGCAACCCACAGAATGGGAGAAAATCTTCACTAACCACATATCTGATAGAGCTCTACTGTCCAGAGTGCACAAAGAACTTAGAAAACTAAACATCAAGGAAACCAATGGCCCAATTAAAAAATGGGCCCTGGAACTTAAAAGAAATTTTACCAGGGATGAAATTAAAATGTCTAACAAATATCTGAAAAAATGCTCCACTTCCTTAGCCATCAGGGAAATGCAAATCAAAACTTCCCTGAGATATCATCTCACCCTGGTCAGTATGGCAAAAATCCACAACACAAACAACAACAAATGCTGGAGAGGATGTGGAACAAGGGGAACTCTCCTACAATGCTGGTGGGAATGCAGGCTCATACAGTCACTCTGGCGAGCCGTCCGGAGATTCTTAAAGAAATTAAAGATTGAAATGCCATGTGACCCTGCTATCCCACTTTTGGGAAAAACCCCCCAATGCAACAGAGGTTCACCTCGATAGCACAAGCACGAGCTGTTCATAGCAGCACTGTTTACAATAGTAAAGTCATGGAATCAACCCAAATGTCCAACAGTTGATGAGCGGATGAGGAAACTGTGGTACATCTATATAATGGAGTACTACTCAGCCATCAAAAATGATGAATTACTGGAATTTGCTGGGAAATGGATGTCATTAGAAACAATTATATTAAGTGAAGTATTCCAAACCCAGAAAATTAAGTGCCATATGTACTCCCTAATAGGTGGCTCCTAGTACCAAACTCACCCAGCCCACATTGAGACACTCAACAGTAAACCTATGTAATACAGTAATTGCAAGGATTATAAACAGGAAGGATGGGGTTGGAGGACCACACCAGACAGAAGGAGAGATGGGCCATGTTAATGCAGAGAAAATAGGCCTCCATCAAGGAATGCAAGTAAGTAATGTGACATCTGGTTAAGTTCACAGACGTTCATTCCTGATCATGTACAACCGAGGGGGTATGATCTCACCTGAAGGGGAGGGCATATAGTCTGGCAGATAAAAAGTAATCATTTTGCAAATGGGTGATTGCCCCTCCCTCACTGAGGTTTCCTACTTTTATTACTTCTACCCTTGAATGTGCTATTATAACAAGACTCCAGTTTAACCGCTTTTTTTCTCTGGCCAGAGGGTGACATACAGTGCCCAGCAGGATGGAGTGAAGGGCATTGCAGGAGCATCAAAACTGCAAAAGAAAAACAAACCACAATCCAGAACTTCAGAGACTCTATATCAACCACCTAGAACTAGGCCAGCCTAATCTCTCCCCATCCTGAAGCTCAGGGACATTTGTAGAAGAGGGGGCGGTAAGATTGTAAGAGCAAAAGGATGGGAGGAGCAATGATTTGCAAGATACTCCACACTAGTTAGGGCCGAAGCAAACATAATAGGACTTTGCATGCCCTGCGCATTGTCCAACACACTATTGAACTCACAAAGTCTAGCATCTGCTAAAGGCACCAAGATCCTTGGAGGCAAGGGATTGACAGCCACAGTAGTGTTCCTATGCTTAAGGGGAACATGAGAAAGGGTTCAGGGAAATGCCACTGGGTCCTTGTATGTCATTGGAAAGGAGGACCCAGAGGAGAGTTAGGCATATACAATAAAGGACTCTCTGGGAATTGGGGGGGAGGCACTGGGGTATGGGGAGGGAGGGGAAGGGAAGCAGGGGGTTCGTGGGGAGGAGGAGGGAGGGAGGGAATTGGTGTACCTATTAAGTTTGTATGAGCTGAAATAATAATAAAAATGTATTAAAAAAGAACTTTAAATAATATTTGCATCCGAAGTGGAACTTTGGAAAAAAATCTGGCCTCCAAGAGAGAGAAAAAAATTAGGATGAAGCTCAGCCTAATGGGATATTAATATGATTGTCATGAAAAGACAGTTTGAGAAGTGATTTTATTTAAGGATGAAGAGGTCAGTCCTACTGTATGCATTGTGTCTATGGGCTGCTTGCCATTTGATAGATCAGTATGTTGTTTGGGTGGCCTTTATGAGATTAAGGCATAACATCGGGACTGTACTATGTTATTTAGACCTCAATGACTTCTTTATCTTTCTCTATGGAGAAAGTTGTCTTTATTTTCCTTGTCATTTCTCTGCTGTGGGAAGAACATAGGCACAGTATCTCACATTCCCACCAAGGCTATTTTGGGATGATTTTCTGAAGGGAGATAAAACAAAAATTTACCCTGTTTTTACTGGATGAACAAAGCCATGTATCTCATTTGGCTGATCCTCCAACATGTCAAGACATGCCCTGAAGTATCAATATTTTAGAGGATATTTAATTTTATATCGAAAAATTGTCAGGAAAATGCAGAATCTCCTGGCCTTCTTTCTTATCTGATGGTAATGAAAGAAGGTTTATTTTAACAGTTTTAAACAGCCTGTTACAATAATGTCAGTCCAATCACTCACTATCAGTGTGTGCCCAATTGTCCTGCTGAAAACATAGGAGCCTTCATGGGAGCAACCCCTCCTCCTTCGGAAAGGGGGATCCTGATGTTGGAGAGAAAAGCAAGAGCACTGAGGACATTTAATGGTGATATACCATTTTTAGGCCCAATTAAGTAAATTCATCCTGCAATATTATGAGTGAGATTTGGGTGCACAGCTCCCCCGTTCCCACCCACACCCACACACATACCCTGGGATTTACAGCAATTATGTCAATTGTCCTATTTATGGTACTTGACACATTTAATGTAAGAAAGGACAATGCATCCTATTACCTCTTATTCCAATGCAGCATGGTGCTGAATGTTATAACAGGGATGATAATTAAAATGTGTTGTGCATACTTAAACATGAGATTCAGGGTTTGAAGAAGTGCCTATTATCTTAGTTTTTTTTTTTTTTTTTTCCTAAAGAAAGACTTGATGTCTTCCTCTGCCTGCCTGCAGCATCTTCTGTGGTTCAAAAAAACACTCCTATCACCTGGAGTTGCTCTGCACTGTATCTTTATTTCTCTTTGCTTCTCTGTGCGGGACCTTTGTGTGCCCTAAAATGCTCTATCTTTAGCTCTCATGACTGACAGTTCTTCAAGCAGAAGCCCCTGAACTGAATTTAAGTCATTAGACTTAAATTGTCATAGAAACACTGTGAATAATGTTAGGTTTCTCAATGTCAATTTGCTTTCTTTCTATTTCAATATATCTGTTCTTGTGCTGCGACCAACGCTGCTGAAAAATAAATCAGCTGTGCTGAGTTTCTAGAGACGTAAACCTGGTCTGATAATTTCAAATGTCAATGATTAGAAACTTAACTGTGTTTCTCCTCCGGAGCATGGGAAAAATATTAAATTAGAATGAGACCATATACAGTGTTATGGCACAGCCAAAAAACATGGAATACTTAAGCTATGCCAATATATAATTTTATGCCAACATTTTAATTGTTAAAGATACATTTTCAAATAAACTTCTGATGAACCCTATTATGGTTGCATTTTGGTGTCAACCTGACAGTTGTAGACTGTGTGGAGCACAGCTGTGGAAGGTTAATTGTTGGAATGGCCCCTGAAAAAGTCTGCAGGTACTTGATTGATTGCTGTGGAAAACCCAGCCCATAGTGGGTGGTATTTCCAGTGGTGGATCAGATAATAGGAAGTGCAAGGAGGAGGGACTTGCTCTTCCCTTATTTTGTGTTGGCTTGCTGTGGAGTCCACTCTGCTCCTTCACTTTTAAAGCTTTGTGGCCTTTTTCGTTGTTGTTGCTGCTGCTGCCTTCGTCCTTGGCTGACTTGGACCTTCACCTTTTCCACCATGTTGTTGCTATTCCCACTGCCTTTGAAGGTTGGTCTCTAGACCTTGCTGCTGTTTGCTGTCCATCACTGATGTTAGAACCCAGCTGTTCTTCACTGTGTTCAGAACACAATGTCTTCAATGCTCCAGAGAAATAAAGGCTTCAGACCATCTAGGAATCTTTGGCTTTGTGGAACATTCCAGTCAAGAATGAGGTGGCTGTGGGTGGCTACTTTGAAGGACACTATTTTTATTGTGAGTCATTTTAATAAACATTTAATACACATACACACACACACACACACACACACACACACACACACATATATATATATATATATATATATACATTACATTCTATAGATTGTGTTTCTTCAGAGAATTCTGATTAATATGAATTTGGTACCAGAGAAGTGGGATGTTGCTGATAAATCTGGCTATCTGGATTCTAAACAGTTTTGTTGGAGAAACTTTGAAACATTTGAAGCTTTTGAGTTTATGTATTACAAATACTGTTCTGCAGAGTTTGACGGGCCATTTGGATACTGAAAATGCTGAGAGAGTAATTGAGTTTAAAGACAATGGACTGATTTGCTTGATAGAGGAAAGATGTGTTGATGGCCATTAAGCTCTAGATGTGGAAAGGGCAGGTAACAATAGCTGCCACTGTTGGAGTTATGAGTATCATTGAAGGAAAACCCAGTGCTTGCACTGGATGGTGGAAAATATGAACACCACCATATGGCAATTCCATAGTTTGAAAACTGGGATTCCTTCAAGGGCCGAAAGCCCAAGTTGAAGATATTGCTTGCCCTCTGGAAGTTTCGGATACTTAGGAAGAAGCTTTTCTAGATTCAGCTCGCTAAAGTTGGTACAGCTGTAGGTCGAGTGGACCAAGCTACGTTTCAGCCTTGCTTCGGAATCTGGCACCATCCCCCAGATGTGGTACTGGTTTTGATGTACAATTGAAGGGTTCATGGCTCTACACCAAGTAGCAGATGAGAGTTCCTGCAAAGAAAAGTGACGCTTATAGCTGCAGAGGCAAACCCAGAGTACTGTTGGAGATGCCACAACCATGGGATATATGCTGAGGACAGCTGTGAATGGAGATTCAGCATGATTCAGAGGAACTTTGCTTCTACAACTGTGAGCTGCAAACAGGAACTGGGAATGTCTAGAATATTTGACTACATGATGAGCAACAGAAGATGGACATTGAAATACAGGATAGAGTAATTGATTTGCTGGACTTGATTTTAATGTGATGTTTTCTTATTGTGTCATGATATTTCTATTTTGATGTTTTGTCTTGAAGTATTTAACATATTTTGATTTGATAGATGTATTAGTTAGGGTTCTCTAGAGTCACGGAATTCACTATACACACACACACACACACACACACACACACACACACATATACATATGAGATTTATTGAGTTGGCTTACAGATATGGCCGAGGTAGTCCAACGATGGCTGCCAGTAGCTGCTCAGTTTGGTAGTCAAGTGGGTGATGGCTGAAGGCCAGAGAATTCCTAAAGCCTTTAGTCTAGTCGAAGGCTAGAGAGTCAAAGAAACCAGACGGCCAGACAGAAGAGGGATTCCTAGCACAGCTGCAAGAAGCATCTCTTCTCTTTCTTGGCTCCTTTTTATATGGTCCAGTACTGAAAGGATCCTATAGCTCTTTGGAGGTTCTGATAGGATCTAGGGCAGGTGATCCTATCAGGTGATTTTAGCTGATCCTTCCAGATGTGGTCTCAGCCCATCTTAGTTAACACCGGGTGTGTCAAGTTGACAACCCAGGCTTAACTATCCCAATAGACTCTTACATTCAAAAGATTTGAGACAGTTTTTAAGACTTTCAGTTCCAACATTTTAATAACTGAACTTTTAATACAGAATATTTTAAAATTCGTCTATGAGAACTTTTAGAGATTTAGGATTAATAAAATTAAATGTATTTATATTTTTAAGATAACTTTTAACACCTATAGGAACAAGGATTGATGGTTACAGTTTAAAAGTGCTATGTTTTTGTGTCAAGTTGACAAGGGGTGGAGTGTCATAGGCAGAAGTGTCAACTTGAAAGTTGAGGTTTTGAGCTCTGGGCACATTTGTGGAGAATTAGTAGTTGAGTTAAACCCAGAGCAAACCTGCAGGAGATTAACTAGCTGTGAAAGGCCCAGCATATAGTGGGTGGGATTAGGCCCTGTAATAAATCACTGAGAGCTGATTGAGAGAGTTGACATCTTTCTACACACTTGGCCAGACATGCTGGTCTGGCAAGTCAGGATTGTCCCTCTCTCAGACATTATGTGGTGATGGTGTGGCCAGACCCTCAGCCCTGGTATTGGTGCATGTTCTCCCATCAAACTCGACTAAGAACTGTAACCAGTAATCATAAGAAAAAATAAATCCCTTGTTCCCTTAAGCCATTTAATGTTGATTTATCAGCAATCATGCAGGTGAACTGCAACAAACCCTTAAGTCAAAAACATGCCACACATGGCATCTTGCAATCAACTGAGAATGAAGGCATAAAGCATGCTTTTCACTTCAAAACCATATGGCAAGAAAAAGTGAGTTCGTTTTATAAACAAGACCACAAAGTTTTAAATGTATCAAGTATGATGTCACAATATTTTAAAAAGTTTAACATTCATGGGAATCTAGTATTGGAATATTTGGACACAAAATGTTAATACAAATATATATATATATATATATATATATATATATATATATATATATATATTTCTATTCTTTTAAGTTACTGCAGTTTGCCTCCATTGTTGCCAGTAGACTAACAGCCAAACATAAGAGAAGAATGTCTGATTACAGTTCTTTGTTCACCATCACAGGAGAGTCCACACCTACACCAAGGAACTGGCCAAAATATATACATGCATCAATCCCTACTGACCAGAGCAGTGTATCTGGCCAAATATACAGAAGGATGCCAACTTCTGTAACTAGTTCCCTCCATCTAATTTAACAGTCCAGGGACTAGTCCTGCCCATCATGGACTGGGTCTTCCCTATTAATTAGACACTCTTCTTCAGGCTTGCTCAGGGCTAAACTCAACTACTAATTCTCTACAAATGTGCCCAGAGTGCAAACACTCAACTGCCAAGTTGATACTTGTCTCTAACTATAACAAAGTCTTGCTGGCTTTTCTATTTGCTTCAAGCATCCATGCTCTTTATAGTCATCATCAGTTTCAAGCATGTGTTGAGAATATTATTTTTTTGATGAGTGAAGAATTTTCTTTAGCTCCCAGCTTCCTCTTGGCATGTGCATGTCCTCCATCCTAATAAATATTTTTTAAAAGTCTCAACAAGTTTTCTCCACCATTCTTTCACAGTCAATTGACAGACAGTTCCTTCTCTTTTCCACCAACTCTAGTTACTTCAGATCTTTGTGGAAGAATTCTTGTAACTTTTCATGCCCCCCATTTCATTCAAACCTTTCCTAAAGCAATATACTTTCCTTCAAAATTTACTAGATATATTGTCTGAGTTTCTTAACACCATTTCTACAGTCTCTTACTTTTAATCTTTAATGACATGTCCCCATCCTTCATGACCATTAAATCTGTTTTCAGGAAGGTTAATAATGATTATCTCATTGTGGCATCGAAACATTGACTCTCAATAAAGATTTTTTTTCAATCCTGTAGCCCTTAATTTTAGGGTAAGATCCAGTATTTGGCCTTCTCTAATTGCACTAACCACATATTCACATTCTCACATGAACAAAAAAAAGGCAGGTTTGATTTTTTGAAACAGATTCTCAGGTTTGTATCATAAGCCATTGCAGGTCCTTTAGTATTTGAGCCTGCATTCTATTATTTTGGAACTAGGGTTTTAAGAATTAGCAGCTTTGCACACCATAATGGGTTAATGAAATCAAGCATGCATATCTGACAAATGGAAAATGCTTTGTTGTTACAGCTCTTTTTAAATGGTACTTTACATGTTATTTGCAGCAAGTCTGATCAGTAAAGTGGGAGGTTTCACAATGTGTTTCAGATACTTAAAAAGTTTGCTTTGAGGATTAAACAACAAATTACATAACACTGCTGCTGGTTTGTTTGAGAATGGAATTTCTTGATGAGGCTGGGGCTTCCCAAACATAACTGTTGAACATATTGAGCAGAAGGGGGTCTCTAAGGTAAGACAATAGAATCTTTGCAGCATCATTATCTTGTGTGATTGCTAAACCTAGAAAAATAAAGCACTTTGCCCATTAAAATTTCCTAAGGGTGTAGTGTGGAAGGGAAGCAAGTAATTCATTCCAAATGGGTGATGACTGCTAACCCAGGATTTGCTCATTTAGCAGCCTAGAAGGGCATTCTGTCTGCAAACTCTGTCATCAATGGCTTCATTGAAATCCCCATGTTTTTAATTAGCAGAGCTCTTGTGACACCATTCAGAGGCCACCCAGTGATACCACAGTCCTTGATTGGTGGTTGCCTTAGCACTGGAATGGCAACATAAAATATCAAGGCTCAGTGTTGTTAAATACTAACTTATTTACATCTCCCTTACCACTCTTTCCTTGTTGAGTATTTCATAATGATGTTCATTGGCCTGATAAATTTATTTAAATGATATTGACTCTTCTTGCTGTAATATTAGGGACCACAATGAACTAAAATGACTGAAAACAATACAGAATCATAGAAGGATGGGAAGTTTAGAAACCACTGTTTCTCTTCCTATATGTGATGTTTTCAGACAAGGTCATAGCAAGTATGCCTTCTTCTAAATATAAAGAGGAAAAATAATGAAGAATTTCTAAATGAGTTTTTTTATCAAATGTATTTTCCATTTGCCTCCATATACATAAACATGTACACTCAATATCTATTTAATCATCATCTATGTATGCATGTGTTTATGTCTATCAACTCTCTGTGCACACAGATATTCTGTTCATGAATTACTGCATATTTATAAGCTCTGTACACACAGGCAAATACTAAAACATATGCTATTCCTAGCCACATACAACTGAGGTGTAAAATATTCACACTCATACATTTTCATAGTTAATTGCATAAGACACATATACTCTCACGTAAAAATGCATTCAATTCCTATGTGTTATAACACTGAAGCCTGTGTGCTTGTGTGTGTGTGTGTGTGTGTGTGTGTGTGTGTGTGTGTGTGCAGTGAAAGTAAAGATCAATTTAATAACTAGATCTGTTTCTTGGGAGTTGCTGTGGGGTTTCTCTTCCTTGGGGTTCTTTTGTCTCAGGACTGAAGACTAAAACCAGAACATGTTAAGAGGTACAGCAAGGATTTTATTGAAAATGAAAAAAAAAGGGAAGGAACTCTTGGATACTTGGTCCAAGGAGGCAAGGAGGAAGCTCTAGCCTTAAGATGGGCGAGCATTAGAGCAGAGGAAATACCTTACGTTTGGAGAGAATAGGAAGTGAGCTGCCATAAACACGTGTCTGGACAAGGACAGAGCCACCATGCTGTTACTAAATGATGAGAGCAGCAAGAAGAGAGAGATGATAGGGTGGACTCACAATCTTTCATAGACCATGAGTTGCTAATGAATGTCCCAGAGCTAGTAGGGAAGTGAGGAAAAGAATGGAGGGTTGTGGGTTGGGACAGTTTCCCATAGGACCAGTCAATAATAACTAAGCTAGGTGTGCAACATGAGTTACATTGTTTCCAATTATTTTGAGCATTTTCAAAAATGGAAGATTCTTTTCTTTCTCCTGATTGGCACATTGACGGATTTATGGTATACCACCTATGAGAGGATTTTTTTTCACTTTTTTAATCTTAGTTATTTTACACACTGTATTTCAAGTACATTACCTGACATGAGATAAATAATAGTAAACTGAGATGTAAGAGAGTGAATGGATGAGTTAATAAATACATGAAGAACATGAAGCAAGAGAAAGAATAGTAGCATTCTGTGTTGCTGGAGAAAAATTTCCATAGTCAGTGTGGGAGTGAAGAAGTGTGGAGAGGTGGTGGTGGGAGGGGAAAGCATGCAAACTTGATAAACTGATATTCAGAGTGCTAAGAGAATGCAAGTGCTGGCTGAATTCCCACACACCTATTAGATGAATAAATCTGTTTTAATTTTGGCGTCACAGTCATTGGTCATTCTTCTTTATGATATCATGTCTAAAAATGTAACCAACCCAATGGACCACCAAGATGGATCAGCAGGTAAAAGTGCTTGCCATAAAAGACTGATGACTTGAATTCATTCCTTAAATCTATATAAAAAGCTGATACCAGTAGTGGTCCTGTATAATCCCCGTATTCCCACAGTGAGTTTGAAGGAAGAAACAGGAAATTAAAAAGTCTAGTATAAACAGAGTGGAAAAAATAAAGAGAAACCTTGTCCTAGCAAAGTGGAAGGGGAAAACCAACTCAGGAAATTGGTCCTTTGGCCTCTACTAGTATGTCAAAAATATATATCCATGTCCATACAAGCACAAATAATTCATACAAATAAATGAAGAGGAAGAAGAAAAGAAGAAGAAAAGAAGAAAAGAAGAAGAAGAAGAAAAAAGAAGAAGAAGAAGAAGAAGAAGAAGAAGAAGAAGAAGAAGAAGAAGAAGAAGAAAGAAGAAGAAGAAGAAGAAGAAGAAGAAGAAGAAGAAGAAGAAGAAGAAGAAGAAGAAGAAGAAGAAGAAGAAGAAGAAGAAGAAGAAGGAGAGGAGAAGAGGAGGAAAGATAAAGCACTAGAGAAAACATAAAGCACTAGACACTTAAGGAACTGAATTGATCTCTATGAACAAAAGTGTTAGTTACCCTTGTGTAACAGACTAGCCCTCAAACCAGTGAGTTAAAGTAATGTTTATTTGTTATTCCTTTCAGTTCACATATTTAGCTGAGCTGTTTTTACCTGGAATTATTCATGAAGCTATGCTCAATTAGATATGAAGGTCAGAGACTCTATATTTATATATGTGAGAATTTCAAATGATCACTAGGGATTCTTTAGTATTCTCCCATCTTCTACAATGATATTCTAGAGTTCTTGCACAAATATGGCAGCCAAACTTTCTAAGACAATTTAGAACTTTTGCCACAAGTTAATTGCCACTTGATATTAGTCAAAGAAAGTCACAAAAGTAGTCTACATTCAAAGGCTTGAGGAGAGATCTTTTTTATTTTGATAGGAGTTTAATGGTTTGTTTAAACATGCATAGAACATTTTATTGATATGTGGATTAGGACTTTCTGGATGTCTCTCCATATATAGGCTCTTATCCATCCTAAGTATATGTCCTGAGAGGAGTGAAAATATGTAGCCCACAAATATTACCTCATCCTTCTAAAGTAATAAGAAGTTTACTAACTCTCTGTGCCTTCTTATGATCCAACAGACAAGGGATTTAAGTATGTCCCTTGTGAAAGTGAATATTTGTCATTGGGACAGATGTCCATTATAAACTGGACAAAAGCCATAGACTCATTTGTCATAAGTCCCAAAAGACTTTTTACTGGTAATAAGTTCTGTGCTCTTGAGGCAAAGTTGGCATGAACAAAAGACTTTGCAGCATAAAAACAGTAATGTTTACTGTGAGTATGTGAGTTCACACACTTGCATTTGTTTTATTACTATCTGAACTGTAACTACAAAATATTTTATTAATATATAACTTAAGATGCTCTTAAATTTAATTATGCATTTACATATTTGTAAGCAAAATGTGGTTATTTTGTGCTTCTATTTTGCCTAGTCATCATAATTAATTGTCTTTAATTTTATGTATGTAAGCTCACTCTTTCAAACTTCTCTTATGAACATGTAAAATTTTTAGAGATGTTTTAAGTGCTTTGTTTGACATCAGTGTTCTGATAATACATGGACCACTTTCCTGAGGTACCAATGGTGCTAGAACCTTTAGCATCATGCAATCATCTTCACGAGCCATCATGATCACTAAAGACATTAAATGAATGTTCACAATTAGCCAAATATTTTATAAACAAACAGTGCTTGCACAACCCTTGAGGAATACTTTTTGTTTACATGAATTTGATGAAGCAAAAACTAAATCTCAAATGAATTTTCTTTCCCAAAGTTCTATCACTATTGAGTAATGAAGAGAGGATTTAGGTATACAAATTATATGGTTATTTTAAGCAGACTTTTAACTTATATGTTGGTTATAATAGACTTTTAAAAATATAAAGACATGGACCATGCAAAATTTCACGTTTTGTTGCATCTAGCCTATGTTCTGTCACTAGGCAAGGGTATGAGTAGCAAAACAGCTGATATGTTCAGGAATGCCATTTCGTTTGAAGATATTGGTAACAAAATTTCTAAGTATATTTATCTTAGTAACAAACAAAGTCTCTAAGGGTACTTCTCTTACTACATTATATCATTAGCAAATAGCATATTCTAATTATCAAAACATTTTTGCTAGATCATTCTATCATACCTCCAGGAGTGTGTCTATTTTCATGTTTTGTTATACTATGAATTCATTGGTGCTTTTCTAAAACAGATAGATGCACTAATAAACCCAACATTCTTGTGTTGAATCCTACCTGCTTTGGGTAATTCTTGTACCTATACAGGACCAAGATAGATGTTTTGATAGGATGAACTTCTTAGGGTTGTTTACATTTTGAATAAGAATTTATGCTTAAAACAAATATTACTAAGCATTCAGTGTATACTAGTGTTGTGTGCACCAACTCCACCAGGGGTAGGAAGAAAACACATGCAGCACACATTCTGGTGGGGGAACCTGGACTTAAGTATTCATACATCATCCAGCAGAATAAATCTCTAGAAACAACCTGCTCATTGTGTTCAGATCGATTAATAACTTACTCATACTTCATATAGAATTGAAATGTCCCAAGTTCAATGTCTTCAAAAATGACTTTGAGGGGCTGGAGAGGTGGCTCAGGGGTTAAGCCTCCGCCTTGCAGGCGGAAGGTCCTGAGTTCGGATCCCAGATCCCACGTATAGACGCCAGGCGGAAAGCAGGGGTGGCCTTGCGCTTCTGGTCCTGGTAGGGCAGAGCCTGTGAATCCCGGGGCAGAAGGAGGTGGAGGCGCCCATGGTGGTTCGCGAATTCGTCCGTGGTTCTACACATACACAGACACATACACACAGACACGCGCGCACGCACATACACACGCATGTGCACACAGTTGAATAAATAATAATAATAATAAAATTTAAAATAAAAAAATGACTTTGAAATCTCAGTCCAGTTAATTAAATCTTTCACAATTAACCTCTGTCTAAACACTTTTTTT
Organism: Typhlomys cinereus; assembly: GCA_023101885.1. NCBI lineage: Eukaryota > Metazoa > Chordata > Mammalia > Rodentia > Platacanthomyidae > Typhlomys > Typhlomys cinereus. The sequence goes on along the minus strand of JALPQD010000130.1, from coordinate 3,810,234 downwards.
CTGGATAGGTATGATGGACTATATCTATTATTCCAAAGTCTGAGACAGAAGCAACGTGATTTCTGAACCAACCTGTGCCATACCTTGGAACATTGTTTCAGAAAAAGAAGAAAAAACAGAAGAAACAAACAACCATGTCGAAAAGATTGCTTCAGTATTTCATTTGAGCTTATGAATATCAATTGTATTAAATTTTGTCCCTTGTCATGCAAGAGCAGAAACCATGACTCCTACCCACAATATCATCTATATGTCCTCACTGTGTGGAACTTAGTAACCACTTAACACATTCACTGAGTAAATAAACTTGATCAGTGATAGAAATGAATAAACACTATTTATTATGGATATCAACTTCCCCGTCTCTTCTCTTAAAACTATTCTACTTCAAGACACCATAAAATCCAAACTTGGACATGTTCACAAACTTCAATTCGCAATTCAAAAACTAAAAGAAACAAATGATGGTAGACCAGAAAGAAAGCATCTAGATTGTTTTGATCAGTTACACAAAGGACTTAAACACATATAGAGAGAATTTCATCATCATTTGTTTTATTTAATTAGTGACTAAAGATAGAAATTAGCCTCCTGCTGTCCTTGGAAGGAATTCTTTAACACAGTACTGATAAATGATTTGTGAGAAAGTATTTAACTGACTTTCTTTCAATGTTGAGAGGAACTAATTACTGAGTGGTTCACTTGTAGTGGTGAAAAATGGAGCTACATCATTCACATGCACACTTAAAATTTAGATATTAAAATAAATAACTCAGTTCTGGAGAGGGTGAATCACAGGTAAAACAAAAGTAAAGAGAGGAGATTTACAATTAATATTATGGAAATGAAGGATATGAGTTAAAATTTCTATCAATGAATTTTCTGAAATGGACTGTTACATCTAAAATGAGATTATTTCCTGGCTTTGGTTTATGAATATGTGTTTACAATTTTATGCCTGAGGAGTTCTGTGTATGTGGGAGCTGGGACATGAATAACATGTGGAGAGGATATGATATTCTTATGAACCTGCATACTCTAGGTAGGACTATTGCAGGCCAGTGTGATTCACATAAGTGTGGGCATGTACATTTGTGCAGCTGAGTATGAATATTATTTTGATTGTCCATCTTGACTTTCATTCAAAGAATAGACTGACGGAACTCACACTGAAAGCAAGTAGTCTTTAATTTTTAATTTCTACCAAGGAATTCCTTTACATTTTGGGTTATTTTGGATGACGTAGCTTGTTTTTAATAGCAATCAGAAAAGAAAAATAAATGAAATTTGAAGTTAATACATTATCTTCTGCTGTTTGTAGACCTTCAAAGAAATAAAATATAGCATTTGAAATAAACATGATGCTACTTCAATATTCTCAGAATTTTACTTAGCTTCAGCACACATTTGCAGAACAAAAGGCTTCTTGAGATACATTCCCCTATATTATTGATTACAATATATTTTAAATTAAAGATGAATAAACGTGCTTCTATTGTGACTTGGGAAATAAAACACAAGACATTGTTACTGAGACCCAGAATGCTAAATACCAGAAAATGAACTCAGACCAATCTTTGTTCATTGGTCCTGCTCAGCAGAATGCAAATCAGGAAGCTACTTAATCTCAGGCATTGCTCTTAATTTCACTTCTAGATGTGTGTGCCTCCAGAGCTCCAGATGCATTTGCAAAATTAAAAGCATAATTTATCTCAGCAAAGCAATAATCCATCAGCCTGGTGACTTAGTGTTGATGAAAAACTGGCTCTAAACAATGTTCATTCTCTGTTGGGTCTGCTCTCAGGAACAGCGAGAGGGCAGTAATCTGCAAGGTCCTGGGCTGTTAGGTGATGTAAGTTAGTTCTCCTTCCATCACATAAATGCAGGTAATTGAACTAGACTTGTGCTTCCCTCATCCTTCACCTCTTATCATCAGTCAAGTAATTAAAAATATATGAACTATGAGCAAAAGGGTTGAGAGCCCTGTCACACTGGAATATATAAAGGGGAAATGATTTACCTCTAACCACATTTCAGGACTGGAATTGCAGACTGCCACCATTTCTTCCTGGCATTTTTAGATGGAATCTGGGATCCAAATAGATCCTTTTGCTTTTCAAGGAAAAGACTTTAATCTCCAAATCATCTCTGTAGCTGAAGAGAGATGAGACTCTTTAAATCTGTGACTCACTAGAGTCACAGGTGAATTTTGGTTGAAATAGCATCAAATATGAGTTTTGTATATGATCATTAAAGCACTATATCTGTATGTATCCATATCTTAAACAGAGAGTATGAAAGCTGAGAGCTGAGTGTGGAGGACGTACAGTTTTAGGAGCCTGCTGGTGAAGATGTTTAATAAGCAGTGATATTTCCCTTTGACTGGTTTTCTTTTTAATCTTCCTTACCATCACCCCAAGCTTTTCTCAAGATAAAATGAAGTACTGATTAGTGTATATTACTCATAGTCGTAACTTTTATTTGTATTTGTATTACCAATTTTGTTGACTTTTTTCTTCCACATTTTATTATTTTTCTAATGATACAAGCTCAATAGGTACCCCCATCCTCTCCCTCCTCCCACCCCTCCCCAGTCCTCTCCCTCCTCCCACCCCTCCTCCTAATGATATAAGCTCAATAGGTACCCCTCCCCTCTCCCTCCTCCCACCTCTTCCACATTTTATTATTTTCCTAATGATACAAGCTCAATAGGTACCCCCATCCCCTCCCTCCCCACCCCACTCTCCCCTTCCTTTCACCCCCTTCTCCCTTCCCCTCTCCCAGGGCCTCCCCCTTCCTCCTTTTCATCCTTTAGAGCATCCTTTTATGTGAAGGTCAAACATCTCTGCAGTCCTCCACCCTAGTGTGGACTCTCCAGTTAGTATGGGAACTCTATTATGATTGTTTAACCCCCTGCCTCTAAGGATCCTACTGCCTCAAACCTTCTCCCCTGTGGTCTGTAGTAGAGTTTGGGGTGTTATTGACATGTCAGCCATTGTGCAGGTAAGGCAAAGTCCAATCCTGGCTGCTTCAGCTTTAACTTGTGTGGAGTATCTTGCATATGCTTGGTCCCCCCCCCCATCTTTAGACTCCTAAAATCTTGTCGCCCCCTTTTTCCACAGGTTCACTGAGCTTTAGGATGGGGAGAGATTTGGCTGGTCTGGTTACAGGTGATTAATATAGGGTCTCTGATGTTCTGAATTATGGTTTGTTGTTGTTTTCAGTTTTGTTTTTCCTGCACTGCCTTTGGCTCCAACCATGATTGGTTATTGAAGGTCACCTCCTAACCAAAAGACTGTTTACATGAAGATCTTAATCTAAGAGAAGACTCAAAGGTAGATGGAAGAATAGGAGTAGTACACAACAGTGGGAGGGGGTCAGTGTTCCATTTGCTGGATGGTTACCATCTATCTTCCGGTCCCTATATCCTCTCTGATTTGTGAGATCAAACCCGTTCAATCCTAAGTGACTAGAAAGGGAAGTGAGAGTGAGCTGCACCAGATGTCTTGCTATTTACATGCAATACCTGTCTGTGGCCTATTTTCTTTACTGAAGCATGACCTCTTATCTCTTTTCTTCTGAGATCTTCCCTCCCCTACCCTCCTGTTTATAACTTTGAGATTACAGTGAGTATTACAGAGATTTACCTTTGAATATGTCTTTAAGTGGGTTGAAATTAGGATACACTTATTTTAAAACTGAAAATATACTTAAGAACACTGAGGAAAGAGAACTGAGAACCATCCAACTTTAAGAAATAAATGAAGTGATATCATGAGTGATAGCTGCTACTCATCAACTTTCTGTCAACCAAGATCTGACTTCACAGTGAGAAGTCTATGAGTTAAAGGACATTATAGGCAGCCTTTGAATTAAAAAATAGTGCTGAAGTTAACTCTGAAGTTTTCTCACATTCAAGGCATTTACATTTGTAGAGAATCATGTCAGGTTAAAGTGATCAAAGTTGCATCTTAGGACAATAGAAAAAGACCCTATTGCTGAAGATATCACATATGTCACAGGAAATGAAGAAAATGAACAGTAAGTGGCCTGGAAGTCTTCTTCCTCCTGGCTGGTTTTCATGATACTAGATGATAAGGTGGAAGAGAAAAGCAATTGTTGTCTTACACTGTTATGAATCTTGTTAGCTACCCTATGAACCATATAACAGGAAGTATCTATCAGAGCAATGGTGGCATGAACATTATGGGGGTAACCAACTGTTTTTTAACCTGCTTTATGGATGCTCAATAGGAGGGAACACATGCCTAGTACTATAAATCTGGCTAAGGTCAATGGATAGAGTTGCCATAGCTTCTAAGAAAGAAACCACTGTTTATGTTGGGCTATATGGATATAATGTTGTTGTCTTCTAAAGCCTTGACTCTAAATCCATAGATTCATTTAGCTCACAGATTACATGCAATAAATCTCTTTTCGGTGGATAGTGTTTAATTCAGAGAATCACAACTGGTCAAAGTAGAGAGAATAAGAAAATATGGGGTTATCAGTCCTACAAAGGGTATTCACATTTCGCCAGTTCCTTCACCCCATGAATCAAGGAAAATTGTGGAAAAGTAGGTAGGAAAAAAGTAAAAACAGAGATTGGGAGAAGTAAGACATTAAACAATGTCTCTGGATATAAGGCTTCTACATACATAAAATCCCTGCCATTATTCTTGCATGTATAAGACTTACACAAGGTTCATGCCATCAACATTGTATCATGAATGAAGAAAGAGTTCATATGGTTTCATTCATCTGTGTGAATATTGATTGTTAATATTGCCTGGAAGAAGTACACCTGAATGAATATAGGCACTTATGGAAAAATGCATATGCACATATACCACACATATATACATGTGCACATACATATATGTGGTATACACACAAGCACACATATGAGGGAATTCTGTTCATTATTAAAAAATAGATCCTCCATGCCAACCTGTATCAACAACCTGAGACATTATGTTAAGGAATCAATAATGTGCCACAAAAATCTCACTTATATGCAGAATTTTTAAAGGTTCAATTCATATCAGCAAATATTGTAGGGACTTATGATAGATTTGGGGAGAGGTTGACCAAGATATGTAAACTCTTAAAATAATGTGTTCAAGAGACATAATAATATACATACTAATGATACTTTCATATTTGAAAATTGCTTAAAGGCTAGATTTAAAGTACTTTCTTCAGAAAGATAATAAGTATGTGAAATAATACACAGGCTAATAAACTCAATTAACCATACCATAGTGCTACTTCAAGTACATTGTATATATAGTTGCATGTATTTCATTAATAATTCAACAAATAAAATGTTTTAAAAGAATCATCAAAAATTTGACATGAATAGAATTAAAATTGTAGTAATGAAGATAAGATTTATATGGCTGCCATGATCAAGCAAATCCGGTAAGGAAATAAGTGTCCCAATGGCCTGTACTTCCCCAATATTCCCAGTAGGAACCTTGTCATTTGTCATCAAATATAATCCAGATGAAGCACAGTGGGTCACACAGTGAAAACAACTTGAAAATAGAAGGAAGTCTGGTGGAGGAGCTGTAGAGTTGTAAGGGGAAAGGGAGGGTGGATCTGATTAGGGATTAAGAGATGAAAATATCATAAATTCACTCTATTCACATATGCAGCTATACACACACACACACACACACACACACACACACATGTTTCAGAACATATCCAGTGGGCTCTCACTGTCTCTTATCTAGTACATGAAAATGTTCATAGAAGTGCTTAGTTTTATCTGAACCAATGTCTCTCAGGTCCATGCCTCCTGAGGCTACATTTGAGTCCCCATGATGTAAAAATCAGAATATTCTACTATAGTGCAAGGTAAATTAGATACAGTTCTTCTTCTCACACTGGCTGAGTAATAAACTCACTAGTCACAGGATTAAGCACATGAGGACAGCTAGGTCTGGTTGGTTCTCCTCATTTCATGAGTAAACTGAAAAATCCAAGCTTCCTTCATATGCTTGTTTCTCAGTTATCTAGAATCATATCTTCCTCCCAGCCCTGCATAGGACTTTCATGTTTTAACCTTGACCATACCCATCAATTTAAAACAGAAACTATATGTGTAAGTGAACTTGATCTGAAGCAATAGGAGTTTCAACTCTGGATCCAAAGAAAAAGGGGGGAAATTACAGGCAAACTGTGTATTTGTTACAAAGTACAAAATATTGCTTTGTAGGGAACTTTTATTGAATATTAACAAAAAAGAACGAGTCTCCATTACAGAAGTGAGAGAACAGATAAAGGACATATATACAAAATAAGAATGTTCATAAAGCATGAGTGCACTGACCCCCTGACAGTATCCTGATATGATGTGATTATCTAATCAGTCCAGATTTCTCTCATGAAGACTAAGTGTTCACATTTCCTAGCAGTGGTTACAGACATGTTTAAGACTTCCTTCCTTAATTCCCTCCTGAATCCAATTCTGAAATTGCTTTAAATATTTCTTTTAAGACAATTTCCTTTTAAATTCACAGACTTAGTCATGTTACATCCTATCCTCCATCGTAGCAGATCCCTTTTGAAATATCAGAAGACGCAAGAAACAGATTTTAACTCAGAGATTTCTGAGAGAGAAAGCTGCCTAGACCACCCCTTGACTTTGATCTAGTGAAACTGATTTCAGATATCTGGCTTCTATAATCGTGTACAAATGTATTTCTTTAGTGATTTTTTTTACCACAGTCACAGAAAGCTTGATATATGTGCTAGGAAAAATGAGAACATATTTGGTTGAATATTTTCATCATATATTTTTTAAAAGATTGAGCCCTACCTCATAGGACTGCTGTAGGATTAAATGAAGTAATTCGCTAGAGAATGTGACATAATACAAATTCAAGGTGCAAGGAATTGCCTAGAATAAATCAACTAGTAAGCTTTGTCAGTGACTAAAAGAAAAATAAGATGCTATTCCTTGGATACGAGAGGAAAACATGGAATTACACTTTCCTCCATAGTCCATAATTACACAATCCCCATAAGAAACTACAGAAAATACTTGTACAATAAATAATGTGTGAAAAAGAAGAGAGGGAAAACTTTAATGATTGAACTAAATATAATATGGGAAAGTTAGGTCAAATAAAACAAGCCATTGCCAGGAAATGGTTTAGGAGATCTGTAGTATCTATTTCTTCTTCTAAATCTACATTTCCCTCTTCATCTCTCTTTTTAACAAACATATTAAACTGGAGAAGATGAGAGAACAAATACTATATACCTATGTACATGTATAAGATTGGAATATGCATGCATATATGTATACATGGATATATATATCATGTGTATATAGCTTTATTGATGTATATAAGTTTATGTATGCATATATATGCAGAAAGGTGAGAAGTTAAAATAGTTTCAGTCATTTTTAAATTTTATTTTAGTTTTTAAAATAGAAGACTTCATGGGCTGGAGAGGTGGCTCAGGGGTTAAGCCTCCGCCTTGCAGGCGGAAAGTCCTGAGTTCGGATCCCAGATCCCACGTATAGACGCCAGGCGGAAGCGGGGCGGCCTGCGCTTCTGGTCCTGGTAGGGCAAAGCCTGTAAATTCCGGGGCAGAAGGAAGGTGGAGGCATCCATGGTGGTTCGCGAATTCGTCCGTGGTTCTACACACACACACACACAGACACAAACACACACGCACATACACATGCACATGCGCACAGTTGAATAAATAATAATAATAATGATAATAAAAAATTTAAAAAAATAGAAGACTTAAAAACAAATTGAAAAATATACTCTATTAAAGATCTATATTACATGTGCATCTCACACGTTTCTCTGTAACTTTTCACATGTGGACGATTCACTATTCAGCCTTATTTACTGAAGACACGAAGTTTACTTTCCCTTAGAACTACCCTGAAAGAATTTATCTATGTAATCATGTATAAACATTTATATGTAAATGCACATAAAATCAGCTTAATTTTCCCTTGGACTAGCAACATACACATAATCAGTGGCTAAATTACATAACTAAGCAGAAGATACCACACTCATTACTTATAACTTTTCCATCTTCAGAAGGTTTTAAATTCAATATATAAAAACATGATTGCATAAACTACCTAAATAAAAATCAATCTAAACATGCATATTAATACTAAAGCTTATATAACACACATGTCAGAAGTATGTTTCAATTAGAGAAAATGAACTTTTAAAAATGGCCTATTTCTAAGAATATGAAACACTTTAATGCATTCCTATTTAATAACAAGAATTTTGAAGTTTAAGAATATTCATTTTTCTGACTCAGATTAGTTGCTAATAATTTATTCTTGGTCAGTGTTTTAATAAATTTACATAATTTTAAAGCACTCTTAGAAACTCAGTAGCATAGTGGTTGTTTAAACATTTCTAAGATGTAAAGAGAATTCTAGTGACTTGTTTAGAATCATGCAGCCATCAGTGTTTTAACCATGAACATCTGAACCAACAGCCCTGTTCTTCACCATTTATGGCAAATATCCAATTAGGTCATCTCACAACATGAGGTACCAAAGAGATAAAGGTTATTGGATTCACCTAAAGCCATAAGATTTTTCAGAGCATGTTCCCAAATGATATGTCAAGCTTTAAAAGTCTTACATTTTTTATTTTCATATCATTCTGATCTTTCCAGATTTTCCAGGGGATGTTTCCAAATGATATTCCAGACTTTAAAAGATCTCCTACATTTTTTATTTTTCTGTGTGCTTGAATATATTGATAATTTGAGTACTTACAAGTTTATTTGTTTGGGATATTTTATTCTCAGGTTCAGATTGTCTTTGCTTAACTAATTAATGGAACCATACATATTTAAAATACACAACATGAAAAATGAATAAACTTATATTTTATAAGAATTCAACATGGCCAAGCTATTTAACAATTCTCATCATAATTTTCATGTGCGTGTGTGTGTGTGTGTGTATGTGCGTGTAAAAGAGAAAGAGAGCATGAAACGCTAAGATCTACTCTAATTATAATACCCAGTATGTAATTTTAATTATAGAAATCAAACATATTTAATGTACTAAATTATTCTGAATAAACAGAATTGTGTATCCTTTTTCAAAATTTTCTCATTTTCCCTCCCCTTTCGCCCTGGCAGCTAGTATTCTAACTATTCTCATTTCTTCTTTTTGATTTCACGGAAAGTGAAATTATGCAAATCTTTCTTCTTTTTCCCTTCCTTCTTTCCCTCCTTCCCTCCCTCCCCTCTCTCATTCCTCCCTTCCTTCCTCCCTCTCTTCTTTCCTCCCTTCCTTCCTTCCTTCCTTTCTTCTTCCCTCCCTTTCTCCCTTCCTCCCTTCCTCCCTTCCTCCTTTCCTCCTTTCTTTACTTTCTTCCTTAATTTACTATATATGTGTTTCACTGGAAAATGAACCCAGCACTTCCGGACCACAGCTACAGACTTTTGTTTTTGTTTTGTTTTGTTTTGTTTTGTTTTAATTTGTTTTGAGGCATAGTCCTTACCAAATTGTTTGTTCTGGTTTCTAATTTGTGATCTCTTCCTCCGGCCTGCCGAGTTGCTGAGACTGCAGATGTGTATGCTCCAATATTCGTCTGTCTATGTCTGAATTTTTTCATTGGCATAATGTCTTCAGATTCAGCCTCATTATCAAAAGTGTCGGGGTCTAGTTCACAGACGTTCGTTCCTGATCATGTACAACTGAGGGGGTATGATCTCACCAGAAGGGGAGGGCATATAGTCTGGCAGATGAAAAGTGATCATTTTGCAAATGGGTGACTGACCCCTCCCTCACCGAGGTTTCCTGCTTTTATTACATCTACCCTTGAATGTGCTATTATAACAAGACTCCAGTTTAACAGTTTTTTGTCTCTGACCAGGGGGTGACATACAGTGCCCATCAGGATGGAGTGAAGGGCATTGAAGGAGCAGCAAAACTGCAAAAGAAAATCAACAAACCACAATCCAGAATTTCAGAGACTCTATATCAACCACCTAGAACTAAGCCAGCCTAATCTCCTCCTATCCTGAAGCTCAGGGACATTTGCAGAAGAGGGGGCGGTAAGAGTGTAAGAGCAAAAGGATGGGAGGAGCAATGATCTGAAGATTCTCCACACTAGTTAGGGCTGAAGCAATCATAATAGGACTTTGCATGCCCTGCGCAATGTCCAACACACTATTGACCTCACAAAGTCTAGCATCTGCTAAAGGCACCAAGATCCTTGGAGGCAAGGGATTGACAGCCACAGTAGTGTTCCTATGCTTAAGGGGAACACGAGAAAGGGTTCAGGGAAATGCCACTGGGTCCTTGTACATCATCGGAGAGGAGGACCAAGAGGAGAGTTAGGCATACACAAGAAAGGACTCTCTGGGAATTGGGGGGGAGGCACTGGGAGACGGGGAGGGAGGGAAGGGGAGCAGGGGGTTCAGTGGGAGGAGGAGGGGGAGAGGGAACTGGTGTACCTATTAAGTTTGTATGAGCGGAAATAATAATAAAAAATGTTAAAAAATTAAAAAAAACCAAAAGTGTCGGGGTCTGACCTTTACCTCCAATATCATTTGCAGTTGAATTACCAAAAACATTTCTCTCTAGGTATAATAAATGTGAAACATATTGCTATAATCCAAAGTTATTTGTCACAAAAATGAATGGCTAAAAAGACACAGACTATTTTAAAGTGAGTGTTCACCTTGCCAAATCTTGGAGAACCCACATTTTAAACAGTCCAGAGGCTGAGGACATTGCACAGCATTTGCCTGTCAAGTGCATGCTTATTCGTGCAGCCTTCACTTTAAGGCATTTTATCTTAGTAAACTCAGACGTACGGTCTGCTGTTCAACCTATTACTTTTATTATCTTCAAAGAATCTCACAAAAAAAGAAGAGATCATAAAGGTTTACTCGGTCTCACCATCAACAGCAATTCAAATTTAACTCTATGGAGTTCTTGGCAAAGTAGGCCTTAAATAAATATATCTTCACTCATCCAGTCCTACATAGTAATCTTCATTTAGTTTATAACATGAGGACATTTAATGACTGTTCTCCAAAGCTTTCAGAGCAAAGTAGGATCAACTTTGACTCCTGCTATCCCACTAGCCTAATAATGGAAAAATTATTAAAGCTCATGATCCCCAGGCACCATATGTGATTTGGTAATAAGACTATTTGTCATAGAGAAGGCTCTCAGTAAATGATTATTATAAGTTCAAGTTGATTGGAATTTATAGGTAAAATGTGTTGGTAAAAATATGTAACTTTGCTTGGCAATGGTGTCTTCACTCACTGAAGCTATAAGATTTACAGGAAGAATAAGCAGCCTGATATATGTCAGTGCTGCCTGACTCAAGAATCATTTAATGAGTTATAATGAATTCTAATTTAAAAATAAGCAAAAGCTCACATTTGCATAAATATCATTAATGTTTTGAAATAAGGAGAACTTCAAATGAGCTAAAAATGAGGAAAAATTTCTTGAAGGAAATCATAATTATCGGGCAATTTGAAAGGTAGTGAACCTTATACATGGAACAAGAAAAGTCTGCTAGAGCATAGATGTGAACTATCCCATACCATGATGGAATCAACAACAATTCAGAAACAATTTTTCCTGGGCTTGTGCAATTCATATTCCTTCCCCCCCCCCCTGCTTTTCCATCTTGGGGCTTAGTAGGAGACAATTTCTCATGGAGAGTCAGGCAGCTGTCAACACTGAAGTATGAATTTTCCATTTCAGTTTTGAGTTATTGATGGGCCGAAAACAATTCTCAATGGTTTTCAGCTTGAAAAAGGACTTTTTGGTTGTTCCCTCTTAATTCAGAAATCATTTTGCAGGATGTGTGCATGTGTAGTTGTTTATGTGGTTGTTTTGTGCATGTTTCAGCTGATTATTTTTTTAGAAATTTTTCAAAAAAAGTCACCCTACTTCTTGATTTACAACACTGTCCTTCTGTCTCTCCTCTTTATTAATTCTTCCCTCTATAACATTCTCAATTGTCTACAAGATAAAATGTCTTTTTTATTTAATGTACATGTTATACTTTCTTTCTGCATATAAAGAATTGAAATGCTCTATTTCTTTCCATTTGCAGTGTTTCTATCAATTTAATTCAATGTTTATAGTTCAGTGTTCTTAAAAATGGGCATATATATCCATTTATAATTCTCTTCACAAGTCAAAATCTACATCAATCAGTTAACCAAAATTGTACATTCACAAATCATTGGAGGCTAACTTCTTAGTCTTGTCTAGGAATCAGAGGGCCATAGCACACCAAGAAATTTTGAGATTACTATTTTTTCCAAGATGCATAATAGCAAGTATATATAAGATATAACCATACACCCACATCAAACAATTACCAACACACACACATGCATGCACACTCACCTCTTCTAATTTTGTAAAGTAATGCTACTAGTATCAGTACACTCCAAAAGCTTATAAACAATTATCTGGATACATTTCCTAATTCTCCTGTCTTTATGTAGAGTAACCAACCAGTCAAATGTTAACAATTACATTCTCTTTAGTCCCCTGTGTCTCTCCTGTAGCCTCTCTCATCTCCGCATTGGAAACATTATTTCATACGTTGAATAACTAACTCTATGCCAAGCCTGGTTCAGCAGTCTTCTATATGACCTTGGACAAATCAGTAGGCTGCCTTCAGTTCTTATGACAGGTTGTTAGAAAAGCAAAATAAAGCAAAGCCCTATAACAATAGGACACTTTATGAGTGAGCTATTTACAATATTTATGGAATATTTATATGAAAGATGAAGGTCTTCTCACTAGGATCCCTTCAGCAGAAGCCTTTGGGGGCACAGCTTGTGCTTGCATGCAGTGCTGCTCTAACAGTTGAAGTCAGTTGGCTCACATTGTCTACAGCACTGAAAAATAGTCCTCTGTCCATAGCTACTGTATGCACTATCGCCTTCGGGAAGAAGGCCATATACCAGTGGGGTCCCCATCTGTCTCAGGCAGCCAGCCAGGCAGCTCCAACCTGTCAGCCAACCACCTCCTAGCTCAGTTGGTTTCTTCACATTACATTCTAAACCCCAGTAATTTCAATCTGTTTTGTTGATTGTTTAGATACTTGATCTATAGGATGCCAAATCATCAGTTTGAGTAATTTGAATATGAGTTCCCCAAATGTTTTGGAGCTATATAGGCAGAGCAGTTCATATAGAAAGCCTCATGAGGACTCTAAGAACACTAAGATTATGACAAAGGCTGTTTGGAACATGTGATTATTTCTTAAATTCTTGTAATATGAGAAACTAGAAACAAGGTGCTACTCACTTCCAATGTTTAAAATACCATTCTTTTATCCTATATATTTCTCTTCCTGACCTGGTCACTTACCTGAAATTGTATTCCTTTGCATACTGGAAAGTGAAGACTAAAACAAAATTTCTAATGTGTTCCAAGAAAGGAAATCAGTAGTTGGGGATATAGTTGAATACATTTTGTATCAGACAATTAATGTCCTTCTAATGTAATTTTGAAAGGGTTGAACAGAGGGTAGAGAATATTAAATGAGAGAATATAAAGGTTTTATATCTCTGACAGAAATGATTAGGACATTAATAGTTTTGTAAGAGTATATAACAACAGCCAGTAAAGCCAAGGACAGAAGAATAAAGGATTTAATGCATTCATTCAAAAGTTGTACACAGGGACTTGTGACAAAGATACAAAGTAGGTGGGTTACAAACTGTGAAAGCAAAGGCAGAAGCTGACTTCTCCAGATTTACAGTGTTTATTGACATTTGCAATATCCTCAACAGATAATCTTGACTTCAATTCCACCTCTTCTCCCTTGGTATTTCAGAGGTACCAGTCACTGATTTCAACTAATAGAATATAGGAAAAGAATCAATGTGTCAATAAGATGTTTTACATTTTGTACTCTTACTGCTCTTAGTAACTAGCCCCCAATCTATGTAAAAATCTAGGTAGGATGATTGAGAATGAGAGATATGAAAACCTGGTGCTATTGGAATCCCACGCATCCAATTTTGGATGCATAGTTATATATTGCATGCCTAGTTTCTTATCAGACTAGTGCTGAGATCAAATGCACCAGTGAACTAAGATCAAAACAGCAGAACCTCCAAGGTAGCTTATTTTAAATTACCAAAGATACTAAGTTCTTTGTTTCCTACATGCACTGACATCTCACAGACTAAATGAATCAGCAACAAAAATAACTGCAATTTTAGAATTTTGCAGTCATGAAATTCCTTCCAGGAACAATGTAGACATAGTAGTGAAAGGCACATGGAGGAAGAAGTGGGTATAATCATTCCAAGAATTAATCAATGGAAGCTGAACTCCTTTCTCAGAACTTGAACTTCTTCCTCTCAAAAACTAAACAACCAGAAGAGATTTGTAAGAACGTGATGATGGACAATAGATTCATCAACTGTGTGGTAACATCTATAACTGAAATAACTTCCTTAAAGTAATATAGTGACAAAAATGAAGATGATAATGCCTCTGGTTCTGACTTAGTAATGGCAATATAAAAGAGTAGTAATTACAATGATGAAAACTCAAATTGTCAGTACTGAATACTTACTGGGAACCACTCTAAAGATTTCAACAGCACAATTTTAACAGAGCTTTAAGATACAGAAGCAAAAGTAGTACTATCACCATTGTCTCACATATGAGAAAACCAAGTTTTAAAGGTCAAAATAATTTCATTTTCCAAGATCACAATAATCATATTGGAAGAACTGCAAATGAAATGTAGCTTATGGTGACTCACGATCATGTCCTTAAAGAAGCAACATACCATCTGTAATGAGGCAGCACTTCTCCAAGTGGAGAAAACATTTGAGTTCTCTGGTTCCATATGTATATCTTTTAGACATGGGAGATGGACATTTCAACAATAGGCAAATAAGTCCCCTAAGACAGTGATAAGAGCTATGAAATGAAATGTGGTGATGTGATAGACAGTAAGTGGCTGAATTGCTCCAGATTAGATTGTGATTGATGTCACTAGGATACAAAGAGGAAAGAGCAGTATAGGGGGTACAATGTAGCAGTGACTGAAATGATGGAAAAATAGGGAGTACTGCTAGTACACAATGGGGGAGCAAAGTGTGTAGGGTCTTTGGAATGTTTTGGAACAGACTGTCAGAATTTTGAATACTTACAAGGCTTTGCCTTTAACCTGCAAGTCATAGAGAACAGTTTTGATTTTATTGTAGGTGCCATAAAAATAACTAGAGTATTATAAACATGTATATTACATAATATAAGCTTCAAAATTCACACACACATAAGATTATTGAAATAATATCAAGAAAATAATGATAATTCAAGTGAGAACAATAATGGTAGAGAAGGAATAAAGATATTTAGAGTAATGTTTTGGTTTCTGATTTGATTGCCATGTTTAAACAAATCATATAATTATATTGAGGAGATTTGCAGCAATAGATGATACTGAAAGTCATAGACTAGCCAACTGGATCTATTTAAGAACATATTTCAGATATGAGACCAGAGAGGGACCGAAATGTTTCCAGCCCAGATCAAAAATTATAACTCAGATTGAGAAAGAGAAATACAAGGTAATGAAATAGCCCTGAAAATCAGTAATGTGTTGCATAAGAAGGCAGGAGGAAAAATAATATTCATAGGACAAGGAGAAATTATGCCAGAACTAATCTGGAAGCTTCCTTCCTGCTAACTAGTTTTCATAGTAGTCTGCTAAGGGAGAAAATGTCAACAGTCTTAGCCAACTGTGAATACATCAAGCTATAATGATAATCATCTTCACAATTTATGTCCATTGGCATAATAGTGGGATGAATATTATGATAAGGACTAACTATCTGAGTGGATTAAGGCCTTGTTTTTAGGTTAGGTAGAATTTAATGCCTTGAGCCAGGGATTGGGGGAGGCAGTCATAACCTACAAAAAAAAACCTAACAACATAATGTGTGTGTTTGTGTGTGTGTGTGTGTGTGTGTGTGTGTGTGTGTGTGTGCGTGCGCACACATACATCTCACAGAGAATCACAGCTACAAAGAATAAGTGACTATGGAGTGCTTAGCTCTAAAGGAGATTAAGATATCTTGAGATATTTATATTACTTCCATCACCAACTTTCAGGAAACATCATGGAAGAGAGGGCGCAAAGAGTGTAGGGTAGAGAGAAGCCTCACCCAATACTGTCTTCTATACACATGACAGAACCATGGAATCTATGATCTCATTATAACCATATTTGTCTGCACAAGATCTGCACAGGACAAGACTTGACAATACTTCATCAAGGAATGAGAAAGAACTCATGAGGATTTCTAGTTATCTGTGAGATTAATGGCAAAATCCCAGCTCTACAATGGGAACCATTTTCTTCAATGGTATAGCAGCAGGCATGTGTTCCATGCTTTAGCATGCGCTCAGCCACTTGCTAAGACAGGAAACCTATATTAACTCATGTGGATCACACTCAAGGAAAAAGATATAAAGGTAGAGTGAGACTGATTGGGAAGTGACTTAAATTCATTTTATCCATGTATAAAACTGTCAAAAATAAATAATATTAAAAATAACAAGAGAACATGGTCAATGGTTGTAGTCAAAGGGTTTAAATAAGAGATAACAGGCCATAGTTCCTGTAGGTAGTGGATGAACAAACTATTCTAGGAATGAAGCAAGATAGAAGGCTCACAGGAGATGAGTTTAAGAGGCAATGAAAAAGTTGGCCTTTCAGTAACCATCCAATTACAGATGGCTTGCTTAGAAATGTCATGGAGAAATGAGTGAAGAAAAGACATTTAGCAGGAATATGACTGTGAAATGGAAAAAATGCAGCGATCCTCAAAGTATGTCAAATTAATTTTAATGTAATCCCATGATAGACCCAGACTTACTCTGAAGAATGAATGCATTTTAGACACACAAAAAACTCTTATATGCAAAGAGAACTAGCTGGTGCGTAAAAAGTCAGCAAAATATCAAGCAACCTCTGGAAAGAAGTTGCTTTTGATGAATAGGACAAGTTTTAGTGGAAATCCAAATTTCTAATCTAATAGAAAGAGGAGGACAGATGCTAAAGGGATAAATAAGAAGGGGGAAAAAAGAGAATAAATGTCAGGCCAGTTTGCTAGGGTCAAAAGTTGCTAAGAGATAATGAGGTAGATTGAGGTCAATACATATATCTGTGGATTGTACAAACTTATAAAGGAAGAACCATGATAATACCAAAGAAGATGACATGAACCATGATCTTCAACATTATCCACGTTCAATGACAAATATCTGCAAGGTGATTTGGAGGGGATACTGATAATGTAGAGATTTGCTCAGAGACACCTGCCTGAAAGTCAGATAAGAGTTAATGAAGTATGAAGTAAGGCATCCAACATAGGAATGGAAATAAAGAAAACTTTCAAAGATGCTACTATAAAAAATTAAAAATAGCTGTTTGCTAATTGTTCCATTGCTGTGGCACATAGCCATCCAGTCTGTGGACAAGTCCATGGTGAATCACACTACCACCACTTACAGCACATGAATTAGTGCTCTGGGTATTGCTTCTGGCTACCATGCATGAGGAGTATGGGGGAGGTGATAAGAGTGGGAGCTGTAATGAGACACAGATGTGGGGACAGAACATTGGGAGCCCACTGCAGCAATGCAAACGGAAGCATGTGATGGGTTTACTGATGAAGACATGCTTTACTCTTGGCACTCACTGCAACCACCACAGAGGATTTGCTTATCTCTGGCCATCTGCTGCAGACCTACATAACCCTCTTTTCTTCCACTCAGATTTTTCAAGATGGTCTCCTAAAATAGTGGAAGGAAAAGCAGAAAAGGGAAAAGGAGAATTCTCTCCTTCCCAAATTATTCTCAGAAGGATTTTATTGAAGGAAGATAAAATGCATGTATGTAATCACACTTAGAAAAACTTGCTTCCAGCATAATGAATAAGGCATTGCTACTCAGATTGAAGCTAGGAAGAAGTTTAAAACTTTAGTCTTTCTTACTGTTCCCACATGACCCTTCTAATGGATTGTGTTGGACTATAGAAAGTATGGTTAGAAAGCCACTGGTCCACAGCTGACATTTTCAATTCTAGGCTAGCTAAGGGCATAATAATGTCTGAAGTCAAATCTTATCACTGTTTTTTTATAAATTAACTGGATGCATATAGAAGACCGAATGCTTTATGTGGAATTTTATTAATGATTTGTGCATTTTTCACTCTGATCATTTGAATTCTAGGTTCTTAATGTTTCTGGGTTCTTAATACTCCTCTTCAGGTAATCAATGCCTACAGAAATATAAACAATTCACCTATGTACACATATTTCAATATTCAAAGTAGCCATACAGAGGCAGTAACTCACAAGTATACACATTATTCATATAGTTCTTATATTACAGATTATTATCTTCAAGCCTAACCAACCCATTACTCTTATGAGACCACTAGGACAATCCCTACAGACAATACCAGAACTCATAGAAGTCATTCAAAATAGCCCACCCAAAACTGCATAACTTCTCTTGAAGGTTCCTGCAATATAAAAGCACAGTAATCTTCCACATGTTCTGTTCCCAGACTGTGATTCCTATAGATCTTAGTACTTCTGAATAATCTGATGCTTTGTTCCCTGGGTAGCTCTGAAGAGCAAAGTGCCTTCTTACTCTAATATACCTCCTGATTTATGATACTGCATTTTAAATCACCCCTTACCTTGTGTTGGTGAGATGACTTGATAAGCAAAGATAATTGTCATTGAAATCTGACAACCTGAATTCAATCCATGGGAACTACATGAAGGAGAAAGAGAAAGAGACAACTATCTCCATAGTATTGTTCTCTGACCTCCACACACATTGGCATGCACATGCCACACACACACACACACACACACACACACACACACACACACACACAATAATAATAATAATAATAATTTTTTAATTATGACTTCACTCATGGATGTGCATTTTACTGAAGTCAACTGAGTCCCTGAGAATATGAAACAGACTCTATTCTATTTTGCACTCTCTATTGACCTACAAAAATACCAAATATCCAACTATGTGTACTGAAGTCAGGCAAATGGGTTTTTAACATGATGAATGGTGCCTGACTTCATGCAAAACTCTCCTCTGGACGCTACCACGATGCAAAATGAGCTTTTAATAAAGCCTTACACAAGATAACATAACATATGCATCTACATAATTGAAATTAAAAATTTGGATGCAATATGGAAGTTGTCTGATACAGAGAATCACAACTGACCAAAATGCAGAGAATAAGTGACTAAGGACTGCTCAGCCCTGAACAGGACATCAAAATCACTCCCCCACCCCAGGACCCTGGAAACATTGAGAAAGAGGGGGCTATTAAGAGTGCAAGAGTCTGAGAGTGAGGAAAGCTATGGCCAGACAGTATCATCTGGAAATGACAGGGCTTTTACATCTATGAACTCACTGTAGCTGTGTCTGCTTCTATAATATCTACAAAAGGTTTGGTGTATCAATATTTCCCCATGGTAGGCAAAAACTCCATCTCCCTGAGTCTACTGAGGATTAATGCTGAATGGGAGAAGGGAAGGGGAGTTACTTCTCTGAATGGTATACCATTACTTCTCTGAATGGTATACTTTCCAGTACAGGCACCTTAGATGAACCTCAGTATGACATACATACAAAAATACATGAAAGTAGAAGGGAGACTGGTTTAGAAGAAAGGTTTACATTGAGAAAATGAGAAGGGATGGGATCATTGATAGGGGATGAAATGGTAAAATTCATTGTATTCACATATGAGACAAGTAAAGAATACAAAAATTAAAAAGAGTTAAGATGAAGTATGTAAAAATGTGGACTCAAGTGTGCATTCACAACCACAAGCAGAAGAAATTACTAGAAGACTGTGGAACCTGTGGTGTAAAATGGAGTTTTGACAGGCAGAGATGAGTACTGAGTATCAAAGTGAGCATATAAAACATAAAATCATAGCATATAAAACAACTGAATATTTATTTTACCCTTATCATACATGTTTTAGAATGACTAATTCCTTCCTATGCTTTGGAAGATGCATCTCAGATATCCTGCTTCACAAATCAGGTTTTAAAGCCTATTTTCTCACATAATTGAGGATGTATTTGCTGATGGATTTTGTCTGAGTCCCAATAAGTAGCACTGAACAAAGAGAAGTGACCCATTCCAAGGTCACACGCCATCCCCAGTTGATGTTCACATTCCTGTCCCAAACTGAGTGTAACAAAGTCTCGGCCCTTTGGCCTTAAGGGAGGGAAATACAACTTTTAGTCCTAGAAGTCTACAGAGTTTCGAGAGAGGATTTTGATATACATTTTAGAATCCAGGTCTATTTCAAGAAACTTAGCTAAGTACCAGGAAATTTCAAAAAAATAGATACCCTAGCTCACGCATTTATTTAAAGGTAGAGCTAGTATTTGAACTCAGAAGTTAACTAACTCACACTTTAAATCACCAAACTCTGCTGCCTCTGGAGTCCTTCTCATTACTCACCTAAACATTACTTGCGGAACATTTGGAAAGTGAGCATATGTGTTTCTCTTGAAATTACAGGTCAATTTGGGCATGGTATTATTTTCTCAGAGAAAAAATGGAAGTATATTTCACTCTCTTATTGGAGTCAAGATACACAATAAACCTATGATTGATTTCTTACAATGTTATCAATTCAGATAATTCTGAGAATTGGACAAGAAATAACAGGTCTTCTAGGCTCACTTGCTTTTCAATCTGGAATTGCATCTCCAGGGTACAGCCTGAAGGACTGCATTAATGCCAACCTAAGCTCTGAGGATAATGGGTCCCACAAGTTGGTCGAAGTTCCAGTTTCAGTGATAACCAAGTGCAAGGGACAAATTAGGAAGTCAATAAATGCCTGTTAAATGGATGAATTATTAAGCATCATACTCTATTTCCAGAATATGATTCTTTAGTGTAAAATGCCATCTATATTTCTCATAAGCCTTTCCCAAATGTATGTGATGCACAATCGAGTGTGACCATCCTCTTTGGGGTTGCTTGATCTATTTATTGTGAAAAAAACTCACAAAACATGAAATTTACCATTAAATTGATTTACATTTTTATTTGTAGTAAATTATACACAATATAAGCTTTTAAGCCTACTGTGAAGTGCATTGTTCAGTCCTATTTGAATGCATCTGCAACAATGTACAACTGTAATCTCTATCAAATAAGAACTTGTATACCCCCCAAAAATGTGACTATTTGTAGAGCACTCCCCATACTCTTCCTAGCTTTGAGGCAGTTGTTACATTGAGTTGACCACCAAACTGCATCTCCTATTAATGTTATCCTTACTTGTATTTCCCCTGAGCATGAATATTTTCATAATAAATTACTCACATTGAATGATTTAAAGACCACAAGAGGCAAGGTTTTCCTCCTTTCGATATGTTTATATTTTATCTGAGACCACCTTAAATTACACTGCCTGAAATCTACTATGCTTTTCCTAGAAAGCATATAGCAAAGCTATCTCTTACCTAGAAATACTATTTCTTTAATTTAGCTTACAATTGTCTTAGTTTGAGAGCAACTATTTTACACTGCTGACATACACTTTACTTGACAAGTAATATTTTGTTATATTCATCTAAAAAGACTCATTTTCTTATATGTAAAGATATTTTAGGAATCTGAGATGAGGGCTATGGAGTCATGCTTTTCAAATTTGTTTAAAGCATTTTCCTACCTTACTGAAATCTTTTGAAATGTGATTTCAAATTTAAATATTACACTGATTTAAGGAAGTTTCTAATGTCATGCCAATTCTATCATTCAACTCCTCTGACAACATTTATTTATATATTATAAATATGTGTGTGGATCACATTGGATTTTATATCTTGGGAAGGTTCAAGCAATGCTATGGAAATTACATAATTCACAGTATCTGTTCAGCACCTAACAAATACCAAGCACAGCTATAGTATGTTCTACAATAGTATTGTGGATATAGTAAATTCAGCCCTTTTATCTATTAGTCAGTGGTACAGGCTAAATTTCTCTAATAGTCACTGGAAATTGTTGTGTAACTATATTCCCTGAAATCTGATTTAGACAATGCTGTAGTTATTCTTTCTCTTGCTGTGAGACACCACTGAGGATCAAACAACTTAAAGGGTAAAAGGGAGATATATTTGGTAAATGGTTCATGAGGGGAGACATAGCCCTTTAAGGTGGGAATCTCAGAACAGAAGGCACGACTGGCAGCATCAGCTGGAGATGGCTCAAGTCACACTGCAGGCATCTTGGCGGTTGAGAGAGCAAGTTGCAGGCTGAAAGAGCTTACTGTTAGCAGGAGCAGGGTGGGGCTAACCAACCTGAAGGCCAGCCTTATTTGACATATTTTTATTGAGCAAGTTTCTATCTCTTAAAGATGCCATGACTTTTCCAAACACCAACTGAAGATTCAAACACATGAGCCTCTTGGAGGCAACTTATATTCAAATCGTAACAGATGACATGTTATTCAAATGATTGTGCTATATTATACATACTATATTGTAATTACATATAAATATATAGGGGGATTTGTTCAGTGTTAAAAGTGGGTTTGGAGTGATTCAAAGCTTGAGAAGTTTTTGAAAGATCGTTATGACTCTGAGTATGGACAGAAAACACTACATAAGAAGCACATTGGTAGTATCAAAGGTTAGAGATATTTGAAAATGGAAGAAGAGACTTCAGAACTGTGACATCAACAAAACGAATTATTTCAACAATATGAATAAATTGGAAGATGATACTTCTCATCTTCCAGCCAGATAGGAGCCAAATCCAACACTGTGAAGCATGCCTATATTTTTCCCTAATAAACAAAGCTATAAGAAATGCCATTGCCTTCAGTCTCTAAATTTGTCACAATTTATTGTAAGCAATAGACTGAGTCAAAGAAAAATTGAGGGAATTTAAGTAATCAAACAACTGAGGGCAAAATATTTTTTTATTTTTTATTTTATAAATTTTAGTTTTATTCTCTCACCATTTCATCTATGAATTTTTATTTTACACCTTAATCCCTAATCCCGTTTCCAGTCCTTTCCCCATGACAATCATTCTTCTTCTCCACCACTCTGGATAAACAAATCTAAGAAGCCAAACAGGGGAATCTGTGTCAATGAAGGATTTGAAGTGAAGGACGCCACTGTTATCTGCAAGCCATGAGATACAATGTGATATGAAGCTGTCAGAGTCAAAAGTTGGAATGAGGCTGAATTCAGCAGCTCAAGACGAGATGGAGACATTATGAGAACTACCCTTGTTTGAGCGGGGTATGGTAAAATGCCTTCTGCATTTCTCTGACTTTCACCTTTGTTCTATTTTGTCCCTGATTAAGCCATTGGAGACCGAAGAGTAAGAATTTTTAGAAAATGTCGTATTGTCCTCTTTGTGATTCAAACAACAATGAAAGAAAGACTTTGATAACAGTAAATCAAATGTCTGGTACAGGAGCTTGAAATATAGGTACAAACTGATGAGCAAATTAGACAAATTATCAAGATGCCATCTGTATGTATATGTGTCAGAGTCAGTTTTGTTGTCAAGAACTTTATAGACATAATTCAATGAACCTTCTCCAGGTATAGTCCAAACTTCTGACATTGAAACGCGAGGTAATCTGCAAAACTCAAATTCTGGAATTGCCAATTAAAGTACTAAATCAATCTCTCTCTCTCTCTCTCTCTCTCTCTCTCTCTCTCTCTCTCTCTCTCTCTCCCCTCCCTCCCTCCCTCCCTCTTCCTCTCTCCCTCTCTCTTTCCCTCTCTCTTTCTCTCTCTTTATCTCTTTCTTTTCTTTCACACACACATACTCAAAAATTATTTAAAGAAAGTTTACAATGTTTCATATTGGCTTCATTAATAGCTGTATTTGGACATAGGTGACCTGAAGACCATAGGTTTTTTTCCATGTCTGACAGAAACTGAAAACATTGGCTCAATTCTTCCATTTTCCACTACCTTCCTCTAGATGCCACAGTCTTAAACTGGGCTAAGTTACCCTCCCTGATTTCAAGTCTCATTCACAGGATTATATTTTTTCCAATACTGTAGAACAGTTGTAGTAAAGAACAAATTTAAAACTTTGACCTGGATAAACATCATGTTTTCAAATGACCTCATTTGCCTTTGAAATCCCAGAGGAATCATGAGCTGCAGTTAACCTGATTTTTACTATGAAAATGATGCCCAAAATATAGGACCAATGAGCACAGCACTAAATAGGTGGATGCAGTGTTGCTCTAATATTTCTCTCTGAAGAGGAGCTCCTTACCTTTAACTGGGCAAAACCTCGTGACTGTGACAGGTAATTTTTATTTCAGACTGCTGGGTTTTGGTTTGGCCCGTTTTGCAAAATTGCTGTGGCAGAATTAACTTCTGTACATGTTGAGAATTAAATACTGGAGAACATAAGCATAGTTAAGATAACTGCCAAAGAACACTGGAATTAGAAAGCAGTACAGGTATGATTTAAGCATAGTTGTACATGATCTTGAACTCTGCCTTGAACCACTGACTGTACTAATCACTGTATCTTACAAAAATTTTAATTTATTTCTATTCTGAAATTGATGTATCCTCATAAAATATCCTTTCAAAAATAAAGGGCTCCATATATTCCGTACTAATGGTTGCACAGTATCATATATAAAATATTAATTTAAGCTCCCTTTACCCCACAACGCTCCGCCGGTCAGGACGTGCTGCGCGGCCCAGCCAGGGCCTCGCCCCGTGACCTAGGTAAGCTCCGCCTGTGCCCGCCCACCAGGACCCCAGGTCAGCCCAAAGGGACCCAGCTCCGACGCCACCATCCATCCAGCTGGAGCCGCGCGCAGGGCCGAGGGACGAGGAGGACCTCCCCTCTGAGCCCGGGCCCCGCCCCAGCTCCCCTCCAGTTAAACAGCTCCACACCGACGCCCCCATCCTCCCTTTACCTCACCCCGCTCGCTCCGCCGGTCTGGACGCGTGCTTGGTCCAGCTGGGTCCCCCCCGCGACCTAGGTAAGCTCTGTCCCTGCCCACCCCCAGAACCCCAGGCCAAATAATTAAGTTTAGTGAAATTGAAAGATCTTAAGAGTTAAAAGGACAATGCCAAAGTCAAAGTGCAAATCCATGAGAAGCAACACTCAAGTAAACAAATTTCCCACTGAAGAAATTAATCCCATAATGTTAGACTCCAACAAGAATAAACCACGGAAAAAGGCCAAGAAAGCCTGACCCAGGATAACGACTTTCAAAATATGATCATTACAATGATCAATACTATGAAAGAGGAAATCCGGGAGGAATTACATATTCGAATCAATGGCTTTGAAGAAGAACACAACAAACATTTGGAGGAGTTGAGAAAAACAGTGCAAGAAACAAAAAGTGGCATAGAGCAGTTAAAACAGACTCAAGCAGAGTTTAAAACTGAGCTACAAGTTATCTTCAACCCAGAACTCCACAAAGAGTCTTATCAACAGAACTAACAAAGCAGAAAACAGAATTTCAGACCTTGAAGATAAAGTGGGAGTACTAACCAGCTCAATGGAAGAGGTTGTTAAAGCCAAAAAGATACTTGAGAGAAATATCCAAGAGATATGGGACACCCTGAAGAAGCCTAACATGCGTATTCATGGAATACCAGAGCAAGAATCTCAAAATACCACCCCTGAGGAAATTTTTCAAATGATCATCAAGGAAAACTTTCCTCATCTAAAAAAAGAGAGGCCCAATCATATACAAGAGGCATTCCACACCCCAAACACATACGACCAAAATAGAAGCATGCCACAGCAAATAATAGTTAAAACACTCTACATTCAAGATAAAGAACTGGTGCTGAGAGCTTCAAGGGAGAAAAAACAAGTCACTTTTAAAGGTAAACCTATTAAAATAACAAATGACTTCTCAGTCGAAACAGTAAAAGCAAGAAGAGCTTGGAGAGACATACTTCAAGTATTGAATGAGCAAAAATATCAACCCAGGCTGATTTACCCTGCAAAACTATCAGTCATGATCGAGGGAGAAAGAAAAATTTTCCAGCACAAAGACAACTTGAAGGGATACATGGCCACCAAACCAGGCCTTCAAAAACTGCTAGAAATGATACTCAAGCGTGAAGAAAAAAACAGGCATATCCAGGAGAACAGAAGGCAAATATAACACCATTAAAAACGAAGCAATATACTTATAAAAGCTACTAAACATAATAAATGTCTGGAATTAACAATAGTTTCTCCATTATAACACTAAATGTTAATGGAATTAATTCACCAATCAAGAGACACAGATTACAAACTTGGATTAAAAATCACAATCCATCAATCTGTTGCCTGCAGGAAACCCATCTCACCACAAAAGATAGGCACGCTCTAAAAATAAAAGGCTGGTAAACAATTCTACAAGCAAATGGAAGCAGAAAACAGGCAGTGGTAGCCATTATGCTATCAGACAAAGTGGACTTCAAACCAAAGAAAATTATAAGAGAAACGGGATGGATAGTACATTTTAGTCAGAGGTACAATTCACCAGGAAGACTTCACAATACTGAACATATATGCACCCAATACGGGCCCCTCCACATTCATTAAGAAAACCTTACAGCGCCTAAAGCAAGAAATCAACCCCCAAACGATAATTCTTGGGGACTTCAACACCGCCCTCTCAACATGGGATAGATCAACAGGTCAAAAGCTTAACAGAGACACTTTGGAACTTAATCAAACCCTGAAAGAAATGGACCTTACAGATCTCTTTCGAACTTTTCATCCACGCACCAAAGAATACACATTTTTCTCAGCAGCACACGGAATTTTCTCCAAAATAGATCACATATTGGGCCACAAAATGAATCTACACATATACAAGAAAGTTGAAATTCTAACCTGTGCCCTATCAGACCACCACAGCCTAAAGCTGGACATCCACAACACATCAAACAAGAGAAAATACACTAACTCCTGGAAACTTAACAATATGACGCTGAATGAGAACTGGATTCAGGAAGAAATTAAAAAGGAAATTGAAGATTTCCTGAAAGTGAATGATAATGAAAATACAACTTACCAAAATCTCTGGGACACAATGAAAGCTGTTCTAAGAGGTAAGTTCATAGCTCTTAATGCCTACATCAAAAAAGTGGAAACATCAGAAATAAACAACTTAACAATGCAGCTTAAAGCTTTAGAGAAACTAGAGCAATCTGATCCCAAAAGTAGTAGAAGAGAAGAGATTAGCAAAATAAGGGGAGAAATATCTGAAATCGAGATTAAGAAAACGATAGAAAAAATCAACCAGTCAAAGAGCTGGTTCTTTGAAAAAATCAATAAGATTGATACACCCCTAGCTAAATTAACCAACAGCAGGAGAGAGAAAACCCAAATTAAGAAAATCAGAAATGAACATGGAGTTATCACTACTGATACCCAAGAAATCCAGAGAATTATAACATCATATTTCAAAAACTTATATTCTGTGAAGTTTGACAACACAAAAGAGATGGATGAATTTCTAAGTAAACACAACTTACCTAAATTGAATGAGGAAGTTGTGAATTATTTAAATATTCCTATAACATATAAGGAAATTGAAGAAGTAATCACAATTCTCCCCACCAAAAAATGTCCTGGACCACATGGATTCAGCACAGAGTTCTACCAGACATTTAAGGAGTTAATAATACCAATACACCTTAAACTGTTCCATCAAAAAGCAAAGGAAGGAACACTACCAAATTCCTTCTATGAAGTTAATATCGTTTTAATCCCAAAACCTAATAAAGACTCACTTAAAAAAGAAAACTATAGGCCGATCTCTCTGATGAACATAGACGCAAAGATTCTCAACAAAGTCTTAGCAAATCGGATTCAAAAACATATTAAAAAGATTATTCATGGGGACCAAGTAGGCTTCATCCCCGGCACACAAGGTTGGTTCAACATACGCAAATCAATAAATGTAATTCATCATGTAAACCAGTCCAAAGTCCAAGACCACATGATACTCTCGATAGATGCAGAAAAAGCTTTTGACAAGATCCAAACGCCTTTTATGATCAAAATGATAGAGACAGTAGGAATGGAAGCAACCTTTATCAATATAATAAAAGCTATATACAACAAGCCCACAGCAAGGATTATGCTCAATGGGGAACAATTGGAAGCATTCCCACTTCGATCAGGAACTAGACAAGGCTGTCCACTCTCACCACTTCTATTCAATATTGTACTTTAAGTCTTAGCTGAAGCCATAAGAAAAGAAAGGGACATAAGAGGGACTCAAATCGGCAAGGAAGAAGTCAAGCTATCCCTATTTGCAGATGACATGATCTTATACCTGAGAGATCCCAAAAACTCTACCAGGAAGCTCTTGAAACTAATTGAGAAGTTCAGCAGGGTGGCAGGATACAAAATAAATGTGCAAAAATCAGAGGCCTTCCTATATGCCCAGAATGAAAGAAGTGAAAAAACCTTCAGAGAAACCATCCCATTCACTATAGCCCCTAAAAAACTGAAATAGCTTGGTATAAACCTAACCAAGGAGGTAAAAGACCTTTACAATGAAAACTTTAAAATCCTAAACAAAGAAATTGCAGAAGACACCAGAAGGTGGAAAGACCTCCCATGTTCCTGGATTGGCAGAATCAACATCATAAAAATGACCATCCTACCAAAGGCAATATACAAATTCAATGCTATACCAATTAAAATCCCAAAGCAATTCTTTAAAGAAGTTGACCAAACAATCTCAATATTCATATGGAGGCACAAAAGACCCAGGATAGCAAAGACAATCTTGAGTAACTAAAACACTGCTGGAGGTATTACCATACCGAACCTTAGTCTATATTACAAATCCATAGTTATAAAAACAGCCTGGTACTGGCTCCAAAATAGACACACAGATCAATAGATAAGGGTTGAAGACCCAGATATAAGCCCACAAAATTACAGCCATTTGGTCTTTGACAAAGGGGCCCAAAGAATCCAATGGAAAAAGAACAGCATCTTCAACAAATGGTGCTGGCAAAACTGGATCTCCACATGCAGAAGATTAAAGCTGGACACATACTTGTCACCATGTACAAGATTTAATTCCAAATGGATCAAGGACCTTGATATAAGGCCAGAGACTATAAAAACCATACTTGAAAGGATAGGGAACTCCCTCGAGTTGATTGGGTTAGGCCAACATTTCCGAAACAGACATCCAATGGCACAGTCACTGCAACCAACACTCAACAGTTGGGATCTTGTGAAATTAAAGAGCTTCTGTTCAGATAAAGAGATTGTAACAGGAGCTCAAAGGCAACCCACAGAATGGGAGAAAATCTTCACTAACCACATATCTGATAGAGCTCTACTGTCCAGAGTGCACAAAGAACTTAGAAAACTAAACATCAAGGAAACCAATGGCCCAATTAAAAAATGGGCCCTGGAACTTAAAAGAAATTTTACCAGGGATGAAATTGAAATGTCTAACAAATATCTTAAAAAATGCTCCACTTCTTTAGCCATCAGGGAAATGCAAATCAAAATTTCCCTGAGATATCATCTCACCCCGGTCAGGATGGCAAAAATCCACTATACAAACAACGACAAATGCTGGAGAGGATGTGGAGAGAGGGGAACTCTCCTACATTGCTGGTGGGAGTGCAGGCTCATACAGCCACTCTGGCGAGCCACCTGGAGATTCTTAAAGAAATTAAAGATTGAAATGCCATATGACCCTGCGATTCCACTTTTGGGTATAACCTCCCATATAGCAGAGGTTCACCTCAATAGCACAAGCACGACCATGTTCATAGCAGCACTGTTTACAATAGCAAAGACATGGAATCAACACAAATGTCCAACAGTTGACGAGTGGATAAGGAAACAGTGGTACATCTATACAATGGAGTACTACTCAGCCATCAAAAATGATGAATTACTGGAATTTGCCGGGAAATGGATGTCATTAGAAACAATTATATTAAGTGACGTATCCCAGACTCAGATAATTAAGTGCTGTATGTGCTCTCTAATAGGTGGCTCCTAATACCAAACCCACCCAGCCCATCTTGAGACACTATAGGTAAATCTATGTATTACCTACAGTAATTGCAAGGATTATGAACAGGCAGGGATGGGGTTGGAGG
Source organism: Typhlomys cinereus (assembly GCA_023101885.1). NCBI lineage: Eukaryota > Metazoa > Chordata > Mammalia > Rodentia > Platacanthomyidae > Typhlomys > Typhlomys cinereus. The sequence continues at coordinate 3,780,012 of JALPQD010000130.1, read as the reverse complement.
GCCACACCAGAGACAAGGAGAGAAGTGACCATGTTACAGTAGAGAAAATAGGCCTTCTTCAAGGACTACAAGAAAGTAATGTGACACCTAGTTAAGTTCACAGACATTCGTTCCTGATCATTCACAACTAAGGGGGTATGAACTCACCAGAAGGGGAGGGCATATAGTCTGGCAGATTAAAAAGTAACCATTTTGCAAATGGGTGATTGACCCCTCCCATTGCCTAATGCCATATGATCCTGCGATTCCACTTTTGGGTATAAGTATTACATCTACCCTTGAATGTGCTCTTATAATAAGACTCCAGTTTAACAGCTTTCTGTCTCTGGCCCGGGGGTGACATACAGTGCCCATCATGATGGAGTGAAGGGCATTACAGGAGCAACAAAACTGCAAAAGAAAATCAATGAACCACTATCCAGAACTTCAAGACTCTATATCAACCACCTAGAACTAGGCCAGACTAATCTCTCCCCATCCTGAAGCTCAGGGACATTTGTGGAAGAGGGGGCGGTAAGAGTGTAAGAACAAAAGGATGGGAGGAACAATGATTTGTAAGATACTCCACACAAGTTAGGGCCGAAGCAATCATAATTGGATATTGCATGCCTGGCACAATGTCCAACACACTATTGACCTCACAAAGTCTAGCATCCGCTAAAGGCACCAAGATCCTTGGAGGCAAGGGATTGACAGCCACAATAGTGTTCCTATGCTTAAGGGGAACACAGGAAAGGGTTCAGGGAAATGCCACTGGGTTCTTGTACGTCATCGGAGAGGAGGGCCCAGAGGAGAGTCAGGCATGCACAAGAAAGGACTCTGGGAATTGGGGAGGGAGGCACGGGGGATGGGGCGGCAGGGGTGAGGGGAGAGAAAGCAGGGGGTTCGGGGGGAGGAGGGAGGGAGGGAACTGGTGTACCTATTAAGTTTGTATGAGCTGAAATAATAATAAAAAATGTATTAATAATAATAAAAAAAAGAATACCAGGAAGAAATGGCAGAAGCCTGCACTTCTGGCCCTGGGGGGCAGAGCCTGGAAAATCCCAGACAGAAGCAAAAAGAAGGTAGAAGCAATCCAGGATGATTCCTGAAGTCACCCTTGGCCCTCCACAGGGACACACAGTGCACGCACAATAAATAAATAAATACTTTAAAAAAAATCTTTTAGCTGCTGACCAATTTTTATATTCATTTTCGTAACCATGTATAACATAAAATTTACCTTTTGAGCCACTGAGTATAAATTACGTGAGTTAGAAAAACAGTATATTTGCTTTGCCATTGTAACAATTAATGATGTGCATGCCTAGAACGTTTACTTCACCCCAATAAAAAACTTTGAATTTCAATAAATAATAACTCCCATCAAAAAAATATTAATTTAAGAATGTACCATTTTTACTAATTATCCCAAAGTTTACTGTTCACTTAAATCTTTGTTGTCAATAATTTTACCATTATTGGAATAATTTTATGGTTTACCCCACACAAAATTGAGTTCTTTTTTAACTGGTCTATGATACATTGACCTTTCTTTCCTCAGCAAAGCCTTACATGGAGTCATAATGGTTTGACTTTTACTTCCAGATTGGGAATTTCAAGCATGGGTTGCTGATCATTGGGAGTTCAACCTCTTGTTACACAGAAGTGCTATCAGAGTGGCTTTCATTTTCTTCAAGAATGAGATATCACCAGGAAACCCAGCTTCTGTTCAAGAGAAACAAACACGGACCCCATCAGCTGTGTGAGTCCAGGTCATCCTTCTTCCCCCCAAGCTGCTGTGAGACATTGATGCCATGCTCATGCTGCTTTGAAATAGGAGAGCAGCTGGGCCGAAGCAGTACACTGGTGATTTAAGGTAGGGCTGTGCTATTTCATGCTTTCCTCAGAAGAATTCACATAAGTGGGGTATAAATGAGCTCTCATGGGATACCAGCCAGTGTTGAAGCAAAGAGGAATTTATGGCAGTGTTTCCAAAGGCTGCCCACTGACAAACCAAGCCTCCCAGGCCGGGGAAATTACAGTCTTGTCACCAACTGCTTGGGATTCCCAAACTCTGTAGTTGGGAGGTACTCACTTCAGTCTTAACTTCTTTATTATTTTTTCTGTTGAGATTTTGACTTATCATTTTCGGTGCATGATCCATCCTAGTACAAAGAATCAGAATTCGAAGAAACATGAAATTAGAAATCAGAACCTATCTCTTAATCCCAAGTAATAATCATCAATAATTTTAAATAATTATTTTTTATTTTATACGTGTGAGTGTGTATTAGAGGACACATTTGTCCCTGTAGAGGACTAAGGGTGACTTTGAGAATCATCTTAAATTACTTTTACCTCCTTCTTTCTTGGGTCTGGAATTTCCCAGGCTCCACCCACCAGGGCCAGAAGTGCAAGCCACTGCCATTTCTGCCTGGTGGTTTTTACATAGGACCTGAGATCCAAACTCAAGACCTTCTGCTTGTAAGACAGAATCTTAACCCCTGAGCCATCTCTCCGGCCCAATTATCAATAATTTTAAATTACAGTTGTTGACTATCCCTAATCCAAAAGAAAAGAAACCTAATTCCAAAAGTCTTCAATATGAGAAGTACTGACATGATTCTCTGAAGGGGAATTTCTAAACCTGAATTTATGTGGGAAGATATAGCAAAAATATAAGTATATTAAAAATTATAAAAATATATTTGTTATGTGTACAAGATAAATGTAACACTTAAGTGGATTTTTAATTAAACGTGTCACCATGCTAGATATCTCAGTATGTATATGAAAATATTCCAAAATAAAATAATAATAATCTGTATCTAAAACTGTCCTAATCCAAACCATTTTGATAAAAGATATGTAACCTGTAGAACCCTTGGAGATTTTTGTCTAACAGATTTCTTTTGCTGTTACAAAAATATCTGGTATGATCAATTTTGAAAAGGGAGAGTTTTATTTTGACTCAATGTTTCAGAGAACAGGCTGGAAGCATTGCTCTGTCTCAGAAGCAAACCAGTATATCATGGCAAAGAAAGTGTGGTGGAAGAAGGTACAAGCATTCCAATATCATCTCATAGATCAGTCCCCAGGGGTCTAACTGCTTTCTACCAGATCCAGCCTTCTAGAGTGTTCGCTACATCACACCTCAGGACTCAAAAAAATGAGTCTTTGGTAGATATTCAAGATCTCAAATGTAGCACCACGAATTACATAGTTTTTATAACTTGAATTCTTTACTTGGGGAAGAGGTACAAGAGATTAAGCCCAGAATCTTGCACTTGCTAGGCAAAGTAAGTTCCTGACTACCATAATGATTCTATGTGCTCATAGATATACATTAGATAGCAAGCCTTTGAAAGTGACCAGGATCCTTTCTTCATAGACTAAGGAAATGCAACTCAAAGAATATAAGGACCTTATCTAAGTTCCTACGCCTAATGAGTAACAGAACTAATAGTGTGCAATGAAACTAGACTTGAACCCACAGTCTATGCCTTATAAATCACAAGGCTACTCATATGAATCATTTTACAGAGGGAGCATGCATAACTATTGGCACATTTTAGACTTCGTAATAAAATCCATGATACTTCCACTTTTGGAAAACATAATATACACTTTTTTGTTTAAAAGTAACTGTTCTTTAATGAAGATCTTCACAATATCATCTCCACTTCATATTTTCCTTGTGTTAGCAACTTCCTTGGTAGAGAGTTTATCATGGTACTCTTGCATTAACATCAAGCCTACCCCACTATCCCAAGCACCCACAGTGACAATAACTTTTCAGTGACAATTTCAACTGCTCTCCTGAGATGATTGATCCAAAATCCATTTGACACATAACAATTACAGTAGCAACCAACATAAAATACACTTACTGAATGTTGAACTTGATTAAGTTTATATTTCAACTTATATAACAGAAAGTTATGAACTGCTAAAACTTTATATAAATTCTGGGAAGCCATGCAGAAGGGGCTTCTAGTTTCTACTAGATGATTTTGGAAACTGACACAATGTGTCTACTAAAGCAGTAGCATATTTGTTCTATTGGCATACCACCTGGAAGACCCTTCTGTCCTGAACAAGAGGAATGGAAGAGCATATTTCGTTTTGAGAACAGGTTGGCACACAACAGCTGAGATCACAAATAAATGATGCTTAACTAAATAAAATGTCAAGCTGTAATGCTGACATTAGTCCAGTGAATTGCTAGGGTAAATATTCTTATTAGAATCACTCTGTAGTTGAGGAAACCATGGTTAGGAGAAACTAATGAAAAGTATCAGATTCCCTCAGCTGGTTACAAATTCAAGAATCATATCACTCATACAGGCTCCAGATTATGTGCCCTGACCTTAGAACTGGAATTTGTCTTGGAATTTTGAAACTGATGTCTATCTTCTTAAGTGTAAACCATCTTTCAAACATTTCCTAAGACTTAAATAATATTGGTGAGTATATATGAAATTATGCCATGGCGTTTATACAGAACGGGAAACTGCTTCCGCTTATTAGAAATGTACTACCCAGGAAGACCATTAGGTAAATGTTGCCAAGGACATATTCGGCTTTTCACCTCCTTAAACTGCCTTTCCAAGTGGAAAAATCCATTATTTGAAGTGACTACAACCAAAGAAATCTTTGCCATCTGTTTTACCAAGTCAATTGAGCATAACTATGACAGCCAAGAGCCTTGGTTCAGGCAGAGTTGTCTGATGAGAGCAGGTTCTTGGCAAATAGCCAGACATCTCTAAAGGTGTGATATAAAGACACGGAGGAAAAGGGAATCTGAACAGGAGCTGAGTCACTGGGCACACTGGATTGGAAGACATGCTTCAATGCAATCTGCAGCAGTGAAATCCCCCTACAGAGAGAAGTAACAGAAGTAACTCCCAGAGTCTTCACTGACATCTTCCATAATCTGGTAATATACTTTTGTTGTAGTATAATCATTGATATGAAACATTCGTCAGACTACTGCAAGCATAGAATTTTTTCAAATCAATTCAAATATGATAATACCCTAATTCTTACTGCATAAATTTCCTAAAGAGATATAAACAGATATCTGTTCATCGCAAACAGGGTACTGAGAACATACTAAAGGAAAGAATCCATCGATTTCTAGTTTAGTGAACCAATGGTTTTATTGTGGTTACTTGAAGGAATGGGAGTGAACAGATGTTTATAGAAAATAGTTGACTCAAAGGCAGATGCATGACAAAGAGCTTACCTCCACATAGTGATAACTCAGAAAAGCTCGGTGCCTGAGCTTCCTACCCAGTTTAAGGGCAGCTTACTGGTCAGGAACTTGTGAATACATGGTCAGCGGTCTTGAGAATCTTGTAAATTTTCAGAGCTTTTCCAGACTTTTAAGTTTTGCTTATTTCCAGAGCCTTAGCAGATTGTTTCTACCAGAAGAAAATAACTACACAACCTCCATCATTTTAGGAGTGAGATGCTATTACTTCTGTTATGAAGATGAGAAACACCATGCTAGATATTATGTAAGCCGTCCAATATTGTGATGCCTCACAAATTAGAGGGCATAGAGAGAATCCCAATGTCCTACACAGATACCCAGATAAGCACAGAGAAGCTTATTTTAGTGTAGATGTTATCTATAAAAAGATGGAATTGCAGATTTTTGTTTTCTTTATCTTCACTCATAATAATGGCTCTGTTTTAATATTATAATAAAAATGTTAAAGAATAGAAGAATAAAGAATAGAAGAATAAAGAATAAGAATGCAAGAATACAATTTTTTCAAATCAATTCAAATATGATAATACTCTAATTCTTACTGCATAAATTTCCTAAAGAGATATAAACAGATATCTGTTCATCGCAAACAGGGTATTCAGAACATACTAAAGGAAAGAATCCATTGATTTCTAGTTTAGTGAACAAATGGTTTTATTGTGGTTACTTAAAGGAATGGGAGTGAACAGATGTTTATAGAATATAGTTGACTCCGCGCGCCCTAGGACCCCAGGTCAGCCCACAGGGACCCGGCTCCGACTCCCACCATCCAGCCGGAGCCGCGCGGGGGCCGAGGGACGAGGAGGACCTCCCCCTGCGCCCGGGCCCTGCCCCAGCTGCCCTCGGGTTAAATACCTCCACGCCGACTCGCTCATCCTCCCTTTTCACCCCACCCCGCTTCCCCTGTCAGGACACGCGCGCGGTCCACCCGGGCCGCACCCCACGCCCTAGGTGAGTCCTGGTTCGGGCCCCGCCCACCAGTACCCCAGGCCAAATAATTCAGTTTAGTGAAATTGAGAGATCTTAAGAGTTAAAATGACAATGCCAAAGTCAAAGTGCAAATCCATGAGAAGCAACACTCAAGTAAACAAATTTCCCACTGAAGAAATTAATCCCATAATGTTAGACTCCAACAAGAATAAACCCGCGGAAAAAGGCCAAGAAAGCCTGACCCAGGATAACGACATTCAAAATATGATCATTACCATATTCAATACTATGAAAGAGGAAATCCGGGAGGAATTACATAATCGAATCAATCGCTTTGAAGAGGAACACAACAGACATCTGGAGGAGTTGAGAAAAACAGTGAAAGAAACAAAAAGTGGCATAGAGCAGTTAAAACAAACTCAAGCAGAGTTTAAAACTGAGCTAAAAGACAAGTTATCTTCAACCCAGATTCGCACAGAGAGTCTTATCAACAGAACTAATGAAGCAGAAAACAGAATTTCAGACCTTGAAGATAAAGTGGGAGTACTAACCAGCTCAATGGAAGAGGTTGTTAAAGCCAAAAAGATACTTGAGAGAAATATCCAAGAGATATGGGACACCCTGAAGAAGCCTAACATGCGTATTCATGGAATACCAGAGCAAGAATCTCAAAATACCACCCCTGAGGAAATTTTTCATACGATCATCAAGGAAAACTTTCCTCATCTAAAAAAAGAGAGGTCCATTCATATACAAGAGGCATTCCGCACCCCAAACACATACGACCAAAATAGAAGCACACCGCGGCAAATAATAGTTAAAACACTCCACATTCAAGATAAAGAACTGGTGCTGAGAGCTTCAAGGGAGAAAAAACAAGTCACTTTTAAAGGCAAACCTATTAAAATAACAAATGACTTCTCAGTCGAAACAGTAAAAGCAAGAAGAGCTTGGAGAGACATACTTCAAGTATTGAATGAGCAAAAATGTCAACCCAGGCTGATTTACCCTGCAAAACTATCAGTCATGATCGAGGGAGAAAGAAAAATTTTCCAGCACAAAGACAACTTTAAGGGATACATGGCCACCAAACCAGGCCTTCAAAAACTGCTAGAAATGATACTCAAGCGTGAAGAAAAAAACAGGCATATCCAGGAGAACAGAAGGCAAATATAACACCATTAAAAGCGAAGCAATATACTTATAAAAGCTACTAAACATAATAAATGTCTGGAATTAACAATAGTTTCTCCATTATAACACTAAATGTTAATGGACTTAATTCACCGATCAAGAGACACAGATTACAAACTTGGATTAAAAATCACAATCCATCAATCTGTTGCCTGCAGGAAACCCATCTCAACACAAAAGATAGGCACGCTCTAAAAATAAAAGGCTGGTCAACAATTCTACAAGCAAATGGAAGCAGAAAACAGGCAGGGGTAGCCATTATGCTATCAGACAAAGTGGATTTCAAACCAAAAAAAATTATAAGAGACACGGATGGATACTACATTTTAGTAACAGGTACAATTCACCAGGAAGACTTCACAATACTGAACATATATGCACCCAATACGGGCCCCTCCACATTCATTAAGAAAACCCTACAGCGTCTAAAGCAAGAAATCAACCCCCAAACGATAATTCTTGGGGACTTCAACACCGCCCTCTTGACATGGGATAGATCAACAGGTCAAAAGCTTAACAGAGACACTTTGGAACTTAATTAAACCCTGAAAGAAATGGACCTCACAGATCTCTATCGAACTTTTCACCCACGCACCAAAGAATACACATTTTTCTCAGCAGCACACGGAACTTTCTCCAAAATAGATCACATATTGGGCCACAAAATGAATCTACACATATACAAGAAAGTTGAAATTCTAACCTGTGCCCTATCAGACCACCACGGCCTAAAGCTGGACATCCACAACACATCAAACAAGAGAAAATACACTAACTCCTGGAACTTAACACTATGATGCTGAATGAGAACTGGATTCAGGAAGAAATTAAAAAGGAAATTCAAGATTTCCTGAAAGTGAATGATAACGAAAATACAACTTACCAAAATCTCTGGGACACAATGAAAGCTGTTCTAAGAGGTAAGTTCATAGCTCTTAATGCCCACGTCAAAAAAATGGAAACATCAGAAATAAACAACTTAACAATGCAGCTTAAAGCTTTAGAGAAGCTAGAGCAATCTGATCCCAAAAGTAGTAGAAGAGAGGAGATTAGCAAAATAAGGGGAGAAATATCTGAAATCGAGACTAAGAAAACGATAGAAAAAATCAACCAATCAAAAAGCTGGTTCTTTGAAAAAATCAACAAGATTGATACACCCCTAGCTAAACTAACCAAAAGCAAGAGAGAGAAAACCCAAATTAAGAAAATTAGAAATGAACATGGAGTTATCACTACTGATACCCAAGAAATCCAGAGAATTATAACATCATATTTCAAAAACTTATACTCTGTAAAGTTTGACAACACAAAAGAGATGGATGAATTTCTAAGTAAACACAACTTACCTAAATTGAATCAGGAAGTTGTGAATTATTTAAATAGTCCTATAACATATAAGGAAATTGAGGAAGTAATCTCGAATCTTCCCTCCAAAAAATGTCCTGGACCAGATGGATTCAGCACAGAGTTCTACCAGACATTTAAGGAGTTAATAACACCAATACTCCTTAAACTGTTCCATCAAATAGCAAAGGAAGGAACACTACCAAATTCCTTCTATGAAGCTAATATCGTTTTAATCCCAAAACCTAATAAAGATTCACTTAAAAAGAAAACTATAGGCCGATCTCCCTGATGAACACAGACGCAAAGATTCTCAACAAAGTCTTAGCAAATCGGATTCAAAAACATATTAAAAAGATCATTCATGGGGACCAAGTAGGCTTCATCCCGGCACACAAGGTTGGTTCAACATACGCAAATCAATAAATGTAATTCATCATGTAAACCAGTCCAAAGTCCAAGACCACATGATACTCTTGATAGATGCAAAAAAAGCTTTTGACAAGATCCAACAGCCTTTTATGATCAAAACGCTAGAGACAGTAGGAATGGAAGGAACCTTTATCAATAGAATAAAAGCTGTATACAACAAGCCCACAGCAAGGATTATGCTCAATGGGGAACAATTGGAAGCATTCCCACTTCGATCAGGAACTAGACAAGGCTGTCCACTCTCACCACTTCTATTCAATATTGTACTTGAAGTCTTAGCTGAAGCCATAAGACAAGAAAGGGACATAAGAGGGATTCAAATCGGCAAGGAAGAAATCAAGCTATCCCTATTTGCAGATGACATGATCTTATACCTGAGGGAAATCAAAAACTCCACCAGGAAGCTCCTGGAACTAATTGAGAAGTTCAGCAGGGTGGCAGGATACAAAATAAATGTGCAAAAATCAGAGGCCTTCCTATATGCCCAGAATGAAAGAAGTGAAAAAGCCTTGAGAGAAACCATGCCATTTACTATAACCCCTAAAAAAATGAAATACCTTGGTATAAACCTAACTAAGGAGGTAAAAGACCTTTACAATGAAAACTTTAAAACCCTAAAGAAAGAAATTGCAGAAGACACCAGAAGGTGGAAAGACCTCCCTTGTTCCTGGATTGGCAGAATCAACATTGTAAAAATGACCATCCTACCAAAGGCAATATACAGATTCAATGCTATACCAATCAAAATCCCAAAGCAATTCTTCAAAGAAGTTGACCAAACAATCTCAAAGTTCATTTGGAGGCACAAAAGACCCAGGATAGCAAAAACAATCCTGAGTAACAAAAACACAGCTGGAGGTATTACCATACCAAACCTAAGTCTATACTACAAATCCATAGTTATAAAGACAGCCTGGTACTGGCTCCAAAATAGACACACAGATCAATGGATAAGGATTGAAGACCCAGATATAAGCCCACAAAGTTACAGCCATTTGGTCTTTGACAAAGGAGCCCAAAGAATCCAATGGAAAAAGAACAGCATCTTCAACAAATGGTGCTGGCAAAACTGGATCTCCACATGCAGAAGATTAAAGCTGGACCCGTACTTGTCACCATGCACAAGACTTAATTCCAAATGGATCAAGGACCTTGATATAAGGCCAGAGACTTTAAAAACCATAGTTGAAAGGATAGGGAACTCCCTCGAGCTGATTGGGCTAGGCCAACACTTCCTAAACAGACATCCAATGGCACAGTCACTGCTACCAACTCTCAACAGTTGGGATCTTGTGAAATTAAAGAGCTTCTGTTCAGATAAAGAGATTGTCACACGAGCTCAAAGGCAACCCACAGAATGGGAGAAAATCTTCACTAACCACATATCTGACAGAGCTCTACTGTCCAGAGTGCACAAAGAACTTAGAAAACTTAAACTCCAAGGAAAACACTGGCCCAATTAAAAAATGGGCCCTGGAACTTAAAAGAAACTTTACCAGGGATGAAATTAAAATGTCTAACAATTATCTTAAAAAATGCTCCACTTCCTTCGCCATCAGGGAAATGCAAATCAAAACTTCCCTGAGATATCATCTCACCCCGGTCAGGATGGCAAAAATCCACAATGCAAACAACTACAAATGCTGGAGAGGATGTGGAGAGAGGGGAACTCTCCTACATTGTTGGTGGGAATGCAGGCTCATACAGCCACTCTGGCGAGCCGTCTGGAGATTCTTAAAGAAATTAAAGATTGAAATGCCATATGACCCTGCTATCCCACTTTTGGGAATAACCCCCCATGCAGCAGAGGTTCGCCTCGATAGCACAAGCTCGACCATGTTCATAGCAGCACTGTTTACAATAGCAAAGTCATGGAATCAACCTAAATGTCCAACAAGTTGACGAGTAGATAAGGAAACTGTGGTACATCTATACAATGGAGTACTACTCAGCCATCAAAAATGATGAATTACTGGAATTTGCTGGGAAATGGATGTCATTAGAAAGAATTATATTAAGTGAAGTATCCCAAACCCAGAAAATTAAGCGCCGTATGTACTCCCTAATAGGTGGCTCCTAGTACCAAACTCACCCAGCCCACATTGAGACACTCAAATGTAAACCTATGTAACACAGTAATTGCAAGGATTATGAACAAGAGAGATGGGGTAGGAGGGCCACACCAGAAACAAGGAGAGAGGAGACCATGTTACAGCAGAGAAAATAGGCCTCCATCAAGGTCTGCAAGTAAGTAATGAGAAACCTGGTTAAGTTCACAGACGTTCTTTCCTGATCTCACCAGAAGGGGAGGGCATATAGTCTAGCAGATAAAAAGTAATCATTTTGCAAATGGGTGATGGACCCCTCCCTCAGTGAGGTTTCCTACTCTTATTACATCTACCCTTGAATGTGCTATTACAACAAGACTCCAGTTTAACAGCTTTTTGTCTCTGGCCAGGGGGTGACATACAGTGCCCAGCAGAATGGAGTGAAGGGAATTGCAGGAGCAGCAAAACTGCAAAAGAAAATCAACAAACCACAATCCAGAACTTCAGAGACTCTATATTAATCACATAGAACTAGGCCAGCCTAATCTCTCCCCATCCTGGAGCTCAGGGACATTTGCGGAAGAGGGGGCGGTAAGATTGTAAGAGCAAAAGGATGGGAGGAGCAACGATTTGCAAGATTCTCAACAATAGTTGGGGCCAAAGCAATCATAATGGGACTTTGCATGCCCTGCGCAATGTCCAGCGCACTGTTGCCCTCATAAAGTCTAGCATCTGTTAAGGGCACCGAGACCCCTGGAGGCAAGGGATTGACAGCCATAGTAGTGATCTTATGCTTAAGGGGAACAAGAGAAAGGGCTTATGGAAATGCCACTGGGTCCTTATATGTCATCGGAGAGGAGGACCCAGTGGAGAGTTAGGCGTACACAATAAAGGACTCTCTGGGAATTGGGGGGGAGGCACTGGGGGAAGGGGAAGGGGAGGAGGGGGGAGAGAGGGAACTGGTAAAAAATTTTAAAATGTATAATTAAATTTTTAATAAAAAAAAAGAAAGGGAAATTAAAGCAAACCTAACAAACCTAAAAAAAAAAAAAAAAGAATATAGTTGACTGAAAGGCAGATGCATGACAAAGAGCCTTGTTACTCAAGTCACTACTTGTTACCTTAGTTACTCAAGTCACTACTAAGCATCCAATAATGCTTTATCAATTTATATTAATAAATATTACAATAACATCATTTTTACCAAGCACTTTGCAATTCTCTATGCCTTACAGGTTCAACATGTACAAAGTATAGTCTTCTTTTTTCTAAAGGGCTTAACATCTCAAATGAGCCCACAACCTTTATGAATAAACTATTAGCAAGCACTAATACTGTGCTTTAGGGATCTAGCTAAAGGTGTGATGGATGGGTGAATTACTTTGCCTCTGGAACATTAAGGATTTCTAATATTTAAAGAAAACTCAAAGACTCCTAAATCCAGGGTCTATTATCATTTGATTCTGAGAGTTAACAATGCAGAGATTAAGACCTGCCAAATAACACTAGGGAGAGGAGACTCTGAGAGTTGAGTGGCTTCCATGGGGTTCAACATTCATGCAAAGCAAGGAAGATTTTCATTGCTGGAGGCTGGCTGCAGGCTCCGGGCTCTGTTCACCTTAGCACACAGCCTTTGGCATGAAATTATGCGCTTTTGAAAATATTTCACATTCATCTTATTTACTTTTACTAAAGCAATTAATTGGACTAGTTTGGGCAGAGTGTTTACTACATGGCCAGAAAAGAAATGGGCTCTGGGAATTCAAAAGTGAATAAATTCCACAAGAAAATTATATTTAGAAAATTAAACCTGAAACATAAGCAAAAATATAGCTATGCAAGGTGAGTATTAGATAGATTTCCACCCTTCATTTGGTTACTTCCAATTTCACATTTCCACAAATGTGAAATTAAATTTATCCTGTCTTCTTATAAATGTAATAAACTTTTCTCAATACATATATGTTTTTATGTATCACCCACTTTCAAATGTCAACACAGAAAAATAATCACAGTGTTAGATCAAAGTCAAATTTGAAAAAAACACACTTGACTGACCATGTGAAACATTTTTTTTGTATGTACAACAATTTTCTATTTTCAAATAAAAAAATTGCCACACAACTATTGCCATCCAAGGGCCCATTTATTATCTTGTCTTTTCATTGAATGAAGGTGTGAACACAGTGGAACTGGTTAAGAAGGTAGTCTAGGGCAGAAAGAAGCTGTTTCCATCGATTTTGCTTTGAATTTAAAACTTTAGTGCTATGAAAGTCAAGTGTGACTGAATTTGATGAATTGAAAATTTCAAATTAAAATTTTTAGAATTATAAATGAAATATATTATGCATGCAAAGAATGTATTAAACAACTGCTTGTATATTGAACTTTTAAGTCATTATCATTTCTGATCTCATTCCAAAACACTCATTGTAGCCAAGTTACAGACATCCTTGTGATGCTATATATCAAGTATTATGTTTATGTTATATAGTCTGATATTATCTCATAAAATGATTATTCATGTCTGATTATGCATGTATGTCTTATAAATAGAAATGTACATATGATGGATATTTTCCAGCATTATTTTCCAGGGTGTTAATTAATACTTATATGTGGTAATTAAGTTTATATGCAAATAGTTCAAAACTAAAGATAAGTTAAGAAACAATGTCTGGCCTCTGTGCTTAGACACTTTGGTGCCCCAGGAATGAGCCCCTATGCTAGGTAAGAACTTCAGGAGCTAGCGGAGGGACACAATCACTACAATGCATAGAACAACAAATCAACCCAGGCATGACAATATTAGGGGATTTTACACCCCACTCTCAGCTACAGACAGGTCAATAAGTCAAATACTAAACAAACACTGAAACTAAACCAAACCATAAACCAAATAGACCTGACAGCATCTACTGAACATTCTATCCTAACACCAAGGAATGTATATTCTTTTCAGCAGCCTGTGGAACTTTCTTCAAAATAGACCACATACTAGACCACAGAGCAAACCTCTATGAATAAAATTAAACCAAAATCATCACCTGTACTCTATATGACCATCAGAGAAAGAAGATGGATATCTATAGCAAGACAATCAACAGAAAGTACAGCGACTCTTGGAAATAAGAAATATGCTATTGAAGGAAGAATGGGTCTGGGCAAAAGCATAAACACAAATTCAAAAATTCATAGAACCCAATGATAATAAAAATCACATCATATCAAAATCTTTTGGATACCATGAAAGCAGTTCTAAGAGGAATAGTATTAGCACTCAATGCTTACATCAAAAAAAGAAACATCCAAAATTTACAACATAATTATGCATCTAAAAGCAATAAAGAAACAAGAACAAACCAATCCCAGAACAAGTCGACATTCAGAGATTTGTAGGATAAGAGTAGAAAAAACTGAAATGGAGACCAAGAAAACAATACAAAGAATCAATCAAAAAAAAAAAAAAAAAGCTGGCTCTTCAAAATGCTTGACAAGATTTACAAACTTTTAGCCAAATTAACCAAAACCAAAAGAGAGAAAATCCAAAATAATAAAATGGAGATATCACCACAGATCTCAAAGAAAATTCAGAGAACCATAAGATCATACTTTAAAAATTTATACATCACCAAGTTTGACAATCTCAGAAATATGCACAAATTTCTGAACACATACAACATACCAAAGTTAAATCACAATGAGCTGAGTTACTTAAATAGTGGTATAACAAGGAACAAAGTTGAAACAGTGATAGTGAATCTCCCTACAAAGAAAAACCAGTAACCAGATGGATTCAACAAAGAATTCTTCCAGTTATTTAAAGAACAATTTATACCAATTCTCCTTAAGTTATTCCACAAGATAGAAAAGGAAAAAACACTTATGCTAAAGTCAACATTACACTGACACTAATGACAAAGAAAGCCACAACCAAAAAAGAAAACTATAAGGCAATTTCACTGATGAACACAGACTCAAAGATCATCAACAAAATTCTAGCACACCAGACACAAAAAGATCATCCAGAATGGCTAGGTTGGGCTTATTCCAGAGACAAAATTTGGGTTTAATATACATAAATCTATAAAATGTAATTTACCATATGAACTAATTGAAAGACAAAAAATACCAGATTCTCTTTGTCGGTGCTGAAAAGCTTTTGACAAAATTCAAAACCCCTTTATGGTAAAGACCCTGGAGAAAATATGAACATTTATCAACATAATAGATACCATATGGCAAAATTATCCTAAATTGTGAAAAACTGATAGTATTCCCACTTAGATCATGAATTAGACAAGGGTGCCCACTTTCACAACTCCTATTCAAATTATACTTGAAGTCTTAGCTAAAGCCATAAGACAAGAGGGAAAGGTAAGTTATCCTTACTGGCATGATCCTATTCCTCAAAGACCCTAAAGACTCTGACAGGAAGATCCTGGAACTTATAAATAAGGTCAGGATACAAAATCAGTGTTAAAAAAAATCAGTGGCTTTTCTATACACCAAGGATGAACAAAGAGAGAAAGATCTAAGACAAACAACACCATTTACCAATGCTTCTAAAAAATTAAATAACTTGGAATAAGCCAAACTAAGGATGGGGGAGATGGATACCATGAAAACTTTAAGACCTTAAAAAAAGATATTGCAAAAGACACCTGAAGATGGAAAGATCTCCCATGTTCCTGGATAGGTAGAATTAACATTGTGAAAATGACCATTCTACCTAAAGTAATATACAGATTCAAAGCAATACCAATGAAAATTCCAACACAATTCTTTATAGAAATTGTGTACATCATTTTCAAGAAATGATGCTTGCAAAATTGGATATCTACATGCAGAAGAATGAAACTGGATTCTTATTTGTCTCCCTTTAGGAAAATCAACTCTAAATGCATCAAATACCTCACTGTTAGGTCAGAGACTAAAATTTCTTGGAAAATAATAGGGACTACCCTAGAATTGATTTACCTTGCCCAGCATTTCTGTAGTAGGAGCCCAAAGGCACAGAGGATAAGTCCAAAACTGAACAAGTGGGACTATATGAAATTAAAAAGGTTTGTTATTTAGTAAAAAGACTGTTAATTGAGGAACAAAGGCAATCTACAAAATGGGAGAGCATTTTCACTCATGACGCATCCAATAGAAGACTAATATCCAGAGTGTATAAAGAACTTGAAAAATGTTATGCCAAGGAAGCAAACAACCACATTAAAAATGTGCTAGGGAACTGAAAAGGAACTTCTTGAAGATGAAATTCAAATTTCTAACAAATACCTTAAAAAGTATTCTACCTCCCTAATTATTAGGAAAATGCAAATTAAAACCACTTAAAACCACATTAAAACCATACGAAATCATCCCACTCCATTCAGAGTGGCTAAAGTCCAGACACAACTGCAAATACTGGTGTGGATGAGGGGAGAAAGAGACCTTCATACATTGCTCGTAGGATTTTAAACTTATACAACCTCTTTTGAGATCAATTTGGAGGTTGCTAAAAGGGTTAAAAATTGAAATTCCAGGGCTGGAGAGGTGGCTCATGGGTTAAGCCTCTGCCTTGCAGGTGGAAGGTCCTGAGTTCAATCCTAGACCCCACGTATAGACGCCGGATGGAAGCCCAGCCTGTGTTTTCCGGTGTTGGTAGGGCAGAGCCTGTGAATCCCTGGGCAGAGTAAACAAGGAAGTGGAGGCGGTCCAGGGTGGTTCTCGAATTCTCCCGTGGTTCTACACACACACACACACACACACACATACACGCAAGCACAATTGAATAAATAATATTTTTTAAATTGAAATTCCATATGACCCAGATATACCAAAAACACTACATCCTGCAACAGAGTCACATGTACAACCATGTTCATAGCAGCTCTTTTCACAATAGCAAAGAAGTAGAACCAACCTAGATGTCCAACAGTTGATGAGCGATACACACACACACACACACATGCACACACACACACAATGGATTATTCTTCAGCTGTCAGGAAATATGAACTAATGAAACTTGCCAGTAAATGGGTGGAAATGGAAGAAATCATACTGAGTGAAATACCCCAGATTCAGAAAAGCAGACCCAGTATGTTTTCCCTTGTGAGTACATTCTAGCATTGAACATTCAGTTTGATGTGGTCATCAATACCCATGTGTGCAAAGGAACACAAGGCAAGAGCATTGAAAAAGACCCCCAAACATCGTAACTTTGGTAAACAGTTAGGGGAGGGAAGAATAACAATAGAATACAGTAGGGAGTGGGGTTAGCCTCCAAATAACTAACAATCTACTTACCAGCCCCTAACCCCACACCCTCATCAAGAACAGGGAACACGCGCCCAGAAATGCAGAACAGTCTAAACGACAGTGGGATGGGCGAAAACTAATCAGATGCCTCATAGTAAACCTCCATTTAAACATCTCTCAGTTTATCTCTAGAAAAGAAAACATTTCAACACCCAAATAAGATGCAGCCCATTGCAATGAAGAGCAATGAAATAGACAAGAACAAGCAACCAAAGTACAGAGTATTGGCAGTCTTCAACTGCTCAGCTAGAATCAGGTCAACCAAATCTCTCCCTATCCAAAAGCTCAGAGAATTTGCAGAAAAGGGAGCTGTTATGGTTGTATTTCCATGTCAACTTGACAGTTGCAGACTGTTTGGGGGCAGCTGTGGAAGGTTAGGGATTAGAATGGCCCCTGAACAAGCCTGCAGATACTTGACTGATTACTGTGGAGAACCCAGCCCATAGCGGGTGGTACTTTCTAGTGGTGGACCGGATAATAGGAGGTGCAATGAGGAGGGACTTGCTCTTCCTTGATCCAGTGTCGACTTGCTGTGGAGTCCACTCTGCATGCACGTTGTTCCCCTTGGAGCGTCGTGGCCTTCTTTGTTGCTGCTGCTGCTGCCTTTGTCCTTGGCTGACTTGGAGCTTTCTCTTTTCCACCATGTTGTTGCTCTTCCTACTGCCTTTGAAGCCTGGTCTCTGGGCCTTGCTGCTGTTCGCTGTTTATCGCCAACGTCGGAGCCCAGCTGTTCTTCACTGACATTGGAACCCAGTGTCTTCGACCCTCCAGAGGAGCAAAGGCTTGAGACCTTCTTGGGATCTTTGGGCTTTGTGGAACATTCCAGCCAGGAAGGAGGCTGCTGCAGGCAGCCACCTTGAAGGACAGTATTTTTACTGTGAGTTATTTTTTTAATAATATATATATATATATATTACATTCTATAGATTCAGTTTCTTCAGAGAACCCTGACTGATACAGAAGCAGTAAGGTGGTAAGAGCCTAAAGGAGGGGAGATCCACCACCAACCAGGACATTCCAATCAAGATATCCAGAAACTTACTGCAATGAGACTTATCTTCATCAAACCTCTATGGCTGACATATCAACATCCCCTCATATGCCAGTGAGGAATTCAAGAGAAATAATTTCATGTAGGGGAAAAATGAGGGTCTATTGCTAAATAGGTGAAGGAGAATGCCTCTGTCAGTGTGTCTACCCAATATATGGCCACTTAATCTTCCACAGAAGCTGAGGCCATACTAGAGGAGACAACATGAAGGGAATCCTGGGGTCCACACAAGCAGACAGGCAGAGGGTGGGAGGGAGAGGGATGGATAGGTGCAGGAAGGAGACAGTAGAAAAAAAGGGGGGAAGGAAGTGAGGTGAGAAGGAGGGGGACAGGAACAACCTCTCAATGTGTCTGTAAAAATAGAAAAATTAAAATAGAATCTGGTGTCTGAGTCATGTGATCTCTATTAATAATGATTAATAACTATACGTGTTCATGACTGCCTAATGAGTCAGCAGATTTTTAAATCTTGGTGGCTGATTTGGACTCATTTATTGCTGTAAAAACATTTATTTCTCTATTCCTTGCTTTTTAAATATTTCGGTTCTTTTAGACATTGAGATTTCATTGTTCATGACCACAAAATGTTATACTGACAGAGTGTGCAGATAGATTTAAGACCTACCTCTCCTCTCACATGCTATTTTAGACAATAGTCACTTGACTGAACTCTTCATTCATCAGGGAAACACATTACAGAGGTCATTAAAGTTCACAAATGAGAGCACAAAATGATGATTCACATATGATTAAGAGATGTTTAAGATAGATAATAAATAGATACATGATTGATATAGGTGGTTATATAAATGATTGATATATGATGGATACTAGATGTTTGAGAAGATGAATGGCAGACAGTCAGATAATAGATACAAATATTAGGTGATTTCTAGAAGATAGATGATGCATAGATGATGGAGTGATGGACAGAAAATAGATAACAAACAGACAGACTGATAGAAAGTTTGCCTGTAAGTACAGTTGGCTTTACACTCCATTGTTATCTTTGAGTTTGAATATTTCCAGACCCTAGATTCTCCTTTCTGACTGTGAATTAAAAGCTTTGTTCCATTCCTTGTCTCTCTTACCAACTCAATGAATTTTATCACTATTTTCAAGAACCACAAAAAAAATTTCTGCTGGTCAGACTTGTATTCTAATACTTGTCTCAGACAGACTAGGATCTTTTTGATTTGCTTTATGCATTGCATTTCTGTGTGAAATTTTACCTCAAGAAATTATTTTGAAGCTGAAAAGATTATTGATTATCATTGACTATAAAAATAAAGTACATGCATATGTCTTTTGATTTAGAACTCAGTTCAGGGCATGGCATATAATGAGAGCAAATGAATGAATGGATACATCTTGTCTTCATCTGCTAAATTCTGTCACTCATGAATGAATGCTGTGACAGGTGATATGCTGGGCTTAGAAGATGAACAGGTAAAAGGCATCTTCTCTCTGGAGAGGTGGATCTTGCTGGATCCACCACAGAATTATTCAAGGCATTCTTTCTCTCTCAGATCAAGGTGCTGACTACCTTTGAAAAGTCTGGTTAGAAGTTGGGCCAGTTGCTGCCATACAGGGCTCTAAGCACATCACTTCATTCACCTATGACAATTCATTGATTTTGTTTTCACCAAATGGGAAAGACCAGGTAAATACATACACATGTAATAGCTGTTTGGTTAATATAACAAAATAATCAAATTTGGGCGTGTATAGGTAACTGGAAGTGACTAATCAGAGATGACTCAAGTCCAGGATCATTGAGATGAGTCTGGGGAATGGGAAATTAAGTAATAAACACGTTTGCCCATGCTGGACTTAGGAGGCTATGATGCAAAGAAAGGCACAATCAAGTTCTTCTGCTACAAAGGATAGAATAATGAAAGGGGAAATAGAGAAAGTGTTCAGGAGAGCAGAGACAGTTTATGGAAAAAAACTGAGAGGGGAATAATTCTTGACAGACAAAATAATGTTTCATTGCTGGATTAGATTTACCAGCTTATTCTAAAAGTGCCTTTTCAGACATCTATTTATTTTGTTTGCCATCAAAGCACAATTCTGATAATAAGCTTAACTCACAATGCTAGTCTAACATATAATGAGAAAGTTGGGGGAAATGAATGGCTAAAGGAGCAACAAGAAAAAGGTTTTCTGTCACATAATTCCATAGACTTACAGGCTTTATTTCCCGGGAAACAACACTCAGCCTCAAGTTCACCCATCTCCTGTGTTCTCCCATGTTTCCTCCTGTTCAATTCCTAGACACTATATCTATTCCACATTCAAGAGGTTCCTACTAATCCTCTAGTGAGTATAAATAATTAGTGGAATGGGCACTTTGCATTAAGTTCCTTAGAAATCAGAGAGATACTTTGATCAGTGAGAAATTTCCAAGGTATCTAGAATGGTGCTGTCATTATAGTACACTGTATTATACTTATCAATTTCCCTATTTCTTCTAGTTCAGAAGGCAAATTATATAAGCATTAGACTTTTTGAGCATGTATTTCTCCTTATTGGCCAACTCACTCTATTCATCCATCTATCATTTGACTATGTATCATATTCATCTGTTTCTCTATCTATTTTTCATCTATCTACCTATAATCTATCTACTTAACTATCAATCATCTATATCCTTCTATGTATAATCTCTCTCTCTTTCCATCATCATCATCATCATCGTTGTCATCCATATCATCATTCATGTTCCCTTTATCCTCCTTTGCTCTCCTTTCTGTGGTTTCTCTTTCCCTTCTACTTCCTAATGCCTCGACTTCATATATTTTAAGTTCACTCTATTTTGTCTGTTTGCTGACTTTCAAGTCTTCTCTTCACTAAGGTATTTTAGTTCATTTTTCATTTTTTTCATTCTTTCCTTTGTAACATTTTCCTAGGTTAATATTTCTCAGTTCAATAAGGAAAAACTTACTAATGATATTTTAAAAATCCAAGCTCCAACAGCTGTTCCCATTGCTTTCTTTCCATTCCTTTCTCCCCCTCTCCTTCTCTGACCCCATGTCTGCCTGCATCTTCATTTCTGTTCGTCTTCCACATTCCTCTCTGTCCTGCTTCTGATCACTGTGCCAACTCTACTTCTGACAATTCCATCTTCATCACAGATGGTGGAATCTGGGAGAAACTTCTTGGTGAGTGGACCACCGCTCACCTACTGCTGCTCTTCAGATTTGGCCCAGGAAAGACAGGTGCACTTATGGAGGGATGAGTAATGACAGGGAAATTACATATTTGTCACAGCTTGCTGGTTACAGAGGAAAGCTTAAAATAGGATTTGAAAGGCAGGAGTGGTCCAGACCCAGAATAGATGTCCAGAAAACACTGACAATAAAATTATTTGTCAAAGGACTGGGGTGAGGTTTCTCAGTCCTCAATACAGATTCAACCTCCTTCAGCAATCTAATCACAGAACAATATCAGCACAAAAATAGAGATAGCTCATGCAAACATTTGTCATCCTTTAGGGTGAAGATAATCAAAAAATCCCTGAGTGACAGCCAGAGAATTAAAGTCAATTTGTGGGTGCCACATAGTAATTGAGTTCAGGGCTGGAAGGGAGGGTAGGGTGGTTTCTATGAGTTGTGTTAAGGCTTGTGATGGAAAGTTCTGGTGTCTGTCTGAAATGTGAGAACAACTAACTTCAGATTCTGGAGTTGGCAAGATAATCTTGATAAATTCCTATATGCAGGATGTAGGAAATGGTCTTTTTGAGTGTAGTTCCTTGAGGTTGTCCCAGAAAATGATAAGACACCCCCACTATGACTTAGACCACAGCAAGAATCCATATTTGAACCATACCTTGAATCTAGATGCTGAATACAGAAAGAAAAACTACAAACAAATTCCACCTGAGGCTCCAATAAAATTAAGCATGTGGAAGACGTTAAGAACCTAGGTTAATATTTCTCAGTTCAATAAGGAAAAACTTACCTAATGATATTTTAAAAATCCAAGCTCACATTCATTAGGTCTAGAGAAGGTCCTGCAATTTTAACAGTTTCTCTGGACCTACCAATTCTGGTGGACCTGTAAATCCCGTGTTGAGCAATAAAAAAACCTAAAATGATTCATTATCCATGAAGACATGAGAGAGACTTTAAGATGACAAGGAATATGCCTAGTGTCACTTTGTCAATCTTTCTAGCAAAGCTGGTCTTCATTAAGTGAAGTTTCTGTGCTCTAATTTGTTGTCTTCCATTAATTTCAAGCCATCACACAGCTCCAACTACAAATATCACCTTCTTACATGATAGTAAGTTTCTAACTCCCAATGTGCCCTCATCTACTTTGCTGAATGTTTAGCAAAAAATATATGTATAATAGATATATATTATTTATATATAAAATATATATAATATCAAGCATTATGTATGATATACAATACATGTTTCTTAGTCTTTTTTCTTCAATTATTATAGTTCTAAGTAGTGAATAAATTTGATATGAAAAACAACAAAGTTTACTGGATATTGAAGGTTGTCAGAAAGGTATTAACTACAGAAATCTTCCCATTGTATCCCATTGTATATAACCATTGTATATAACCAAATATTGAGTTTAGTAGCATATGACTAAATCATGGATTGTGCAAATTGAACAGCATACATTTCTAGAGACTTCCTTTCACGCCGAATGTGAAAGTACATATTCATATATCTTCCTGGTATATAGCAGGACAGCATGTGGAGTGTTGAAAGATTATATTTTGTTTCCTACTTTTTTCATGAAAGTCAATCTGGACTAACATTGCAGTCATGACCCACTGGATACAATTCCTAACAGACATGTCTGCTTTATACACATTCTTTCTCTATTTCTTTTTTATCTTTGGCCCTGTCTCTATATGCTCCACAGGACAGGGCACAGTATTTAAGGGTTTTGCTACTCTACTGCCACCCTGTCTTTTGAAAAGTTATGGAAAAATTCAGCAATTTCTTCACTATCATCTCCACTCACTTTCTCAAAATCCTGTTTCAAAAAAAAAAAACAGTCCTTCACTTCAGTTAATTCCATAATCAATCTTATTTAAGAAGTGAGGGAGTGTTAAAGATACCTAACCATCTTCAAATTCTGATCTTAAACCAAAATATACCAGTGAGTAATAGTGATATTTCTACTTCAGCATCAGCCCCCTGGAGTGTCAGGAAAATAATTGCAATCTTTTGCCACCTAAACATGTTTTTGTTCCTAATAATAGAGAAGTCTAGTAATCTAGACACTAAACCTGTCATTGTTTATTAGACTCAACTAGTGTTTGGTGCTATATCCTGAACCCAAGTTATTTCTCATCCTTTTTCACTAAGTCTCACATTAACCATGTGAGTTAGACATTTCTCACCTTTCAACTCTGATGATGCATTATTTTTGAGGGGCAAAAAAAAATATCATGTTTAAGCTCATCAGCACCTATGGTGTAGGGCACAATCCCAATGGCATAGTTGGGATCCATCTTTTTTCTATTTTTATTCTTTCCACAGAAGGGTCCCCTGGAGACTCACAGAGATCCAACAAAGCCAGGATGGGTGGGTCACAGATGTTTTGTTTTCTTCCCCACGGCCTATGCCACCTGGCACCACCTGGCCTTATGTTCCAGTGCCAGGTGGAAAGGCCACCTCATTCCATGACAACCAGGGCTTGGAATGAAAGCAGCAAAGCAGGCAGCTGCCCTTTCCTGTGTTCTGTTTTCATAGCAATTGCTGTTGAGATAATCAGATGTTTGTTCCAAGTGATAATTTCTTGTTTGTTTACCCTGGCTATTTGATGCCCAAAGCGAGGCCATGGTTGGTGAGATGAGAATTCAGTGGGGTGGCTGGTGACATCTGAGACTAGGGAGGTAAAAACTAGCATCAAGAGATTTATGCACAGCTAGAAATGAGCAGCAGGTAAGGGTCTGAATTTTCTAGCTAAAGAGAAAAAAATAAAAAAGATCCCAGTTATCAGGCGTTTACTTTGAAAATCTGGAGTTTAATAATCAAGGCCAGAAATGTCATTGAAGTTCTAAAAACTCCAGTGGTGCTTGGAGTTTCCCTTTTCATGTGCATACCACATGCAATCAGTGAATTCATAGATTAATTGTAACATGATGGATTCAAGTACTACTAAAATTTCCAATGAATCTCTTCACTTGCCTCCTAATTAGTCAAAATACTCATTTCCTCTTATTTTTGATAGTTTCAGCAATCTTTACAATGTCTTTTAGAGTTTAATTTAATTTAATTTAATTAATTTAGTTATTTAGTATGTGTGCATTCGTGTGTGTGTGTATATAGACAAGTATGCTACAGTGTGTATGTGTTGCTTATTAATTTTAGACAATTCGTTCTTTTCATCCAACTTCACCCAGGGATTGAATTCCAGTTCTTTTATCAATCACCTTTATCTAATGCATCATCTTGTTGGCTGAGTCTCTTTTATTTATTTATTTATTTATTTATTTATTTATTTATTCATTCATTCATTCATTCATTCATTCATTCATTCATTCAATTGTGCCTGTATGTGTGTGTGTGTGTGTGTGCGCGTGTGTGTATATGCGTGCGCACACGTGTGTGTGTGTGTGTGTGTGTGTGTGTGTGTGTGTGTGTGTGTGTGTAGAACCACGGGAGAATTACGGAACCACCATGGACCTTCTCCACCTCCTCCTTGTTTACTCTGCCCCAGGATTCACAGGCTCTGCCCTACCAGGACCAGAAATGCAGGCCACCCCCGCTTATGCCCGGCGTCTGTACATGGGGTCTAGGATCCGAACTCAGGATCTTCTGGCTGCAAGGCAGAGGCTTAACCCCTGAGCCACCTCTCCAGCCCCATCTTTTTAATCTTGGCTTATCTCTTACTCTCCTCTCTCTTCATTCCTGTGAACCATTCACTCTCTCTTAGTATCACTGTGATTATTTCATGTCTACCAGATGTGAACTTATTCTGGCAATTCTCAGGGCTCAGTCTATTTCCTTACATGGATTTCTGCTCTAAGTTTACTTTCTACAGTGTGTTCTTCCCCAACACACTAATACAAATAAAGCTCTCCTTCCTATCCCCACCTGTCTCTTGCATTAATTTTCCCCAACAACTGGCACTCTATGTGATAAAACAAGCATTAAAGTGAGTATGTGTTATGGTTAGATTCGAGTGTCAACTTGACAGTTGCAGGTTTGGAGCATAGCTATGAAGAATCAAAGATTGGAGCAGCCTCCTGAATAAGTCTGCAGGTGCTTGTTTGACTGATGTGAAAAACCCACCCTGTAGTGGGTGGTGCTTTCCAGTGGAGGACTGGGATAATAGAAAGAGCAGGAAGATGGGACTTGTTCTTCCCTTATCCTGTGCCAACTTGCTGTTGAGTTTATTCTACAAGCTTCAGTGCTTTCTTTGTTGCTGCAGCTGCTGCAGTCTCCATCCTTGGCTGACTCAGAGCTCGGTCCCTTACATCTTGCTGCTATTCCTGCTGTCTTCGGTGCCTAATCTCCTGGTTCTTGCCTAGTGTTCACTGTTCACTGCAGATGTCAGAGTCCAACGTCTTAAACCCTCCAAAGATACAGAGGTTTGAGACCTTCTAGGGATCCTTCTGCTTTGCAAGACATTCTGGTCAAGAACGTAACAACTACAGGTTGTTATTTTGAAGGACACTATTTTTACTGTGAGTTGATTTAATAAAGTTATATATGCATTCTATCAATTTCTGTTCTTTTAGAGAACTCTAACACAAAGGCTTCATATTTCACATTCATTGTTGTTCATTTAATTATTTATTTATTCATTCACACAGTGTGAGAATGTGTGTGTGTGTGTGTGTGTGTGTGTGTGTGTGTGTGTGTGTGTAAGAATGGGCTTGAAATGTGTTGCTTAGATTTTCCTAGGCTTTATCTCCAGGTCCCAAATTAAAGGCTGTCATATCTGACCAACATTTTTATGTACAAGTCCCTTTGCTTGAGAGGTAAAGGGTTTGACCCTTTAATCATCTTCTCAGCCTATAAGTTTTATGTTATATATAATATTTATTGGACATTGATATGAATGAGTAAATTAGTGTACAAATAAGTGTTTAAAGGAAAATAAAAATTGTCAGAGATTATTGTGGAAGTGTTACTTTTTGGGAATAAAAACTTATATTACCTCTTCCAAGGTCCAGGGAATATAAAAGTAGAGAAGGTATAAGAGGATGAAGAAAGCCACTGAAAAATGAAAGTTTCCAAATATGGCATGGCTGTTACAAGTAAGAACACTTAATTGTGACTACACACACATACATGAAAGGAGACTAAAGAACTAAAGAAGGAGGCAAGTAGGAGTCAGAGAGATGACAGAAGAACATAATGAAATGTGCATATGTTTACCTTTACATATGTAAACATGTATTATAAAAACCTGTAATATTGTTAAAAATAAAAAAGTCATACAATATATCCAATGTTTAAAAGCATTATTTTGTTTTTTAAACAAATAGGGTCTTTTATTTTTAATTTTTTACTTTATTTATTTATTTATTTATTGTGTGTGTGTGTGTGTGTGTGTGTGTGTGTGTGTGTGTGTGTGTGTGTGTATCAGATGGCATGTGTGTCCTTCTGGAGGACCAAGGATGACTTCAAGAATAATCCTGGATTGCTTCTACCAACATTTTGCTGTCCTCATCTTTTACAACTGAGGGAATGATCTCACCAGAAGGGGAGGGCATATAGTCTAGCAGAAAAAAAGTAACCATTTTGCAAATGGGTGATTGACCCCTCTCTCACTGTGGTTTCCTACTTTTATTACATCTACCTTTGAATGTGCTCTTATAACAAGACTCCAGTTTAACAGCTTTTTGTCTCTGGCCAGGGGGTGACATACAGTGCCCATCAGGATGGAGTGAAGGGCATTGCAGGAGCAGCAAAACTGCAAAAGAAAATCAACAAACCACAATCCAGAACTTCAGAGACTCTATATCAACCACTTAGAACTAGGCCAGACTAATATCTCCCCATCCTGAAGCTCAGGGAAATTTGCGGAAGAGGGGGCAGTAAGAGCGTAAGAGCCCAGGGATGGGAGGAGCAATGATTTGCAAGATACTCCACATAAGTTAGGGCTGAAGCAACCATAATAGGACTTTGCATGCCCTGTGCAATGTCCAACACACTATTGACCTCACAAAGTCTAGCATCAGCTAAAGGCACCAAGATCCTTGGAGGCAAGGGATTGACAGCCACAGTAGTGTTCCTATGCTTAAGGGGAACACAGGAAAGGGTTCAGGGAAATACAACTGGGTCCTTGTATGTCATCGGAGAGGAGGGCCCAGAGGACAGTCTGGCATGCACATTAAAGGACTCTCTGGGGATTGGGGGGGAGGCACTGGAGGATGGGGAGAGAGGGGTGAGGGGAGGGGAAGCAGGAGGTTCAGGGAGAGGAGAAGGGAGGGAGGGAAGTGGTGTACCTATTAAGTTTGTATGAGCAGAAATAATAATAAAAAATGTTTAAAAAAAACATTTTGCTTCACTCTGAGATTTCTCAGACTTCACCCACCAGGCCTGGAAGCACAGGTTGAAGTTATTTCCACCTGGCATTTTTACATGGGACTTGGGATCTGAACTCAGGATCTTCCATTTACAAGGCAGAGTTTTAACCTCTGAGCCATTTCTCCAGCCCAATAACATCATTTTGTAAGTATAGTTTGTAATATTTTTAGAGGACTGAATTGATGGCTACTGCATCAATTTCCAGCATATTTATTCATGTTCATATTGTACTTCCTTTTCATATGACCTATAGCCACAGTCTCCATTATTCAGTGTGATAGAGTTCATTTCCTGTGATGGAGAAAATGCCTTTCTGTCTAATGTACATTACACCCAACCAAATGTGGCTCTCACACACGCTTGACAATACAACTGAAATGTGGCATGCCCTGAGCATGATAATAAAAGCTAGGGAAGTTTACTAACATTTGCATATATTGTACATTTTCCCATGTACATTTGAAAAAGACGTGTTATGCATTTCGTCAGGTTCAGAATAGCCACACAATGGAAGCTAATCTTGTTTTGCATCCACACCATTCATTCCAATGACAGTTCCAAAACACATTACCTGTATTTAA
This sequence comes from Typhlomys cinereus, assembly GCA_023101885.1. Classification (NCBI taxonomy): domain Eukaryota; kingdom Metazoa; phylum Chordata; class Mammalia; order Rodentia; family Platacanthomyidae; genus Typhlomys; species Typhlomys cinereus. The sequence goes on along the minus strand of JALPQD010000130.1, from coordinate 3,751,345 downwards.
CCAGCTGCATGATGCCCCAGTGAACTGGGCACACAGCTCAGTGTAGTTTCATCAGGAAGGGGATTGGTTTATTTTAGAGACCAAATGGCCAAGTAGGGAACGCAACCAAAGTGTAAAATGGTCACTAAAGCATTCATCTGTATCCCTCAGCAATTTTTTTTAACTGCACAGACTGGATGGGAGAGATAATGAGACACCTTCTGTGAAACATATTTGTATCCTGCTGTGACACTTTTTGAATTGTTTTGGGACACCATTCTGTTCAATGCAGTATAATATGGCCTTGTAATAGGGTCTCGCTAATGCAGAAATAGTTAATAGATTTCATTTCAGCTCCATTGTAACAAAGAACTACTGAACAGTCACTGGACTTCGTAGGTGTATATCTACAAGCATTGAAATCAAGGAAAAACAAGCATACATCATTGTTCCATCAAATGTTAATTTGAATAAGAAGCTCATCTGGAAGACAGAGTCTTCAGAAACATTTGTTGGAGTCTATTTGATTAAATAGGCGATCATGGGCAATTCAATTGTCTTATTTGTAGAAATAAGATAGTAAAACTTTGTTTACTTTTTTTAAAATTGTGTTTGTGTGTATTTGCACACATTTGTGTGTCAGAAGGCATTGTGTATCCCTGAGGAAGATCAAGGGTGACTTCTGGAATCATCCTTGATTGCTTCTACCTTTTTGCTTCACTCTGGGATTCCCTAGAGTGAGAAGTACGGGCTACCTCTGTTTCTACCTGGCATTTTTATGAGGGATTTGGAATGTGAACTCAGGACTTTCTGGGTTTTTTTGTCAGATTAAAGATATGTATATGATGATGATAAATGACATGTTTGTAGTGAAGGAAATATAATTTTGTGACAATTCTTTCTTTTTTTATAAATGATCTGACACAACACCACTTCAGAACATTATTTTTTCCTAATTTTTCTCATCCATTTATATAGTCCCTAGTAGTTATCATCACAATGATATTATCACCAGGAAATAACTACCCAAACCAAATCTTATCTTTCATTAGGAAAAAGAAAAAGATTGCAAACATGGGAACTCTCCTTTGCCAAGAACCTTGTTCTCTTGCAGTAAATCCTCATTAGAGATTCAAATTTTCGAGTTTGAAATTTAGTGTGGACATGGCTCTTCTCTGAGCATGGCCAAGTTTGACCAGTGGCCTCAATTCTTACATGGTACTTATTTTTCAAAACTCGCCAGTTATCACTCTGCTGTTCCCGAAGTGTATAATAAGTTGCTGCTGATTCACATTATTGATTCTGGGATACTTTCAAGCCCACTCCAGTGTCAGCTTATAAAAGTGAGGTGATCTTTCCAGCATTTTGCCAAAAGGTAGACTCCAAAGCGTTGGAGCCTAGTCTTTGTTTGTTTGTTTGTTTGTTTGTTTGTTTGTTTGTTTGTTTGTTTCCTACAAGGTACACAGGCATTCTAGCAGCATCTGCTACATAGTGTAGACTTCAGTGTCTGTGAATCAACATGCAGATCAGTAATGGGGTGAGATGAATCTAGCTACACTATGCTATGAAGTAAATAAAAAAGCAAGGAATTAAGCAAAACATGCTCATTACTGACATATATTACTAAGAAAAAATATGGGGTGTCAGGATGATAGCAAGAGGGTCCTGCTCCAAAGACAAACCTGTTGATGAGAATTTGATCACAGGAGAGTCCATGTGGTGGGTGGAGAGAACCAACCTCTGAAACTTGCCTCTGACTTTCACAAAGCTGCTGTGGCATGCACATGTTAATGTGTCTTCTCTCTCTCTTTCTCTCTCTCTCACTCTCTCTGTCATGCCCATTTGCTTTCTTGCTCTCAAATGAATAATAAAACATTTTTAAATTTATTTATTTATTTATTTATTTATTTCCGCTTCTACAAACTTAATAAGTACACTGGTCCCCTCCCTCCCTGCAACCCTCCCTAGACTCCCTAGTTCTCTCCCCCTTTTCCCCTTCCTTCCCCCCCTTCCTATCTCCCAGTGCCTCCTCCCCCCATCCCTGGAGCATCCTTTAATGTGTATATCAAACTTTCCTCTGGGCTCTCTTCTCTGATGAGGTGTAAGGACTCAATGGCATTTCCTACAACTCTTTCTTGTGTTCTCCATAAATATAGGAACACTATTGTGGCTGTTAATCCCTAGCTTCTAAGGATCCTAGTGCCTTTAGTCCATGCTAGACTTGAGGGGTCAATAATGTGTTGATCATTGCACAAGTCATGCAAAGTCCTATTATGATTGCTTCATACCCAACTTGTGTGGAGTATCTTGCATATCATTACTCCTCCCCATCCTTGTGCCCCCTCTTCTGCAAATTTCCCTGAGCTTCAGAATGAGGAGAGATTAAGCTGGTTGATACAGAGTCTCTGTTGTTCTGAATTATGGTTTGTTGATTTTTTTTTTCAGTTTAGCTGTTCTTGCAATGCCCTTCGCTCCATCCTGATGAGTATTGGATGTAACCACCTGGCCAGAGATAAAAAGCTGTAATAAAACATTTTTAATAGATAGAAAATGTCTTTGGAAGAAACGATGCTAAGACAGAAAGCTACAAAAGGAAGCAAGCTCTGAATTGGGGTAAAACCAGAGTGTCCCAGGCAAGTGAAAGGCAATGCATCAAGATTCCAGATCCTGAATGAGGTCAGCTTGCTGGAGCGTACTAGGAAGATCTGTGTGGCTTGCATGTTAAGAGGACACTGAGGAAATAGAAGAGGAGAGGCTGGAAGAAAAGACTGGAATCAGGAAGATTCTCCCGAACCATGGAGAGAAGATTAATTCAGTTCTCAGTAAAAAGGCAAAGCTTCTTTCACACAAGTATAGACAAAATCATGGTGTTGGCATATCATATGGAAAGACATGAGCCCTCCCTCATCTCTCCCTTTAAAGATGAAATTTCCTTGTAAACTCAAGCCCATCCGAGCAAAGCAATCCTGTCAGGTGAATATGACCTGCTTTTCGCAGTCATGTTCAGGAGTGAGCTGTCTGTAAATTCTGCTTGAAAATCAGTGTGTTTTATTGTTTCTGAAACTTAGACATTTTAGTTCATTTCCTTTAAGAAATGCAAAACTTTGAGCCAATAAATACTCAACATTCATAATATCTACTGTCACACAGTAATGGGCAACTTTTAATTTCCTTTTTGCATGAAAGCTTTGGCCCTATACTAACCTATGTTAGGCTGCTATTTGAGTATTTTGGGAACCAATTAAATGTTTATACTGCATAAAATTAGATGATCATAACTAATGATGTTAAGACCCTCTCAGTAAAGGAAATAATGTGAAAACAAACACCACATCCTGAAGCGTGGCAGAAGGTACAGCAGAGATGCCCATATTTAGTGAACAAACAGTGAAGAGTGAAGAATAAAGAGACAATCAGAATCATATTCTTTAGGAACAAAATGTTCTTGAATTTTTCTTTTTTTATTACACTTTTTTTTACCTAGTTATACAAGCTGAATAGGTATCCCCTTCTTCTTCCATTTCCCTCCCTTCTCTCCTGTTATCTCCTATTCCACTCTCCACCCTTCCCACTCTCCAATCCTCTGGCCCTTTTTCCTTCCCTCCTCCTTTCTTGGTGCTTCCTGATTTCTCCCTCCCATCCTCCAGAGCATTTATTTATGTGGATGCTGAATTTCCCTCTATGTCTTCTACACTAGTGAGGGATCAGGACTCAGTGGAATAGCTTCTTGGGCTCCCCGCTAGTATGGGAACTCTGTTATGACTGTTAAACCCCTTGCCTCTAAGGATCCTACTGCCTGAAGCCTTCTCCCTGTGATCCCTGATAGACTTGGCAGGTTGTTGACATGTCATCCATTGTGCAGGTCAGGCAAGATCCAATCGCGTTGCAGCAATGCCCTGGATGCTGCAGCCCTGACTTGTGTGGAGTATCTTGCACATTGTGGGTCATCCCCATCTTTAGACTCTTTCAATCTTGCTTCCCCTTCTTCCGCAAGATTCCCTAAGCTTTAGGATGTGGAAAGATTTTGCTGGTCTGGTTCCAGGTGAATATTGTAGAGTCTTTGCTGTTCTGAATTATGGTTTGTTGTTATTTTCAGTTTTGCTATTCCTGCACTACCCTTGGCTCTATCCTGATTGGTTGTTGAGGTCATCTCCTAACCGAACATAAAAGACTGTTTTAAACAAAGATAATAATATATGAGGAGACTCAAAGGTAGATGGAAGAATAAGAGTAAGACAGCAGTGAGAGTGGTCAGTCTCCCATTTGCCTGTAACTTCTTAACTGATTGAATGTAGCCATCCTACTGAGTGTAAATGACTAAGAGGACATACAAGTGTTTTATATGGGTATGTTCCTGTGTGTGTATGAATTTTAGATTCATTTCTCCATATTTATGTATATGTGTGTATGTATGCACATATATATGTGTGATCATATGTGTGTGCACATTTGTGTGCAGTTTGAATGTGTGTGCTCATTTCTAGTCTAGTATCAGAGACTGATACTAGAGGCCTCCCTCTTTACTCTCAACATTTTTTCATTTTTTTAAAAGATAGGATATCATCCTGAACCTGGAACTAGCCATGGTGTCTAAACTACCTGACAATAAGCTCCAAAGATCTTTTTCTTCTCATTTCAGTTCCAGTAAAGAAGTCATAGGCCTGTGCTGATGTGTCAGGAATTTTAAGAGTGTGCTGGGGATAGTTAGTCAGGGGGATCTTCATTCAGTCCTTATGCTTACACAGTACCATCTAAGCCATCACCCCATTCCTCATCTCATTTATTCATTATACATTGACTTATGTGTGGATTCCACCAGCAGAGACATTTGCCCATGACTACAATTGCCCAGACACACAGAAAACATGCCTGTCACATCTATACACTATCTTGCTAAAGATACAATATAAACTTGCTGTGAAAAGTCATTGTACGTAGTGTTATGTTTGGTAATTATTTTAAACTGTATCACATTCTTTGTTCTAATTCATACAATTCTTCTCTTTTGTGCAGGTCAGGTAAGGTCCAATCACATTGTGGCTATATCCTGGATGCTACAGCCCTAACTTGTGTGGAGTATCTTGCATATCATTGGTCCTCTTCATCTTTAGGCTCTTTCAATTTTGCTGCTCCCTCTTCTGCAAAATTCCTCATCTCAAGGTCCTCTCCTATTTTTCCTAATCTCCCTTTTGCTTTCATATTGTGCATGTGGGTTGGTGGTATTTATCTACATGAAATGAAATATTCAGAAATGAGAGAACATATGCAGCATTTCTCTTTCTGAGGCTATTTTATTTCACTTAAAATAATGATCTCAGATTAATCCACTTTCTGAGAAATAACAATTTCATTATTTTAATTGGTTGAATAAAGGTTCTTTGTTTTCATTTACCACATTATTTTGGTATATTTGTCTGTTGTCAAATACCTAGGTTGACTCTATAGCTTCACACTAAACCTCCGTGAGCATACAACAAAATTTTAGGAATAAAATAAATCTATATCATACTTAATGTCAAGATACAAGACTCTACTTATCTACCAATAAAATGGAGCCATAGAGAAGCCAGACTTTTGGGGAAATGTGTGAAGTTAAAACAGAGGCTATATGAAAGGTGAACCTACTATATCAACCACATGGAACTGGGCCAGCCTAATCTCTCCCCATCCTGAAGCTCAGGGACATTTGCGGAAGAGGGGGCGGTAAGATTGTAAGAGCACAAGGATGGGAGGAGTAATGATTTGCAAGATACTCCACACAAGTTAGGGCCCAAGTAATCATAATAGGACTTTGCATGACCTGCGCTATGTCCAACACATTATTGACCCCACAAAGTCTAGCATGGACTAAAGGCACTAGGATCCTTGGAGGCTAGAGACTGACAGTCACAGTAGTATTCCTAAGCTTAAGGGGAACACAGGAAAGGGTTCTGGAATATGCCCCTGGGTCCTTGCAGCTCATCAGAAAAGAGAACCCAGAGGAGAGTTTGGCATGCTCTGAGATTGGGGGTGGGAAGGCACTGGGGGATGAGGTGGGAAGGGAGAGGAGAAGGGGGAGCAGGGGGCTCAGGGGGAGGTGGAGGGAGGGAGGGGACCGGTGTACCTGTTAAGTTTGTATGAGCGAAAATAATAATAATAAAAAAAGAAAGGTGAGCCTAGGTGGCAAAATGTGAATGTATGCCATGTAAAATAAAAGAAGAAAATAGATTAACAGTAAATCTTAAAGATTGTCAAGGAGAAATACAAGATCACATGAGCTGGCTTCTATGGAGTAAGCCTTAAATTTTTATAGCAAGCTATAAGTGATATCATTTTATAACAAAATTATAAAATTTAATTTTTATCAGTCAACAATATAAATGAATAATTCACTAGGAAAAATAGACTTATTTCTCATGTGAAAGATTTCCAACCATTTTATGGACCTCTTCACCCACTTCAATTCCTGGTCCTTAGGTACCATATTGCTTCATTAGTTATAATATATACTCTATCCATGTAATGTATCAACTGTAAAAGTAAATGATTCCTTGGCATAGAAATTCTAAGAACTCTCTTTGCAATTTTGTGAAACTGTAAAGCTTTTTAAAGACAAACTTTATTTTGAAAACTGCAAAATCAGAAGGTCATTTTGAAAACCTAAGCTAAGACATGCTGGCTAACTGCAGATTCATTTCTCATTAGGACCCATAATCTCTTTTAACTATCCTGTCTAATCTATCTGCTTTGAGACCACAGGGTGGAAGAGGTCTCTACAGGTTAATTAAGTTGTTGTTGTGCCCATGTATGTGTGTGCATTTAAAAGCATTTGCATATGGGTGCTGTGCACTGTCTTTATTTATTTATTTATTTTCATTCTTTTTGGCCATTTCACCCTTTGCCCCCATCTTACCATTACAAAGTGCTGGGTAAATTCCAATTGGCCCTTTCATCAACCTTTGTTATTAGGTGGACCTTATACTGTGCAATGGGTTTCACTGTGCAGACATCAGCTAATTAATCCTTGTAGTATCCTTCTGACTTTTTACAGTGTGGAAAACTAACAGCTAAGAGACTTTCTCAACCCTTTACCACAAGTTCATCAGGATGTTAACTAAATTACCCACCCTGAATTGCTATCATAGAAGAAATGTGATGTTAGGCGATCTTAAAAGAGTATACCTCAACTTTCAGCCTTTCATGATTTATTCTTCACAGACTATCATGTCATTTCACACTTTAGAAGTATTTCCAGTGAGAAACAACTTACACTTTACAAAATAACTAGCAAGAAGCAAGAAGGTATTTAAGAATATTAAATAAACACCAGAGGCCTTACATTATTCATCTGGAACCAGACCAGACAAATATCTCCCCATCCTAAAGCTCAGGGAACCTTGTGGAAGAGGGGGTGACAAGAGACAAGATTGTAAGAGCCTAAAGATGGGGAGGACCAGTAATATGCAAGATACTACACATAAGTTAGGGTTGCAGCAGCCAGGATTCAACTTCTACATGTACAATGGTTGACATGTCAACGACCTCCCAAAGTCTAGCATGGATCATAAGGAAGAAGATTCCAGGCAGTAGGGTCTTTAGAGGCAAGTGATTAAAAAATTGTAATACAGTACCCATACTAACAGGGAGCCCAAGAGAGGGCTCTGACTCCTGAACACTCATTAGGGTGGAGAACTCAATAGGGGGTGCCTATTGAGCTTGTATGATAGGAAAAAAATAAAATGTGGGGGAAAAAGTTAAACATGGACTTAGCTTATGAGCTAAAATAAAAGTTTAAATGCAGACGTAATATGTAATTCACATAAAAAAGAAGATTAAATAATTAGAGAGATAGAATTACAACCAGCCATCATTGATTGTATTGAAAGTCAGCACTTACTAAAAGTCTGGTTTTTGATTGAGTATAAGGGCAACTACCTGTATCACAGTATTCATAACACTGGGGCAGGAGGATAGAGAAGTCAATGTCATTGTGATACATGGATTAGAATTAAAGACCCAGATAGAAGCTCATGTAACTACAGTCAACTGATTTTTTGGAATAGTTACCAAAAATAATACATTGGAAAAAAGACAACCTATTCAACAAATGATGATAGCAAAATTGCATATCTACCTACAGAAGAATGAAACTGGACCCTTTACTTTTACCCTGCATATAAATTAACTTCAAATAGATCAAAGACTTCAAATTGGACCAGAGATTATAAAACTCCTAGATGAAAGAATATGAGGTCCCCTTGAGCTGATTGATTTAGGCCATCATTTTCTTAATAGAACTCCCAATGTACAAAATAAGACTAGCACTCAGTGAGTGAGATCTCATTAAATTGAAAAGTTTCTCTTTGGAAAAAGATACTGTTGACTGAACAAAAAGGCAATCCATGGAATGGGAGAAAATCTTCACTAACCACACATCATGAAGGACTGATATCAACTAATTCTTTTCCTTTGCAGTTGTTTGTAGTTCTTCTCAGTGTGATTGACTTCAAAATATAATTTCTAAGGATTATTTATATAGACATTAAATACAATTTTGTCTTTCTATGAAACTCACTTCCCCAATTGTCAGGGCATTCTGATCTGTAAACGTTTTAGTAAATCCAGTGAAATATTACATGCTCCTCATTCATGAAAACCCTTCAGCTATAATAATTCTACAGCCATAAATGGGAGGTCACTAAATTTATCATTTCAACCTGTATTTCTGTTTTCATCTATCTGTGGTTTTATCTGCCAATATGTTGCAAAGTTTTTGCTAGAGTTAGATGTTTCTCTAACTACTTTCACAATAACTAGAGTAGATGAACATTGGATTTCTACTTCCCAATATAGATATGATTATGTTCCCTGTCCTTCTGATATCTACTTATTAATAAATACGTGGAAGTCATGGTGTAGTACCTCCCTATAGGAGATCCTGGTAAGGACCTCAAATACCTCCCATACCAGAGCATCATCATATCCTGAGGCAATTCTTCACAATGGACACAGGTCATATTAGCAAGATAATATGCAAGTTTCTTGCCATGACTTCATTGTAGGCCAGCTTTGGTTAAGAAAACAACACAGTAAGATAAAAGAAAATGCAAAATCTGTTGAGTCTGATATTTAAAGATCTGTGTTTTGGATTGCTTCCTTTGTCTTTTAAACTTGTCCATTGTTATTCTTTAGGAGATAAGTAAAATGTGTTTTCTTTCTTTTTTTTTAAGTGTGTGTGTGCGTGCGTGCGCACGTGTGTGCGTATCAGAGGGCACTGTGTGTCCCTGTGGATGACCAAGGGTGACTTCAGAATCATCCTGGATTGTTTCTACTTCTTTATTTGCTTCACTCTGGAATTTCCCAGGCTCTGCCTCACCCAGTGCAGGCCACTGCTGTTTCTGCTTGGCATTCTTACCTGGGACCTGGGATCCAAATTCAGGACCTTATGTTTGAAAGGCCGAGTCTTATACTTTGAACCATCTCTCCAGCCCAGGAAGATATGTTCTGATAGCTCCTGATCTGAGAGAGTGTTTTTACTTCTTCAAACTCAGGCACAAAAATGGCATTTATTACCAGGGGCTGGAGATAGGTTTAGACTCTGCCTCACAAACAGAAGAACCTGACTTCAATTTCATAATCCACTTAAAAACGTCAGGCAGAATGGAGGTAGCCTACACTTCTGACTGTGGCAGATGAGTCTGGAAAACCCCAGGGCAAAGCACAAAGGAGGTAGAAACAATCAAGGATGATTTCCAAAGTCACCCTTTGTCTTCCATAGGGACACACAATGCCTACTGATACACACACACACACACACACACACACACACACACACACACACACACATGCACACACAAAAATAATAATAATAATAGTAATAATAATAATAATAAATTTTAAAAAGGCATCACTGGAAGTCAAGGGCAAAATATCCATGGAAGGAACCATTTGACTGACAGAAAACTGTTACCTTACTGTTCTTGGCTAATGAGTAGAATTGTTCATTTTGCTTATCAACTTGATTGAATTAAACCCTGTCTAGGGGCATAATGAGACAGACTTTAGAGTATGCCTTTAAGGTCACTCCTAGAGATGATTAACTGAATATTGAAGACCTGTCCTGATCATGGCAGTCCCGTCCTCAGGAATAAGGATCCCAAAGGAATGAATGGGGTTTGGAAAGGAGAACCAGAAGCCCTCTTGGTGCTTCCCATCTGCCCAGATGTGAACAAGCAGTCACATCCTCCTGCCAGTATGGACAATTGCTGCTTTTGATGTGCCATGCTTGGCCACCATGATAGTTTATACCTTCAACTCTAATTTAGAATAAATCCTTTCTCCCATTACCTGCTTCTTGCCAGGTGTTAGGTCATAGCAATGAGAGAAACAACTAATATAGCAGGACTTATGCTAACTTGGAAATTTCTCAGTAATCACTAAAGTCATGCTCTAGAAAGCAGAGACTCTCCTTTGTCATGTTCTTTTGCGTTGAAATTTACATATCAAAGTCATTCAGGTAATCTAAGCTTTAGACAAGATTTTCACAAAGTTTGACATTTTTAAGAGAGAAGAAGGGTCCTGTGTGACAAATGTATATTTACTAATGACAGAACTCAAGTTAGATCACAGACATGATATACTACTTGCAACATTTTGATGTAGCACCTCTATTTTTACCTTCAATACAAACTGGAGACCAAAACTTACAATTCTCGCTTTGAAAATAAAAGAGCCCAAGCATGTAATTAAATGAGTTTTCTTGATATCAAATAAGTTAATCATAGAGTCAGAATTAAGACCTGGATCATATATATCTTAGCCTTACATTCATTTCATACTTTCAATTATCATTTTAAATTATCATTTTTACTTTCCCTGACAATTTTTTTAAAAAATGATAATTATTTGCCTTTACAAGTCTAAAGCTTAAATAAGCAATAACCAACAAACTAAAATTTCATTATGGAACTTCAGAAACAACGAGAAGATTTCTAGGAGCACAGTTGATGTTTTCATGTAAGTTTTAATGCATTTCATCAAAGCTTTGTATTAACTTATGATTACTGCTGATTCTCTTAACTTTGGAGGTCAGGTTGAGACTACAGCATCTAGTATCTCAAATCTTCACTGCATAATAAGATTTGATTTATATTTTGCAGAAATAAATGATATATTTCATACTGAACTCATGTTAGACATTTTGTGACTTTTTGTCTTTCTATCTGCACTCTTCTATTAGCTGTGAATTTTAAGGTTCACACACGGAAGGATTTAAAAAGCCCTACTCCATTTTTTTGCCATAAAGTCCTAACTTTCCCTAGTCACTGCTTCTTCATTTTCCTATGAATCATTCTGACTACATAATTCTTATATTATTTAACATGATGATATTTAATGTGTAACAATCAAAACCCAAGTATTTGATGGATCAAACACTACCTAAATGAACATCAAGCTCATGCAAACTGAAGATATGTGTGCCTGTGCGGATGTGTAGCTCAGACACTCAGGGTCTTTTCATGTTGTTTTTCTATCCTTGTCACTTATATCTGACAGAGATGCCTTGCCCGCTTCATGTGAGGAAAAGATCACAGATGTCTCATTAAAGGTATTTTGTGGGCTCACCTTAGAGTAACAGGCAACATTTCTGTTCTTTTCTTCGCTGCCAGCTAATAGATGACATGGCCACAAATTAGGAAGGAATAGGTGGGAAAGCTTTGCTTAGATTAAAAAATATATTTAGCAAAAATGTAAATACCTTGCTTTTGTGCCCTCCCACTGTTTATCCTAATATTTAACCATGATGCACAAACAAGGTGTTTGATAAGACTGATTTATCCACTAACTAATATTTTTCTTTATCCCTTTCCAGTTTTCTTTACCTATGCTATGATCTGTCTGATAGTTCTTTCACAGGTAGAATCACATGGCCTTATAATGTTTAAAACAGTTTTTATTTGCATATGTGTATGTGTTCATGCTGGTGTGTCAAAATGTGTGTATGAATGTGTAGAGGAAGGCATTATGACTTCAGGAGTCTTTGAAAATTTTTCTATCTCTTTATTGCTTTGCTCTTGAGTTTTTCAGGTTCTGCCTTCTAGACCCAGAAGTGCCATCACCACCATTTCTACCTGATGCTTTTACATTGGGATCCAGGATCTGAACTCAGCTCTTTCTGCTCTTGAAACAGAAGCTTAACCCCTGAGCCATCTGTCCAGCCCTAGAAGAGATTTTCTTAATTTGAATCACCTTCTACTCCTATATCCAAACAGTTTAGCACTAGCATCACTCTCTTAGCTTCTTTCTCTTTTCAGGGGGTTGAGGGGGTCGTAGTTGAGGGAGTGGTTCTGTAGCTGTCAAAATTTGGAAATTCCCACAATCTATTCTTAAGCCTATTTTCTTCAGGTTCTGTGGATTTACATTTTCTAAAATTCCTTTCAGGCAGTTTCTAACTCATTCTTTTCTTAAAGTTTATTAAACTTTAAGCACCAAACATGTTCTCCTGTGAAGATTTCAAGCTTAATTACACAACCATCATTGTACCTTATCATCTCAGTCTCTTTCAGTGTCTCATGAAGATGCCCATGTTTTTACTCAAGAAAGTAAAAGTATAAGACAGCTACCTGTCTTCTAACAGTTTGTGTGAACACATCCCAGAATCAATGGCTAGTTAGTATCACAAAGAAGTCCCCATTACATCAGCATCATCCATCACTACTAAATGCACCACAATTTTGTAAGCTGCTGCCCCTTCTTGCTTGTTCATTTTCTCTGCCACAGGAATTGTGATTTACTAGAATCAAACACAACTAGTTTCAAACCAGCTCTGTCACTTGCGGCATGTGTGACCTTCAAGATATCAATTAACATTTATGAGACTCAGTGTTCTCATTTGCAAAACAAAAAGGGGCAATTACATCTGCACAATGATGCTATTTTGAACATGATGTGAAATAACATAGGTAAAAAGTCCTAGTTCATTTCTCAGAAGATAAAGGATGTTAAACAATGCTTTCTACTTTCTTGCTCTGGGTTGAAGGGTCCAAAACATGGAACCAAATCTATACTTTGAATTCTGTAAATCTTAGATAACTGTGCACAATTGGGATGTAACAGTGAAACTGATTTAAATATTTTGTATAGCATTATGGCATTCATTAATATGTTAAAATAAGAGTTTTAATCTTAACAGAAATGTATACAAGGTTATAAGGTATACTCTTTTTTCATGTGAGCAAGATATTTTTTTATGAACACCGTGTTTAATATTTGTCATCACTTTATAATTTAGAATGAAAACTTAACTTTTCTGTGAATAATAAGTTCTTATTTATGGTCTTACATATATTCTTTGATACTTTTCGTAGATAAATACAATGAATGTATGCTTTCACCCCTTCCTACACAATCCCCCTTTTCTTTCCAATTTCAGACTTTCTTCTACTCTCACATGTTTTTTACATATGTGACCCATTTGGATTCATCTGGGAGCCCTGTGCAGACTGTGCAGGTATTTGCTGGAGCATAGTTGACTTAGTATATCATTCAGTAAAGAAGTTCCATTTCTCCTATCTCGACTAGTTGTTCAGGAAAGGATTATGTTTCTTGAGGTGTTCTCCCTTCTATGGTGAAATGCTGATAGGCCGAATCTTGTGTCAGTCTTGTAGAACTGGACATTATTGCAGTGAGTTCTTTGGTGTAGTAGTCCTGTCACCCTTCCTATCCTCAGGCTCTTACATTCTTACTATTACCTCTTCTGCCAGATTATCTAAGGCTTTAGATGCAGGGCGATTTTGATATCCTATTTAGGACTGAACAATCCACACAAATATTTGCTTTTATAGATGAACATTAAGAAAACAAGACTTTATGTGGTCTGAGCCTAGGGAAATTGGCAGGAAAGTATGGGAAATTGTCTTTGAAAATTTTGTGTCAATTTAAGGTCTAATTCTAGTGGAATTATTTGGATTTAAATTATGTACTCTTTCATTATAGGAAAATCTTCACTTCCAATATTCCACATCAGAAACTCCACAATAGGATAGAAATAAATTGAAGAGATTTGCTATTAGTCTTCTTTATTAAAGTTCAATAGCCAAGGACTCATTGTTGATTCTTCCACAACTAACACTTAAGCTTTTTTTCTGTAGATTTTACTCTCAAAATAAGCTAGTTCTTCTTTTGCCCTTTTATAGCCAGAATTGATAATATCTATATATACTGTTTCCCTCAGACTTTTAAATTTTTCTTTTTCTTTTTTCTCTTCTTTTAATTCCCATTCCCATCTCCCCTTCTTTTACCTTTACAACCCTTCATCTCCCTGTCAAGCTCTCTCATTTTCAAGTCTTTTCAGTTGTTTAAGCCTCTGTGCTTCACCTAGTTTGTCTTTGATGTCATATGTTTAACAGGATTCATAATTTGTCACATGTCATTGAGGATAGCATCTTCCTTTTCTTTCCTGTAAGTATTAGTTCTCTTAAATCTTTCAGGGAAGTGTGGAGCTTTTTGAGATCAACACCCCTGGTGCAGTTCCCATGTAGCTCTTGTGAAATTATACATATCTGTGATGAAATATACATACTCAGTCCTGTCATACCAACAGATAATGTCTGGCCCACCACCAACCCACTTCAAGCTCTTTTAATCTTATTGCCCCCTATTCTGCAATGTTTTCTTAGCCTTGGGTAGTGAGGATGTATGAGGCTTAGATGTCTTGTTTAGAGTAAAGTCTTGTAAATTCAATCAGTTTTTGTCTTATCTGTGCCAGGTCCTCTTTTAGTTTCAAAAGGATAAAGATTCTTGTCTTTGTGAAGCATGTTTTCTAATAGGAACAGGAAAACATAGTGAAAAATACATAAGAGTGTGTGTGTGTGTGTGTGTGTGTGTGTGTGTGTGTGTGTATTTATATATATGCACACTACATACAACTTAACTTTAGGGACATACAGAATAACACAACAAAATCAAGAACAAAAAGGATTGGAAACTAGTAACAAGTATACAGGTAGGCTTCTGCAGATGTCTATATTTTAAAATATGGGTGAGATGGTGAAATGTTAGTCAGTCTTTAGAGCATGAAATTTCACTAGGTCTATTTCAGTAGAACTGGTTAAGACAACTGTGCTTATTCATATCCACAAAAAGGATTCAATGCTAATAAAAATAACAAGCATTGGAAAGATTCAACTTTGTCTAATGTCACTGCACAGCTAGCTACAAGGCTAGACAGAGTATAGAAAAAGTGAATGAGGATGAACATACTAGAAGTGATACAAACGTTACACAATAATATGATGAGGAGGGTTTGTATACAGATTAAATGGTGTCTTGTACATGGTTGCAAGGACTCTAGCTTTCATAATGAAGGGAATGTGGGAAAATATAATACATGCATGGTGGTATTCTTGTGGTAAAGTTACATTGGCATTGGGGGAAGAAAAGAAAACAAGTGAAATAGGCTAATACAGAAATCTAGATGACATGATGATGATGCTGACCTATATAGCAAAGGGACCTAGATGTATTGTAATGGCAGCCCAATGAAAGTTGAAGTGTATTTATTAGTTGCAGTGATATGTGAGAAAGACAGCAATGTAGGAGGAAGATGAATCCAAAAGGGAATCTCAAATTGAAATAGGAAACTCTGTAAGGATAGTAGATTTGGGGAGAAAGGTCAGTTTAGTTTTATATTAGTCATTTTTTGAATGTCAGTTCTATATCTATGTGAATATATTGAATATACAGATGGATATGTGGTTCTGTTGTTGAGAGAAAAGTTTAAGTTTAAAAATAAAAATGTAGAAGTAAGAGAATGTGTAAGCAGGTAAAACCTTTGCACTGCTGAACTTGGTCCAAGTCCCAGAACCCATATTAAAAATAGGTTTCAGTGGTAGATTTTGTAATCCCAGGTCTTATGTAGTCAGAGGGAAAACTGAGAATGGGGAATGGGCCTTATGCAATGTTATGACAGAAACAAGGGAGTCCTTTTCTCCAAAACAGAGTAAAATGAGAGAATTGGCTCTTTACATGACATACATGTCATGGTATGTGCATCCTCTCAGTCACTCCTTCTCTCTCTTTCCCTCTGTCTCCTTTTGTTTTCCTATCTCTTCCCACCTCCTTCTAATTCTCATACAAACACAAGAAAATAAATAATAAGTAAACACAGCTTTAGTACAGAGATAGAATTTTTAAGAACTGTGTGTGTGTGTGTGTGTGTGTGTGTGTGTGTGTGTGTGTGTGTGTGAGGGCACTATGTTTGGGTGACTTTGGGAATCATCCTAGATTGCTTCCACTTCCTTTTTACTTCACTCCAGGTTTTCTCAGGTTCTTCCCACCAGGGCCAGAAGTGCAGGCACCCTTTCTGCCGGGTATTTTTTACATGGGACCTGGGATCTGAATTCAAGACCTTCTGTTTGAGAGGCAGAGCTTAATCTTGGAGCCATCTCTCCAGCCCCAGAGATAGATTAAAATTCTATGTATATTCTATAGGTAGATAGATAGATAGATAGATAGATAGATAGATGATAGATAGATAGATAGATAGATAATATATCTATATATATATTCTATATCCAAAGGCGCAAGGCTATGAATCAGCAGCAAAGATCAATGGAGCCATTGACCTATGAAGGAACAAGGCTGAGGGCTGCCATTTTGGTTTTAGAAACTTAGGAGTCATTAGTGACTCTAACATAAACCATGTGAAAAGAAAATTCTGGATGGGAGGAGTCATGATATGCAAGATACTCCACACAAGTTAGGGCCAAAGCAATTATAATAGGACTCTGCATGATCTGCACAATGACCAACATATCATTGACCCCTCAAAGTCTAGCTTGGACTAAAAGCACTAGGATCCTTAGAAGCAAGGGATTAACAGTCACAATAGTGTTCCTATACTTAAGGGGAACACAAGAAAGAGTTCTAGGCAATGCTGCTGAGTCCTTACACCTCATCAGAGAGGAGGACCCAGAGGAAAGTTTGATATACACATTAAAGGATGCTTCAGAGATGGGGGAGGGGGCACTGGGACAAAGGGAGGGAGGGGAGAAAGAAAGGGGAAAACGGGAAAGGGAGCAGGGAGGTCCAGGAAGGGGTGGAGGGAGGAAGGGGACAGGGGTACCTATTACGTTTGTATGAGCAGAAAAATAAAAAATAATAAAAAAATAAAATAAAGAAAAGAAAAGAAAAGATAATTCTGGAGGCAAAGACCAATCTAAAGTGAATTTAAGAAAAAATGGGGAGGGCTGGAGAGGTGGCTCAGGGGTTAAACCTCTGCCTTGCAGGCAGAAGGTCCTGAGTTCGGATCCTAGACCTCACTTATAGACACCTGGCGGAAGCGGAGGCAGCCTGCATTTCTGGTCCTGGTAGGGCGGAGCCTGTGAATCCCCCGGGCAGAGGAAACAAGGAGGAGGTGGAGGCATCCATGGTGGTTCCTGAAATCATCCGTGGTTCTACACACACATACATACACACCTGTGCACACATGCATACACGCACAATTGAATGAATAATAAAATAATAAAATAAAAAAATTTTAAAAATTAAAAAAAGAAAAAATGGGGAAAAAGATAATCAAAAGTATTTTTTTCTCTAAGAAAATAAATAATTTATAAATTTGGAGTTCTTTATCCTTGCTTATTGCATGACTTTTCTTAAGATCAAAGAAAGAATTCCATTCAAGCCCAACTTGATGAACCAATGACTTTCTTGGGTTGTTCACAAGAGATTGAATAACTTAAAAAAATACATAACCAGAAAATCCCCTTGGCAAAATACAGACACTAAGAAACTAAGAAGCCCCCCCTCTTACCCCCACCCCACACACATACACACACACACATCATCAACTCATAATGAAAACTTCCCTTTGGCAGCATGTGATAGTTAATCCTGGGTGTCAATTTGACCACACCTGGCATTAACTGAGATCAGCTATGGGACTCCCTGAAGAGATTTATCCAGATAAATACATTTACAATACAAAAACCAGCCCTAGATTTAATTGGAACCTCCCAGTAGCAGACCAGATAAAAGGAACCATAGAACAGAAGACTTGGAAGAATAGAGACTCTCCAAATCTGTATTTAAAAAATCTCTCTTCCCTTCTGCTGCCCTGGCTTCTTTGTTTCTTTGCCCCTTCAGCCTTCCAACCTTCCAAGACTTCACAGTGATTAAAGACTCTTCAGGAATCCTCCAGCCTTCAGCTGTCATCTACTGCCTATCCGACTCAGCAGCTACAGGTAGACATTGTTGGACTACCTCAGCCATATCTAGTAAGCTAATTCAACAAATTTCCTTTCTATATATTCATTCTGTTGATTCTGTGGCTCTAGAGAACCCTGACTAATATACAGCTGATAGGTGACTACCTTAGGAAGGATCTTCACAGCCCCCAGCAATCATTTGCTACTTATGTACGCCCAGGAAGAGAAAGAACACAACAGGCTTTCCAAGGCTCTTGGATCTTCTATGTCTCACCCATACTTCTTCACTAAGAGTAACTCTGATCTCCTGAAAGTCTATTATAGATGATCACAGGTACCCTTACTCATAACAGTCATAGGGATCCAAACCAAGCCTTAGATAAGCAAACAGAGTTTTTATAAGAACTACAATGTAGATTTTGCAAACACCTGGTTTTCAATAAATGAATAAAGAAATCAGGAGGAATATTTTTTAAATACAACTAATTCAGCCCCAAGAGAAATGTGCTTAATGTTTATCATTTTATTTCCTTAGCACTGACACTCATTCATTCACTTGATCCTGTGAACTTATTTTTAATAATTCAGTTTATTTTAACTCATATGTTTAAATTATATATTTTGGGGTAAGCAAGATAACTAGGTGTGAAGCATCTGCTCACATATCTGGTGACCTGAGTTCAATTCCTGGAAGGCTACATGTAAGCTAATTCAGTAGAGAATTAGCTTCTGTAAGTCATCCTCTGAAGTGTCCTTCCACATGAACATATATGTCACCTCTCTCTCTCTTTCCCTCTCTCTCCTTCCCTCTGCATGCATCATTGTCTCTCCTCTCAATACAAAATAAATCATTTAAAATTTGCATATTTCAACATGGTACCATGTGAAGTTTTGATATGTCAAAGCATAGTATAATGTTTCAATCTTTCAAATAAGTTTGCTTTATTCAGACATTTCTCCTTTTAAATTCCATTGAATCTTCAGTCCTTTGTCTGATTACCACCTAAAAGATCTCTTCACACACACTTGCCTACTACTCCATATCAACTTGTTGGATACTTTTTGCCACTGTCAGACCACAATTCATTTATTAAGTTTCCAAATCACATAAGGGGCAATTTTATTCTTGCTTTCAATTGAATTTCCAGTCAAGTGAAACAATAGTGTTATAGTGACTTTTAATCAGTGGGTTTCTTCTCATTCCACTAAGTTTCAACATCTCCGAAACTCCAGACACTTTTTTCTGAATTTCCCTGTTACTTACAATGTGCATATATACATATGTATGTATATATATGTATGTATATATATGCACACTGTATGTAATACATATGTATATATGTGTGTGTTTGTGTCTCGATCCATGCTCAGAATACAAGTAAAATGTTTTCATTTCATTTTTTTTCAATCTTTAGAAGAAACGTGATAATGGGTCTAATCAATCTACTCACTTTGTCATCTTAATGCAAATACTTGTGCCTTTTTATAGCCAGAGATTAGATTATAAATAATAGAAAAGAAACAACTATGGATGTTTAGTACCATGATACACACCTTAGAAGTTATACTCCTTTAGAATTACATGGTATACTTCTATACTAAGAATTTAATAATTAAATCATATGAGAATGTATTCACCAAATCCCTTCTCTTAATATTAATTGTAAAGGTCAGACCACATCAGCTAACATTGACTGAGCACATACTTTCTGCCGAGGACTTTTCTAAACATTTCAAAAACTTGGTTGACTGTACAGCCAGCCTCAAGGTAACCTCCAATCATCCCCACTGCCTTAGACTCATGCAAAGAACAGACCTTGCATTAATCAGGTAAAACTGAAAAAGAAAAGTATTTAGTATACCTTTAAAATACACTGCTGTCATTAGTACCAGTTCATCCTCCATCTGTTATCTTATTACCAAATTTTAAATCATTTTTAATGCGAATAAAAATCCTGTTTCATTGCAAAAAAAATACACTGCTGTCTTTGTTGTGATCTCTTATGATTAACTCAACCTGGGAAAAAACTGTTTCCCCACATGCTAAGGAGATGCTAGGCCACCTGACAGAAGGGATGAAAGAAAGGGCTCCACACAACATTCATTGGCAATAGGAGATGCCCAGGTAGTTGAGCCACCTTCTCCAAGACAACCTAGCAGAAACTGACAGATATCAAAAGTATATTTTCATTTTAAGATATTGAATTTTGAGGGGTATGTTGCATAACAATAGACATCTAGCAGATAAGTAATAAATAATAATGCCCTGCTTTTTGTTTAGCTCACTGCACAACATTGAGAGGTAGTGTAACCTTAAAATTCTGAAGTAATGCAAGTATAAAAACACAGCCTAACAATGGACACTTCTAAATCCAACATTTAGCAACTATACAGGGAAAATAATTCAGTCTTCTATGAGAAAAATCTGAGTTGGTGACTCAGATTTTCTCTGCAGTCGCCTTTTGCCAGATCTAACTCATTGGCCTTTAATATTATTCTGATACATTGCCCAGTCCTCCCATAAACCCACCACAGAATGCTATATGAGTCTGGCATAATGCTAACTCCTTCAGACCACAGTGGAGGGAAGTATGTTTTCATTCATGCTACCATTTTATTCACTATATATTTTGGATTTTAATGCACTTTCTCAATGACATCAACATCTTTTCCTACTTGTGACTGAAGATCAAATAGGAAATGCTTCAAGCTTCCTTTTGGCCAACCAAAGGGTGTGGGGGGAGAATCACAATTTTGAGTCTTCTGGTTGGGAGAAACTATAGTATAATTTGTATGAGAAGGGATTTAAAATGTTGGTGAGTACTGGATGTTAAGATGTGTAAGTTATCTAATAGGACACTATTACTGTCAGCTTGGAAATCTGTTGATGTGTGTTTTTTTTTTTCTTGTTGCTTGACTTTTTGATATAAAGTGCCTTGTCCTAGTAAACCTCATATGCAGAATAATTAAGAATATATTGAAAAGATTCTAAGGGAATAGATTCTAAAGGAATCTATTCTAAGAATCCTATCATAGCAGTATCATTATAACATTGATCTCAAAGTCCATAGTGTATTAAGTAATGCAAGAACACATATAAATCTGACCAAAGAAAAACATCACAGATATGGAATAACACTATTGTACTGGAATTTTTTACTACTTCTTTCAAGGCAACACCAAGATTCTGTATTTCTTGTATTAGAGAACAGAAGGATTAAAATACAGTAGAATTTTTACTGTTATGAACATGGTACAAAAAATTTCAACTATTTTCATTTATGGGACCTTTCTCTAGCTTTTGCCTTGTGGTCTTGGGCAAGCTATGTCTATGATCTTTGTTACCAATGAACAAACAGCTAACTGAATAATTATAACTATATACAGCATCAGTGGGTGCATACTTTTCCCTTTTCTTTTGCATGTGTGTGCATATGTTTATATTTCTTTAGGAATATATACAAGAATGCATTTGAGTGTGTGGGCTTAAGGGTGACTTCTGGAATCATTCTGAATTACTCTACCATGTATTGTTTTGCTCCAGAGTTTCACAGCTTCTGCTTTCCAGGGTTGAAATTGCAGAACACTGACATTTCTTCTTAGCATTTTTACATGGGTTCTAGGGAATCCAAACTTAAGGCAAAGGCCCTAACCCTGAACCATCTCCCCAGGCCTATAGTTTTCTTTTCAAAGTCAAACAGATTGTACATCTATGCTTTCAAGAAAACAGGGGAGGTCATTGTGAGTTTACTCTTCACTAAGATACAGTTTTTAAATAAAGAAAAATAAAGACCAAAAATTTGTAGTACAGAATAGCACAATGCTTATATTCTGTGAAAATTTTTAAAGGCTGAAACTTTATGAGGTGTATTAAAACATGTAGAATAGGTAGTTTAAAGTCATTTGACCAATGACACCTAACATTATAGACTCTTAAAGCTCAAACTCTTGGTACTTGTTCCTTGTTCTGTATTCAAGAATCTGATTTCTCACATATTTCTGTGCCATATTATGAAGGCTATATGAATCCATGGAATCCTCTGAACTATATATGATTCTTATGTGAATAGAATGAGTTGGGCAGATGATGTAAGTTTCTCTTTAACACTGAATGACCATGTCTCATCTAACTTGCAGACAGTTTTATTATGTGAATCCACATTAACTTATGTTTATAATGAGAATACTTATGTTCTGTTATAGCAAAAATCACTGGATTCATCTGCAAATGCTCGAAGTAACTATATTACATACCTTGTGACCTCAAAAGGTTCTAAGCAAACTTTCACAATATATATTTAAAACTACGTCATGTAAAACCAATGACAGTTGAATTAAAGTGTTTGATATTAGTAAGATTGAAATAAAACTTTCAATTGCATGATAAATGGGCAACTTCTTAGCAGATTACCTGTGACTGAGAATGTAGGTTAGGAATCCACTATCATTCTGGTTTCTCAGAGCATCACTGGAAAGTAACTTGTGATCAATTTTATTGATCATCAGTTTCTCAAAATGCCATGAGGATACAGATCTGATCATTTTTGACTACCAGAATTCAGAAAGGAAAATGTCCTGGGTTCCTATCCACATCTTCAATGGCTGCAGGAGTCACTGGTGATAAGATGTATTGATAGGAATGAAAACTCCACGGTGGAGTCTAGGAGATGAAAAGTTTAAGTGGCTCTTTGAAATCTACTAGGTTAATTTTATGGGTGAATTGTGAGTGAATCAGAGAAGTCATTTCAATTTCTGACAGTCATGAGAAAATGTGGTCTCAAAGTGATTTCTGCAAGTCATATCAATTGGCTTGCCTATTCAGTATGCTTTCTGGTTTGTGCTTCTGTTTCCAATTAAGAAGCTAAACAAGAAACTGCAGGTAGAGAAAGGTATAATTTATATGTGTTCCACTATGAAAAGAGAAACTTTCTTGTTTACTTCATATTCGATCCATGAAATATGCTTCATGGGACTGTAAGGGTTAAAGGAAAAGTGTAAACAATAGGATAGCTTCCTTGGGATCTGATGTTAGGAAGGCAGAGGTCTTTCCTGGCAGAAAGCCACAGGATAATATACCTAAGATGAAAAGTTTTGCTATAGGTAAACCTTAGCATGCCAGTGATGCTAAATAAAGTAAAAGTTTATCCTGAATAAAAATAATGTAGAGATAGGAAAAAAGGAGTAAACATGGTAGATGTCTTGCTATCCTAAGTGTATATTTATTAGTGTAAGCATGCATGTTCATGTACACAAGTGTAATTCTGTTTGACTATATATACCTGTCTATATGTGCATGTGTGTGAAGTTCAGTGAACAATCTCAGGACCATTGTTCAGGCACCATCAATTCACCTTTTTTTAAAAAAAAGAAAGAAATTCTTTTCCTGGCCTAGAATTTACCAAGTAGGCTAGACTACCTTGCCAGTAAGCCTTAAGGATATATATGATTCTGCTTCCCCATCTCTGGGATTGTAAGTGTGTGTTACCACATTTAGACTTTTTTTACATGGGTTCTAGAAAGGTCTTCATACTTGCAAGCTGTATCAGTTGGTTCCAGCTGTCACCTTGACACTTTGGATGTGGACCTCTGGCCACACCTGTGAGGGATTATTTATTTACTTAATGCAGGCCACTGTGCAAGCCTATAGGAGACTGGCTTAATTGCATAACTGAAGTGAGAAGCCCAGCCCACAGTGAGTGGGACCATTCCCTGGAAAGATGAACTAAGACAGACAAACAGCTACTTGATATTGACAAATTAGCGAGCTAAGAAGCAAGTTTGCAGCAATGATCCTTGATCCCTCACTCTTGCCTTTGCATGGAGTAAAGTGATATCCCATAGTTCCACAGGGAGCACTCTTGCCAAGATAAACTAGTATACCTGGTGTTGCAAGCAGAAATGAAATCTCTTTGTGTCATAGTTAGATGTACATGTCAACTTGATATTTGGGGATTCAAGCTCTGAGCATATTTGTAGAGAACTAGTAGTTGGGTAAAACCCAGAGCAAACCTATAAGGGATAGTCTAGTTGATGGGGAAGACCCAGCCCATGGTGGGTGGGACTAGTCCCTAAGCAGAAGAATAAAATGGAGAGAACTGTTTGAGAAAGTTGGCATCCTTCTTTATACTTGGCCTTTTGTATACTGCATACTGTATACATGCTGATCTGGTGTGTAAGGAATGTCTCTCTCTCAGTCATTATATAGACATGTTGAAGTGAGCCCTTCAGCCAAGCTGGACAAAAAATTGTATATGGAGTATCAGAAGAGAGACTAAACCTCTTGTTCCCTTAAGTGGTTCTGTCATGATTTTACATGCAACAGATAGGGTAACTGCAACACCTTGTTCCCATAAATTACTTTGGGTCAGGTATTTGTACAGCAGCAATATTACGAAAGTAAGATATAGAGAAACACTTTACCTACTGAGTTATCATCCCAGTGAGAAGTCTTGATATTTTTTTCTGGGCACTCAAATTGGGAAGGAATGGAACTTTGCATTAGGGTACAAAAGTCTTCGCAGATCTCACCCCTGAGCTCATGCTCTGTGTTAGGAAGTTGCCTATATTTAAAAAAAAAAAGTTCATTCTGGAATTACAGCCTAAAAATTATAATTGAAAAAATTCAACTTGAATAAAACAAGCCCAAGCAACATAAACAATAAAAATACACTTGAGTCAGATAAATAAACAAAATAATGCAATTTAAGTAGGACATGCTACCATTTTCTACTCAGATTTTTCAAAATATTAAAGAACATCCATAGCTTGAGTAAAGGTGTAGAGAAGTAGGATTATAATGCTAGTAGACTATATTGGCTCTTCTTAATATCAGCAATTTCTACCTGCTAGGCACATCTGCATAGCAAAGGCTGCACTTTTCTCTAAGGAAGAACTTTCTTTCCCATGTAATTATAACAGGCCATGCTATGTGACTTGCTTATAACAACTGGATGTGCACACAGTGGCAGGTGCCTCCCTAAATAGCAGAATTGATAGTCATTATTAACCTGGGATGCCACCCTTTCCCTTCCCGTCATAAGTGAACAAAAGCACTCCTTCATTCTCACTTGCACGATGAAGGTGATCCAGGCAAGATCCAGGAATGATCCAAAGCCAACAAGACACTGAGATCAAGAAACCCACAAGATTGTGATGATGCTGTTTCATTGGAAAGCACCTGACAAAGACTGACATACATGGTGGGATTATAAATTACTTCTTGGAAATATGTACTGGTTGACTTAAAAATCCACTCTTACTCCATCTACCTTTGAATCTACTCTTCTAATAAGACTCTATTTTAACAGCCTTTTTTCTCTGGCCAGAGGGTGACATCCAATACCCATCAGGATGGAGCCAAGGGTGGTGCAGGAGCAGCAAAACTGAAAAAAAAATCAACAAACCATAATTCAGAAAATCAGCCACCTGGAACCAGACCAGCCTAATCTCTCACCATCTTAAAGCTCAGGGAAATTTGTGGAAGAGGGGGCGGTAAGATTGTAAGAGCCTAAAGATGGGGAGGAGCAACGATATACAAGATACTGCATACAAAGTATGGGGCCAAAGTAATCATAAAAGGACTTTGTATGACCTGTGCAATGACCAACATATCATTGAACCCCCAAAGTCTAGCATGGATCACAGGCAGTATGATCCTTAGAGGCAACGGATTAACAGCCACAATAGTGTTCCTTTAGTAAAGGGGAACACAAAAAGAGTTCTAGACAATGCTACTGAGTCCTTACACCTCATCAAAGGAGGACTCAGAGGGAAGTTTGGCATGCATACTAAAGGATGCTCCAAGGAATTGGGGGGGAGGCACTGGGAGAAAGGGAGGGAGAGGGGAAAGGAAGGGGAAAATGGGGGCGGAAGCAAAGGGAATCCAGGGAGGGATTGAGGGAGGGAGGAGAATGGGGTGCTTATCAACATTGTATGAGTGAAAGAAATAAATTAAAAAAAAACGAAGAAGAAAAAAAATCAGTGGAGGCTGTGCACCCACAATTCCTTTCTGTGGCTCTATAGATGCACAGAGGCTCATTACAAGTTATCCCTTAGTAGTGAAAACTGGAAGCAAGCCCATGCTTAAAATTAGTAGAACAATTAAATAAATTATGCTAAATCCGTGCTGTGCAATATTATAGAGCCATTAAAATTGGGTTTACAAGGAATATTCAATGGTACGTGAAAACAGTCACTATATAATGTAAGGAGGCAAAGCAGTGTGGAGATTTGAAAATTCAGATTGGGGCCTAGTTTCTGATACTCAAATATGTATCAAAAGGTAGCAAAACTATATATCAAAACTTTTGCTTATTATTTCTGGATGGTGAGAAAAAAGGATCTCTTAGTTTTCTTTACATCTCTCTATATTTCAAAAATCAAAAGTTAGGGTATTTTTATAATCAGAATATATATATTCTGATTATAAATATATATATCCATAAAGGGGCCACATTTTCAAATATGAGTGAATCTCTGGGATTAACCAAGGTCCTGGAGGAATTGGACCACTCTTTCTGTGGTTTTAATCAGCATACACTTATTGTCTTAATATTAGACCACTATGAGTGAATTTTTAATACTTATGATTGAAATATCTTTGTCATGAAGATTAAAATCTAATATTCATTAATCTACTCATTACCTTTCTACAAAATCATATTAAAGTCAGAATAGAAGTCTGGGGCATCTTCATTCATAATTCTGTTTTATAGCATTCATTCAAACAAAAATTATTTACTTAGTACCTCTGAGATTCTCATGACTATGATATGCACAAGAGATTAAACAGTAGATAGAAATTAAGCAATAGCATTGTCTTGATACACTTCCTGAACAGGGGAAATAACTTAAGGCTTATTGTTACATTTTACCTGATTTTATCCTTATTCCAATAATCATAGCTTGGAACTCAGGGTAAGCTAGATAAGAACATCACCAACTGAACTATATGCCAGCCCTTGTGTGTGTTTCAAATGTTTAAATGCACACAGCACTTTTATCTGACAAAGTACATCATTTTATTTTGAAGTAGACAAAAATATGTATTTTGAGATTTTGCATATAATTTATGAATTCTCTAATATTTTACAATGATTAATTTTATCATCTTATCATTTTTACTTAATGACTCATGTTGCAAAGAACATTCTTCTGAACCCAAGTCTAGACAAGTAGATATTTCTTTGTTTCATAAACACCTGGATTTTTCATGTCCTCTTGTAAAAAATATCCTCCTTCATGCTTGTTTAATGAACTCTATTTTACCACCAAGAACATTTCTTCCACACTCCTTCTCTCTGAAGACACTTTTCTCTTGTTTTTTTCTCTGTTCATATAATTTATTACAATTAGCATACAGTTTAAAAATTCACCAACACACCAATGGTAAGAAACTGAACAGCATTATAAGTATTCCCCTCCCCCCTCAGGAAATTAAATATACTATAATTGTCAAAGCTAAATGTCGGTCTAAGGTTTAGAATGAAGAATAATTGTGAAATTAAGGAAAAAGCATTCACTCACAATGCCCTCAAAAAGAAAATCCAAAAAAGGTCCATGTATATTCCTAAGTGTCCCTCTCCTGATATATATATTGGATTTATATACAGTTGCCGTTAAAAATGTTTCAGGCTGGGTGGCTTATAAAACTAAAAATTTCTTACATTTCTAAAATCTACAATTCCAAGACCATGGAGTCCATAGATAAGATTTTATCCGTACTTTCTCTCTTTGGTTATAGAGGACCATTTCCTCCCTGTATTCTCTTATGCTCATCATTTTATACATGGCTTTTAAAGAAAATGTTTGTATCCTAATCACTTCTTTTTGTAAGGGCACATTTACACTCTTTTTGTAAGGGCACTCATACACTGTATGAGTAACCACTGAACTTCCTTTCATTTCTTCACAGGTCTTGTCTCTAAGGATAGGCTCATTCAGAAATAGGAAGGTTTAGAACTTGAGTGTATAAACTCTGGGTCTTGCCACTCAAATATTGTATGAATGAATTTAAGGCATGAATATCTCTCATTATTCACTCAATGCATATTTCTTAAATTGGCATCTATTTTTCATAGAGTACAAATGACATTTTCTATTATTAATGAAACTGCTTGAAAACCACTGTCTACTGAGCCAAACTCAATGTAGCAGTATAAATTCAGAGTTGTAGCTATTATTATTATCATAATCATATATGCACACACATACACCTGTAATCAACCTACTTACCACTACTGCTGAATACATTACACTTTTGCAAAAGATAAATCATTAGAAGAAAACTTTCTTAAAGTAAAGCTTATGTTAATGCATTTCAAAGTTCTTTGATACATTCAAATGTTTGAATTATGATAAGGAGTAATTCAGGATTGTGATGAAGGTAAAAAAGATGAACATTTAGGATGAATTGCTGGGGAAAAAAATGTCAAGAGAGCAACTTTCCCAGAATTCTTGTCCAAATGCAAAGGCGGTTGGAAAAAACATCGCTGTACAAGCTGTGCTGAAAGGTCAGCCCCTGCACTTAGAAACAGGTTCCTCATAGTTCATGCTTTAATTTAAACTCAAAAATAATAGAACTCTATTTTAAGTGATTGCAGATTAAACAATTCACCTGCCATCTGATTTCATCTGTAAATTTGCTCAGCAAATCCTTTCTCCATAAAGGGTAGAAAAGAAAATTTTCGAACCAGCACCAATTTGAAGGAGGACTTAAAAAGCTTATCTTAAAAGACTCCTGAATTCCTAGTGCTGACTCATTTCAGTTTGCTTTGTGACCTGGAGCCACCTTTACATTCCAATCAACCTCAGGTTGTGGACCTGTAACACAGCAGCAAAGGACTGTCTCCTCGATTCTGGGACTGTGTTCCCGGGACCAAGAGAAATGCAAGTTCTCAGCCTCTCTCCAGACTTCCTGCAGACAAATTCATGACAACTCTTCCAGAGATTGTGACACTGACACCGAAGAGCCAGCCACCACCGTACTAGATAGAGGAAACCAAAGCCTCCCTTCGGCTGGCCATCTGGGACGATCTTGTGGTCTTTGAATTAAAGAAATCAAAAGCCACCTTTGTTTCTCATGGAAGAGAGAGCTGGCATGCCGGAGCAATTGGGAAAGTGAATTTTCTCCTTGGAGGAGAGTCACCTGGCCTAGCTAATGACTACAGATCCCATGGGGAGAGAATCCCAGGGAGTGTTCCTTTGACCACCTGGAAAGGAAGTTGTGACAATATGGAAGGATTCTCTCCCGGTGCTTGGGGGTGTGAAGAAGCGGGCTGATAATGTCTTCATTAGGGAACAGCTTGCCACGCATCACGCATCACGTATATAAACAAAAATGTTGTGTGATTTGTTTGGCATTAGAAACAGAATTTTCCATGATGTGCAAACTCCCAAAAGCCACTGTCCCTATTTTATTTTTTTTTTTTCTTGCTTAAAGGTTAAGTAAAGTGCTGTTTTCTCCAAGCAGATTAACAATGGGGTAGTAAATCAAAACGAGACCAAAGAAAGGGAAAGTGTCACAATCGCCTAGGCCACGAGGCATTTTCTGTCCCACACGATCCTGTGTGAGCTACGTTTTCCCCCCAGCAAACAGATAAATTCCAACCCCAGTGGAGTCAGTCAAGGTGTAGAAGCAGAGTCAGTGGGAGCCAGGGAGGAGGTGGAGGCAGAAAGGAACGCTCGCTCCATCTAGTGGCCAAGCGGACGAGGCTCCTGTTTACCTGCACAGCTGAGAATGGGTGACACAGAAGCAGCCTGCTTAAGAGAAAACCTCTAACACTTGATTGCTTCAACCCCAGGGATTGAGATAAACTCTCTACTCCCCACTGCACGTGCGTACCCTGTGACAGACTTGAGAGTAAAGTCGAAAGTAAGTGGACAGGAGGCTGGGATTGGATCAAAGATTCCTGAATGTATTTAATTCCGTATAATTCACAAGGTTCCATGATTTACACGTGGCTTAGCTCTTCCTACCTTAAAAGTAACCCCCAGAGTCGCCTAGGAGAGGGACATCCTATAGATGAGAAAACGGAGGGCGAGAGGAACCTGAATCTAAGTCATGAAGCGCAAGCGGCAAGGACAGTATGGCAAGCCTTAACACCAAGTCTGTACTCTCTGTTCCCCAATAATTCCAAATACCGTTCTGAGGAGTGCAGGAGGAGAAATTCAGGATTCTCTTCCTTCACAGAGTACTGCCTGATTGCTTCAGAGAGATCACAGCTTTCAAATGCAAAAATTCAAACCTGCTCTCTTGTGACTAGGAGAAAGGTGATGTATGTATATGGGGGGGGAGGGTGCTTTGCATGTACAAGTTGGCAAATTAATGAAGCAACTGGACTTATGACACAGGGAATAGTTGCGAGATAAGTTGCTGGCATGATTGCAATGACCTACTGGGCTGATGAGTAAAGGCAGCAAGGTCCTTTAAAATGAAGAACATTGGAAGTTCTTCACTAAAGAGCAAACAAATCTTAGTGTCCAGCTGAAGGACAGTCAATGCATGCCTCCTAGTGTTCTCGGACTTAGTTTCTGCCATTCTCTGAATCTTGGTGACTGCTCCCATAGCGGCCCTCATGCTTTCAGTCTCGTAGACTGTCTCACAGCAAGAGTGCTTTCTACACAGTCATGTAAAGGAGATTAAAGCCATTTTTCCTCTTAAAAATCTCTGATGTCTTTTCATTGCATGCATACAAGTAAAAAAATTAAAACCACGTTTCACACCCACGGCAAGGTGGACAATCCATTGCTTGACTCTTGCCCTCATTGTGGCATCTTCAGGATTGTTCTGAATGTTCTGCCACCCCAGGGTTCCAGTATTCCACCTTGAATCTAGGTTGTTGATATCTCAGTAAATATGCAGCTACTATTGTGGTTATTGCTATTAATTTTATTTTGTATCAGAAGATGCATGTCCTACAAATATTGGAACGTTCCTTTAGGTCTATCTACTTGAATGTTATCTTCTTGCCTTCCAGGACTATCATTCTTCTGTCTGCTCTTTCTTGGATTCTCTAATACACTCCTCCTTTCACTTATTTTCTTTTTTATTTTTTCTATTCATGGTAAACTGAAGTTGTCTCATTTTTTGACAGTTCATGTAATACCTGTTTACCCAATAATAACATGAGATTAAGATAGGAAGACAAGAATGCATAATCAATATACATTCTATAACTTTCTCCAGCAATCAATATAGAAATGTTTAAGACTAAGTGCCCAATAGGTATTGTGTGAATATACGTTATCAATTCAATTAAGGAAAAGGTGAGACAGAATTTTTCCAGAAGAAAGATAGTTAGGTCTATAAATAGTATTTGGTGAGCCAATTAGACATGCACATGAAAGAAAATGACCTTTATATTGAATCACACAAAAATTAATTTAAGTTTGATTGTATTCCTACTTGTGAAAAGTAAAATAGAAGTGTCCAAAAATACTATGAGGGAAAGAATTTGTGATCTCGAATTTTAAAATTCTTTAAGAAGGATATTAAATGATCCAAATATGAAGGAAAATTATATAAATTAAACTGTTTGAGAATGTTCATCAAGATGCACTTTTATAAAAATAGGAGTCACAGGGTTCAAGGAGTTATTTGCAGTAGTGCATAATACTCAGTTATAGAATATAGAAAAATCCCAAAGAATGATTAAACACTGGGGCTGGAGAGATGGTTCAGTGGTTAAGCCTCTGCCTTGCAGGCGGAAGGTCCTGAGTTCGGATCCTAGACCCCACGTATAGATGCCAGGAGGAAGCGGGGGTGGCCTGCACTTCCGATTCTGGTAAGGCGGAGCCTGTGAATCCCGGGGCCGAATAAACAAGGAGGAGGTGGAGGCGTCCATTGTGGTTCCCGAATTTGTCCGTAGTTCTACACACACACACACACACACACATACATACACATGCACACACATACATACACACACACAATTGAATAAATAATAAATAAAAAAATTTAAAAAAGAATGATTAAACACTATAAAATCCAATAAAAATGACAAAATTAATTTACAAGACACATACACACAAACAAAACCATACTCAGTGACATTGCCTACTAAAGTGATGCGAAACATCACTTTAATGTCACAGCATATGGCTACACACCTCTGCAAAAGATTTGAATAAAACATTGTAAATAATAGATAGATAGATGATAAATAGATTTGATAGATGGATAGATTGCTTAATGATAGATGAATAGATACAGATAGATGATAGATACATAACTGGTACACTAATTATAAACAGATGACAGATGATACACAAATAATGGTAGATAGATAGATGTTTTATGCGCAGATAGATTATAGATTTCAGACTGATATACAGTTATACTAAGAAACCATACATAAAGACATAAAGCACTTCCCATGCTCCCTTGCTGTTGATGCTTAGTAAATTAACTGAACTCATTAATAAATTGTTTTACCATAACCTTTGCAGGATCATATGAGATATTCATGACTGTAATACCAAACTCAATGAAAATATGCATGCTTAAAGACAGGTACAGAAATATTCACAGCAGTGCTATTAGTATAATTAGTACAACTGGCAGTACTTACCACTGCTAACAATTACAAATATAAACAAATCAATTTCCAGAAACTATAGGATTAATAAATTTTGATTTACACAGGGAATAGGATATTTGTGAATTAAGATAACCACTGACACATCAATCAATCTGGAAACCATTTTATAAACACCAAGCTAGGCAAAAGAAGTGATGACATTGTGCGGATGTTAAGTTGCTTCATATCAAAACCAGGCAAAACCAATTTCAGATAACATGGAAATGGATCAGAATAGAGATTAATATTGATAGAACAGAAATAAAGCTGGAGTTGATGGGAGGTGCTGATAATACCTTCTTCCCCTCCTTGAATGGTGGTTACAAGTATATGTTGACTTTGTGATGAATAATCATCCTCTCACCACTTTGATTTTTCATCAAACTGCTGGACATCTTCGCACTGAAGATCTGACCATCAGTTGAATCACATCCTGCCCTAAAATATCACCTACAATTCTGCATGTCAGTATCTACCACAGAGACCTCCTGTCTTCAGCTCCTTTTAGCCCTTCCTCTCTGGCAGGCATAACAGATGTTTCATCTTAAAAGAATTCTCTTCTATTATACTCTAGAGAATACATATCTTGGAAAGCACACATGGTTAATACCAAATGACATTAGTCTGAATAAATTGTCAAAGTCTTAGGCATGAGTAATCTAGAGGATGATTCACCGCTTCCAAATCATCTGAAGATTTTTACAAGCTTGGAAATGTTTAGTCTGAGAGAAACAATGTAGATCAGCACCCACCAAAGACCGTCATCCCTTAACTCCCTTCTTCTAACCACTACCCGCCTCAGGAAGCACCTACAGCTCTGGTCTTTAGAACTCACAGTTCAAAGCAGAGCTTTGCACAAGAATGTTCTAAATTCTTTTAGATTAGGTTATAATAACCTAAATTAGTTGGACCCAAATCTTACTATTATTAGGAAATTTGTTAAAAATATGTTCTTCAGGCTTCATCCTAGATCTGCTGAGTCTTACACCTGAGGGACTGATATTTATATATTTAGCCAAGTTACCTAAGTAATACAAAGAGCAGAGCATGGATCTAAAATTGTCTTTTCTCAATTACCAGGTGTCTACTGAAATTTCAGTTTCAGTTCATCTTCATATTGAATAAAGCAATTTATCTGTCTAAGCTCCTCCTTTTTCATCAGTGACATGGGGAATTTTCTTTTAAGCATATCCTCATATTTTAAATGAAGTGCCTACCTAGCCCAGCACTCTCCATAAAGTTCTCAGAAACACTATACAATATGTCCAATGCTAATGCAAAACCCACCTGCTTTTGAAAACTATTCTGAAAGAACTTCATTTTTCTCATCATGCAGGTGATTGACAACATGTATTGCATATATAAACAAAGCCACATGACAGCAGGGTAAGCTTTATTCATATAACCCTATCACACTTTAGAGTATTTTCCTAATAGGTACTATTTTTTTTACTACCCTACCATAGGATACATGAAGGAAACTTGAAAACTTTTTAACCTGCCATAACATCAGACACATTTATTTTTGTTTATAAATATTTTATTCATTTATGAATAGAGAGAGAGAGAGATGTATGGATAGAGGTCAGAGGACAGCTTTCTGTCTGCTATATGGACTTCTGGGAATTGAACTCATGCATCTAAGTTTGCCCAGAGGTACCCAATGGCCCAGACATATTTAATTCCTATTTAGCATGGCAACTCATATATAGCAGGAATGACAAAAATAATATTGTATAAACAAATATGTAGATGAATATTGAGACATATACAGTTAGTTATGCAACACTAAACTCACAATTATCTGAGGAAATTAAGATCTGTAGTATATTGTTAGGTTTTGCAAATAAACATATAGGATTCTCATTTAAATTTCAATTTCACATAAACGCCAAAACACTTTAAGGGTAAATATGTGCCTGTGAAATATTTCAGAAATATTCACAATAAACATTAGTAATTCAGAGTCACCTGGGCTCTCCATGATTTATGTGGCCACCCTCAGGACCAATCTAATTTAAGATTGGAAATGAGAAATTATTAAATGTGGCAAAAAGTGTACTTTAGAAGCTTGAAACGTTGTATAAAGAATAAGTTATCTTCTATGAGGAACAGAAAGGAAAGATGAAGAGGAAGAAATTGGGAGGAGTTAAAAAAGAGAGAGGGAAGACAGAGGGGGAGAGAGAGAGAGAAATAGAACCATCAATAAGAATTTCTCTTCATCCAAGTTTTGTACAGCAGCATGGAACAACTTAGAATTTTATTCATGATCAGTTCTGATAGGTTTAATGACAGAGGGTTCTAAGTTCTTGGCCAATGCATTTCTGTGCTGGTGTCTCTAACTGAAAGAAGCCTGTATTTTAGCTAACAAGTAATTAGCCATCACAAGAGATGAGTAAACAAATCACTGACTTGTGAACTTTCTAATTGTTCTCACCTATTGTTTGATCTAAGCTCATAATGTTGCTATAAAAGAGATTCAAATGCTGACTGGGGGAAATTAATTGTTTGTTTAAAGGTCCTTCTTTTAGCATCTATGCATTCTTTTTTCCCCCTTTTTATTATTATTATTGTTTCCGCTCATACAAACTTAATGGGTAGACCAGTTCCTCCTCACCCCCGACCCCCCTGCTTCTCCTTCCCTCCCTTCCCATCCCCCAGTGTCTCCCCCCCAATTCCCAGAGAGTCCTTTATTGTGTGTGCCTGACTCTCCACTGGGTCCTCCTCTCTGATGGCTTACAAGGACCCAGTGGCATTTCCCTGAACTCTTTCTCAGTGTTCCCCTTAAGCATAGGAACACTACTGTGGCTGTCAATCCCTTGCCTCCAAGGATCTTGGTGCCTTTAGCAGATGCTAGACTTTGTGAGGTCAATAGTGTGTTGGACATTTCGCAGGGCATGCAAAGTCCTATTATGATTGCTTCGGCCCTAACTTGTGTGGAGTATCTTGCAAATCATTGCTCCTCCCATCCTTTTGCTCTTACACTCTTACCGCCCCCTCTTCCGCAAATTTCCCTGAGCTTCAGGATGGGGAGAGATTAGTCTGGCCTAGTTCTAGGTGGTTGATACAGAGTCTCTGAAGTTCTGGATTGTGGTTTGTTGATTTTCTTTTTCAGTTTTGCTGTTCCTGCAATGCCCTTCACTCCATCCTGATGTGCACTGTATGTCACCCCCTGGTCAGAGACAAAAAGCTGTTAAACTGGAGTCTTATTATAATAGCACATTCAAGGGTAGATGTAATAAGAGTAGGAAACTGCAGTGAGGGAGGGGTCAATCACCCATTTGCAAAATGATTACTTTTTATCTGCCAGACTGTATGCCCTCCCCTTCTGGTGAGATCATAACCCCTCAGTTGCAAATGATCAGGAACGAACGTCTATGAACTTAACCAGGTGTCACATTACTTACTTGCATTCCTTGATGGAGGCCTATTTTCTCTGCTGTAACATGGTCCCCTCTCTCTTTCTTTCTGGTGTGGCCCTCCAACCCCATCCCTCCTGTTCATAATCCTTGCAATTACAATATTACATAGGTTTACCTTTGAGTGTCTCAATGTGGGCTGGGTGAGTTTGGTACTAGGAGCCACCTATTAGGGAGTACATACGGCACTTAATTTTCTGGGTTTACGATACTTCACTTAATATAATTGTTTCTAATGACATCCATTTCCCAGCAAATTCCAGTAATTCATCATTTTTGATGGCTGAGTAGTACTCCATTGTATAGATGTACCACAGTTTCCTTATCCACTCCTCAACTGTTGGACATTTGGTTTGATTCCATGACTTTGCTATTGTAAACAGTGCTGCTATGAACATGGTCGTGTTTGTGCTATAAAGGCGAACCTCTCCTGCATGGGGGGTTTTTCCCAAAAGTGGGATAGCAGGGTCATATGACATTTCAATCTTTAATTTCTTAAAGAATCTCCAGACGGCTTGCCAGAGTGGCTGTATGAGCCTGCATTCTCACCAACAATGTAGGAGAGTTCCCCTCTCTCCACATCCTCTGCAGCATTTGATACTGTTTGTATTGTGGATTTTTGCTATCCTGACCGGGGTGAGATGATATCTCAGGGAAGTTTTGATTTGCATTTGCCTGATAGCTAAGGAAGTGGAGCATTTTTAAGATATTTCTTAGGCATTTTAATTTCATCCCTGGTAAAATTTCTTTTAAGTTCTAGGGCCCATTTTTTAATTGGGCCATTGTTTTCCTTGGAGTTTAGTTTTCTAAGTTCTTTGTGCACTCTGGACAGTAGAGCTCTATCAGATATGTGGTTAGTGAAGATTTTCTCCCATTCTGTGGGTTGCCTTTGAGCTCGTGTTACAATCTCTTTATCTGAAGAGAAGCTCTTTAATTTCACAAGATCCCATCTGTTGAGTGTTGGTTGCAGTGACTGTGCTATTGGATGTCTGTTTAGGAAATGCTGGCCTAGCCCAATCAGCTCGAGGGAGTTCCCTATCCTTTCAACTATGATTGTTATAGTCTCTGGCCTGATATCAAGGTCCTTGATCCATTTGGAATTAAGTCTTGTACATGGTGACAAGTACGGGTCCAGCTTTAATCTTCTGCATGTGGAGATCCAGTTTTGCCAGCACCATTTGTTGAAGATGCTGTTCTTTTTCCATTGGATTCTTTGGGCCCCTTTGTCAAAGACCAAATGGCTGTAATTTTGTGGGCTTATATCTGGGTCTTCAATCCTTATCTATTGATCTGTGTGTCTATTTTGGAGCCAGTACCAGGCTGTTTTTATAACTATGGATTTGTAATATAGACTAAGGTTCGGTATGATAATACCTCCAGCAGTGTTTTTGTTACTCAGGATTGTCTTTGCTATCCTGGGTCTTTTGTGCCTCCATATGAATTTTGAGATTGTTTGGTCAACTTCTTTAAAGAATTGCTTTGGGATTTTAATTGGTATAGCATCGAATTTGTATATTGCCTTTGGTAGGATGGTCATTGTTATGATCATGTCATCTGCAAATAGGGATAGCTTGACTTCTTCCTTGCCGATTTGAATCCCTCTTATGTCCCTTTCTTGTCTTATGACTTCAGCTAAGACTTCAAGTACAATATTGAATAGAAGTGGTGAGAGTGGACAGCCTTGTCTAGTTCCTGATCGAAGTGGGAATGATTCCATTTGTTCCCCATTGAGCATAATCCTTGCTGTGGGCTTGTTGTATACAGCTTTTATTATATTGATAAAGGTTCCTTCCATTCCTACTGTCTCTAGCGTTTTGATCATAAAAGGCTGTCGGATCTTTTCAAAGGCTTTTTCATGTGGTCTTGGACTTTGGACTGATTTACATGATGAATTACATTTATTGATTTGTGTATGTTGAACCAACCTTCTGTGCCGGGGATGAGGCCTACTTTTTGATATGTTTTTTAATCTGATTTGCTAAGACTTTGTTGAGAATCTTTGCGTCTGTGTTCATCAAAGAGATCGGCCTATAGTTTTCTTTTTTAAGTGAATCTTTATTAGGTTTTGGGATTAAGACGATATTAGCTTCATAGAAGGAATTTGGTAGTGTTCCTTCCTTTGCTATTTGATAGAACAGTTTAAGGAGTATTGGTGTTATTAACCCCTTAAAGGTCTGGTAGAACTCTGTGCTGAATCCATCTGGTCCAGGACATTTTTTGGTGGGAAGATTCGAGATTACTTCTTCAATTTCCTTATATGTTATGGGACTATTTAAATAATTCACAACTTCCTGATTCAATTTAGGTAGGTTGTGTTTACTTAGAAATTCATCCATCTCTTTTGTCAAGTTTTTGAAATATGATGTTATAATTCTCTGGATTTCTTGGGTATCAGTAGTGATAACTCCATGTTCATTACTAATTTTGTTAATTTGGGTTTTCTCTCTCCTGCTTTTGGTTAATTTAGCTAGGGGTGTATCAATCTTATTGATTTTTTCAAAGAACCAGCTTTTTGACTGGTTGATTTTTTCTATCATTTTCTTAATCTCGATTTCAGATATTTCTCCCCTTATTTTGCTAATCTCCTCTCTTCTACTACTTTTGGGATCAGATTGCTCTAGTTTCTCTAAAGCCTTAAGCTGCATCATTAAGTTGTTTATTTCTGATGTTTCCATTTTTTTGATGTAGGCATTAAGAGCTATGAACTTACCTCTTAGAAGAGCTTTCATTGTGTCCCAGAGTTTTTGATAAGTTGTATTTTCATTATCATTCACTTTCAGGAAATCTTGAATATCCTTTTAATTTCTTCCTGAATCCAGTTCTCATTCAGCATCATATTGTTAAGTTTCCAGGAGTTAGTGTATTTTCTCCTGTTTGTTGTGTTGTGGATGTCCAGCTGTAGGCCGTGGTGGTCTGACAGGGCACAGGTTAGAATTTCAACTTTTTTGTATATGTGTAGATTCATTTTGTGGCCCAATATATGATCCATGTTGGAGAAAGTTCCGTGTACTTCTGAGCTAAATGTGTATTCTTTGGTGCATGGATGAAAAGTTCGATAGAGATCTGTAAGGTCCATTTCTTTCAGGGTTTGATTAAGTTCCAAAGTGTCTCTGTTAAGCTTTTGACCTGTTGATCTATCCCATGTTGAGAGGGCGGTGTTGAAGTCTCCAAGAATTATCATTTGGGGTTTGATTTCTTGCTTTAGACGCTGGTAGGGTTTTCTTATTGAATGTGGAGGGGCTCGTATTGGGTGCATAAATGTTCTGTATTGTGAAGTATTCCTGGTGAATTGTACCTGTGACTAAAATGTAGTATCCATCTATGTCTCTTATGATTTTCTTTGGTTTGAAGTCCACTTTGTCTGAAAGCATAATTGCTACCCCTGCCTGTTTCCTGGTTCCATTAGCTTGCAAGATTTTGTACCAGCCTTTCATTCTTAGGATGTGCCTATCTTTTGTGGTAAGATGAGTTTCCTGAAGGCAGCAGATTGTTGGGTTGTGGTTTTTAATCCAAGTTTGTAATCTGTGTCTCTTAATCGTTGAGTTAATACCATTGACATTTAATGTTATAATGGAGAAATTATTTTTAATTCTGGACATTTTTTATGTTTAGTAGATTTTGTAAGCATGCTGTTTGATATTTATGTTTTGGTGGTATTATACTTCCCTTCTGTCCTCCTGGATATGCTTGTTCTTTTCTTCAAGCTCGAGTATTATTTCTAGCATTTTTTGAAGGCCTGATTTGGTAGACATGTATCCCTTCAAATTGTCTTTGTTCTGGAAAACTTTTCTTTCTCCTTCAATCATGACAGATAGTTTTGCCAGGTATATCAGTCTGGGTTGGCATTTTTGCTCATTTAATACTTGAAGTACGTCTCTCCAAGCTCTTCTTGCTTTTACTGTTTCCATTGAGTAGTCCTTTGTTATTCTAATAGGTTTACCTTTAAAAGTGAGTTGCTTTTTTTCTCTTGAAGCTCTCAGCACCTTTTCTTTGTCTTGAATGTGGAGTATTTTGACTATTATCTGCTGTGGCAATTTTCTATTTTGGTCATATCTGTTTGGAGTGCGAAATGCCTCTTGTATTTGGATAGGCCTCTCATTCTTTAGTTGTGGGAAGTTTTCATTTATGATGAATTGAAATATTTCCTCCGGTGTGGTATTTTGGGATTTTTGCTCTGGTATTCCATGAATGCGCACGTTAGTCTTCTTCAGTGTGTCGCATATCCTTTGAATGTTCCTCTCCAGTATCTTTTTAAAACGATCTATGCATTCTTTTATATTCACATATGTCCAAACACATTGTTGAGGACTACAAATGTCTACTATAATGTTCAGTTGAATGTTTTCATGGGAAAGGTTGTCCATACATTGAAAGACAATTAACTACACTCCAGTGAACTTCTTAACATTGCTTTACAACTTCCCCTGCCTAATTTTTCTTTGTTTTACAATATCTGTCTGTCTCTCTCTCTCTGTAGATCAATATATATATTTATGTACATAAAACTTTTTCATCTTTGGTAAAATTACCAATC
This sequence comes from Typhlomys cinereus, assembly GCA_023101885.1. Taxonomy (NCBI): domain Eukaryota; kingdom Metazoa; phylum Chordata; class Mammalia; order Rodentia; family Platacanthomyidae; genus Typhlomys; species Typhlomys cinereus. The sequence continues at coordinate 3,710,646 of JALPQD010000130.1, read as the reverse complement.
TATCAATGCATTTTAATTTATTGTTTAGGAAAACAAGCTTGTTTCAAATAGGTGACCAATTTAAATACAAATGCCTTCCTAAGAGAACAAAATAAATAGATCAGGATAACGAAGAATATTTCACAAGCTTCAGACTGGGAAGGCACTTGCTATGTAAGAATGAAGACCAGAGTTCACACCCAGACAAAAGTTGAAAGGGTATGGTGTCCCACCTATGATTCCACCACTCACCAACCAACTCAATCTCTGGATTAGACAAATTTGTGAACTCTGGGTTCAGGGAAGAGACTCTTCTTCAGCATAAAATTAGATAATATTCAAGGAAGAAGTCTCCTAATGTCTGATCTTTATATATATGCATACACGTGCATGACATCCTCACTAATACATGAACCATACATATGAGGTTATACATGCACACTATACATCATATTTACATACATTCAAAAATATAGATTCTGTCATGAATCTTAGTGCTTATGCACTATTATCTCTACGATCTATGTCAAAGGTGCCTCAACTAGACTGATCTACAATCCTCTTAATCATGTTTCTGGATTTCTGGTCCTTATTTCTATGAATGATTTAGCAGGAGGCATCATAAAAATGTGGAGCAAGTATGTACTTCAGGAACTTGTGCTAAACAGCTCTGTTGTTTCCAAACACTTTTGACAGGGCTAACTTCTTCATCCACAAGAAGTACTGTACTGATTGAACCTGAAGACACCATCTATCCTGAAGAGTCTCTTCACAGGCACATACAGTGCCTTTCTCTACACCCATACACATTTACATAACCCCCCAACACACATAAATATCCACACCTGCACATGCAAAAAAAGAATCAGATATGGATTTAATTTGCTATAATGATTTTGTATGGTCAATTACTCCTTATTTTATAATCTAATGATGCTTTGTTTATACTAATGACAACAATAAATTTTAGCACTTATTGAAAACAAACTGAGCCAGACACAGAACTAATCACTTTATGAGAAGTATGTAATGGGAAGCTTTTAACCATCAGAGGGATTGATATTGGTCTTCATTTAAAGATAAAAAAAATTGACTCACTGTGTTTAACAAAGCTGCACATCATAATAAAACTGATAAACTCATGCAGAATTTGAACCCAGGTAGGTGTAGCTTTCACATGTTCAATACATTTGCATAATTTTAGATATATACACCAAAATAAACCTTAAAATGTTCTTTAGGTATTCAACACAAATATCAAATATCCAAGACTGATATTTCAGAGAGAATTCATAGAGGACTCATAGAAATATTAGGAGAATTCCACCCAATCATTGTTTTAACCCCATGATACAATAGGAAATCCACAGAAGATTGGGTGGATATAACTGTAAACACTCATGAATGGTTAATTCAGTGAAAGTCCACCTAGAAATAAAGAGAAGGATAGAGAAGGATTGAGAGGCTGAGTCAGACAGTATGGGAGAAAAGATGAGAATTATGACAGTCTGGAAGTCAAGTGTAAAATTGATTTTTCATATGTTATGAAAGGGAGTGTAGAAGAGGACACTTAAGTTTGGATGACAGTGGAGGCTCAAGGATGACTTTGGGAATCATCCTGGATTGTTCTACATCCTTACTGCTTTGTTCTGGATTTCACAGGCTCTGCATTCCAGGGTCAGATATACCGGCTGTTACCATTCAAACCTGACATTTTCACATTGCATGTGGGATCTGAGCTCTGGTCTTTTAGCTATGAGGCAAAGGCTTTAACATCCAACTCTTCTCTCCATTCCCAACCATTAAGTTTTACAGAGGGTTAATGATGAGGTCATATCACAGCACCCCTTGATTCAGTTAAAACTGCTATCAGATCTCAAACCCATTCATTCTAATTTCAACCTGTGTGTTTAGGGTGGGCGGTGACTGGATATTGGAGGGAGATGACCAAGTTCAGCTTCCTTCCTAGGGGACAAAATGAATCCTTAGAGTTATATCCACTAGTTCAACAGAATGAAGAATTCACGTGGAAAACTGAAATATAAGTTAAATGTTTTTTCATGATAGGCAGATGTTCAAGACCTGATAAGTTTTTCATATATTGTTTAAAGCTGAATAGTTATTCTACTGTGATAGACACTGTTTCATCAACCAGTTGATTAGTAAGGAATACCCAGGAAGCATAACAGCAGAATAAAAAAGACCCTTGTGAGTCTTTATCATATAATCAGGTGTGTCAAGTAAAGTGAGAATTATTAAGAAGCAGGAGAGAAGCAGAGGAAACTGAAAGAAAGTCTAAGTTTCATGCATCATTAATGAACAAGAAGGAGCAAGAGAACCAAATCTCCGCAGTGTGGAGAAATGAAGGAGAAAAGATATCCTGCCATAAAACTCCCTATGCTTCATAAAATATGAGTATCATCTGGACACCAGTCAAAATGAAACAAAACTATGCAAAACAGATACATATTCTTAAGCCTGTGGAGAGTGAGACAGGAGAAGCCAGAACTTCAAGGTTGATTGGCTGAGGAGAAGAAAATAAGATATTACACATATAGACATACATACAAAAGTCCTGGTGTCTTAAGCAAATGTCACATATATTTTCTGCTCTGACTGTCTGCATTTGTGCTCCTCTGTTACTTTTTATCTCTTCAGGAGTGAAATTACCTTTCAGCAGCTATGTTGTGCGTCTTGTATCCATGAATTTCAGCACCCAAAGAATTGAACAAGGATGCGTTCTTTTTCTGAATTGAAATGTCCCTAAATTTTATAAATAAATCAATTCTGTGGACAACTTATCACTGTTAAATATTCCTAGTCACATTACTGAAAGAGTTCAGGAACACACAAGCATTGACTAAATGATTCATTATACATCAAAGAATCATCAAGGAAAACCTTGTGTGACTCCTAATATTAGACCTATTTAAGCAAAATCCCATGAGAAGTTAGATTGGGAAAGGGGGCTATGGTAATGATAGGTTGGTCAAATATTTTTACAAATATAAATTATGTAATTTTTCTACATGTTATAAAAAATGCTTTCCATAGGATAAGAAATGCTTTCCATAGGAAATGTCCTATTAGTAGTCATATAATAGTCTCACTGGGCCTGTCAACAGTTAACCATGGATCCCAGTGCTAAGCCTGATAGATTCTGTGGTACAGGCAGCCATTGTCCTCTATTGGGAGCCCACTGAAGAGACCACTGGCTTCCAATGGATCTTTCCAAACTCAGGGTCACACAGATGTCCCTGTTTAAACTAAGTGGGTTTTAAAACAAACAAAACGACAAAGGACTGTGTGAAAGAGACTGGTAGGAAAGGAAAGGGGGCTTAAAAATGTCAAGAGAGAGATAAGAAAGGATAGGAGTTGCACTTGCCAAAATGTACTAAATACATGTATGAAATTATCAAAAAGATAAATTATTAAAAACCTTCAACTTTTCCAAGTTCTATGTAAGTTGAAGAGACTTGACCAAGGCTGTGAATTATGGTATGACAAAGTTGAAAGACATTTTTTCACCTATGATCCACATGTCCAGTAGCATTAATAATATTCAACTAGTTTTAGAATGGAAATGAAAACCTTAAAAATCACATGGCTTACTTCTTTCATTATGTAAATAAAGAAGCTTCAGTTCAAATATGTTAAATGATGCACTCAGAGGCACAGAGCACCTAATAATTGGAGTTTTGCTTGTTGAGAATGAGGACCGACTCCTCATATAGGGGCTCATGGAATGTGTCTGTAGTCTGAATGGACAAAATGAAGTACCTTATGGTGCTGAGAAGAGATACTGGTGTGTTATTAAGAGTCCCTTGACTTTGTTTAATGATACCCCTTAGTTTTGCAGACAATGTCACATAGTTTTATATCCAAAGCCCTCTCACGTTCACTTTTCCTCATGACCGCCTGAAGGAACATGAAGAGCCGTGTATCCAGTTTGATTACAACAGACAGGAACACTGAGGCTCAAGGTGATGATGGAGTTAGGCTAATTCCACATAAATGGAGCTAAAAGAACTCAAGTGACATTCGTCTGAAAGGAATTTCAGTGGCTCATTTTTAGATACCATAGACATAATGTCCTTCTCAAAACCTGTAGTTTACTGTCCCCGAAACCCATTCATTTACTTGCCAAGATTATAAGGTCAAAGGAAGCAAATGTGAAAGACGAAAGATGTTGGTGTGCAACTTTGTTGTTTCCACTTTATACTATGCCTGAACATTATGCAAAAAGTTTATCCACCACCACAAAAGCTTCCCTTCTTCAAAAGACCTACTAAATTAGATGGTTTATTTTGCATGATTGATTACAGGAATCCTGCTCATACATCTATGTGTTGACATTTTAAATCACATCTTCTTCTTGTCTGAAGGGACTGAAATGATTTTCATATCCTGACATGATTGATTCTTTGGAAGCTGAAGTTAAAAAAAAATCTATAAGAGTTCAATCTATGGTTCCTGCCAACTGATAGCATATTATCAAACCATATTAAAATCATGCATGACTTGCAACTGCAGCTGTATATCTGACCGTAAGTAAATATAATGGCCTTCTGTCATCAGACAGTACTTTTGTATTAATGGGTTGGTTGATATATCTATTTATGAAAGGATTATGGGAGTTATAAATTTTACCTGTACAGATAGATGGTATTTCCTTTGTGTTTAATCTCCATGGGAGATTGAGGAAATCTAAAATAGTGATGAGGAAGAATGTTTATCAGAGGCAGATCTATAAAGAATCCCTAATAGCAAACTGCTGATCCAAATAGGAAGCCTTTTGATGATTCTCTAAGGGGCACTTCCTTTAATACAAACCCTGAGTGATGTCTCAGCTATAAAGAACAGTCATCAGGGACTGAAATTTACACACTCTGGTGTGAGTAGACTTATTGGGAAGAAGGTTTCATTCATCTAAAGTTACCCACTAGGATAAGGAACATAGAAACCAGCCACTGTTCTCTGGGTTGATGCCTTTATGAGAAAATCAATGCTTAAGTTATCATTTCCCTGGCTTTAATTATAATTCCAATTTTCTTTTTGGATGGTGCAGATCAAATAAAAGTAGACTGTGTCCCTTCATTGTAAACATTGCCTCATAAATCTAGAATCGTCCCTGCTGGGCTCTATCACAGACATTTAACCCAGCTCCCTTGAACTTTGAGTTAATTTTGGTTGTAGAGTTACAGCATCAAGCAGTCTATTTCAGAGTGATCTAAAAAAAACACACAAATACATCCATTAATAAAACCATTCCAAAGGAAATCAAATATTCACAGAACTTTTTTTCCTAAATTTAAATAAAATTAATTTTCCTTTTCATATTTGGAAGAAAGGAGCTATGTCTCTTTTACCAACCAAGAAATGGGTTGTAAATTCTTATCCTCCAGCTATGACTCTCAGCTCCAAACATGACCGCAAATAGGAATGGGGCACAGGACCTCAGGATTCAGAGCGTTTCTGGGTAGTTGTAGGACAAACATTGTAGCTAAGAAGAAGTGGAATTTAGAGAGACAAATTCCATGTTACAGAATGACATGTGTTTACACACAAGTGATTCCTTTAAAGAATACTTCCTGAACATGTAGTGCATAAGGAGAAAATGTGAGGTGAGAGATTTCAGGAGCAGACAGGAAGGTGGCAGTGCCAAGGAGTCCTGGAAAATGTCTCATTCAACAGACAAACTTCCAATCAGGAATGGTTCCTTGTATCATAATGTTATATAAAAGTCACTTTTTAAAGGGAAGGAAATAGATCAATAGGAAGACAGCCAATAAACTTATAGGTAGGAAGATAGTACATCAAACTGCTCTGTAAGTAGCTCTTATTATACCCATAGAATGGGAATTTAAAGTGGAAACCTAAAGCTGGATTAGTGAAGGGAAATGCACATATCAGTGGGGTGGCCTCAAGAGAGGTAACTTGATACTCCAAGGAGGCCTGAGCCTCCACAGGAGTAGACAAGCTAAAATGATCCTTGGGGTTCACAGAAGCACACAGGTAGAAGGGCAGGAGAGAGTGGGAGGGAATGCTGAAGGAAAGGGAGGAGATGCTAGGGAAGAGGGAAGGGAAGGAAGCTAGGATGAATACTCATTATGTTTGTAAAAGAAAAAATGAAAAAATTCACTTTTTTCTTAGGTTAATGGCAAAGCCTTTAAAGTTTTTATAATAGAAATAGGACATGACTATTTTATGCTTTAGAATATCACTAATCACAAGAGTACAGTCCTACTGCATGCAAAGTGGGACAGAGGAAGCCTTGCTCTGATCTTGATACAGCTAGGATGAAGAAGAAACTCAGGGGGCCACATATGAGAGAAAGACTTGAAATCAGGAGAGAGACTGGAGGAGGGAATGTTGCAATAGGAATAGGAGGGGGGCTGGGGTAGGGGATTAAGGCATGAAAATGTCTTTAATACATATATGTGTGAAACTCTGAAAGAACAAAATTAATGATAATAAATGATAAATGAAGAGCTTCTAAATGAAAAAAATAGAATGTAACAAATACATAACGATTCTGGAAAGAACAAATGAGAAAATGAAGTCATCCCTTTATTAACTGTAAATAACATGAACATTGCATACACTACACGTTTTCCAGACTTTTCCCAATTAAAATTGCTATTAGTCTCCTCCAACTTCTGTTTCTGTTTTCTCAAAAGGCTTAGATACAACACAGATTTCAAAGATAAGGAAACCTGTAAGTTCCATGGTCAAAAAAAAAATCTCTTTAGTTGAAGTCAATTTTTGACATGCATCATTGTGTTCCTGCCTCCCCAAAATGATCCTGAATCTTAATTCTTCAAAAACCTAAAGCACAGGTAAGACTGGACCTTAAGCAATAATAGACAGCAGTAGTTAAAAGCACAGAGCTTGGAACATTTCTGCCATCCAGTGCAATTAGCCGTTCCATTCTCCATGTGAGTTTCAGCAGAGAAGATGTGCCCAGGAACTTGGCATGAAATGGAGTGTTGCACTAGGGTGGCCAGGGAACATGTCCTGAGGCATCTGTGCTTCCTCATGCCAGTCAACAAGGAAACAAAGCTTCTCCAACCAGTCTCCTCCCCAACTGACGAACCAGTCAATGAGCAATGCATAAACAGATGGTAGGAGTGAATGAGCCTCAGGCTTCCTCTCCCTGTGGCCAATCCAAGAAGTCTCAGACAGAGATGCAGATGTATAGATGACGCATGGACGTTTTCTGCCCATATTACCACCCCAGTGGAAATAACTTTTACTTTGTCAGCTTTTTCTTTTTTTTTATATAATACATTTTTATTATTATTTCAGTTCATACAAACTTAATAGGTACACCAGTTCCCTCCCTCCCTCCTCCTCCCCCCCAACCCCCTGCTCCCCCTCCCCTCACCCCTCCCGTCCCATCCCCCCGTGCCTCCCGCCCCGATTCCCAGAGTCCTTTCTTGTGCATGCCTGACTCTCCTCTGGGCCCTCCTCTCCGATGACTTACAAGGACCCAGTGACATTTCCCTGAACCCCTTCCTGTGTTCCCCTTAAGCATAGGAACATTACTGTGGCTGTCAATCCCTTGCCTCCAAGGATCTTGGTGCCTTTAGCAGATGCTAGACTTTGTGAGGTCAATAGTGTGTTGGACATTGCGCCAGGCATGCAATGTCCAATTATGATTGCTTCGGGCCTAACTTGTGTGGAGTATCTTGCAAATCATTGCTCCTCCCATCTTTTTGCTCTTACACTCTTACCGCCCCCTCTTCCACAAATGTCCCTGAGCTTCAGGATGGGGAGAGATTAGTCTGGCCTAGTTCTAGGTGGTTGATATAGAGTCTCTGAAGTTCTGGATAGTGGTTCGTTGATTTTCTTTAGCAGTTTTGTTGCTCCTGTAATGCCCTTCACTCCATCGTGATGGGCACTGTATGTCACCCCCTGGCCAGAGACAGAAAGCTGTTAAACTGGAGTCTTATTATAAGAGCACATTCAAGGGTAGATGTAATACTTATACCCAAAAGTGGAATCGCAGGGTCATATGGCATTAGGCAATGGGAGGGGTCAATCACCCATTTGCAAAATGGTTACTTTTTAATCTGCTGGACTATATGCCCTCCCCTTCTGGTGAGTTCATACCCCCTTAGTTGTAAATGATCAGGAACGAATTGTGAACTAAACTAGGTGTCACATTACTTTCTTGCAGTCCTTGATGGAGGCCTATTTCCTCTACTGTAACATGGTCACTTCTCTCCTTGTTTCTGGTGTGGCCCTCCAACCCCATCCCTCCTGTTCATAATCATTGCAATTACTGTAGGTAACACAGAGATTTACCTATGAGTGTCTCAAGATGGGCTGGGTGGGTTTGGTACTAGGAGCCACCGATTAGGGAGTACATACGGCACTTAATTTTCTGGGTCTGGGATACTTAATATAATTGTTTCTAATGACATCCATTTCCCACCAAATTCCAGGAATTCATCATTTTTGATGGCTGAGTAGTACTCCATTGTATAGATGTACCACAGTTTCCTTATCCACTCGTCAACTGTTGGCCATTTGGGTTGATTCCATGTGTTTGCTATTGTAAAAAGTGCTGCTATGGACATGGTCATGCTTGTGCTATAGAGGTGAACCTCTGCTGTATGGGGAGTTATACCCAAAAGTGGAATCACAGGGTCATATGGCATTTCAATCTTTAATTTCTTTAAGAATCTCCAGACAGTTCGCCAGAGTGGCTGTATGAGCCTGCACTCCACCAGCAATGTAGGAGAATTCCACTCTTTCCACATCCTCTCCAGCATTTGTTGTTGTTTGTATTCTGGATTTTTGCCATCCTGACCTGAGTGAGATGATATCTCAGGGAAGTTTTGATTTGCATTTCCCTGATGGCTAAAGAAGTGGAGCATTTTTTAAGATATTTGTTAGACATTTTTTTATATAATATATTTTTTATTATTATTTCAGCTCATACAAACTTAATAGGTACACCAGTTCCCTCCCTCCCTCCTCCCCCCCCCGAACACCCTGCTTCCCCTCCCCTCACCCCTCGCACCCTATCCCCCCGTGCCTCCCGCCCCGATTCCCAGAGTCCTTTCTTGTGCATGCCTGACTCTCCTCTGGGCCCTCCTCTCTGATGACGTACAAGGACCCAGTGACATTTCCCTGAAACCCTTCCTGTGTTCCCGTTAAGCATAGGAACACTACTGGTGGCTGTCAATCCCTTGCCTCCAAGGATCTTGGTGCCTTTAGCAGATGCTAGACTTTGTGAGGTCAATAGTGTGTTGGACATTGCGCCAGGCATGCAATGTCCAATTATGATTGCTTCGGGCCTAACTTGTGTGGAGTATCTTGCAAATCATTGCTCCTCCCATCCTTTTGCTCTTACACTTTTACCGCCCCCTCTTCCGCAAATGTCCCTGAGCTTCAGGATGGGAAGAGATTAGTCTGGCCTAGTTCTAGGTGGTTGATATAGAGTCTCTGAAGTTCTGGATAGTGGTTCGTTGATTTTCTTTAGCAGTTTTGTTGCTCCTGTAATGCCCTTCACTCCATCGTGATGGGCACTGTATGTCACCCCCTGGCCAGAGACAGAAAGCTGTTAAACTGGAGTCTTAATTTCATCCCTGGTAAAATTTCCTTTAAGTTCCAGGGCCCATTTTTTAACTGGGCCATTGGTTTCCTTGATGTTTAGTTTTCTAAGTTCTTTGTGCACTCTGGACAGTAGAGCTCTATCAGGTATGTGGTTAGTGAAGATTTTCTCCCATTCTGTGGGTTGCCTTTGAGCTCTTGTTACAATCTCTTTATCTGAACAGAAGCTCTTTAATTTCACAAGATCCCAACTGTTGAGAGTTGGTAGCAGTAATTGTGCCATTGGATGTCTGTTTAGGAAATGCTGGCCTAGCCCAATCAGCTCGAGGGAGTTCCCTATCCTTTCAACTGTGGTTTTTATAGTCTCTGGCCTGATATCAAGGTCCTTGATCCATTTGGAATTAAGTCTTGTGACAAGTATGGGTCCAGCTTTAATCTTCTGCATGTGGAGATCCAGTTTTGTCAGCACCATTTGTTGAAGATACTGTTCTTTTTCCATTGGATTCTTTGGGCCCCTTTGTCAAAGACCAGATGGCTGTAATTTTGTGGGCTTATATCTGGGTCTTCAATCCTTATCCATTGATCTGTGTGTCTACTTTAGAGCCAGTACCAGGCTGTTTTATAACTATGGATTTGTAATATAGACTAAGGTTCTGTATGGTAATACCTCCAGCAGTGTTTTTGTTACTCAGGATTGTCTTTGCTATCCTGGGTCTTTTGTGCCTCCATATGAACTTTGAGATTGTTTGGTCAACTTCTTTGAGGAATTGCTTTGGGATTTTAATTGGTATAGCATTGAATTTGTATATTGCCTTTGGTAGGATGGTCATTGTTATGATGTTGATTCTGCCAATCCAGGAACATGGGAGGTCTTTCCACCTTCTGGTTTCTTCTGTAATTTCTTTCTTTAGGGTTTTAAAGTTTTCATTGTAAAGGTCTTTTACCTCCTTGATTAGGTTTATACCAAGGTATTTCATTTTTTTAGTGGCTACAGTGAATGGGATGGTTTTCTCAAGGCTTTTTGACTTCTTTCATTCTGGGCATATAGGAAGGCCTCTGATTTTTGCACATTTATTTTGTATCCTGCCACCCTGCTGAACTTCTCAATTAGTTCCAGGAGCTTCCTGGTGGAGTTTTTGGGATCACTCAGGTATAAGATCATGTCATCTGCAAATAGGGATAGCTTGACTTCTTCCTTGCCGATTTGAATTCCTCTTATGTCCCTTTCTTCTCTTATGGCTTCACCTAAGAGTTCAAGTACAATATTGAATAGAAGTGGTGAGAGTGGACAGCCTTGGTCGAGTTCCTGATCAAAGTGGGAATGCTTCCAATTGTTCCCCATTGAGCATAATCCTTGCTGTGGGCTTGTTGTATACAGCTTTTATTATATTGATAAAGGTTCCTTCCATTCCTACTGTCTCTAGCGTTTTGATCATAAAAGACTGTTGGATCTTGTCAAAAGCTTTTTCTGCATCTATCAAGAGTATCATGTGGTCTTGGACTTTGGACTGGTTTACATGATGAATTACATTTATTGATTTGCGTATGTTGAACCAACCTTGTGTGCCGGGGATGAAGCCTACTTGGTCCCCGTGAATGATCATTTTAATATGTTTTTGAATCCGATTTGCTAAAACTTTGTTGAGAATCTTTGCGTCTGTGTTCATCAGAGAGATCGGCCTATAGCTGTTTTTTTAAGTGAGACTTTATTAGGTTTTGGAATTAAAACAATATTAGCTTCATAGAAGGAATTTGGTAGTGTTCCTTCCTTTGCTTTTTGATGGAACAGTTTAAGGAGTATTGGTATTATTAATTCCTTAAATGTCTGGTAGAACTCTGTGCTGAATACATCTGGTCCAGGACATTTTTTGGTGGGAAGATTCAAGATTACTTCCTCAATTTTCTTATATGTTATAGGACTATTTAAATAAATCACAACTTCCTGATTCAATTTAGATAAGTTGTGTTTACTTAGAAATTCATCCATCTCTTTTGTGTTGTCAAACTTCACAGAATATAAGTTTTTGAAATATGATGTTATAATTCTCTGGATTTCTTGGGTATCAGTATTGATAACCCCACGTTCATTTCTGATTTTGTTAATTTGGGTTTTCTCTCTCCTGCTTTTGGTTAATTTAGCTAGGGGTGTATCAATCTTATTGATTTTTTCAAAGAACCAGCTTTTTGACTGGTTGATTTTTTCTATCGTTTTCTTAGTCTCGATTTCAGATATTTCTCCCCTTATTTTGCTAATCTCCTCTCTTCTACTACTTTTGGGATCAGATTGCTCTAGTTTCTCTAAAGCTTTAAGCTGCATTGTTAAGTTGTTTATTTCTGATGTTTCCATTTTTTTGATGTAGGCATTAAGAGCTATGAACTTACCTCTTAGAACAGCTTTCATTGTGTCCCAGAGATTTTGGTAAGTTGTATTTTCATTATCATTCACTTTCAGGAAATCTTGAATTTCCTTTTTAATTTCTTCCTGAATCCAGTTCTCATTCAGCATCATAGTGTTAAGTTTCCAGGAGTTAGTGTTTTTTCTCTTGTTTGATGTGTTGTGGATGTCCAGCTTTAGACCGTGGTGGTCTGATAGGGCACAGGTTAGAATTTCAACTTTCTTGTATATGTGTAGATTCATTTTGTGGCCCAATATGTGATCTATCTTGGAGAAAGTTCCGTGTGCTGCTGAGAAAATGTGTATTCTTTGGTGCGTGGGTGAAAAGTTCCATAGAGATCTGTAAGGTCCATTTCTTTCAGGGTTTGATTAAGTTCCAAAGTGTCTCTGTTAAGCTTTTGACCTGTTGATCTATCCCATGTTGAGAGGGCAGTGTTGAAGTCCCCAAGAATTATCGTTTGGGGATTGATTTCTTGCTTTAGACGCTGTAGGGTTTTCTTAATGAATGTGGAGGGGCCCGTATTGGGTGCATATATGTTCAGCATTGTGAAGTCTTCCTGGTGAATTGTACCTGTGACTAAAATGTAGTATCCATCAGTGTCTCTTATAGTGTTCTTTGGTTTGAAGTCCACTTTGTCTTATAGCATAATGGCTACCCCTGCCTGTTTTCTGCTTCCATTTGCTTGTAGAATTGTTGACCAGCCTTTTATTTTTAGAGCGTGCCTATCTTTTGTGGTGAGATGGGTTTCCTGCAGGCAGCAGATTGATGAATTGTGATTTTTAATCCAAGTTTGTAATCTGTGTCTCTTGATCGGTGAATTAATTCCATTAACATTTAGTGTTATAATGGAGAAACTATTTTTAATTCCAGACATTTATTATGTTTAGTAGTTTTTATAAGTATATTGCTTCACTTTTAATGGTGTTATACTTGCCTTCTGTTCTCTTGGATATGCCTGTTTTTTTCTTCACGCTTGAGTATCATTTATAGCATTTTTTGAAGGCCTGGTGGTGGACATGTATCCCTTCAAGTTGTCTTTGTGCTGGAAAATTTTTCTTTCTCCTGCGATCATGACTGATAGTTTTGCAGGGTAAGTCAGCCTGGGTTGACATTTTTGCTCATTCAATACTTGAAGTATGTCTCTCCAAGCTCTTCTTGCTTTTACTGTTTCGACTGAGAAGTCATTTGTTATTTTAATAGGTTTACCTTTAAAAGTGACTTGTTTTTCCTCCCTTGAAGCTTTCAGCACCAGTTCTTTATCTTGAATGTGGAGTGTTTTAACTATTATTTGCCATGGGGTGCTTCTGTTTTGGTCATATCTGTTTGGGGTGCGGAATGCCTCTTATATATGGATGGGCCTCTCTTTTTTTAGATGAGGAAAGTTTTCCTTGATGATATTTTGAAAAATTTCCTCAGGGGTGGTATTTTGAGATTCTTGCTCTGGTATTCCATGAATACGCATGTTAGGCTTCTGCAGGGTGTCCCATATCTCTTGGATATTTCTCTCAAGTATCTTTTTGGCTTTAAAACCTCTTCCATTGAGCTGGTTAATACTCCCACTTTATCTTCAAGGTCTGAAATTCTGTTTTCTGCTTCATTAGTTCTGTTGATAAGACTCTCTGTAGAGTTCTGGGTTGAAGATAACTTGTCTTTTAGTTCAGTTTTAAACTCTGCTTGAGTCTGTTTTAACTGCTCTATGCCAGTTTTTGTTTCTTGCACTGTTTTTCTCAACTCCTCCAGATGTCTGTTGCGTTCCTCTTCAAAGCGATTGATTCGATTATGTAATTCCTCCCGGATTTCCTCTTTCATAGTATTGAACATGGTAATGATCATATTTTGAAAGTCGTTATCCTGGGTCAGGCTTTCTTGGCCTTTTTCCGCGGGTTTAGTTCTGGTTGGAGTCTAACATTATGGGATTAATTTCTTCAGTGGGAGATTTGTTTACTTGAGTGTTGCTTCTCATGGATTTGCACTTTGACTTTGGCATTGTCGTTTTAACTCTTAAGATCTTTCAATTTCACTAAACTGAATTATTTGGCCTGGGGTTCTGGGGGTGGGCAGGGACAGAGTTTACCTGGGTCGTGGGTGAGGCGCGGCTGGACCGCGCTCGCATCCTGTCCAGTGGAGCGGGGTGGGGAATGGGAGGATGGGCGCGTCGGCGTGGAGCTATTTAACTCGAGGGCAGCTGGGGCGGTGCCCGGGCGCAGGGGGAGGTCCTCCTAGTCCCTCGGCCCTGCGAGCGGCTCCGGCTGGATGGTGGGAGTCGGAGCCGGGTCCCTTCAGGCTGACCTGGGGTTCTCTACTTTGTCAGCTTTTTCTTTATTTACCACTTTTTTGTATTTTCTGACTGAAAACATATGTACATAACATATAATTTGTGTGTTGTACATATTATTTTCTTCTCTTCTAATAGTCATTTTCAATCTTCTCCGTTCATAAATACCAGAGTTTGCTTTCCAACTTCCTCCTGCTTTCTTCTTTTCTGAACATTCTGACTGTATTTTTACTGTTGGTTTTTCATTTCCTTCATTTTTTCTTATGTTATTTTCTATTATTTTTGCTTATGTGTCCCTGTGTAACTCACAATATTCGAGATCCTGAGTTCCTACTTTCCAACACTGACATAAATAAAATGCTGAAAAGTTTCTTCAGAATTAAGCTTTGCTAAAAATTAAATACATTTGATAAGCACCTTTAAATATTCCATAACATTTTTATCAGTTCATGGAATTTTTCAAAAACATTTTTTTACACCAAAAGCAACTCTTACTAAATCCAAAGATTATTTTTCTCTCACCTTGTCATATCATAATGAATAAAACTAGAAATCAATAGTGAGAAAATCTATAGAAATTTTAAAATGCAGGGAGATGCATTTTTACACTTCTGAATAATTGGTTATCCATGAAATTAGAAGAAAAACAGAGAGATAACATATTAAAATATTTCAATGACACAAAGGCAGTTCTAAGAAGAAAGGTTATAGCTGAATGCCTATAGTTCCAGACAGACTCTCAAAGAAGGCAGAAATGATGCATCTCAACCCTAAGGAAGCAACTCACATTCAAATCTGTAGAGTACTAGATAGATTCAAACATCCAAATACCCACCATGCATTTTTAATTGTCCTTCCCTTAACTTATTCCATGATAATGAAATGCTTTTTATTCATTCCATCTTTATTTTTATTTTTTTTATTTCCTACTAATTTCTGTAGCTTTACTCTTTCCATGATCCATCCTTATTTTTTTAAGTTTCTCTAAATTAATTAATTAATTTTTTGTGCACTTGCGGTGTGTTTAAAAGGTCAATGTGTGTCATTGTGCAGTACCAAGAGTAACTTTGGGAATCATCCTGGATTGCTTCTACCTCCTCTTTGCTTCACTGAATCTTTATAAAAACTTGGTTTTATGGCATTTAGACTCATCACATCCTACAATATATATATAACCTATATATGCCAATATATATAACCTATAACCACCTTCACCCCTTACCATCCAAACACCTCCACTCATTCCTAAGGGATGTGTCAGTTCAATCTCCTTCTAAGGCAGTTTTCTACAGCTCATTTTTCTAGGCTCCCATAGTTTTCCTCATCCATTATCCCATTATTGAAAGTTTTACTGAGGGAACAAATGGATTCTTCCTCATTGCTGAGTAGCTATTTGTTCCAATATCTAAGCATCTTCTCTCTTTTATTAAAATATGCCTCATAAAGGTCTGCAAATAAACTTTCATATCAGCCTCATGGATAATAACTCAAAATCATAAACTCTTTTCAGGGGTTAATTAATACTTATCCTGTTAAAGCACTGGAACACCCATCTAAGTATGTAAACCTCAAGGAATTTGTTGCTAACTGAAAAGAAAAAAGTACCTCAAGGGTTATATCTTGTTTTATTATCTTGATAAACACTTTCAATGTAAACATATCTGAAATTGTAGTAATGGAGATGACTCCCATATTTATCACAAGTTGGAGTTGTGAGAAATTAGTATTATAAGGGGTTAGATAAGGGATTGTCTCATCAGTAATGAAAGAGTTCTGGTAGTTGTATCAGTCACATCAGAAAAAAAATCAAGTGACATAAGAAAGAATTGGGATAAGAATGGAAGGAAGGAAGAGAGGAAGGAAGGAAGGAAAGAAGGAGGGAGGGAGGAAAGGAAGAAAGGAGAGAAGGAAGGAAGGAGGGAGGGAGGGAGAGAGAGACAGAGGGAGAGAGGAGGGAGGAGGGAGGGAGGAAAGAAGGAAGGGAGATAGTAAGAAAAACAGAAAGAAGAAAAGGCAAAAAAGACACAGAAGCAGAAAGACAGAGAGAAAGAGAAACTGAAATCTGAATGAGATCAGTAATTTTAAAAAATATTTTACCAATATGAATCTGCTGACCATTATACTGCAGTGATAGATGTCGCCATCATAAGAAGTGGATGAAAGACGGTGAAGCTTGTTATAATATTCTTACGGTTTCTTCTCTTCTTAAGCTATTTGAAATAAAAGGTTAAAGTTGAAAATGTTGCTTCTGGTACTAGAGAGATGGCTCAGGTATTATGCCTGTCACTCACAAGCAGAAGGACCTGAGTTTGGATCCCAGATCTCACATAAAGACATTGGGCAGAAATGACATAGGCCAGCATTTCTCACTCTGGAAACAGAACTTGGGAAAGCCCAGAGCAAAGCAAAAAAGGAAGTAGAGCAATCCACAATGATTCCCAAGGCACCAATGGGCTCCATAGGAACATACAGTGTTCTCTCTCTGGTGTACACACACACATATACACACATGCACACACACGCACATCATGTTAAGAAAAGAAAAAAAATGATCTTTTGATCTTTCATTGGCTTCTCTTTTACTTCAGGATCAAGTGGAGGACTTTATTGGAACCTTTACATCAGCTTCTTATTCTACTTCTGCTCTTCTTTCAATCTCCCTATAAATATTCCTTCATAATAAAAATTCCTTAATTGGATGCCCTCACACTCCTTCCCAATGCTACCTTCAACTTGAAATATTTCCATGCATTGCATTATGACATGTATATAAAAACTCTTGTAGTAACTCCCCATGCCTTTATATCTTAAAACTGAAAATAGTTTAGGTCATAGAGCTAGCAGGAAAAGGATTCAAAGTAGATTCGCTTGACTCCTCCATGTTGCATTTACTTCTACATGGTGATATTTAGATTGCTTCCATACAAGGTGAGCATGGCCCATGCCTTGTGCTATAATTTCTTATGATGCTGTTGCTTCAACTAACTTTTTAATAAATGACTGTGGAATGAATGTGACTTGAGCCCCATGATGTATTGTTTTAGATATGCATATATCATCAGTTTGCAAATTGAGTTGAAAGGGGACTGTACATATAAATAAAGATTTGAATTATAAAATGATTGCTTAATGGAAACAAAAGTGATCCGAAGTCAGTGTGTGAGAGTCTGGGTACATGTAGAAGCTTCTCCAGGCCACAGGGAAGTTCTGTCACCCGCTGAGAAGTGAGTCACACTGGAAATGATGGGCTTGGCACTACAAACATGAAATTTCTTGTTTATTGCTTCCTGTGAAGGGAGCTTCAGTTTTATCAGCTCATGGAAAGAGACAGGAGCGTGAGTCAGCCAGGCTCAATACCAAACCTCTAAAGTGGAGATTTTAGAAAGCTCAGCATGGTCTTCTGTTGAACTCTATCAGCCAAAGTGCTACAAAGATGGATTCTGTCTATGAGACCATATGAATCGCTAATGTCCTAATTTAAATGACTATTGTTCCTCAAAATCATTAGCAATGTAATAAGGAATAGTGAATGTAAGTAAATACACATACAAATACACACAAACAACATACATAGTTTAAAAGTTTGGGGGGTCCAGCTTAAATTCATCATAGAACTCCAATTACATCATTTAAAATATTTATAGATTTATAACATGATATTTTATATATTTGAGAGACAGAGAGAAGTAGATAGAATAAATAAATGTTTCATGGCACGCAAGTGGAGGTCAGAAGAAAACTTTCAGATGTCTCTTCTTCTATGTGAACTTCTGGGGGTCAAACTCAGCTCAGTGATTCTGCAAGAAGGTACATTTACCTACTGTCATAGTTACATATAGTTTTCAGCTTGATGGTAGAGGGTTTGTGCTCTGGGCACATTTGTAAAGAACAATGGTTAATTTAAGTCCTTAGCAAGCTTGTAGCAGATTTTCTAGTTTATATAGAAGGTCCAGCCCATGGTGAGAGGATAAATGGATAAGATGAAGGGAACTGGTTAAGGAAGTTGGCATTCTCCTGCATACTTGGCCAAACATGATAGTCTGTCAAGTGAGGACTGTCCCTCTCTTGTAGTCTTATGCACATGGTGTGGCCAAATTACTCAGCTCCTGGCATCAATATGAGCTCTCCTGCCAAGCTGAAAAGGAACTGCAACCAAGAATCACAAGCCAAACCAAAAATCCTTTCTTCCTTAAGCTGTTTGTTTATGAACTTATCTGCAACAAGTCGGCTAACTGCAACACCTGCCAAACCTTCTTGCTGGTCCCAGGATTTGCTTTTTCAAAGGAAAAGCCTAATTATGGATGTGAGAGTTCCTTCCCAGGAGCTCATGTCTCTCTCTCTCTCTCTCTCTCTCTCTCTCTCTCTCTCTCTCTCTCTCTCTCTCTCTCTCTCTCTTTCTCTCTCTCTCTCTCTCTTTCTCTTTCTCTCTCTCTCTCTCTGTCTCTCTCTGTCTCTCCCTCTCCCTCTCTCCTCTTCTTTCTCTCTCCTTGTCCCCCTTCCTGAGTGCAGATGCTTCTTCCATGGCTTTCCTGGCTGTTATGCCTTTCTCATCATGATAAATTCTATCTTTTCATAACTAAAAGCCAAAATAGTTTGCTCCAATAGGATTATTTTACCACATCTACAGAAGTAACTAAAACACCTTATTTGGGAATCAAACAATAGTACCACTACAACCTTGAAATACTGATTTTTATTTTCTGACCCATTATTCTTGATTAGCCACCAGAGCATATAACTCCTCTCCATAGAATGAAATGAAGAAAACGGAGCTGTGGAAACTCCACTGATGGTGTAGACTTATGTGGTACTGTAGATGTTATTAGCGCACATTAGCATAATCTTTGGACTGTCATTGGACAGTCATCCACAGTACCAATTCTTGAAGAGAAATAAACACTGATTCAGTAGAGTTTCCTAGATTCAGTAGAGTACAGAAACTCAGAGAATATGAGCTGTTTTAGAAGTCCATGTTGTGAATGGGCATACAAAGCATTAGCAATGACGTTGATCACACCTGAATAAAAACTATATGATCAGTTTCATGAAGTCTTTTTAAAATACTACTAATAGTCTTTTGAAGTTTTATGAGATGAGATTCTTTTGATATTCAATATTAACTAAAAGGAACTCTGTTATGACCAATGTTGCATATGTAATATGGACAAATGATAAACTTGTATTAAGAATCTTTGGTTGAGGATTACTTTCATATATGACCTAGCTTATAGTGACTTACTCATAGGAAATCAAATGTCATGAAAACTGTGTTCCACTTCAATACAAAAATACCACTAAAATTGGTAATTTTTCGTGAATTAAATGATACATTTTGAAATTTTACATATTCTTAAGTTCACCACTACAAAAGTTATTGCATGTTACAAATTGCACATAATGTATAAGATTCCAAAGAATAACCCTTTAGGCATTCCCTTCTTATCAAAACATGTCATATCTTGTATCAAGATTATGTCTATATATCCACTTGCACCTATGATGAGGTTTGCAATGTGCTTAACTATGGTAGAAATGACTCCCTACAGCTTCTGAGGCTAGGCCTATGAGACACAAAGTTTCTATCCCTGGTCTTATGGAATTCTTCTTCAAGATGCTCAGCTCCGTGTTGGAAAATCTCTCTCAGATCAGACAACAGACAGGAGTTTTAAATGACAACCATGTCTACCATCCAGTCTGAATCAGCATCAGTTTCTAGCTCTACAAATTAGTCATTTTGATATCCAGCTCCAGCATGACCTCAGATTAAATCCAGTCTTAATTTGAGCTGCATGAGACATCCCAAGAGAAGACCACCGTATGATGCCAAATCAACTGTAGAACTTTCAGTGACAATAATATATTGTTCTAGTTAACAAGGTACTAAACCATCTGTTATAAAGAAAAAGTATGAACATTATAGGATTGTTTTAAGGTCAATAGGAAGTAGAAAAATATCTGTCTTCTATCATTATGTCATTACTGAAAAGATTAAATTGTAAAGTATGGAAAATATGCTTCGTATAGTAGGTTGCATTCAATAGGTATCAATCAAGATTTTGTTGTTCATGGAAAGTAATTTTTAATTTGTTGTGAAAATTACCACACAAAGTTAATGGATTTCATGGTTACATAATCATGTGTACTTCACTTTTATTCATTCCCTTCTCCCAAGCCCTCCCCTTCCTCTGTGACCTGTTGTAGGCCCCTTTCTAGTAGCCCCTCTTCTATTTATAGAAGAGAATTTTTTTAATCCTAGAGTTTGAAAGCATTAGTGGGTTAAAAGAACAAATACCAATGTCGTCTTAATTTTACCAGATTTTCAAGGCTGATTCAATCATTGAAATACCTATGATAACCAGATGGTGATGAACAATTTTACCTTTGGTAGTTCTTTTGCATAATATAGATAAAGGTGAACTCCCAGAGCTCAGAGTCTGTTCTTTCAATGTCCCCTCCAGGAAACAACACGAATTGCAATAAGAAATCAAAGGGGATAATAACTAAAGTATTATCATTTCTTCTGCTCCTATAGCATGGTATACATGTAGGAAGCTATTTCACTTGTGTTCTCCTCTGTATCTCAAGTGCCAGGTACAGAAGAACCTGCATATTTTACCTACTATTAAATACAGATGGAGATGTGTTCTATCACTTACCATTGTTAACATCATCATCATCTTCACCATCATCATCTTCATCATCATTTATAACACTAACCTAGGACACTATTTCTTCAAAGATACTTGGAAAATCATAGAAAGAAATGAAGCCCAGTAAAGATTATGAAAAACATGAAACATTAGTATAAATATCTAAAAGCTTTCCACTAGGGAAAAAGAAAGAACATTTCAAAGAATTAATTTGAATCCAAAACATAGATGACACTAACTGATACACATATTTCTGTCAAATATCAAGAAAATATGCTATAGTGTTAGACAAACACAAATTCGAATCTTTGTTGTTGCCCAATTTTCTATTTATGACTTTGATTATTAAATTACATCTTTTCAGCACATCATACTTATTCATGACTCACTGTCTTTGTTTCCTCACAGTGACCTGTAAGAGTGAATTCTGATGGAATGATTATGGCTCCACCTATTGCTTAGGTTGCAATCTGTCTCTTTGAGTCTCCTGTTTGCTCTTATTTCAGAAAAATGATCTAAGCCTGTTCCAGAACAGCTTTGATAATTAATGTTAACTAGACATGAGGGCTACTCCCTGGTGATTGGCATACCATGATTTCTTCCTCCTCATCCCTCATTTCTTGGTAACAGTTATAACCGGCAACAGAACTTCATGCAAGACAGATAAAACGCTCTGGAGTTGGGAGCTGAGTGGAGGTAGTTTGCTTCAGTTCAAAAAGGAAGGCAATGACTCTTCAATCCATCTTATTAGCTTTAAGATAATTTAAAAACTAAATAGAAGAGAAAGGACTTGTTGTCACACACAAGCACACCCACACACACATACACACACTCACATACACATAAACACTCTTACACACACAGAACTATCTTTGATTTACACAAAGGCAGAAGCAGTACTAGTGAGATAGTTCAACTTGAAAATTTGCTACTTTTAAAACGAGTTAACTGCAGTTGATTCACAGATTCCATATGGTGGAAAGAGAAATTACTTCTTTTTTTCTTTATTTCCACTCATACAAACTTAACAGGCACACCGGTCCCCTCC
The DNA here is from genome assembly GCA_023101885.1 of Typhlomys cinereus. NCBI lineage: Eukaryota > Metazoa > Chordata > Mammalia > Rodentia > Platacanthomyidae > Typhlomys > Typhlomys cinereus. Next base: position 3,688,734 of record JALPQD010000130.1, on the reverse strand, counting down.
TTCCCTCCAACCTCCCACCACACTGTGCCCTCTCCCTTACCCCCTCCCTCCCCGTCGCTCAGTGCCTCCCCCTCCCATCCCTGGAGCATCCTTTAATGTCATGCCAAACTCTTTTCTGGGTCCTCCTCTCCGATGAGGTGCAAGGACCCAGTGACATTTAGCAAAACCCTTTCTTGTTTTCCCCTTAAGCATAGGAACACTACGATGGCTGTCAATCCCTTGCCTCCCAGGATCATAGTGCCTTTAGCAAATGCTAGACTTTGTGGGATCAATAGTGTGTTGGACATTGCGCAGGGCATGCAAAGTCCAGTGATGATTGCTTCAGTCCTAACTTGTGTACTCCTCCCATCCTTGTGCTCTTACTATCTTACCGTCCCCTCTTTTGCAAATTTCCCTGAGCTTCAGGATGGGGAGAGATTAGGTGGTTGATATAGAGTCTCTGAAGTTCTGGATTACGGTTTGTTGATTTTCTTTTGCGGTTTTGCTCCTCCTGCAATACCCTTCACTCCATCCTAATGTGTATTGGATGTCACCCCTGAACAGAGATAAAAGTCTGTTAAACTAGAGTCTTATTATAAAAGTATATTCAAAGGTAGATGTAATAAAAGTAGGAAACCTTAGTGAGGGAGGGGTCAATCACCCATTTGCAAAATGGTTACTTTTTATCTGCCAGACTATATGCCCTCCTCTTCTGGTGAGATCATACCCAACCAGTTGTAAATGATCAGGAACGAAAGTCTGTGAACTTAACCAGATGTCTCATTACTTACTTGCAGTCCTTGATGGTTCCCTATTTTCTCTGCTGTAACATGGTCCCCGCTGTCCTTGTTTCTGGTGTGTCCCTCTTTCCCCATCCCTCCTGTTCATAATCCTTGCAATTACTGTAGGCATTACAGAGATTTATCATTGAGTGTCTCTAAGTAGGTTTGATACTAGGAGCCACCTATTAAGGAGTACATACGGCACTTAATTTTCTGTGTCTGGGGTACTTCACTCAATATAAGTGTTTCTAATTCCATTCATTTCCTGGCAAATTCCATTACTTCATGATTTTTGATGGCTGAGTAGTATTCCATTGTATAGATATACCACATTTTCTTTATCCACTCGTCAACTGTTGGACATGTGGGTTGATTCCATGACTTTGCTATTGTAAACAGTACTGCAATGAACATGATCGTGCTTGTGCTATTGAGGTAATTTTTGCTGTATGGTGGGTTATTCCCAAAAGTGGAATAGCAGGGTCATATGGCATTTCAATCTTTAATTTCTTTAAGAATCTCCAGATGGCTCGCCAGATTGGCTGTATGAGCCTGCATTCCCACCAGCAATGTGGAGAGAGTGGAACTCCTCCACAGCATTTGTTGTTGTTTGGGTTGTGGATTTTTGCCATCCTAACCTGGGTGAGATGATATCTCAGGAAAGTTTTGATTTGCATTTCCCTGATGGCTAAGGAAGTGGAGCATTTTTTCAGATATTTGTTAGACATTTTAATGTCATCCCTGGTAAAATTTCTTTTAAGATCCAGGGCCCATTTTTTAACTGGGCCATTGTTTTCCTTGGAGTTTAGTTTTCTAAGTTCTTTGTGTACTCTGGACAGTACAGTTCTATCAGATATGTGGTTAGTGAAGGTTTTCTCCCATTCTGTGGGTTTCCTTTGAGCTCGTGTTACAATCGCTTCATCTGAACAGAAGCTCTTTAATTTCACAAGGTCCCAACTGTTGAGAGTTGGTAGCAGTGACTGTGCCATTGGATGTCTGTTTAGGAACTGTTGGCCTAGCCCAATCAGCTCGAGGGAGTTCCCTATCCTCTCAACTATGGTTTTTATAGTCTCTGGCCTGATATCAAGGTCCTTGATCCATTTGGAATTAAGTCTTGTACATGGTGACAAGTACGGGTCCAGCTTTAATCTTCTGCATGTGGAGATACAGTTTTGTCAGCACCATTTGTTGAAGATGCTGTTCTTTTTCCATTGGATTCTTTGGGCCCCTTTGTCAAAGATCAAATGGCTGTATTTTTGTGGGCTTATATCTGGGTCTTCAAACCTTATCCATTGATCTGTGTGTCTATTTTGGAGCCAGTATCAGGCTGTTTTTATAACGATGGATTTGTAATATAGACTAAGGTTTGGTATGGTAATACCTCCAGCAGTGTTTTTGTTACTCAGGATTGTCTTTGCTATCCTGGGTCTTTTAAGTTCAGCAGGGTGGCAGGATACAAAATAAATGTGCAAAAATCAGAGGCCTTCCTATATGCCCAGAATGAAAGAAGTGAAAAAGTCCTGAGAGAAACAATCCCATTTACTATAGCCCCTAAAAAAATGAAATACCTTGGTATAAACCTAACCAAGGAGGTAAAAGACCTTTACAATGAAAACTTTAAAACCCTAAAGAAAGAAATTGCAGAAGACACCAGAAGGTGGAAAGACCTCCCATGTTCCTGGATTGGCAGAATCAATATTGTAAAAATGACCATCTTACCAAACGCAATATACAAATTCAATGCTATACCAATTAAAATCCCAAAGCAATTCTTTAAAGAAGTTGACCAAATAATCTCCAAATCTCAATTTTTAATTTCTTTTAGAATCTCCAGACGGCTCGCCAGAGTGGCTGTATAAGCCTGCATTCCCACCATCAATGTAGAAGAGTTCCCTTCTCTCCACATCCTCTCCAGTGCTTGGTGTTGTTTGTATTGTGGATTTTTGCCATCCTGACCAGGTTGAGATGATATCTCAGGGAAGATTTGATTTGCATTTCCCTGATGGCTAAGGAGGTGCAGCATTTTTTAAGATATTTGTTAGACATTTTACCTGGTAAAGTTTCTTTTAAGTTCCAGGGCCCATTTTTTAATTGGACCATTAGTTTCCTTGGTGTTTAGTTTTCTAAGTTCTTTGTGCACTCTGGATAATAGAGCTCTATCAGATATGTGGTTAGTGAAGATTTTCTCCCATTTTGTGAGTTGCCTGTGTGCTCGTGTTGAAATCTCTTTATCTGAACAGAAGCTCTTTAATTTCATAAGATCCCATCTGTTGAGAGTTGGTTGCAGTACTGTGCCATTGGATGTCTGTTTAGGAACTGTTGGCCTAGCCCAATCAGCTCGAGGGAGTTCCCTACCCTTTCAACTATGGTTTTTATAGTTTCTGGCCTTATATCGAGGTCCTTGATCCATTTGGAATTAAGTCTTGTACATGGTGACAAGTACGGGTCCAGCTTTAATCTTCTGCATGTGGAGATCCAGTTTTGTCAGCACCATTTTTTGAAGATGCTGTTCTTTTTCCATTGGATTCTTTGGGCCCCTTTGTCAAAGATCAAATGGCTGTATTTTTGTGGGCTTATATCTGGGTCTTCAAACCTTATCCATTGATCTGTGTGTCTATTTTGGAGCCAGTATCAGGCTGTTTTTATAACGATGGATTTGTAATATAGACTAAGGTTTGGTATGGTGATACCTCCAGCAGTGTTTTTGTTACTCAGGATTGTCTTTGCTATCCTGGATCTTTTGTACCTCCATATGGATGTTGAGATTGTTTGATCAACTTCTTTAAAGAATTGCTTTGGGATTTTAATTGGTATATCATTGAATTTGTATATTGCCTTTGGAAGGATGGTCATTTTTACAATGTTGATTCTGCCAATCCAGGAACATGGGAGGTCTTTCCACCTTCTGGTGTCTTCTTCAATTTCTTTCTTTAGGGTTTTAAAGTTTTCATCATAAAGGTCTTTTACTTCCTTGGTTAGGTTTATACCAAGGTATTTCATTTTTTTAGGGGCTATAGTAAATGGGATTGTTTCTCTCAGGACTTTTTCACTTCTTTCATTCTGGGCATATAGGAAGGCCTCTGATTTTTGCACATTTATTTTGTATCCTGCCACCCTGCTGAACTTAAAAGACCCAGGATAGCAAAGACAATCCTGAGTAACAAAAACACTGCTGGAGGTATTACCATACCAAACCTTAGTCTATATTACAAATCCATCGTTATAAAAACAGCCTGATACTGGCTCCAAAATAGACACACAGATCAATGGATAAGGTTTGAAGACCCAGATATAAGCCCACAAAAATACAGCCATTTGATCTTTGACAAAGGGGCCCAAAGAATCCAATGGAAAAAGAACAGCATCTTCAAAAAATGGTGCTGACAAAACTGTATCTCCACATGCAGAAGATTAAAGCTGGACCCGTACTTGTCACCATGTACAAGACTTAATTCCAAATGGATCAAGGACCTCGATATAAGGCCAGAAACTATAAAAACCATAGTTGAAAGGGTAGGGAACTCCCTCGAGCTGATTGGGCTAGGCCAACAGTTCCTAAACAGACATCCAATGGCACAGTACTGCAACCAACTCTCAACAGATGGGATCTTATGAAATTAAAGAGCTTCTGTTCAGATAAAGAGATTTCAACACGAGCACACAGGCAACTCACAAAATGGGAGAAAATCTTCACTAACCACATATCTGATAGAGCTCTATTATCCAGAGTGCACAAAGAACTTAGAAAACTAAACACCAAGGAAACTAATGGTCCAATTAAAAAATGGGCCCTGGAACTTAAAAGAAACTTTACCAGGTAAAATGTCTAACAAATATCTTAAAAAATGCTGCACCTCCTTAGCCATCAGGGAAATGCAAATCAAATCTTCCCTGAGATATCATCTCAACCTGGTCAGGATGGCAAAAATCCACAATACAAACAACACCAAGCACTGGAGAGGATGTGGAGAGAAGGGAACTCTTCTACATTGATGGTGGGAATGCAGGCTTATACAGCCACTCTGGCGAGCCGTCTGGAGATTCTAAAAGAAATTAAAAATTGAGATTTGGAGATTATTTGGTCAACTTCTTTAAAGAATTGCTTTGGGATTTTAATTGGTATAGCATTGAATTTGTATATTGCGTTTGGTAAGATGGTCATTTTTACAATGTTGATTCTGCCAATCCAGGAACATGGGAGGTCTTTCCACCTTCTGGTGTCTTCTTCAATTTCTTTCTTTAGGGTTTTAAAGTTTTCATCATAAAGGTCTTTTACTTCCTTGGTTAGGTTTATACCAAGGTATTTCATTTTTTTAGGGGCTATAGTAAATGGGATTGTTTCTCTCAGGACTTTTTCACTTCTTTCATTCTGGGTGTGTAGGAAGACCACTGATTTTTGTACATTTATTTTGTATCCTGCCACCCTGCTGAACTTCTGTATTAGTTCCAGGAGCTTCCTGGTGGAGTTTTTGGGATCACTAAGGATTAAGATCATGTCATCTGCAAATAGGGATAGCTTGACTTCTTCCTTGCCGATTTGAATCCCTTTTATTTCCCTTTCTTGTCTTATGGCTTCAGCTAAGACTTCAAGGAGAATACTGAATAGAAGTGGTGAGAGGGAACAGACTTGTCTAGTTCCTGTTCATAGCAGGAATGCTTCAAGTTTTTCCCCATTGAGTATAATCCTTGCTGTGGGCTTGTTGTATACAGCTTTTATTATATTGATAAAGGTTCTTTCCATTCCAACTGTCTCTAGGGTTTTCATCATAAAAGGCTGTTGGATCTTGTCAAAAGCTTTTTCTGCATCTATCGAGAGTATCATGTGGTCTTGCACTTTGGACTGGTTTATGTGATGAATTACCTTTATTGATTTCAATGTGTTGAACCAACCTTGTGTGCTGGGGATAAAGCCTGCTTGGTTCCTCTGAATGATCTTTTTGATATATTTTTGAATCCGATTTGCTAAGACTTTGTTTACAATCTTTGCATCTGTATTCATAAGAGAGATTGGCCTACAGTTTGCTTTTTTTAATTCTTTTTATTCTTCATTCAATTTTGCATGTATGCGTGTGTTCGCGTGTCTACGTATGTGTGTATGTAGAACCACGGATGAATTCGGAAACCACCATGGACGTCTCCACCTTCTCCTTGTTTATTCTGCCCCAGGATTCACAGGCTCAGCCCTACCAGGACCAGAAACGCAGGCCGCTCCCGCTTCCGCCCAGGCATCTATATGTGGAGTCTAGGATCCGAACTCAGGACCTTCCGCCTGCAAGGCAGCGGCTTAACCCCTGAGCCACCTCTCCAGCCCTACAGTTTTCTTTTTTAAGTGTATCTTTATTACGTTTTGAGATTAAGATGATATTAACTTCATAGAAGGAATTTCATAGTTTTCCTTCCTTTGCTATTTGATGTAACAGTTTAAGGAATATTAGTGTCATTAGCTCCTTAAATGTCTGGTAGAACTCTGTGCTGAATCCATGTGGTCCAGGACATTTTTTGGTGGGAAGATTTGAGATTACATCCTCTATTTCCTCATATGTTATAGGACTATTTAAATAATTCACAACTTCCTGATTCAATTTAGGTAAGTTGTGTTTACTTAGGAATTCATCTATCTCTTTTGTGTTGTCATATTTCACAGAGTGTAAGTTTTTGAAATATGATGTTATAATTCTCTGGATTTCTTGGGTATCAGTAGTGATAACTCCATTTTCACTTCTAATTTTGTTAATTTGAGTTTTCTCTCTCTTGCTTTTGGTTATTTTAGCTAGAGGTGCATCGATCTTACTGATTTTTTCAAAGAACCAGCCTTTTGACTGGTTGATTTTCTGTATCGTTTTCCTAAACTCAATTTCAGATATTTCTCCCCTTATTTTGCTAATCTCCTCTCTTCTGCTGCTTTTAGGATCAGATTGCTCTAGTTTCTCTAAAGCTTTAAGCTGCATTGTCAAGTTATTTATTTCTGACGTTTCCATTTGTTTGATGTAGGCATTAGGAGCTATGAATTTACCTCTTAGGACAGCTTTCATTGTATCCCAGAGATTTTGGTAAGTTGTATTTTCATTATCATTCACTTTCAGGAAATCTCGAATTTCCTTTTTAATTTCTTCCTGAATCCAGTTCTCATTCAGCATCATAGTGTTAAGTTTCCAGGAGTTAGTGTATTTTCTGTTGTTTGTAGTGTTGTGGATATCCAGCTTTAGGCCGTGGTGGACTGATACGTCACATGTTAAAATTTCAACTTTCCTGTATATGTATAGATTCGTTTTGTGGCCCAATATGTGGTCTATTTTGGAGAAAGTTCCGTGTGCTGCTGAGAAAAATGTGTATTCTTTGGTGCGTGGATGAAAAGTTCGATAGAGATCTTTAAGGTCCATTTCTTTAAGGGTTTTGATTAAGTTCCAAAGTGTCTCTGTTAAGCTTTTGACCTGTTGATCTATCCCATGTTGAGATAGATCCCCGGGGGTTGATTTCTTGCTTTAGACGTTGTAGGGTTTTCTTAATGAATGTGGAGGGGCCTGTATCAGGTGCATATATGTTCAGTATTGTGAAGCGTTCCTGGTGAATTGTACTTGTGACTAAAATGTATTATCCATTTGTGTCTCATGATTTTTTTTGGTTTGAAATCCACTTTGTCCGACAGCATAATGGCTTCCCCTGTCTGTTTCCTGGTTTCATTAGCTTGCAAAATTTTGGACCAGCCTTTCATTTTTAGGATGTGCCTATCTTTTGTGGTGAGATGAGTTTCCTGAAGGCAGCAGATTGATGGGTTGTGGTTTTTAATCCAAGTCTGCAATCTGTGTCTCTTAATTGATGAGTTAATACCATTGACATTTAATGTTATAATGGAGAAATATTTTTAATTCTGGACATTTTTTATATTTAGTGGATTTTGTAAGCGTATTGTTTGACATTTGTGTTTTGGTAGTATTATACTTCCCATGTTTTTTTTTTCAAGTTTGAGTATCATTTCTAGCATCTTTTGAAGGCCTGGTTTGGTAGACATGTACCCCTTCAAGTTGTCTTTGTGCTGGAAAACTTTTCTTTCTCCCTTGATCATGACAGATAGTTTGCCGGGTGTACCAGTCTGGGTTGGCATTTTTGCTCATTTAACATTTGAAGTACATCTCTCCAAGTTCTTCTTGCTGTTACTGTTTCCATTGAGTAGTCATTTGTTATTTTAATAAGTTTACCTTTAAAAGTGACTTGCTTTTTTTCTCTTGAAGCTCTCAGCACCTTTTCTTTATCTTGAATATGGAGTGTTTTGACTATTATTTGCTGTGGCGATTTTCTATTTTGGTCATATCTGTTTGGAGTGCAAAATGCCTCTTCTATTTGGATGAGCCTCTCATTCTTTAGTTGAGGGAAGTTTTAATTTATGATAATTTGAAAATTTCCTCAGGTGTGGTATTTTGGGATTCTTGTTCTGGTATTGCATGAATGCGCATGTTAGGCTTCTTCAGGGTGTCACATACCTCTTGAATGTTCCTCTCAAGTATCTTTTTAGCTTTAACAATGTCTTCCATTGAGCTGGTTAATTTTCCCACATTGTCTTCAAGATCTGAAACTCTATTTTCTTCTTCATTAGTTCTGCTGATAAGACTCTCTGTTGAGTTTTGGGTTGAAGATAACTTGTCTTTCAGTTCAATTTCTTTTTTTTATTAAAAATTTAATTATACATTTTAAAATTTTTTACCAGTTCCCTCCCTCCCCCCTCCTCCCCCCAAACCCCCTCCTCCCTCTCCTCTCTAAGTCCTTTCTGAGAAACCTCACTGAGGTTTCTTTCAGTTCAATTTTAAACTCTGCCTCAGACTGTTTTAACTGCTTTATGCCTATTTTTGTTTCTTGAACTGTTTTTCTCAACTCCTCCAAGGGCCTGTTGTGTTCCTGTTCAGAGTGGTTGATGTGGTTGTTTAACTCCTCTTGGATTTTCTCTTTCATAGTATTAATAATGGTAATGATCATAGTATGAAAGTTGTTATCTTGGGTCTGGCTTTCTTGGCTATTTTCTGTGAATTTGTACTGGTTGGAATCCATCATTATGGGGTTAATTCTTTCGGTGGGAGATTAGTCTTCTTGGGTTTTGTTTCTCATGGATCTGCACTTTGATTTGGGCATTGTTGTTTTGTGTTTTAGGACCTTTACGTTTCTGTGTGTTTTTGAGTGAACTGATTTAGTTGGTATTATTACACTTGGGCAGTTATTACTAGTGCTTGTCTTGGATTGGGTATGTTTGTCTTTTGTTATTGTTATTTCCTAGATGAGGCTATTAGGCTGTTAATACATCAGTTAAGTCAGGTTAAGTAGACAGGGGGTAAATATTAGTATGGTAGTGCACTTTTATGATTTAGTGTCTTGGTGATATGTGAAGGTGAGTGGTGTACTCCCTGGAGTTGCATATGTTTTTGGGGTGGCTATAGGAAAAGTTGATCTACAACGATTATTACTAGAAAGGAACAGTAAAGTGAAAAAAGGAGGTTTACTTATCTTTGGGCTGGATGTGAAGAATCTCTTCCATGTGATAGAATGATTGTAGAGGGCTTCAGATGTATGGCCTTTGTCCCTTAGAGTTTTGCTTGAGTTTCCGTTGGACTCTATTGAATTCTGAATAGCAGTGTGTCTTCCATGGACCACGTGCGTGGGTCCCCCCATGGGCCGGAGAGGCAGAAGGGCTGATGTTGATGGCAGAATTCTTCACCTGGGATCTGGGACTTAGCTTAGTGGCCCACCCAAACTCCAGGGATGGAGGAATATGAGCAAGTCCTGTATGGTCAGGCGGAGAGGCCGGAGGGCAGAAGCAAGGGGCTGGGGCACGGTGCATGGCCCAGGCAAGTCCAGAGGCAGCCTGGGTGCTACTGGGACACAGGGCCACCTGGGGGGGGCGAACTCCCCTGGGATGAAGGACTGGGAACAGCGGTGGGGCTGAGTAATTACTTCTAAAAGTTCTCCTATGACCTCTTTATGTGTGTTGTGGCTCTCAGGTACCTCCTAGTATCTCTCTCTCTCTCTTTCTCTCTCTCTCAATCTTTTTAAACATTAGAGAAAAACAATGGGTTACACACAACAGAAAGGGTTAAAATACTACAGCCTGAAATGAAATCTCCAATTGCAAGTTTTTAGCCAAGGATCATCAGGCCTTTCTACTTTAAAGTAAGGAGAGTATGTTGTGCTACAGAGTAGTTTTGCCACCCGTAGACTACACTGCCTTTTAAAAGATAAGAACAACAGAGAAAAAAAATTATGAGTCATTGATGAATGAACCTAGACTGCAGCTGTATTAGCCTCTCAATCAGCATAACTAAGCTTTAACCAGGAATTTCAAGAGGCAAAATTCAGCAAGCTAGAGCTAAAATGTGTGATTCCCAGATATTTGGTTACTTGCTGGATCTCACTATGTAGGCAAGGCCAACCTTGAATCCTGGATCCTCCTGGGGCAACGCTCAATGTTGTGATTCCAGAGATTTACCCCTGTACACAGCCAAACCATATTCCATTATATTTAACTCAAATTAAGGACAAGAGTAGCTGTACTTTCAATGCATCAAATATCAGGGGTTTGTCCTCTCCATTATTTTCTTGATTTTGCCAAAACCAAGAAACCAAATGCAGAATGTAAAGTTTCATATCATATAATATCATATATCATATCATTACATATTTATATTATATTATTACATGTTTATATTATATTATAGCTAAGTTTAATATACAAAAACATGAACTTTTCAGAACTTTTGTCTCCTGAAGCAGCATATTCAGGGTCAACTGGGTCTGAAGACACAGCTGATGTTCCCACAAGTTGGCCTTCTTCAGTCTGGGCCTTTGGAGATGAATTCTTAGCTGTAGTTTCTTTTATGCAATTTTCTTTACATGTGTGTTTCTTGTATATTCTTGAAAATGGTAAGTGTAGTCATTGCCACCCTGGGGCTCACCTGGGCCCTGGTATCCACTCCCTGTGAAAGTGGAAGTGGCTTATTTGTGGATGGTTTCATGGTTTTAAGGGCTCTGATTTTGCCTGTTTCCCCATTTTATCAAATAATATTTTCAAGATGTATTCTCTACTCTGATTGCTTATTGCCATTTACTTCAACAGGCAGTCATAGAAGTAAACTTACCTGAAACTCATCAATTGAAAATGGGGAGCCTTCTGTATACTATTTCATGTGATTATTATGGCCATTCCATGAGAAAGGATGAATTGGCATTAGAATTGTTGCTGTGGAAACTGAAAAGATGTGAATCTTGCAAGTCACTTGACATTAGTGGAAGTCCAAGTCTTCATTATTTGGTTCTGTGTTTCCACTAAGCCATAAAACTTGCAGTTATCAAAATTATTTATTTTTGAAAGAGAAGGGCATAAACAGTTACAGAGGCATTACATAAGATACAAAAGGGGAAAACAGAGCCTAGTAGTGTGTAGTAATAACCATGTACAATAAATAATTTCTAATTTCACTGCCTTATAACAAGTTCATTTTGCAATTCTGTGGTTGGCTGTAATTCAGCTAATTGACAGGATTTGGCTCTTGGTTATATGTGTTCACATCTGCTTAACATGTTTCCTCAGTCTGTGATCAGCAACTACCCAGAACATGTTCCTATAGCAGATGGCAGGAACATAAGAGGAGAAAGGAAAACCACATAATATCACTTTATGTCTCTATGGCATTGTCTAAAGAAAGGAAATGTGACTTTTTATCCAGAAAGTAAACAGACTCTAAAGGAAGTGTAAGAGCTAAGCAAAAAGCAAGTATGGCATTGTGATGAAGACAACTTCATCCTTCATCTTGGCCTTAAACAGAACTGGTCTTGATGTTCAGATCCACTATGTACCATGGAATAAAAAAAAAATCCATTGATTTTTCTGAGTCTCACTTCTTAATCTTTAAGTTGGAGGTATTGCTTACTTATTGCTCTATAGTTCACTGTAAGTGTTAAATAAGGAGACACTAGAAACACGTTCTTTTTTTTTGAAAGTATTTTTTATCATTATTATTATTTCAGCTCATACAAACTCAATAGGTACACCAGTTACCTCCCTCCCTTCTCCTCCCCCCGAACCCCCTCTTCCCCCTCCCCTCACCCCTCCCTCCCCATCCCCCAGTGCCTCCCACCCCAATTCCTAGAGAGTCCTTTCTTGTGCATGCCTGACTCTCCTCTGGGTCCTCCTCTCCGATGACATACAAGGACCCAGTGGCATTTCGCTGAACCCTTTCCTGTGTTCCCCTTAAGCATAGGAACACTACTGTGGCTGTCAATCCCTTGCCTCCAAGGATCTTGGTGCCTTTAGTTGATGATAGACTTTGTGAGGTCAATAGTGTGTTGGACATTGCGCAGGGCATGCAAAGTCCAATTATGATTGCTTCGGCCCTAACTTGTGTGGAGTATCTTGCAAATCATTGCTCCTCCCATCCTTTTGCTCTTACACTCTTACCGCCCCCTCTTCCGCAAATGTCCCTGAGCTTCAGGATGGGGAGAGATTAGTGTGGCCTAGTTCTAGGTGGTTGATATAGAGTCTCTGCAGTTATGGATTGTGGTTTGTTGATTTTCTTTTGCAGTTTTGCTGCTCATGCAATGCCCTTCACTCCATCCTGCTAGTAGCTATCTGACAATTTCATACGTGTAACCTCTGGTAGCAGCAAGATTTCCCCACATGAGAGTAGGGAAAATTCAACGTTAACCTAATGACAGGTATAAACATCTAAGTCAGAGGTGAGGCAGCCATCTAAGAGTGAACATGATGGAAGGCGCAGGACCTCGAAATTGGATGATTGTATAGGACTTTAGAAAGACGGTACTCCCATTGATCTCTCACTGTTCTCATGCACTGTTTACTTCTTCAAAATTAATCACATTGTCAGCTAAGGTAGATGATCTTCTAGATATTTCTTCCCACGTCTCATAGGGCTGCAGCATATGGCTCAAAAAGTCACAGTGCTCAGGCTATTGATATCAATTTTGAATAAAATGCAATAAATGGGAAACCTTTATTTTTGCACTGAAACAGGGCAGTGCTATTCCTGCCCTAATCCATCTGATGTGACTGTAGAATATTTTCTTGGATTGATACAGCTTTTTGTCTCAAATGAATATTCCCTCCTATCTCTTTAAAAATTCATAATTAACAATTTTTCAAATTATATCTTTAAGAAATGAACTACTTCAGTAATAAATATGCTTTCTCCATGACCTATCTTCCTCCACCTGCCTACTTGAGCAAGGCCAAGTACTAATATTTCTATCTGTTAAATTGTTCCCACATGCCAAATATTCCTATAATTCTGTCTCTAGGTCTTCATCTCAGTCATGTCACAGTCAGGCTTGTTTTTTCTCATCAATCTCTGTATAGGGGAAACAGCAATAATAGAGGCTCAAAATAGTATAACCAAGCCTCTTGCTGTAGCAGGATATTCATACTCCCTGCCTCATTTAATTCTTCTGAAGGATTATAGATTACTGGATTTTCCTTGATTTCATTCATTTTATATATTTGTCTTCCACTTTTTTCTTAAATTTTTAAAAAAATTTATTACTTTTTTGCCTAATCATACAAGCTAAATAGATACCCCCCTTCTTCTCCCTTCCTCCTCCCTTGCCCCCTATTGTTCCCCATTCCACTCTCCCCAATTTCCAATCTCTGCCCTCCCTCTCGCCCTTTTTCCTTCATTCCTCCTCTCTTAGTGCTTCCTGCTTTCTCCTTCCATCCTCCAGAGCATCTGTTTATGAGAGCACTGAATTTCCCTCTGAGTCCTCTTTACTAGTGAAGATTCAGGATTCAGCTTGGGGCCCCTTCTTCGTGTACCCACTAGTATGGGAACTCTATTATGACTGCTTAACACTTTGCCACTAAGGATCCTGCTGCCTGAAGCCTTCTCCCTGTGATCCCTGCTAAACTTTGGGCAGTTGTTGACATATTATCCATTGTGCAGGTCAGGCAAGGTCCAATCACATTGTGGTTATGTCTTGGCTGTTGCAGCCCTGACTTGTGTGAAGTATCTTTCACATCGTTGGCCCTCCCCACCTTTAGGCTCTTACAATCTTGCTGCCCCCTCTTCTGCAAGTTTCCCTGAGTTTTAAGATGGGGAAAGATTTGGTTGGTCTGGTTCTGGGTGAATATTGTAGGGTCTTTGCTGTTCTGAATTAAGGTTTGTTGTTTTTTTCAGTTTTGCTGTTCCTGCACTGGCCTTGGCAGCATCCAGATTGGTTGTTGAGGTCATCTCCTAACCAAAGATAAAAGTGTATTTAAACAAAGATTTTAAGATAAGAATTTTTTTCTTTGTGACCATTTTATTTTTTTTTTTGTATTTTATGTGTGTGTGTACATATTTTTATTTCTTCCACTCATACAAAGTTGATAAGTACCCCATTCCCCTCCTTCCTTCCACCCCTCTCTGGACTCCCTTTCTCTTTCCCCCCTTTTTTCCTTCCTTTCCCCCATTCCTCCCTTTTTCCCAGTGCCCCCTCCCATTACTGGAGAATCCTTTAGTGTGCATGTTTGTTACCATTTTAGAGATGAGTAAATAGACTTGGGAATCTCGATACATCTTTTCCTCATCATGCAGTTGGCAAAAAGTGAAACTTAGCATCAGAAGGAAGCAAATATATAAAGACCCATTGTCTTAAACATTGTGCTAATGTAACTCCCAATTAGATGTAAGCTAAGACACATTTCACAAGCCTACAAGCCTGTAAGGACTAAGCATAGGTTACAAATGCAGGAGATGAACACACTGTTTACATTGCATTCTGTCAAAAGGAAGTCACTTCTGCTTAACAAAACAATTCTTGACATAGCAGAGACAGCACTAAATGCTTCATGTGTATTTAGTCCTTTGATCCCTACATTCACATTAGGATGTGGGGGTAATTATCCTGATGTGCTTATGGGGAAATTGGGGCTGGCAAGTCTCAGAACTGAGACTGAGATCTAGTCCAGCTTGCCCTGGATTCTCAAGTCACTCCATGAAATCTCTTGTCTTTGGAGATGCTGCTGATTCTGGGTCACAATGAAGGTGATGTGCTTCACTTTCTCTATGGCAACTCCAAAAGTATTTTCAGGAGGTATTCATATTTCTCCCGAGTTGTTCATTCTCAACTCAATATCCTCTTCTTTTTTTTCAATAAATTCTTAATTTTCTCTTAGATCTAGTGAACTTTTAGGTCAATGACTTCAGTAAATTTCTTCCTCCATGTACTTTTCCCTATATGAAAGTAAGTATTGAGACTCCTGCTTGTTACTCAATTTCTTCCATAAGCCCTGCCTACTAGGTTTTTCTTATCCCAGAGAAGAAAGTGTAAACTGTTTATTTACTTGAATACAAGATTTATTAAAAAAAAAAAAAAAAACCTGGTCTTAGGCATTCTATTAAGAGAGACATTTAGTATTGTTTACAATGAGATCTGAACTTCAACCCCATCTGCGTAATTTTCTATTTCTGAGATCCTATTTAGGTTATTAACCATATCTGATATTTAGTTTGCTACTCTGCAAAATAAGGTATTAACGACTATGGATAGTGTTATGGTTACTCTGCTCTCTTTCCGTGAGGAAGTGCTCAGACTAGGATACAAAGGGGGACTTATTTGGTTTCTAATTACAGAGCAGAGATACAGTCCATGATGCATGAAAGTGCATGGCAGGTGGAAGAAGCTGAAGGCTAAGAGGAAGAAATAAGCTACAAGAGAAAGCAGGGCTTGGCCACCAAACCCTCAGGATCTATCCTTTGTGACATGTCTTCCACCCGCAGGGATTCACTTCTAATACTGTCATGACCTCAGAAAAACTAACATCAGCTAAGGTTTCAAGCACACGAGCCGGTTGGGGATAACTCAAATTCAAACCATGGTAAATAGCATATTGAGCAGATTTGCTAGCTATAGCACAAGGCACAACATAAGCAAAGATAATACTCATTGTCATTTTTCATTATTTCAGTATCTTCTCATCCTCATTTAAATAAGCTCAAACTGTGTGAAATAGCACAGCTTAAAATTCTTCCTTTTCCAGGAAGTGAAATGATTTGTGATATCTATGTATGTATGTGTCATATCATGATATAACTTCACTTTCTACCTAAAGAAATGACATCCAAAAATTAGATTAGGATTCCAAAGCATAGAATAAGTAATAAAATGTAAACTCATGATTATTTTTGTAATATTGATATCCATGTCCAAAGTTAGCAGATAAAGCTAGAAAACATCCAGTTGTAGCTGAATAGCACATGAACAGCTTCAGTACATATTAGTTTACAAAATATTGCAAACCTTCAGTGTCTTATAAATTTGATCTCTCTTGCCCATATGGTGGAGTAGTCATTTCCTCTGAATTGAAACATTCAATCCTGGAGGGAGGAGACAGACTGGTAAGTATCAGGAAGCTCCTGAAACTTACCAGGCTCAGGGAGTTTATGAAGAGATAGTCTCAGGAAGCTCAGAATATTATTAGATTTAAAAGGCATCTCCTCAAGATCATAAAACCAGGACACATTTGCTGTAAACAAGAGACTTTCCCTGTACAACTCTTTCTGCTGTACAGAGACTCTAAGGGACAGAATTGGCTCTGAGTCAGTGATAACTCCAGCAAGGAACTTCAGTAAACATATTAGTTAAACAACTGAGACTTGCATGTGTTGTTTTGTTGATCTAAGTCACGTGGCACCACAGGCAATATCTCTGTGTAGACTTCTATCAACCACAGGTTCCCTTTGCAAAAACTTTTCAATGTTATGTAAGTTGAGCGTTTATTGTATTTTATTTTTATCTCCAGATTCTTCAGCTCAACATAATTTCCTTAAATTCATACACTTGATGTCATAATTTTTTTCTCTGAGTATGTCACAGTTGTTATTTCTTTCTCTGTTTGATGGACTCCTTTCATAAATGAATTAAAGATGCTGTGAAGCTAGATATTTTGATCATGCCTGAGCTAACTTTTTTGTTGTTGTTTTTTTTTTTTTGGAGACATTTATATAATTAGGGACATTTGCAGGAGAGTAATTGTTAGATCAAAGAATTTTACTAGTATTTCAGCAGTACTGTATAAATTATTTACAGTTCCTTCATAAATGTTTGAGGGTGGCAAGGATGCCCATTCTCACCAACAATTGATGTTGTCAGTCTTAGCAAGTGTCCTCACCCTGGTGAGGTTTTGACTTGCATTAACTTGATTATAATAAGCTGAGACTCGTGTCTATCAGTTATTCAGATTTTAGTTTTCAAAATATCTATTCAAAATACATGGTTCATTTTTATTTGGGTTATTTTAATATTCCATGCAAGCTTAGCTTTAGTTTTTGGTGTTTATAATGAAGAGAAAGCCAGGAAGCAGCTACTCTATCATGACCAATTTAATTGTTTTGAAACAGATTTATAAATTTCCAAGTGCTATAAAAATATCCCATTATTCATTTCATTATTATTAATAACACTGTCTTTAAAATGTTAATAAAACAGTCAGAAAACACAGTTCTCTAACTAATTCTTTCAGTCCTGCCTGAAATATCTTTGTGCCTTGCAAAATGTGAAGCAATGGCAACATATATTTGAATATGTTGTCAGCCTTCATGGCAAGGGTTTCTCATTCTTCATAAATTTTATATCTGGTTTAATCAGTGGGCACTTCCTTTCTAATCAAACTAGATGAGAGTGGTAATTCTATTATAAAATATTTAGTCAACAATTTTAACAGTATAAAAGTCCAACAGAGATGCAAACTCAAGAATGTAGTGTGATATTGTTGCAATTACATGGACTTTGACATGCCTGAAATGCCTGGTTTAGAATCCAGTTTCTTATACTGTGGTTCAAGACCCATATTGAGTCATAGAATTGAATACGTGAAAAAAAAAAGAATTGAATACGTGAGTCATAAAGATTTGGCAATAGTAAAAGGTTTCTGAATGCATACTCGCTGTCATACTTATATATAGGTATCAACTTAATGATTGAGGGTTAGAGTTCTGCATACTTTTTTTTAAAAAATTAGTGATTATGTTAAATCCTGAGCAAGCCTTCAGTGGATTACCTAGTTAATAGAGAAGTCCAAACCCATGATGGGTGGTTCTAGCCCATGCTCAGGGAATAACATGGAGGGAATGGGGCAAGGAAGTGTCATCCTTCTATGTACTTAACTAGGCATGCTGTGCTAGCCATTCCTGTGGATTTTGTGCAGCAAGTTCCCTCGGTCCCTGGTATTGGTGAGAGTTCTTTTGCTAAACTGGACCAGAAACAATAGGCAAACTATCATAAGAAAAAATAAAATACCTTGTTCTCCTGTAAGGTATTTGGCTATGAATTTATCAGTAACAATGCAGAGTAACTCAGACACAAGCTAAATTTTAACTCACAATCAAGTGCATGATGGGTCAGAGGTGGCTGCTTTTAACAGTTGTCACTGTGTTGCAGGTTCTCCACTGCCTTGGATATCAACACAGAGCAGCCTTGGTTCTGAAGGAAAAGCACCCTTGGCTATTTCTGCTCAATAACATTCATGCATTGCTCATGGGTTGCAATGCCAGTCAACACTATCAGAAATGCATTTAATAGACATACAAAGTTTTCTGCTCTTATGGAAACATAATGGTTTAATTATAAATAAATATTTTTAACATGCTCTAATCTGCTTTGTGCATTTTTGGATGATAATGTGTTCAGATGCTTGATTTTAAAAACTGTCGTCTGAGTTGCTGGCTTAAATTTCATAACAAATAATTTAATAAATTTCCACTTAAGATTAGGATAGAATTTCCAAAAATGTCCTGAACCTACATATGCCTTTTTATACTGTGTATTTATGCAAAGTAATGTTCTCAGTATTGACAATTACAAAGTCAAAATATCACTGAATCCTGAAAAATGCTGAAGATGCTCTTCATTCAGCAATGTCAAGCATTTAGTCAGGACATAATACTTTGTATAAAAACAAATAGTTTTATCTATCTCATTAGAATGCAAATTTTATTTCATCTTTAATAAATGTAAAAATTGCATATATGCTAAAGAATTTATTTAGAATAAAATTAGTTGTGATTTACTATCAGTATAAGTTTTATTTTTGTATAGCTTACATAAAGTGTTTTTACCTGGCATTGTCTGAAAACTTAGCAGATTAAGCTTCTTGAGATCTTTCTGATGTTATGTTGAGATGGTGATTAAGACAGGTCCTATATAATTCTTGTATAAGAAGGCATATCTGTCATGAAATCTTCTGTTATAACCAAGAAATAATGTCTGGCCAACCATCTTCCCACCTCAGGCTCTTACAATCTCAGCTGTCCCTTCTTACATGATGGTCCTTGTGTTACGATGAGGGTGAGTAAGACTTATATGTACTGTTTAGAGACCAACAGTCCACATACTCTTATTCTATGCATTATGGATAGTCATAGTTCAGTTACAAACACCTTCTGATATAGAAGAAGGCTGCTAGGTTGAATACTGAGGGCTCTTTCCATCTATGGATGTAATAACAGTTATTTACAGAGCAGTTTGGTATATCATCTTCCTAGATAAAAGTTCACAGTCTATTCTGACCTATTTCCTTCCCTTTTTGATTTTATTTATTTCCACTCATACAAACTTAACAGGTACACCGGTCCCCTCCCCCCCTCCACCTCCTACTCCTTGTTCTCCCCTCCCCCCTCATCCCGCAATCCCTCTCCCCCATCCCCAGAGCATCCTTTAATGTTCATGTCAAACTCTACTCTGGGTCCTTCTCTCCGATGAAGTGCAAGGACACAGCGGCATTTCCCAAACCATTTCCTGTGTTCCCCTTAAGCATAGGAACACTACTGTGGCTGTCAATCCCTAGCCTCCAAGGATCCTAGTGTCTTAAGTACGTGCTAGACTTTGAGGGGTCAATAATGGGTTGGACATTGCGCAGGTCATGCAAAGTCCTATTATGATTGTTTTGGCCCTAACTTGTGTGGAGTATCTTGCATATCATTGCTCCTCCCATTCTTGTGCTCTTACAATCTTACAGCCCCTCTTCCGCAAATTTCCCTGAGCTTCAGGATGGGGAGAGATTAGGCTGGCCTAGTTCTAGGTGGTTGATATAGAGTCTCTGAAGTTCTGAATTATGGTTTGTTGATTTTTTTTAAGTGTGCTGCTCCTGCAATGCCCTTGGCTCAATCCTCATGGGTATTGGATGTCACTCCCTGGCTAGAGATAAAAACTTTTTAAATTAGAGTTTTGTTATAAGAGTATATTCAAAGGTAGATGGAATAAAAGTAAGAGACTGCAGTGAGGGAGGGATCAATCACCCATTTGCAAAATGGTTACTTTTTATCTGCCAGACTATATGCCCTCCCCTGCTGGTGAGATCATACCCCACCAGTTGTAAATGATCAGGAACGAAAGTCTGTGAACTTAACCAGATGTCTCATTACGTACTTGCAGTCCTTGATGGTGGCCTATTTTCTCTGCTGTAACATGGTCCCCTCTGTCCTTGTTTCTGGTGTGTCCCTCTTCCCCATCCCTCCTATTCATAATTCTTACAATTACTGTAGGTATTACAGAGATTTATCCTTGAGTGTCTCTAAGTAGGTTTGGTATTAGGAGCCACCTATTAGGGAGTACATATGGCACTTAATTTTCTGTGTCTGGGGTACTTCACTCAATATAAGTGTTTCTAATTCCATTCATATCCTGAAAAATTCCATTAATTCATCATTTTGATGGCTGAGTAGTATTCCATTGTATAGATGAACCACATTTTCCTTTTCCACTCATCAACTGTTGGACATTTGGGTTGATTCCATGACTTTGCTATTGTAAACAGTGCTGCTATGAACATGGTCGTGCTTCTGATATCAAGGTGAACTTTTGCTGTATGGGGGGTTATTCCCAAAAGTAAAATAGCAGGGTCATATGGCATTTCAAGTTTTAATTTCTTTAAGAATCTCCAGACGGCTCGCCAGAGTGGTTGTGTGAGCCTGCATTCCCACCAGCAATGTAGGAGAGTTCCCTTCTCTCCACATCCTCTCCAGCATTTGTAGTTGTTTGTTTTTGTGGATTTTTGCCATCCTAACCAGGGTGAGATGATATCTCAGGGAAGTTTTGATTTGCATTTTCCTGATGACTAAGGAAGTGGAGCATTTTTTAAGATATTTGTTAGACATTTTAATTTCATCCCTGGTAAAGTTTCTTTTAAGTTCCAGGGCCCATTTTTTAATTGGGCCATTTGTTTCCTTGGTGTTTAGTTTTCTAAGTTCTTTGTGCACTCTGGACAGTAGAGCTCTGTCAGATATGTGGTTAGTGAAGATTTTCTCCCATTCTGTGGGTTGCCTTTGAGCTTGTGTTTCAATCTCTTTATCTGAACAGAAGCTCTTTAATTTCACAAGATCCCATCTGTTGAGAGTTGGTTGCAGTGACTATGCCATTGGATGTCTGTTTAGGAAATGTTGGCCTAGCCCAATCAGCTCGAGGGAGTTCCCTATCCTTTCAACTATGCTTTTTATAGTCTCTGGCCTTATATTGAGGTCCTTGATCCATTTGGAATTAATTCTTGTACATGGTGACAAGTACGGGTCCAGCTTTAATCTTCTGCATGTGGAGAACCAGTTTTGCCAACACCATTTGTTGAAGATACTGTTCTTTTTTCATTGGATTCTTTGGGACCCTTTGTCAAAGACCAAACGGCTGTAATTTTGTGAACTTATATCTGGGTGTTCAAGCCTTATCCATTGATCTGTGTGTCTATTTTGGAGGCAGTACCAGGCTGTTTTTGCAACTATGGATTTGTAGTATAGACTAAGGTTTGGTATGGTGATACCTCCAGCAGTGCTCTTGTTACTCAGGATTGTCTTTGCTATCCTGGGTCTTTTGTGCCTCCATGTGAATTTTGAGATTGTTTGGTCAACTTCTTTAAAGAATTGCTTTGGGATTTTAATTGGTATAGCATTGAATTTGTATATTGCCTTTGGAAGGATGGTCATTTTTACAATGTTGATTCTGCCAATCCAGGAACATGGGAGGTCTTTCCACCTTCTGGTGTCTTCTGCTATTTCTTTCTTTAGGGTTTTAAAGTTTTCATTGTAATGTCCTTTTACCTCCTTGGTTAGGTTTATACTAAGGTATTTCATTTTTTAGGGGCTGTAGTAAATGGGATTGTTTCTCTTAGAGCTTTTTCACTTCTTTCATTCTGGACATATAGGAAGGACACTGATGTTTGTACATGCATTTTGTATTCTGCCACCCTGCTGAACTTCTGTATTAGTTCCAGGAGCTTCCTGGTAGATTTTTTGGGTACACTCAGGTCTGCAAATCGGGATAGCTTGACTTCTTCCTTGCCAATTTGAATCCTTTTTATGCCCCTTTCTTGTATTATGGCTTCAGCTAATACTTCAAGTACAATATTGAATAGAAGTAGTGAGAGTGAACATCCTTGTCTAGTTCCTGATCGAAGTGAGAATGATTCCAGGTTTTCCCCATTAAGTATAATCCTTGCTATGGGCTTTTTGTGGACAGCTTTTATTATATTGATAAAAGTTCCTTCCATTCCTACTGTCTCTAGCGTTTTGATCATGAAAGGTTGTTGGATCTTGTGAAAAGCTTTTTCTGCATCTATCAAGAGTATCATGTGGTCTTGGACTTTGGACTGGTTTACATGATGAATTACATTTATTGATTTGCGTATGTTGAACCAACCTTGTGTGCTGGGGATAAAGCCTGCTTGGTCCTCTCTGAATGATCTTTTTGATATGTTTTTGAATCCGATTTGCTAAGACTTTGTTGAGAATCTTTGTGTCTGTGTTCATCAGAGAGATTGGCCTATAGTTTTCTTTTTTAAGTGAATCTTTATTAGGTTTTGCAATTAAAATGATATTAGTTTCATACAAGGAAATTGGTAGTGTCCCTTCCTTTGCTGTTTGATGGAACAGTTTAAGGAGTATTGGTGTTATTAGCTCCTTAAATGTCTGGTAGAACTCTGTGCTGAATACATGTGGTCCAGGACATTTTTTGGTGGGAAGATTCAAGATTACTTCCTCAATTTCCTTATATGTCATAGGACTATTTAAATAATTCACAACTTCCTGATTCAATTTAGGTAAGTTGTGTTTACTTAGGAATTCATCCATCTCTTTTGTGAAGTCAAACTTCACAGAGTGTAAGTTTTTGAAATATGATGTTACAATTCTCTGGATTTCTTGGGTATCAGTAGTGATAACTCCATTTTCACTTCTAATTTTGTTAATTTGGGTTTTCCCTCTGTTGCTTTTGGTTATTTTAGCTAGGGGTGTATAGATCTTATTGATTTTTTCAAAGAACCAGCTTTTTGACTGGTTGATTTTCTCTATCATTTTCCTAATCTCGATTCCAGATATTTCTCCCCTTATTTTGCTAATCTCCTCTCTTCTACTACTTTTGGGATCAGATTGCTCTAGTTTCTCTAAAGCCTTAAGCTGCATCGTTAAGTTATTTATTTCTGATGTTTCCATTTTTTTGATGTAAACATTAAGCGCTATGAACTTACCTCTTAGGACAGTTTTCATTGTTTCCCGGAGATTTTGGTAAGTTATATTTTCATTATCGTTCACTTTCAGGAAATCTTGAATTTCCTTTTTAATTTCTTCCTGCATCCAGTTCTCATTCAGCATCATATTGTTAAGTTTCCAGGAGTTAGTGTATTTTCTCTTGTTTGATGTGTTGTGGATGTCCAGCTTTAGACCATGGTGGTCTGATAGGGCACAGGTTAGAATTTCAACTTTTTTGTATATGTGTAGATTCATTTTGTGGCCCAATATGTGATCTATTTTGGAGAAAGTTCCGTGTGCTGCTGAGAAAAATGTGTATTCTTTGGTGCGTGGATGAAAAGTTCAATAGATATCTGGAAGAGTTTGATTAAGTTCCAAAGTGTCTCTGTTAAGCTTTTGACCTGTTGATATCCCATGTTGAGAGGGTGGTGTTGAAGTCCCCAAGAATTATCGTTTGGGTGTTGATTTCTTGCTTTAGACGCAGTAGGGTTTTCTTAATGAATGTGGAGGGGCCTGTATTGGGTGCATATATGTTCAGTATTGTGAAGTCTTTCTGGTAAATTGTACCTGTGACTAAAATGTAGTATCCATCTGTGTCTCTTATGATATTCTTTGGTTTGAAGTCCACTTTGTCCGAAAGCATAATTTCTACCCCTGCCTGTTTCCTGTTTCCATTGGCTTGCAAAATTTTGGACCAGCCTTTCATTTTTTGGCATGCGCCGATCTTTTGTGGTGAAGTGAGTTTCCTGAAGGCAGCAGATTGTTGGATTTTGGTTTTTAATCCAAATTTGTAATATGTGTCTCTTAATCCGTGAGTTAATACCATTGACATTTAATATTATAATGGAGAAATTATTTTTAATTCTGGACATTTTTTATGTTTAGTGGATTTTGTAAGTGTATTTTTTGATATTTATGTTTTTGAAGGCCTAGTTTGGTAGACATGTATCCCTTCAAGTTGTCTTTGTGCTGGAAAAGTTTTCTTTCTCCCTCAATCATGACACAGTTTTGCCAGGTATATCAGTCTGGGTTGGCATTTTTGCTCCTTTAGTACTTGAAGTATGTCTCTCCAAGCTCTTTTTTCTTTTACTGTTTCCATTGAGTAGTCATTTGTTATTCTAATAGGTTTACCTTTAAAAGTGACTTGCTTTTTTTCTCTTGAAGCTCTCAAGAGCACCTTTTCTTTGTTTTGAATGTGGAGTGTTTTTACACTATTTGCCATGGCAATTTTCTATTTTCGTCATATCTGTTTGGAGTTCGAAATGCCTCTTGTATTTGTATGGGCCTCTCTTTTTTTAGATGAGGAAAGTTTTCCTTGACGACCGTTTGAAAAATTTTCTCAGGTGTGGTATTTTGGGATTCTTGTTCTGGTATTCCATGAATGCGCATGTTAGGCTTCTTCAGGGGTCTCCCATATCTCTTGAATGTTCCTCTCAAATATCTTTTTGGCTTTAACAATCTCTTCCATTGAGCTGGTTAATTCTCCCACTTTGTCTTCAAGATCTGAAATTCTATTTTCTTCTTCATTAGTTCTGCTGATAAGACTCTCTTTTGAGTTTTGGGTTGAAGATAACCTGTCTTTAGTTCAGTTTTAAACTCTGCTTGAGTCTGTTTTAACTGCTCTATGCCTGTTTTTTTTGTTTTTTCTTGAACTGTTTTTCTCAACTCCTCCAAGTGTCTGTTGTGTTCCTCTCAAAGCGATTGATGCGGTTACTTAATTCCTCCCAGATTTCCTCTTTCATAGTATTGAACATGGTAATGATCATGTTTTGAAAGTCGTTATCCTGGGTCAGACTTTCTTGGCTATTTTCCGTGGGTTTGTTCTGGTTGGAATCTATCATTATGGGATTAATTCCTTCAGTGGGAGATTTGTTTTCTTGGTGTTGTTTCTCATGGATTTGCACTTTGACTTGAGCATTGTCATTTTAACTCTTAAGACTTCCTTTCTGTGTGTTTTTCACTGATCTGAATTATTTGGCCTGGAGCAACTCCTGCTTCAGCTGGCTGGTGGGAGGAGCTGGATCCAGTGGGCTGCCTTGGGTTTGGGGATGGGCAGGGGAGCTTACCTAAGTCACAGTGAGTTCTGGGAGGGTGGGGAAAGGGAGGAGGTGGTGGTGGTGGGGCGCTACTTGGTGGGGAAAGATGTTTCTTTCCTTTTTATAAGTTCTTGTTCTAGCCAACAGTAACAGGAATGTACCCCATTCTGACAACCAGGCTCTAAGTCCAGTTAAAAAGCTCTTGGTTGTCTCCTTGGTATATGATGCCACTATTACACTGGTGGTCATCTCTTGCCATGGTGATTTTTATTATAATTTGCAGATATCACTGGTTGATGAAACCTTTGATTATTTTTCTCCCTGTGTTAGTATTTATGGTATTCCTTGGTACTGTATAAAACTATCCAACAAGGAGGAAGCTCTCTCAAAGCAGTTTCAGTTGGTGTATTTTGCCCATGTTCTATAATCCATATGCATTTCATCTTCAGTAATAGGTTTGTACTATCATTTTTTTGGAGGGCAACCAAGAACAATAGCAAAACCCTATGATGTTTAGGGAGCATTTGAGACCTCTCTGACAAACAGCTTATCAGGAAGTGTCATATTTCTGTTATTTCTTTTATTTTTGAGGACTCATGCTGATAGGGAAGTAAAGTAAGATTCTTTCCTCCATGGTATATCCAGTGATCTAGGATGCTTGCTGGAGCATGAATCACATCAGGCATAAGTCATCACAGATTAGATGAAACACAGTGGGCCACACTAGTGGAAATATTTGAAAATATGAGAGAGTCAGGCAGGGAAGATGAAAGAGTTATAAGGAGAAAAGGAACGAGATTGGGATTTGAAACTACAGGTTGAAAATATTTTAAAGTCTCTGTAATTACATACCCAACATTAAAAATTAAGAAAAGGAATATAGTTATCTTAAAAATATATAAAAATACTTATCAGGTAAAAATGTGCTGTTAGCAGAAAAAATTTAAGAGGCTTTATTTTGTAGAACCAACTTTGGACCACTTGCTCAGCAACTTTATTTCTCAGCTTTTTTCATTGTAAAAAAATAGAAAACAGTAAATGCATGCCTTACTTTAAAAATGGTATGAAGAGGTTCAGTTGAACATTTTGAAATACAAATTTGGTTGGTTTTTTTTTTGGTAAATTTTTAAAGACTGACTACTATTTGCTTATGAGAAGAAAATGAGGTTTGTTAAGGTTCTATTATCATATCATTTGTGATTTTCACAATAATCTTGTGGTGTATATATTAATAGAGTTGTTTCTATTGTATAAAGAAAGCAGCCTTATGAGGTACCAATTAGTCTGGCAATAATCATCTGTTTTGATGAGACTCATAGGTATCTACTTAACCCTTTTCAAGTGTACAAGTTAGGTCATCTCACTGTAATATTATTGTGCACGCATCTAACAACCCATGATCACTTTTACCCTTTGTAGTTCAGCAATAAATGCAGGATAGCTGCACCAAGGACTATGATATTATGTCTGAGATGTGTGCATTATTGAAGTGGAAAAGTATTTAAATTATCAGTAGGTACATACTTCATATAGAAGATTTTGTGTCAGAAAATATGAACCTAAATATTAAACACAATACAAAAATGTTATCTGGCATGCATGCATACAAGTATTCATACACATACAATACAAATACAATACAATACTATATGTACATGTTCCTGTGCACATATGTGGTTAGAATATGAAGAAAAATTCGGGTTCTAGAAACAAAAATCCTGCAGAGAAGAAAATTATGTTGTTTGAACTAAACAAATAGCACCATTTCATTGTCCTATTATGATGTAAAGATAATTCACATACACAGCTGATCTTAGAAAGGCCTAAAAAGTATACAAAGAGCACAAAAAAACCAGCCATGAACTATTGTTTTTAGATCTACACCTAACACTTACTTACTTGTTCACATTAAAGTTGTTCTTTCATCACTTTAAGCTCCTACATGAATATTTAATTTGAGAAAACAATTACTCTTTCTAGTAAGCCATATTTTGGTACCTACTTCTAGCTGAAAACAAAAAGATTTATGTAAAAAATGCACTAAGACAATTAAAAATGTTGGATAAAACATTATTAAAATAGAAGAAGCATTTACAGCCATCAGAAAGTGAGGGTAGAATACAGGACAGGAATGGCCAAAATTAAAGTCCCCATATAAGCAGAGAAATGTGTCCCAATATTCTAGCAGCTACATTTCTTTTCAGATCATATGCCAATTCTTTCATCATATCCGAATATGAAGACACTAAAATAAAGTCAAAGCTATGGGTCAAAGGTTTTAGCTACCTCCAAAAGGCTTCTAGAAACAGAAGATTAAGTCTGTTAAAAACACAGGTACAGGCAGGGACTAGTTCACCTAGAGAAAGAAAACGCAAAGTCAGAGCTCATGGAATTTTCCCTGAACAAAAGAAATCCCCAAACATAGAAAGATAAATGAAGAAGTTAAGTCAAACAATAAGACCAGAGGATAAAAAAGAAATGATACAGAAACATAAAAGCAAGGGCTGGAGAGATGGCTCAGAGGTTAAAGTCTTTGCCTCCCAAGCAAAAGGACCTGAGTTTCGATCCCCAGATCCCACATAAAAATGCAGGTAAAATGACAGTGACTTGTAAATCCAGTACTTCTGAAGTAGAGTCTTAGAAAACTCAGGCCGAAGAAATGAGACGATAGAACAATCCAGGATGATTCCTGAAGTCACCCTTGGGCCTTCACAAGTATACACACTTAGGTTCCTTTCTGTATATACCACACACACACGCACGCGCACACACACACACACACACACACACGCACGTGTGCGTACACACACAGTGCATACTATCTGGTTTGATCTCTGATCAGTGAAAATATTAGATATTATCCTTGCTGCTCTAATCTAGAGGAAATGCTAAATAAAATGTAAGACAATAATTTACCATTATGCATGAGTGAGATACAAAGTGTCAGGTAATTTAAGCACTGATATCTTCAGAAACTAACACACTCAGAGGGATATAGGTGAAATCTGTCTACCCAGAGCCGACGTCAAAGAACACTCAGGGCAATTTGAATGGAATGTTGCAATACTCTTCAGCAGCAAAATGTAATGTGCTAAAACTAAGCCACAGAAAGATGTGGGGGGAGCAAAAATTGGATTGGTAAATAAAAGATGCAATTCAGAAAAAGGTGTAACACCCTAAAAAAGGGCAAACTGCAGACAGTGTAAAGATGAACAGCTCTCATGGAGTATAGGAAAAAGAAAGAATGAACAGATGAAGCTGAAGTATTTCTTAGAGTGTAATAAACACTTGGTAGCATTTGCATTATCTACTAACTGTGGTAATCCACTTACAAATTAACCTACTGATTCTTTTCCCAAGTTTCAAAAGAAACAGGGACACATTAAAAGACATGTATATATGGAAGAATATGGATTCTTTTGGCAGTAAATATTCTCTATTCATGCAAGTTGGGAATAATTCAGCTATCCAAAAGTATAGATGATAAATTCACATAATTTCAGCTGTGTGAGGAATCACTGCAACATGCAGCAAGGGAAAGTCACAAGTATTGAAGAATTCCCTGACAAAAACAAGAAGACATTCTGCATAATAAATTGTGTGAGTGGCTCAAAAATAGGCAAAGTAATTACAGGATCACAAGGCAGCAGAACATGTAGTTTCTGGCAGGAGCTAAGAAGGAAAGGGCATAGGAAGGTTTTTGGGATACTAGAAGCATTCTGCTTCTAGCTCTGTGAGGTACTTACACAGAAAAATGTACATGTGGTAAAATTTAATTGATCCTTATAATTACAATGTGCTTTTTTCCAATTTATATTGCCCAATAATAAAAATGCAAATGTTGAATATAAAAATGAATGTCATTGTAGTCCAATTAAGAAGAGCATTTTATGCTGTTTTGATTAATTTAATGAGTGTTCACCAATATTTAAACACTTGTATATTTCATTTGAATTTTTGTTGCAACTAGTCAGAATACTGGGAAATCATTGCATTTTTCACTTTTCTCATTGCTGGGAAACAGCATCATCATAAAGGAGAAGTTCACTGTGGCCTCACATTCTCAAGGACGGAGTCCATCATGGTGGAGAGGACACTGTGGTGGAGTGTGAGGCGCTGGTCACGTTCTCTCCATTTTAATGAAGCACGACGGGAGCAAAGCTGATTCTCAGGTCACTGTCTCCTGTTTCCCAGTGTACTCAGTCTAGGATCCCAGTTCATGGTATAGTACTAGTCACATCTCGGTTAAGTCCTCCCATCTCACTTTAACCTCTCAGAAAATACCCTCACAAAACACACCTAGACTGAGTTTCTTAGGTGGATCAATGTTCCTTCCAGTTATCAATGAAGATTAGCTGTCATAATTGTCAATACAGACTCAAAATGGGTCTGAAGTCTTACATGCCTTAAATTACATCTTTTCAATAGAAACTATTATAGAAATAACACAATAGAAAACTATTATAAAATGTATTTTGAGAGTAAATAATGCATAATGAGTAAAGGCAGAGTAGAAACAAAGAAATGGGATATAAAATAAGCTGCCATTGAAAACCTGGGTGCTGTACAAAGTATTGTTTTAAAAGAGGAGGTTTGGAGTAGACTGCTTTGACAGTTACACACATGAACAAAATAAATTTATCCCTATATACCTGATCCCATCCCTCTCCTTTTCCCACTGAAAACTTTTATACCAAGCAGTTTCCTTCCTAATTTCATTTTTTTTTTTTTTTTTTTTGCTTTGGTCCACTGGGTTGCATTTGGGTTTTTTTCTATAGCCTTGTTCCTGAGGGCTTGCTGGAGCATAGATGATATATGAGTGGACACACCACGGAGGGAAGTAGTTCTTAGTGTTACTTCCAGTATTCACCTTCAATAGTCTCTTAGGGAGGTGTGGTGCCTCTTGGGTTCATCCAGGGTAAGATATTGACAGACCAAATCTTGTGCAGACAATGTGAAGGCGGACATAGCCAAGTTCATGGATGGAGCAGCTCTGTAAAGTACAGAAGGCACTACGCAGACCTTTTTATTCTGGTTGAATGGAAAAATGAACAAAGGAGAGAGGTGAGAGAAAGTGATGAGTTTATGGAAATGAAGGAAGTCAGGTCCTGTTGGAATTGAGAATAAGAGGATCAGATAAGTTGTAAATGTGCACAGATTAGCATGGTCATATTATCAGATGGTCCTTCAGACGGTGGGCAGTCTGTGAGCAGTTTTAGTGATGTGATTAAGCTCCTTTATAAAAGACCTTTCTGGTCGCATTAGAAAAATAATCGAGCTGGTGGAGAGTTTGGATAGTGTTAATATGTTGGAAGTCTCATGTAATCTAAAAAGTGTTAATGATGACCTTTGTCCATGGGAACAGACTACAGATTCACAGTGAATATCTGTGCAGACCTAAGTTGACAGGTTTTTATAAGTAGGCGTTCCTACTCATTCCATCTCTGACCTTTGGACAATGATTTTGAGGATGTATCTTAAACAAATTATCTTCACTTTCAAAATGTTCTGTGCCATTCCCATCTTTTTGCCAACTCTCCTGGAAAACATTCATATCATCCCGGGGCAAGAAACTCTTTAGGGAGAAGTAGATGAATATAACCTCTCAGAAAATATGATCTCTCCAAATGGAAATGATGGGAAAAAAAATACCTCATCTCCAACTTCTGTGATGCATGTGACTCATTTCTCCCCAATTTCAAAGAAACAAATGATGTCTCAGGATTTCCTTTGTAAAAAAATAACCATTCACTACTATGGGACTAGACTGTTTCCATGGTAATTCAAGCTTTTTTACATTGCGATAATTTCTGAAAATGGAAATTTTCTTGTGTCTCCAACACTACCACCTTTTGTTGTATGTAGGTATTCACACTCACACAGAAGCAATTGGGTTGAAGGAAATTAAGTGAAATGAAAGACTTTAATCTCCTGGTCCTTCTCACTTCCTGCAGCTTACTAGCCTAAAGATGCTACCAACAAAGTATCAACACAGAGAATGAATGAAAGATAATCCTTATATTTGTACTTTAAATATATATATATATGCATTTCACACAGAGAGACAAAGAGAGCAAAATCCCAGATTCTTTGGAGCACACTCCGTGCCCTCAAACAGTAGTTTCTTCATAATCGAATTACTGTTTCAATATCAAAGTCGGGACATCTTCAGTCCCAGAAGTTCTCACCTCTACTACATAAACACTACATTTAGGATCAAGATAGAGATGTGATTTCACGTTATTATTTAATGAGGGCTGAGGAGATGTCTCAGTGGTCATCTCCTGAGTTCAGATACAAGCCTGGCAACCTGAGTTCAGATCCCAAGATCCCATGAAAAAATCAGATGACGTGCTGTAAAAGGCGGTAATCCCTGGATGACCCAGGAAATGGGAGCATCTCCAAGTGCTTGCACACAAGCCTGGATTCCACAGCAGCAACCAAGAGCCCCTTATCAAACAAGATGGAAAGATGAGGAACACCTCCTCAAGGTTACCCTGTGAATTCCACTTATGCACCTGAGTTCACACACATGCACATGCACCACCATGTATCATACACATGCATAGACATGTATGCACACAAAAATAAATAAAAATAAATAAAACCAAAACTAACTTTTGAAACAATGACTCTCAAGCACTGACATTCTGGATCCCCATGTCACATTTGTCTTGCTCCATGGATGTTTTGTTTTTGCATAGTAAGTAGAGGATAGAGAGCAATGGCTTATAAACAACTGATACCAGGAAATAATGGAATCAGATGTTCTGACATAGTCTATAGAACTGATTCTCAATAATTAATCAGTTATTTCAAACTGAATTTATGTGGTTCAACATATGACAGAAGAAACCAAAGAGATATTTTAAATTCCAGAAATGACAAGAGTTAGGTATCCAAACTGATATGTAAACAGACATATTGGAAGACACAAGCCAGAAGAGTCACAGAGCTATAAAATTGTTTTCCATATGAATCTTGAGCTCGGAACTATATACCAAAAATTTAATAGTAAACAGAACAGAGGCATCCTGCATTCACTGGTCTCTGAGTTTAGTGGCAAATACAGTCAGAAAACACATAATTAAATGGTAGTCATAATTGTAGTAAGCACTGTTGGTTTGCATTTATTATTTTGAATAGAAGACTAAACCCAGGACATAAACTTTCCCAGAGAAAAATGAATGAGTTGAGATCTGATACACAAGATTAGAAAGTATAATTTTGGATGGGAGTTTATTATATGTCCAGACTCTGAATAGATAGGTAAATTATGAATAATTTCTAGGCCCTAAATGAAGTGATCAATTGAACACCTACATCTAAATGATTCTGTCACATTTTTCTTTCAAAGACATTATCATTATTTTTCAGTTAACATGCAAAATGCTGGTTTTCATTACATGTCAATTCCATACCTACCATTTTACCTCATTGTTATTCATCATTTCCTATACCCCCTCACTCCATCTTACTTGTCAACTTTATGTTCCCGAATAGTCTCCTTTTATAATCTAACATACATGTATGAATCTCAATTATATGCATCAGAGGAATCATGAAATATTTGATTTTCCAAGTCTGATTTATTTGACTTCACACAATGATGTCCAGTTACATTCGTATTCCGGTCTTCACTACCTAACGAAATACTACTGTGTAATATACATGTGTAATACTATGTGTAATATATATGGTTCTCGTTCTCCTAGCATTTCTGAATAGAATGACAAAAAGCATTGAGAAGTAACTGTATCTGCAATTTATTCATTTAAATTCTCTCTCAGGTGTGTGTCCAAATGTCATCTACCTGGATAGCATGCAAGTTCTATATTTAATGCTTTCAGAAACCTCCATACTAATTTTAATAGCAGTGCATAAAGTTTATTTATTTCAAATACTTACTGTTTTTCTTTATGTTAGCCATTCTGAATGGGGTAAAACTGAATTTCAAAGTAATATGAATGTTTCTTAAAGATGTTTTGCCATGTTTTCAAATATTGAATGGCCAATTGTAATTCTTGTGAGAACTCTCTGTTCAATTAATTTGTTTGTTAATTGATTGGATGATCTGTGGAACTTTGGATATTTAATTTTATGAGTACTTAATAGATTATAGTTATTACCACCTTAGCAGTCTACAGTTGGCAAATAGTTTCTCATATTATAAAGGTTGTAACTTCTCTATTATGGTTGTTTCTTTGGTGCATAGATATGTTTCAACTTCTTACAATTCTTAAACTGATTTCCTGTGCTATTGGAGGAATTTTCAGGAAGTTCTTGCCAATGCCAGTATCTTGAAGTGTTGCTTTCTTTATGTTGTTCTCTAACTGTTTTTGGCTGAAAGTCTTTGATCTGTTTTTGTCCGGGCCCATGAACCAGCACGAACCCGAACCTACAAACGTGGGAATCTGAAGTGGGAGCGGAAGGAATTAAAAGTTTCAGGCTTGGGTCAGAGAGGGTCTTGGATGTCCACCATCATCCAAGCCAACTTTATTGTAAAAGCACAGGGGTTTTATAATCAAGAAACAGGGCCAAATTCAGGAAAACATCAAAGAGGAACAGAACCAAATTCTTTACAGGATTATGTAAAACATATGTATTCTAGTTAACAAAGAGAAGTCAGGAGTGACATCTAGCTGCTGTGGGACCAGACATGATGTCGCCAGGTAGAGTAAACAGGCATGTCACCTTGTTGCCAGAAGAGAATGGACAATGTATGTATGCCCCAAAACAGAGTTACTTGGCGCATGCATTAACATCTCACAGGTAAGCATGACAGAACTGTTGGGGGAGGAACAGCCCAGCCAGTTTCTTAGAGAAACAAAAGCGTTCCAAAGGACCTGGGAGTTTTCTCAACTTCCAAGGAGGGAATTTAGCCTATCATTGTCTTGCAGACAAGAGGCAAACTCAACCGCCCAAGGAGGAGTCACTCAATGGCCTGTTCAGTTGCTAATGTATCATCCAGAGCTCAGGCTTCTGGGCCTAGCAACCCCCACATGTTTTGAATGGTTTTTCATGCAGGGTAAGGGACACAGATCTATTCTCATTCTTCTGCATGTGAATATCCAGTTTTCTCAGCACCATTTGTTGAAAAGGCTTTTAAACCAATGTATGCTTTTTATACATTTGTAAAGGACCACTACAGCTGTGTGAGTTTATTTCTGCCTCCTCTGTCCTATTCAATTAGGGAAGAGCCATACTGGTATTTGTAACTAGTATATCTTGACAACAGATATTATGAAACCTCCAGCATTGCTCCTTCTACCTAGGATTACGTTGTCTGTTAAGGGATTTATGATTCCAATTTTAGGATTGTTCTTCTAGTTCTGTGAAGGATAATATTATGATTTTGATAGCGGTTGCATTGAATATGTACATTCCTCTGACAAAGCAACTGTTTGCAGTCTGATTTCTACCAATTTATGAGGATGAGAGGTCTTTCTATCTTCTTCTGTTTTTTCATTTTCCTTTAGTGTTTCAATCCTTGTTATAAGGTTCATATCTAGGCAATTTCCTTCCTTCCTTTCTTCCTTCCTTCCTTCCTTCTTTCCTTCCTTCATTCTTTCTTTCACTACATCCTTCCCTCCTTCCTTCCCTCTTTCTTTTCTTCCTCCTTGCTTTTCCTTTCTTTTCTTTCTCCTTCCTTTTTCTTTCTTTCTTTCTTTCTTTCTTTCTTTCTTTCTTTCTTTCTTTCTTTCTTTGTTGCTTGCTTGCTTGCTTGCTTGTTTTCTTTCTCTCTCTCTCTCTTTCTTTCTTCTTTCATTGAGTTTTCTTTCTTCTGTTTTTCTCTTTCATTCTTTGAGTCTAATATGAATGAGTTTTTTTCCTACATTTTTCTTGGCAAGTTTATTATTACTTTGTAAAAAAAAACAAACTACTGTTTCATTAATCCTGTTGTTACTGATTTTTACAACCTATTTTGCCAAAAATGTTTATCAGTTCAAAGAAATTTCTGGTAGACAAACAGGATTATTTAAGTGTAAGGGTCATGCCATCTGAAAATACAGATGTTATGAATTCTTTCTTTCCTTTAGGTAACCTTTTTATTATCAATTCCTAGTAAGCTTGGCTTGAAGCAATAATAGAAACAATGATTTGACAAGCAATTAGATATCAAAATGCAGAAAACAGTATTATGCACTTCAACTATGAACATAATGGAGTTAAAAACAGCAGACACGAAATATTATTAAGATAACTGTAGCTTAATGATATTGAAAGCATAGAATAATGAAAATTAAGACAGAAACAGTGAAAGGTAAAAGA
Organism: Typhlomys cinereus; assembly: GCA_023101885.1. Taxonomy (NCBI): domain Eukaryota; kingdom Metazoa; phylum Chordata; class Mammalia; order Rodentia; family Platacanthomyidae; genus Typhlomys; species Typhlomys cinereus. The sequence continues at coordinate 3,653,187 of JALPQD010000130.1, read as the reverse complement.
GACAAGAAGGAGTGAAGTATGAATGAGAGAGAAATATATGTGCTAGTCTTCTACGAGGCAATAGAGAAGATGTTTTAAGTTAGGGAAAAAGAAAGAACACCAATGAAAGCATATTCATGTAAGATAGAACTTAAACCAAACAATTCAACAATCAAAATACAAAAATAAATATTAATTAAAATATGACATAGAATACAAATTATTTTATCTTAATTAAATATATTTTTCCTTTGTTATAGTGTATTTGTCTAAACCTTAAGATGTCTTTTGCAACTTGATCTACAGGTAGGAGGCCAGCTGTCGAGCTCTATGTAAGTCAAAATAAGGTAGAACGGACTGCTTTGGGCTCCCCACTGCATAAATAGCAGTGTTCCTGTCAAGATTCCCATTATTGCAGGCTTGTCCAACCACTCTGGTGATCAGTCTGGTGATTTTTTTAAAAAGTTAAAGATTTCACTGCTGGGAATAATCCCCCATAAAGCAAAAATTCACCTCAATGACACAAGCACAACCATGTTCATTGCAGAACTATTTACAATAGCAAAGTCATGGAATCAACCTAAGTGCCCAATGGCTGACGAGTAGATAGGGAAAATGTGGTACATTTATACAATGGAATATCGCTCAGCCACCAAAAAAGATGAATTAATGAAATTTGTTGGGAAATGGATAGAATTAGAAAAAATTATATTGAGTGAAGTATTCCAGACACAGATTATTTAATGCCATATGTACTCCCTAGTTGGTGGATCCTAGTACCAAACCCACTTAGTGACATATTCAAAGATAAATCTCTGTAATGCCTACAGTAATCGAAAAGATTATAAACAAGAGAGAAGGGGAAGGAGCCCCTCCCTCAGAAATATACGTGGGATCTGGGATCCAAACTCAGGACCCTCCACCTGCAAGGCAAGGCTTAAACCCCTGAGCCACCTCTCCAGCCATTATTGTAGAGAAAATTTAAGTAAAACTCTGTATTGATGTTAGTGCACATACAGAAACATATACAAATCATGAATAAACTACTAATAAATTTTCACAAGTGATCTTAGATAATCATCAGCCACATTAAGGTAGAATATTAGCCACATCCCAATAGCACCTTTACGAATTTGATGATTTAGTGTTGCCTAACAGGATTCATACTATCTTGAGCTGTATCACAATAGTTTTATCTGCTGACAAAATTATTTACTGGGTATAATCTAATACCTTATTTGTAAAAGCTATGTCCATCCTTATTGTCATAGTTAGGCACAGGTATGAACTTGACAGTGAGGATTTGGGCACATTTGTAGAGAATTAGTAATTGGGTTAAGCCCAGAGCAAACCTTCAAGAGATTGTCTGGCTGATGAGGAAGGCTCAGGTGGGTGGGATTAGGCCCTGGAATAAAATACAGAGAACTGGTTGAGAGAGTTGGTATCCTTATGTATACTTGGTCTGGCAAGTAAGTATTGTCCCTCTCTTAGCACCACCTCTCTTATGTAGAGATGGTGTGGCCAGTTCCCTTGGTCCTGGTGTTTATGCATGATCTCCCATCAAGCTGAACAGACTGTTATCGGACTATCATTAAGAAAATAAACCCCTTGTTCCCTTAAACCCTTTGATGGTCATTTGTCAGCAACCATGTAGGCAAACTACCACACTTACACAGTCACATGTTGAAATTTTGATGTGCTCCTGGCTTCCAAGGGTTAACTAAAAGGTGATTGTAATAAGTGATGGGCCTTTGATATGTGATTAGTCATAAGGAAGAGTCCCTGGGAATGTGATGGTGTCTTTGAGAAAGATATTTAAGGGAAACTCCTCACCAGTATCTCATTGAGAGAACATAGCAAGACGACACTGTCTATAAACAGGGAAAGAGACATCTAGTATATCGTCTTGGACTCTCTAAACCCCTCAGAACTGTACAAAAGAATGTTCTGCTTTTAATAAATCATTCAATTGATAGTATTTTTTGCTATAGCACCCTAAACCGAGCTAGAACTCCTATCCTCTGCTAGCTTCCTTTAAATTTAGAAATCCCTACAAAAATATTTAGTACATGAAAATTGTTTTAGCTGATCAGGTTTATTTTCCCCATAAGTGACAGAGGTTTGATTTCTGAAATGCATTTTCAAAGTGTATGTCTTTGAAAAGTTTTATGTAAATCATTGATTCCATTTTTCTTTCCAGACTTAAAAGAAAGGAAGTTGTTAAGCTTCATTTCTACTTAAATATCACATTTTTTATAATATACAGAAGAAGATGTATGTTGGAACTTTTTTCAACAATCTCTCAGACTTCCTGAAGCCATACTTGAGAATCCTAAATCTTCATTTGTATAAGCCACAGGGAATTTTACTCTCTCTATTGAACATAGTTACAAAATATATGAAAGATGATATCTCATCTTAAAACGATTAGCTGGACCAAAAAGGGAACAAAAAAAACAAAACAGTTACATAAACATTTAAACTGTTTTGTTTTCTGGTAACTATCACTTTCTGAAGAATGAGTGGAGGGGAGCATAAGGGAGATTTATAAAGTACTTGTTTGCATAATTTTACTGATTAATGACCCAACCTCTAAGCATGTTATTGGGTTGTCCTTTAGTATTTTCAGTGAAGTTAATGCATCATATATACATATTTTGGGGTTCATATACATTTTCACTTATTATGTAAAATATTTATAATTGTGCTTCCTGGTAGAAATTATCAGTTCAAAATTACAGTTAAAACACTGAGATTTAATATCTTGACTACTGACTGCTTTTCCTATATACTGTTGTCAAGAGGCCTAGATAGGAAGAATGGGTAGTACCTCAGTGGTGAAGTAAATGTTCATGTTTTTCTGGCCCTGGTTCCATTGGCAATAGAATGTAAATCAATCAATCCTCTCTTCTTTTTATCTCTCTTCCTCCTATCAATATATTAGCTATCAATCTATCTTTAATTTCTAAAGAATCTCCATGTCATCCCCTATCATCTATCATATCTACCATGTATCTATGTATCCACTTAGCATCTCTCTATCTACTTATATAAATGTCTACAATCTATATATCTATGTATCTATCATCCATTCGTCTATCTTTATAAATATGTCGTCCTCTATCATCCATCTATTTGCCGATCAACTATGTTTTTCTATAATCCCTCTGTCTACCTATCAACTATCCATTATGTATCTATCATTTATGTATGTAGATAGCAACATCTGTTTTCCATCATCTATCTATTATCTATACCTATCTGTCTCTATACTCTATCATCTATCTATCATGGAGCTTCTCTGTTTATAAGCTTTGCTCTTGCTTCTGGAATAATGTGAATTCCATTTTCTGATCTGGTGATAGGTGACAATATAATGAACTAAAAACATGAATAACCTATAATGGCATAGCGATGTCTTGCATACAGAGATGGAAGAAGAGATCAATAAAACCAAAACGTGAATCCAGCCACACTGCCTTGTGAGTCACTTCTCAACTTTCTCCAGGTTCACCAAGCAACCCTGAGTTCCCACCATCTCAGATCACAATTTCCAGACTGTCCTGCTGCTGAGATAAGTGCATCTGTACCAAAGTGTGAATGAATAATGTTAAGTTTTCCACTTGGGATCTGAGTGCATTTTAAGGTGGGCCACAAATATGCCATTAATGAGGTATGAAGTGTGAAGGCTTTCAGGACTATTTCTAGCTGCGTGAAGAGGTAAGTATGTGGGAAGGGGGATTTAAGCAACACTAAAACTGCCTTATTTAGAAGAAATAAGTAGGAACTAAAGGGAATTGACATAATGAACCCGTCATGATGAAACAGGATAAGCGTTCCCTTTCTGACAGATGATGATGAGTCATTCCTGGGTACCACTCAAGCTGGTGCACCTGCTTGGATGCTCCTTTCAAGCAGATGTTCAGCACATTTTCAGATCATTAACACAGCAGGGAAGACTTCGTGCCATCCAGAATACAACCACCTTCTCTGGTCTTCTGGCCCTATTGCAAAGTTACTGAATTGCCATTTGATCATTCGTAGATGGTTGATCTTCCTATGCTGAGAACTGACCTAGAAATCCAATTGTAGTATACAAAATAACTAAGAAAAAAAAAACTTAAGATAGACTTTCATTACTTCAACTATCCTACTGTAACAAGCTGGAAGGTTACCAGAAGTTTCCATTTCCTTCCTAAAGCCTTCCTAAGAATTGAGTCAAAGAAAGCCTCTGTTGCATTTTTGAACACTATTGTCATACTCAACAGATATACAGAAAATAGAATAATTGTTGAAGTCATTAGGTGAAAACTTCCTATAATAATGAGAGGAGACCCTCGGGGTGAGATGCTGAAGTGATCATTACCTACATCAAATCCACAAAGTAGAAAACTTATGTAAGGCCTTGGTTGTCAGTGATGGAATCAAGTGTCTCTACTCCTGCTGAAGAGCTTTCTGGCTATTGGTGTTTTCACATATACAACCCAAGTTCAAAACCTAAGAATAAGGGTCTTTTTCTGTATTCTCATGGAATATATTAGTTTTATTAAAAAAAGTTGCTCATCTATCTAACTTTCTCATACTGCTACAAGAATGGCAAGAACAGACATGCCCAGGATGGACTCAAAGCAGACGTGTTTGCTCAGGACTGAGAAGTGATGATTCAGAACAGCATGTGACCTTGCAAAGGGATAAGTCTCAGCTGTGAACTGCTCATCATTAAACTTTTGGGACATTTTAATAAGATTAGTTCCACTTCTTCCTTGCATAAAAGCTATGAGGAGTCACAGGGTAAAGGTCCAAAAATACTGTGTTTTCATGATAAATGAGCCAAATGAAATCACATGATGTTTTATTTGTTTTCTTTCTTAAGACACGAGTTAAAAACCTTGACAAACTCCACCATTAGACATGGGATGAGAAGGCTATTGAGATGGCTCAGCAGGTAAAGGCAGCTGCATGGAAACATGGAGACCTTAGAGCTATCTCTGGAATCCACATGATGAAAGATGAATCAACGTCACAAAGTTCTTTTACCTTAGACATGTGTGCCATGAAATGCCCCCTTGTTTTTCTCTCTTTAATCAGTGGACCTTGTCTGACCTGCACAATGGCTGACATGTCAACCACCCCCAAAGTCTAGCACAGATCACAGGGGACAAGGATTCAGGCAGTAAGATCCTTAGAGACAAAGGGTTAAGTAGTAATAATAGAGTTCTCATACTAGCAGGCAGCCCAACAAAGGGCCCAAGTTATGCCATTGAGTCCTGACTCTCACTAGTGTAAGACTCAGAGGTAAATTCAGTTCCCACATAAACAGATGCTCTGGAGGATGGGAGGAAGAAAGCAAGAAACATCAAGAGAGGAGGAGGGAAGGAAAAGGGGTGAGTGGGAGGGAGGAGAATGGAAAAGGGGGAAAGTGCAATGGGGGATAACAAGGAGCAAAGGAGGGGCAAAGGAGAAGAAGGGGAGTACCTATTGACCTTGTATAACTAGGCAAAAATGTAATAAAAAATAAATAAACATTTAAAAAAATGGAGAATATAGTTCACATAGTTTAATGTGGCATTTCTGTTGTTCTATTACCTCTAGCTTTACCATTAAACTTGTTTTTCATTTTTTTCCACCTAGTATCTAGGAGATTTTCATCTATTAAATCAACTATCATGTTCACTTCATATGGAGTATTCAGCATATTCAATCTATTGATGCTTGCAAAACTTTGACCCACAATGCTTGACCCACAGGGAATGGTTAGACTAGGCAGCTACAGAATCAGGTAGACATGAATTAAATTGCTTGTTAGTAAATAAAAATCATATGACTCAGTTGTTTAGTATCTGCTCCAGAGTCTTCTATGTGCACTACATAGATAAACAGGCAATGATGCAATCAATTTGTAAAGAGCTAACATAGTGAACTTTAGTTCAGAGTATACACAGACACTCATTTACATATACCAGCCCTATTAACACAAGCTGAAAGTCATTTTAGGACATGTAGGTTCTCTCTGTCCTCATCTGTATTAACCTGTTGACAGATATTTAAACACGGGAAAAACTGTACAAAAGTTTTTTTTATAAAGAAAAATTAATACCTTAAAACCAAATGAGTTTGTCATTTAGAATGTGTGGATGTAATATTGTGAAGCATTTCTGCTTTACAGAATATCATAGTAGCCTAAAGCTTGGAATTATCTAGCCTGTACTCAAGGCAACTTGAGAGTGTACATCTATGTGAGCTTGGAAAAAGTACATAGTTCACCTGTCTCATAGTCTTATTCCATCTTGTGTGGATACCATTATCCATTATATCAGGTTGTAAGGACTGAAGGAGTTATGAATTGAACTATTTAGAAAAAAGGCAATGACAGAAAACTTATTCTCATAAATTAGATATTCATATTTATTTTCATATCTTTCCCCATTGTAAATAATATTCAATGAGTATATTGTAAAAGATTATACATTTTACTACTCAGTCTGTTCACATTATAAAGTAATATGTATTGTTCTTTTTATTCCATAGTATATTTTTAATATTTTAATTATTATTATTATTTATTCAACTGTGCACATGTGCGTGCATGTGTGTGTTGTGTATGTGTGTGTGTGTGTGTGTGTGTGTGTGTCTGTATATGTGTAGAACCACGGACGATTCGCGAACCACCATAGACGCCTCCACATCCTTCTGCCCCGGGATTCATAGGCTCCGCCTACCAGGACCAGAAGCGCAGGCTGCCCCTGCTTCCGCCTGGCATCTATACGTGGGATCTGGGATCTGAACTCAGGACCTTCTGCCTGCAAGGCAGAGGCTTAACCCCTGAGCCACCTCTCCAGCCCTATTCCATAGTATATTTTGCAACCAGTATTTATGATCAGTAACAGAAATATGAAATGCTGTTTCTTAGACCATACATACATACATAAACCAGAACATCCTTGATATTGAAAGAAATAACAAATAAGTGACCACCCACTAAGATAACTCAGGCAGTTGTTAAATCCCCAGAGATCAACTACTTGAAATTGTCCTGTGACCTCCCTACACACACGCACACACACAAATTTACATTCCTTTCTCTATCTCTTACACTATATTTCAAATATATAAAACACATGAAAGTATATCCACATGAATTGACGCAAAACTAAGTAATATCCTATCACATAGACATGTAGATAGATTAGCTAGACGAATGGATGGACCAACTGGGACAGATGGATGGGCAAGCAGATAGATGATAGATAGATAGATAGATAGATAGATAGATAGATAGATAGATAGATAGATAGATACATAGATACATAGATACATAGATACATAGATACATAGATACATAGATACATAGATACATAGATACATAGATACATAGATATATAGGTTGACGGACAGATAGAGTCATGCATACATACATACATACATCTCATTTTCACTTGAGGATTTCACAAAACCTGCCTTTACCCTACAGAAAAGCAGCACATGAAATGCATAGATAAACATTCTGAAACTCTGTGCCATTGTGCAACTTATACACTATCTTCTAGAAAGGCTCTTTGAAGAAGTTCAGTTTTTCCTAGTTTCTCCAAGATCAAAGCTCCCCTGTGTTAGCTTCAAGTGCTAAGAACTATTTCCAACTTCCTTGATCCTCCTAAAAATTCTGTCTCCTTTCCTGTTCTTACTTCCCAATGAAATCCCATACACTGTCAGTAAGAAATCCTGGTCTTCTGAGACTCCTCTGTCATTTAGTTTCTTATTAACACCATGAACGTTTTTCTCTAGAACAGAAATAAAACAGCACTGCGTCTTTCCCTTGTATTGCTTTCCAGTCATGAACTTAAATCTATACCACTTGCTTAAATCATTAAAACTTTATTCCTAAATGAGCCAGGTACTCATGCACATAGAATCTATCTAAGTAAATGAAACGAGGAATTTCTTATAGGCTTTTTAAAAGACTGTAACTGAGATCGACTTAGAAGTCTTGGTATAGAATAGGGATTGTGAACACTTCCCATGAAAACTGAGGTTTATTTTCTGCCCATTGCCCATTTACTGTTTTATTGTTTGTTTCAGTGCATGTAGCAGAGTTCTCACACTGCATGGCTCGCCTGCTTCTGCTTGCATAAAACATGATGCTCTAGCTTGAACAATGCCGGAATATATTACATAAATTTCCCTTTGATACCCAGCATGTTTTCTTCTCTAATAGAATCTGAGCTGAATCACATCTCCTTCCTCCAGTGTTCCTGATGTGCTTCGTAACTCTTTCTTCTGAGAATCCAATAACCATCTCCAAGCCATTAGATAGGACACTTTTCAATGAAGGGTGAAAGCCCTTCCGTGGGGAAGAGACAGTGATGATCTCTCAAGCCAGTCACATGGTAGCATGAGAAGACACACTCCACAGGAACAGGAAACTGTACAAGCCACCCTGTTTTTCACTAAAATTCTCATAGATTGGACACATCCTGGTTATAACAAACCATGAAACCCCAACTGTTCTTATTTTCAAACCTGTGGTAAGCTTTCTCAATTGCTTGACTTCCTGTAGCAGAGGCTAAATTTTGGTTTACCTTTCATCTACTTTCAAATATCAAGTATTCAGACTCCAGGAAAGGCACAGAGTCATTACCATCTTTCTTTGCAACTAAAGGAAGGGAATTAAGGCCAAAAGAATGAAGGTGGATTGACCTCTACCATGTGTGGCTTGGAAAGGTTGTGGCCTTGCATAGACAATGAGAAATAGAAGGGCATTCACTTAAGTGTGTGAGGGCTTTATGATGCCCAAAGCTATAAAATGTCCATCACTGATCATGAGAGAAAAACTAAGTTTGTATAATAACCTGCTGAAATTGAAAAACCAGTGTGAACCACTTACCTTGAGGTACTTCACTCATTAATGGATGATAAATAAGTAAAAATATGCAGCTTATCTAAGTCAGGCATAATTGTTGGATTTATTTATATTCATTGCCATGAGAAGTATTTGGATAGTTATCATGCATTCCTCTTTTAATTATTTGGCTTAAAATATATGGAATATAGTAAACATTTTACCTAAAATATATAGATTTTGATTTATTTAGTGTGTGTGTGTGTGTGTGTGTGTGTGTGTGTGTGTGTGTGTGTGTATCAGAGGTCACTCTATATCTTTGTGGAGGTCCAATGGTAACTTCTGGAATCATCCTGGATTGCTTCTACTTCATTTTTTCTTCATTCTGAGATTTCTCGGGCTCTGCCCACCAGGGCCAGAAATGTAAACCCCAACAGTTTCTGCCTACTATTTTTACATGGAATCTGAGATGTAAACTCAGGACTTTCTGCTTGAAATCTTCTGCTTAAACCCTGATCTATATCTCCAACCCCATTTTTGCTAAAACCTAAGGAGGGTCAGGTACCATTGTTTGATGAAGATCTGGGGAATTCTTAGCAAATCATTCTGTCCCAGGAAGACACAAGGTAGAAATGACTTTGGAATTCAATGATCTTTGCTTTGTTCACCCTTCCTATGGTTGCACGAATGCCAGTGGAGCCGTTCACAGTTACATTTGAAATTGTATTAGAATCTTTTGAAGTAGGATCTAAGGCAGGGTCTGGGGATATGCAGGCTGGTTCTTATCATTGCTCAATAATGGATTAGGCAATAGGATACAACAGTAGAAGATTTGTGAGGAGCTAAGTGTGCATGTGTGTGTTTGTGGACATGTGTGTGTGGGTATGTATGCAGGAGGGCCAAGAGTAACATTGGAATCATCCTGGATTGCTCTACCTCCCTATTGCATTGCTCTGCGGTTTCCCAGGTTCTACCTCACAGGAATGATAAGCTATCACGTTAGCCTAACATTTTTAAAAATGAGATCTGGGGGATCCCAACTTAGGCCCTTTTGCTTGTAAAGTGAAAGTTTTGATTACTGAGGCATCTCCCCAGCTATAAAGTGGATGTTTTTGAGTGAGCAGAATCTCCATAGAGAAAGTCTTAGAGAAAGCTCAAAAAGCTCCTATAGGAAAGAGGGACTGAAGGAATCTCAGTCCCCAAAGAACAGGCAGAACTGAGCATTTATGAGATTTGGGCAGATTGATCCCCTCTTTTAAGTCTGGATTGCCTCCTCGGGGTAGTTAGGAATATACTTTCCCCTAATTCATAGGAGTCTTTTTAAATTAGTTTATTAAATACACCATTATCGTTATCATTTATTACATTCACTTCTTCCCTTTAAAGAGATTTTCTGCTGTTTAGGGTCTCAGTCCATGCAGGGTGATTTACAATCTCCTCATTGTCAACAGATGAATTGTGTGACACGTGGGACATCGCTCTTCCCGGGCCCTTTGTCCTCATTGATTGAAGGGCCTTTCCTTCCTAGCTGACTCTTGGTCCTCCCGTCTGGCAGTTTCATCATAGCACTTGGAGTGCACTACAAAATCATGATTCCCAGATCACCTCCACAGCAGGTAGTAGGTGCCATCATGTCCTCATGCTGCTGATGCCGCTCATTTGTGGAAATTGCTTTCCTCAGACTCTGTTCATGATTAATAACTGCCAAATATCATGTCACATTATATGGTCACATTATATGGTCACATTTCTTTTTAATATTTTATTTATTTATTTATTTAATTTAGTGTGTGTGTGTGTATGTGTATGTCTGTATCAGAGGGCACTGTGTATCCCCGTGGAGGACCAAGGGTGACTTTGGGAATCATCCTGGATTGCTTCTACTTCCTTCTTGCTTTGCTCTGGGATTTCCCAGGCTCCTCCCACCAGGGCATGAAGTGCAGGCCTCTGCTGGTTTCTACCTGGCATTTTATCTATCTATCTATTTATTTATTTATTTATTTATTTATTTATTTATTTATTTATTTAATAGTCATTTTGTTTATTTCAGTTCTGTGTTGCTTTGTTACAAAGAAATGTAATTATCTTCAACCAAGTATCTGGATTCTTTTCCTTTGTTTGTTTTGTTTTGTTTATTTGTTTGTTTGTTTGTTTGTATGTGTTTGGAGATGCCAAAGTCTACTTGACAATAGTGGGCCCATATTCCTCCATGCAATTATCCTGTAGAACATAGGCTTCTCTGCTCCTCTGCTCTTTCTTGCATTCCCCACATGCTTAGCACACTCACTTCATTAATATAGCTTATGTACTCGACAAAGAGTTTGAACTTTTAAGCCTTGATAGAGAGACATTTACTAAGATCTTTGTAGCTTTCAAATTGACTCCAAAGGTGTCTACTTTGGAAGCTGAAGATGGTGCATCATTGGAAGAGCTAGCTTATAGGCTCTAAAAGATGATGTCTTAAGTCCCTTCAAGCTCTGCTACTCTAGTATGCTACGACAAGCTAAGTCATTTTGAGACTTTGATGTATTATTTGACAAGTCACTGTGTTAGCTGGCCTTGAGCTGGTCTTAGAAGTCACTAAAAGGAGCAGCATTTCACTTGTCCATATTGATCAGAGATGAAAACACTGATAGGTTAAAGTCAGGGGTTGTAGGTCCGCCCTTCCCTGCAGTTCTAAATAAACACAATCAGTCTACCCAGTGCTAAGCAAGTGTTTCTTAAGGCTTGTTTGTAAATGTGTTTATAAAGCAAGAACCTCCAATCCATCAGTCCTCAAAGAGCTAATCAATACATTCCAATCTGATCCAGAGAAGTTTTGCCTCTGGGAAGTTTAATTTATTTCAACTCATGGCCATGAGAAAAATGAGCAGCTGAGGCATTTTGACAAAATAGAAAAAGCGGATGATGCTGCTGTACCCAGCCCCAGTACCATTTTAATTTTCTATTTTATCTGGACAAGTCATTCCACTGAGTGAAATGACCATGAAATCTAATCAGACTTGGGGGGTTAGTCTATGGGCCAAGGTAGAAAGGACTATATAGATTGAAACTCCAAGAGACACAGTTACTCACAGCCCAAACCCTCTGACAAAACATTTTTTTCCCCTAGAAAAGAAATAGGAAACCTAGAAAAGAGTTTAGGTATGCCATCTACTAGATAAATTTCCTTTTAACTGCATTCCTATCTGGAGATAATCATTTCCTATAGCTTGAGTATTTGCCTGAAAAAATAAATTCCCTGGATGTCTGCAAAGGATGGATATCTAGGGCCATTTCCCTTTTAGAGTCTGGCACAGTAATGACATAAACAAATCCCAGGAGAATATGTCTTATTTTTATGCATCCGAAATAGAATCCAGGTCTATCCTATACTGAAAGGCAGCACAGCTCTGTGGCGGGACCCAGGGGAAATATGCCAAGTGGCAGACTTAGAAATGTTATATCTTGGGAGCCCAGCATCATCACAGACAGTATCAGTGCATATGTTTGCATAAGTGATTTACCAGGCTCTACTCTTCTTATGCAGATTCAATAAATAACAGTGCCCATTGTCTTTAAAAATGCAAAGAGATGGAGTCCCAGAAAGAATAGACACTATGTAAAAGGACAAAAGAAAACTAATGGAAAGGAAGCATTTAAAGCAAGTTTTAATGTAAATTAATTTAGAAAATGGAAGCCTGGAGTAAAACAACCCCAGAAAGGATGGTCTACACAGCACCTAGAGAGACAGACCACAGTCCCAAATGAGCAGAGACAGAAGAGGGGTGAGTTTTCTTTGTTTTCCCTGCACCCTGAAAGAACACTGCTGAATACATGGAACTGGGGTTGGAAAATGATCACTCCATGAAAGGCAGTCAAACTTCTTTTGCAACCTCCCCAGATTCCAGATTACAAGACCTCAGGAAGACTGCATGGAGTGTATTAAAGGAACAGTCTGTAGAAGGAGATTCTAGAACTAATATAATAAGAGATGCCATGGAACCACCACAAGGCCATTCATTTACAAAAGGAATCAACTTCTTTGTAAAAATGTGATCTTCCACTTCCAAAGAGTCATTGCACAGACACGTAATAATGGAATAAATTATTTTCTATTGAACAGGTATCACAGTTAGGAATGGCAGGTCCTATGGGAACCATGTCCACTATTCTTCTAGTCTTTATCTTCTAGGTAACTCCTAGGTCACTCCTTAGCAGTGCCCAAGACTGAAAGGGATTGTAGTTCCACCCATCTTCTTTATATTACTTCCCTAGTAACTCTGACACTACTTAGCAATGTCCTTACTATAAAGGATTGTAGCTTAGTCCATCTCACTCTTTTGCTGCCTCTCCCTCCATGAGATCATGATATGGCAGCTTTATCCTTTCCTAGTCCTGTGTTTATGGGGGCTCTCCCTATTTTCTCTGACCTTAAGCTATCTTCTCTGCACTAAAGCTCTCCCAGCTTAAGATTATGGATTCATGCTTTGCCTCCCTTGAATCATCCAAGAGTTTCTTGCCTTTTCTCTCATTTTAATTAAAATCCCTACTTTAACCTCTTAACCTTTTCTAGTTTCAATATTCAGCTACAGAACACAAGCACCCCCACAGAACCCCACTTCAGTGCAACATCTAGTCCATCTCAGAAAAGTCATGATTTTTACCAGTGACCTCTCACTATCTCCATCTTCATGCTTAGCATATTATAGTGCATCAATTTTTATAATGACAACTTTGAAGGCTCGGTCCTCATTTATACATTTAAATCTTTAAAGCCTTCATTCACATGAAGAAGATATATATTTTCTGAGTCATGATGTGCATGCAGTTGCAATAGGATTAGTTTATGGCATTTATATTCAACAGAATTTTAGAAGTTTATTCTTAAGTTTCTTAAAGAGTTCTAACATACATTTCCAAAGGCGAGTGCCTCATAATAAGGATCAAAGTTTAAGAATATGTTTTAAAAGCACATCTTCTAAAATGGAATAATTTACCTGTGGTATATATGTGATGTATCTACTCATGTATTTTCTATGTAGTGGGTATAACTCAACACTCATTCAGAGAGAACAGCATTGATTGAATGCTTTATGATTGACGAGTCCACCATTTTCCATAAAGTTAAATTAAAACAGAACTATATCACTGTGTAAAGATTCTTTGGGCGAGAATATCTCTATGATTCAAAAATTATATGAAGATTGATATTCAAAGTAAATGACACACGTTTTAAAATTCTAGGATTGAAGAACTCCTCACTGGGTCTGGGAGATGACTCAGTGGTCTTTGTCTCACAAGCAAAAAAATCTGAGTTCAGATCCCAGAGCCTATGTAAAAATGTCAGGCAGAAATAGCAGCAGCCTGCAAGTCTGGTCCTGGAAGAAAGAGCTGGAAAAACCAATGAGAAGTAATAAGGTAATGGAGCCATCCAGGATAATTCCTGATATCACCTGTGAGCCTGCACAGGCATACATTCAGGTGCTCTACACATACACACACACACACACACACACACACACACACACACACACATGCATTCACACATACACAAATCCTGACTGTGTTTAGCACTAATAACTCCCATGCATGGAAAGACTCATTATATCAATCCCAGTTGTTAGTGTCACTACAAAGAATAATTTCATAACAAATCACTATAGATTAATATGTCCTCTTCTATGTGTGCTTTGGATAGACCATACTGATGTCTCGACTACTAAACTGTGAGCAGGAAAAAGAGTTGACTTCATCTAGGCAAAGACTTCACAGACTTCTTCAGTGAGATTCAGAAAGAATCTCCAGGCTGTATTTTCAAGAAGTAAAATACTTGGACTCCTGTTCTCTGCCAGACCCAGTACTTCTTCCTCCTGTCTGGGGAGCAGAGCGATTGCTGTTAATCTGTAGAATGAGCCCAGGATATACACTGGACTGTACTTCAGAAGGCAGGTTTATTCCTCCTTAATAAAGAGTCCTGCTCTCCTATTATTGCAATTCTCTTTTGGTCTTCGGTATGTTTTGTCCACGGGGCCTCGGGCCTGGCTTATGTCTTTCCTTTCATGACACAGAGGCAATTGAATAAGTGGATTGTGCAGTCTTCTCTTATCACAACATTCTAACTTTGTTCTATTTTTTTTTCCTTTTTTGTGTATGTGGGGGGGGTACATGCACATATGTACCTCCCTCTCTGTCTATCTCTCTCTTTTTCTCTGTCTCTCTCTCTCTCTGTTTCTTTCTCTCTGATTTCATGTGGGTGGGTGCCTGTATGTACATAAACCCACTTGAGTATATGTCCCTATAGTGGCCTAAGGTTGATATTAGGAATTATCCTCTATTGTTTTTCCACATACTGTTATGAGCATGGGTCTCTAATTAAACCCAAGCATGCCATTAGGGCTAGTCTGAGTAAACAGCTTCCTCTGGGGATTCTCAAACTCCGTCTTCCAGAGCCTGAATTATAACTACCTGCCACCCACCGGGCCTTTTTACTGTTCAATCTAAGGATCCAAGCTCGGGTCCTTTTGCTTGTGAGACAAATGCTTGAACCACTGAGCCATCTCCACAGCCACTGACTTTGTTCCTTAAGAAAAAAGAAAATAGGTGAGATTACACAATTAAGATTCTCAATATCTTGGATTTCTGAATCTCCGTTCAGATGGACAGAACAATCGGGTCTTACCCATGTGTTTAACTCCAGAGAACAACATTGCCCTTTTGTGATAATGCAAATAAAATCACAAGAAAATTCTGTAGGAAAACTAGGTGACAAATAGATTAGAATATAAAACACCAAGGCTGAGGTAGTGTTTAATGTTCCCAGATTGTTTATGCATTAATGAGAACTCTTTATTTTGGGAATTAATTCCCTGAAAGGGTTTTCTAAGTCCTTTCATATTCTCTTGCTGCTGTATTTTACTTTTACTTGAATACAAACATTAATGATAGGACCATTTCTAATATAAAGCTTTGGTCTTTTGGGCTTTTGTTACATTGTCCCATCTAGCCCAAGATTAGTCTTGAACTGACTGCATAGCTAAAGCTAGCCTTGAGCTCCTGATGGTCCTGTGTCCACCTCCTTATTGTTGCAGTTAGAGGAGGCCAAGGTCATGTCCTGCAAAGTTCTCCTATTTTACTTAAGGCAACCTTCAGCACAATTAAATAGTCATTATTGCAAGATTATCTGAACACTAAAAAATGTATTTAGTGTTATTGTCAATTTTTGAACTTAGACAGTTATTTGGGATTAGGTATATAGTTTCCCTCAGGTATAGCATGAAACTTAAACTAGATTGGCTAAATATATGACTATTTCTAAGACTTCTGCTTTTTTGTGTCAGGTCCCTGTGGTGGGACAACTTAAATATCTAGTGACTAGAAGAGGTGGCATACATGGTATATCTAGCAAGGTAGCTTTGAGACAGTCACACATTCCACATGGGTTCATGACTTTAGAGGTATATGCATTGAGAAAGTTGAATGTGGCACAAGGTGTCTCTATGATTGGCCTCCAAAATCACACAGTGTCACTTCCTTCACAAACTCTTTGGTGCAAGTGAGTCGTTAATTCCAGTTGATTTTCAAGAGGTGCAAACTAATTGCAACTTCTTGATGAGGGAGAATGCCAGTAAGAAGGGCTAAACCTTTCACTTAAATTCAGGCTTTCCTTAACTCTAATAGTCAGAACTTCACAGATTACTTTGAAAATCGCCCAAGTGACACTTGTACAAATAACCTGTATCATTACAATGATCAAGTACAGCCAGACATCTCTTTCAGAAGACCTACTGAGATATTGCAGCTGTGGCACACATGTTTAAAGTATGTTTTTATATTCTAGGCACTTCAGAAATTATGAAAGCTTTCAGTAGACTTCAATAAGAAGATATACTATTTTGATTGAAAAATCTTATTGCTTAACATATTCCTAAGTTTGAAAAAAAATACTTAGTGCTTCTCTATACTTCCTCCCACATTTTTAATCACATATAATTTGTAGCATATCAGTGTGCTTTTTACCTTTTTGACAAGGCTTATATTCAACTCAACTAAAATTAATTTTTCATGCAAAATTCCCCAATGGACATCATTTCTTAAATTTCAAGACATATTATATTGACACCATTCCTTCTGACAAGAATCCTCTAATTTTATCACAAAAGTAATCAAGTTTGCCTTCAATGATTCATTCTCTATGCATGCAGACTGCCTGTGGCTCCTGGCTCCATGGTCACTGAGACATGAGACACTTTCCTGATTCTCAATATTTGTTATGGTTCTTTGCTGAACCGTGAATATCTATGAAAGACGGAAAGATGCTGATTAGATTTCTTTCTCATTTGAAACTTCCCAGATGTCCTGATGTCTGGCTTTGCATACATAATATGGAGGTTCCCCCCAAAGCATTCAGCAGGAAAGTAATACCAAACAACCAAACCATAACTTAAGTTCATGGATTGTCTCTCCCTCTTCTGGCATAAGTAATAGGCTAGATAACCTCCAGTTTTAATACTTTCCCACCTTTACTAACCACAGATGTCCTCATCTCCTGCACTGCAATACCTGCAGTGCCTGGCAGTTTAGGATGTCTTTATGGCAGGATACGGCTCTTACATGGAACCACAATAAGGATTCTGGTGAATGCTTCTATGGTGTCTCATCCATCTGCACATGAGAGGTTTCATCAGTGAAACAGGAAAATAAGGAAATACTTTCCTCCAAACTCATTTCCATACCAGTTTTACATGTATTTTGCAAAGATCCATGGAGTATTTCCTAACCTTCACTGACCCATTTCTCTTAGAGAAGGAGTTTAGTATTACATATCTTTTACCAATGCAATTTTGCGATTACTAGATACAAAAGATGACACGTACTTTTCTCTGATGTGTCTCTGTCTCTTTGTATGTGTATGTGTCTGCATGCATATGTGCACATGTGTGAGAGAGATTCTCTACCCAGAGATATCTACTTGTCATAAGCATCATGTAAATATTAATGTTTCAAAAGCATTTTTTAAGAGGAGCAATGTTTTACCAACACAAAATCTTGAATATTTTGCATAATTGCAAATAATGCTTTTCTGCCACTTTAAAGTTAGGAAAAGTAAGATCACAATACTAACAGAACAAGTGTATAAACCTTTTCAGAATATAGACTTAATAATATTCATAGTCCGCCCCTTGAACTATGCTAAAGTACTATCTATATCAGCTGTATAAGACCTAAAGCTAGAATATGAATCTTTATTACTGTTTTTCCTGGATAATAAGACTTCTCTTCCATATTCATTCCCAAGTTTTTTAAAAAAGGGATACTAAAGTATCATATCTTTATTACTTCAAATGCAATCTTGGTATTGAGTAAGACATAGTCCATCAGTAGTCTGTTTAATTGTCTTTGTAAAGGTTTACTAGACAATTTCACTTCCCAAAGTATACTAAACACATGTTCACATACCTGATGTCTTTGTTAGATACAGGGGTTGACTTGATGGTTGAGGGTTCCATTTCTGGGCAAATTTGCAGAGAATTACTAGTTAAACCCTGAGTGAGCCTACAGGAAATCTTATAGTTTGTTGGGAAGGCCCGGCTCATAATGGGTGGAGCTAGTCCCTAGGCAGGTGAATAAGATACAGAGGGCTGGTTAAGGAAGTCAGCATCCTTTGATATACTTGGTCAGACATGCTGGTCTAGCAAGTAGAGATTGTCCCTCTCTTGGCATTCTTGTGGATATTGTGTGGCCAGTTCCCTCTGCTCCTGGTGTCCTCCTGACAAACTGGAGTCAAGAACTGCAATGGGACAATTGTAAGCCAAATGAAATCCTTGTTTCCTTAACCTTTGGTCATGCATTTATTGGCAACGTGCAGAGTAACTGCTACACCTGAGTTGTACTTCCCTGCTGATGTGAAGACAGATCTCTCTATTTGAGGGCCAATTTTCATAGCATAGATAAGGCAGGTAATTAAAGTCTGTTTGAAGCCTTCCTAGACCACCCTTAGCTTTGAGCAGAGGTATTTCAGGCTATGCCTGTATAAATTAAACATTATGCCATGGATGAGTAAGAAAGTGATGATTTAGGTGTATCTATCGGAGAGAACATCCACATACTTTAATGGCTTTGCACAAATAAAAAGAACAACAACATCACTATGTAAACATGATGAAATTGCCAACACTCATGTTCATCTTTTTTCTTGTAAAATTTAAGGAACTATTTAGTCAACCATTTTATCAAACTACCGTACACAGTGGAGCACATTCTATGCATTTGAGTGCTGTTGCCTCTTTGACAGAGGTAAGAATAAAAGTTATCCCTCTGTATGCTCTCAGTGCTATCCCAAAAGATGACAAAAGGAAATTCCTATCTGTTTGTAATATGAGGGCTTTTTTCAAATGATTATCAAATTAACTCTGAAATAAGTACAAAATAGCAACATTTTTCCATTTACAAAATATTACTCTTTTGATAGCCTTTCAAATGGATTATTTTGATTTGTTTTTCATAACCAAATAAATCCAGTAAGGTCAACAGAGACCTACAACATGAATAAGAAAACTAAGACAGAAATAATGACTGACATAACTCATGAATTTAGAAGTGAAATAGGATTGTATTTTGGCAGTAGGAAGTAAGTAATATTTGATAAGTACACATTTCATGCCAAATACCAACACTTGCTCTCTCATTTAAGTCTTATAACTCAGACTAAAATTAAATTTTACCCCCAAGTCTATCCAAGAGCATTTTAGACAATATATTATATCTGCCTTTATTAATACCAATGTCTGTGGAAATGGAGATTTGCCAATTATTCATGGTAATGAATTATAAACAGTGAAGCATTGAAAATAGATGAAAGCATAGATAATTTTCAAATGAAATAAGTTTGCTTCTATAAACAGGATTTGGGTGGCTGAAAATGTTTCAAATTTATTGACTCAAGTAGTTTACCTAGTAGTCTCAAAATTAGCCTCTCGCTTGTTTTCTTTTGATCATAGCACAGATGCATACACACACATACACAACCAAACCAAAACAAAGAAAAATAATGATGTCATTAAAGAACTGCAAACTGATAGATTCCCTTTCTTCCTTCCCCCATATTCAGAGCTGAAGTTCTGCCTGTTGTTTACTATCCCTTAATGGTTGGTCAGTACTTGGTGCTTGCAACCCCCTCCCCACTTCCCACATACATGATCCTTAGTCATATAGCTCTTGGCAAAGAGGCTGGGCTCACTGGCCTCTGTTTATCACTCTTCCCAAAGGCTCCAAAACTATAAAGATTCCACATATCCCTAAGATATTGCTCTTTCTCCCTTCTTTGAAAATTAGCCCTCTGTGCTATGCAATGATCAGTAAACTTCTTCCATCCCTTGTCCGTACATAGTGTGTTTGAAGCTATACCTTCAAAAGATCAAATGGAAGCCATCTCAGACTTTATTTTTCAATGACAGTATGAGAAATATACTGACACATGGTCATTCACGGGTCAGTTTATCTTCTTAGCAGAGGTAGCAGCCTCAATTGCAACTGTTCTAATTTTTCCTGGCTCACCTTTCAGTAGCTCCCACTTCTGAGCTGGCATGAGTTTAATAGATAAAGGCCACAAGACCCCATTCGCCACCATGGTAGACAAAGGTAAAGGCTCTAAACTCCATCTCATATTCAAAGGCCTCATCCTGTTCTTGCTTTTCTCCTTTATGCCTTCTATATCTTCCTGATGTGATAGCTGTAGAGACCCTACTTGACTATTTGCTAGCTATGGTTGACTCTACAGATTGGAGTGATTGGACCTGTTTTCCAGGATAAGCCTGTGTATTAAAAACTAGGATTAAGATATATCCTTGAAATGTAGGACACCCTGGGGCCATTTTGAGATGAATGCATATTTCTTTTCTTCTCATTTCTTTTTGGTTATTTTTCATTATTTATATTACAGGATATTAAAGTGAATTTGGATCTGCTAGAACAGTGAGCATCACCTTCAAACCAGAAAGCGATATTGTCATGGTTTGAAATGTGCATTGGAAGATCATGGCACCATTAGGAGGTGGAACCTTGCAGGAAGAAGGCAGTCACAGGAGATGGGCCTTGAGGTGGATTATTCCCACCTATGCTGGGAAAGACGAATTTTTGTAATTGGTAGTCTTGCAGCTCTAATCTTCCCAGATGCATATGACTAAGCTTGTCTCTAGCTTCTGCTGCTACCCATGCCATTTCCACCATGAAAGACTACATCTCCCTTTTGGGACCATAAGTGAATAAATCTCCCTTTCTCCCATCAAGTTGCTTGACTTTGGGTGTTCTCTCATAGCAATGGACTAATACAGATGCTTTGCATCCTCTTTGGGGGACAGGATTGTCACAGTTTAGCTTAATGGGCAATACTCTAATGGAGATGAGGAAAAGCAACATGAATATAAACTTAGCAGCAGAACAAAGCAAAGACTGCCATCAACTCTACTAAACAGAACTATTGCTTAGAATATGATTATCCCTATGTTTCCAGTTAGGGTAAAAAGTAAAAGACATATTCTGTCATTATCTAAAGACCAGAAATGAACTATCACTTACAAATTTAAGCACAAGTCTGGACATTTTTATAAATAGAGGACTAAGGCATCATCCACTCAGTGGATTGATGTCATTGCTGTGTAATTTGCTAGTCCTTTATCCTTGCTTCTGTGTGTCATGCGTGGCTCCTCTCTTTGGGCCATCCCACTGATAGGGGGCATTTCCTTTCACTCATCCCACTTACTTCCCAAGGTTTCTTATCTTTCTTGAGTTCCTAGTTAGTCTGTGGGCACCTGTTGGTATATCAGTCATTATGCAGGTCTGGCAAGGACCAGTCTCATTGCAGTGAGCTCCTAGATGCATCAGCCCTGCCTTGAATGGAATGTCTTATCCAGCAGTGGAAACCCCATCTTTAGGTTCTTACCATGTTACAGTCCCTCTTCTGCAAGGTACCTAAAATCTTAGGATGGACATAGATTAGGTTGGCCTGAATCTGGGAGAGCCTTGCTGAGTCGCTGGTACTCTGCATTATGGCTGGCTATTGCTGTCCACTTAGCTGCTCTTCTAATGTCCTAGGCTGCCTCCTTTTAGGGTGTTAAGATCCTCTATCACTGCTGTAGAAGAAGACTTCTAGGCTGAATGTTTAAGTATCTAATTTTTAACTTGATAATAACGTAAGGTGTTTAAGGACTCAAAAGGAAAATTGAGACTTTTAGATACAAAATTTGCTGCAAGCCCATTTTGATGGCATTTGCCTGTGGTTTAAACATCCAAATGGTTGAAGTAGTAGAATTTTTCAAGGCCAGTCCTTGGTTATACTGTGAAATATTGTCTCAAAAGATTGTATACATAATATTTGGTAGTCTAAACATTATAAACAGTACAGAGTATTTGATCAATTGCTAACTTTTCTGTTAATTTTGTTATGTTAACTTCATAAATATTGATAAGTATAGTAATATTGTAGTTGTTACTGTTCTCAGATTATAGCTTCATTAATATCAGCAAATACTCTACATGAATTCGATCTAAGGTCTAAGTATAAGATCACCTAAAACATCTGCATTGTGTTTGAAAACTCAAACTCATGTAGATTGCCACACTGTAAATTCTGTTTATTCTGATGTAGAAGGGAAGTCAGAAACAAATGTGTTGATTTCTCCCTTCTCCAGCTGCCTCATGTTCTCCCTCTCTTTGCTTAAATTCATGCTTCTAGCTCATGTTTGATGCCACCGCTCACCATCTTTGTTATGTCAATGTTTTGCTTCAAACCGTCCATTGTCAGCTTGACTTGTTAAAAGTTGGAGAGAGCATGCTTTAAGCATTCAGCAAGCATGCTTCTAAAAAGAAAAAAACCACTATTTCTAATGAGCACTGGAGAGTGCCGTGGATTTCAGAAACTGTTTTCTAAGATCTGTCACAAATGATTTACTTTTATTAGTTCTAATGGCCCTCAGCTACAGGCATGGAATATAAGTGAAAATTAAGATATTTTTCATGAGATGAAAATAGATTCTATTGGAGCATGTTTCACTCCCCACCTCTTACTATTTACTTATTTATTTTATTTATTTGCTTATTTATTTATTTAGCTTTTGGCATATTATGCTGCATATAAGGAAATCACGGTGAGAGATGAAAACAGAGGGGTGTTTCTCCATGAGAACAAAGCATTCCTTGTACTTGGAGCCTTTCTGGTAATTGTTTACAAACCTTTTAGCAAGTTCACAGAGAAAGAGGTCAATGTGGCAAGGAAGAATATTATTCTGAGTGGGCTCAAAAAGTAACAGCTCTTATTTATAACTGAAGGGTTTGTCTTCTGTGGGAGAAAGCCCAGATACAACTATGAAATTGAAGGCTTCAAATGAGTACTGACTTCTACTGGTGAATTCTGAATTTTCTACCTTTAGGTCTTCTTTAAAATTTTTTTCCTCTTTTCTGTCACTCATCACTCACTGAAATGCATTTTCTTTGGAACAGATACCTGTATTTTGTTCTTCATGAACAGCATAAGTGTATATTTTCAAGCAGCTGATGCTTTGGGACATCTGTCTTCTTGCCTGTAGTGTGTGTGTGTGTGTGTGTGTGTGTGTGTGTAAGCATTGGTATATGGAAGGGATTCTCTACTTCATGAGTCCTGTGGTAGTATTCATGCACCCTTTATTATATGCAACCATATTGAGTACAGAGCAGCCAGTTGGTTCCACCTCTGCTATGCATTAACTGTTTTTATAACCTCAGGTAGACTATGTCAATTCCCTTCCTTATACTTCCATCTTTCTTAATGTATATGTAATTTATTCATAATGTATGTGACAGTTATTCTCTCTGCTGTTGTGAGACAACACTCATATACAATTCAAGGGAGAAAGGAAGGTTATACTGGCTTGCAGTTCCAAAGGTCAGATATTATGGCAGAAATCCTATAGCAGAAAACATGGATGAAAGTAGAAGGAGGAAGGCATTTCAGGTCACTGCTGCCATTATCAAGTCACAAAGCAAAAGCAAATTGTAAGGAAACAGGGCCCAGCTACCAAACCTCAAGACCACCTCTGTGATATGTCTATGTCTTCCTTGACTTCAAGGTCCCACAACCTAAACTTTAATGACAGCTAAGGAGTCAAACACATGGGCCTAGTCTTTTAGAAGAAAGCATAAATGTGTTTATTGCATATCTGAATCAAATAACAGGAACAAATAATTGTCTGATCTTGTAGATTACAACCAAACTAGAAAAATAGCAGCTAAGCAATAAGTAAGTCTCAAAATTAAGCTGTGCAACTCATTTTAAAATGATGATTATTAATTTTCCAGGACTTTTATCACAAACTACCACAAGAGAAAATTCCATTCTCACAATTGTAGAGTCTAGACTCTTAAGATCAAAGTGTAAAGAAGGCTGACGGATTTTAAATTCTCTCTTATAGGCAAGCAGATAGTATCATCTTCTCCCAGTGGCTTCATGCTCTTTTTTCTTTGTACCATCTGGGTTTTACTGTCCTTTTTGTAAGGACACTGATCAAAACAAAATTTGGTGCATTCTAACAGCTTCATATAGGCTTTTAGTAAACTATCTGTAAGTCCACATTCTGAAGTACTGTGGATGAGAATGATAACATGAATTCTGGAAGAGCATAATTCAGTTCATAATTATTATTTTCAAATGGTCTATATGTAAAGCAAGAAGTGCTGGTAGGTGATTCAGAGTTCACAGAACAGTGAAGATAGGTGCAAATGACATTTGCACAATCCCTGCAGAAGCAAAGAGAATGAGAACTATGGATATCGAATGTATTCCTTACTCTTGTGTGTTTCTGTGAGAGAACACCCAAAGTCAAGCAACTTAAGGGAGAAAGGAAGATTTATTCTGCTTATGTTCCCATAGGAGAGATACAGTCTTTCATGGCAGATATGGCATAGCTGGATGGCTGGAGCTGCAGGCAGGCTAAGTCACTGCAGACATCATGGAGCCTGAGAGCTACAAGACTGCTGCTACAAAAAACAAACCTCTTGGAGGTAGGCGGGACTAAATCCACCTGAAGGCCACCCCCTGTGACCGCCTTCCTCCAGCATGATTCCACCTCTCAAAGGTGCCATGACCTTCCTAAACACATGAGACTGTCAGGGGACACATTTCAAACATGACATCTGATTTTCATGGAGAGAACAGTTAATCTGAAGGTTCCAGAAAGATCAGGGATGATCAAGCTTCAGCGATATGGTCAGGGATAAAGGACATCTTTGAATGTCCAGTGTGTTAGTAACAGGACTTGGATTGAGCTTTTTTTTCTGAAATAACTGGGAAGTTACTCAGTCTTTCCACATGCTTACTGTGCCTACTGCCTCCGGAAGAGGCTGTAGTCCACTGTTTGTCAAGCAGGGAGCCATTGGTAGGTTAAGAATGAAAATTCTTTGCTGTAGAAATCCATCCAGTGCCTTCTGGAAACTGAATATCATTCCTGATTTCTACACACTAGTTACCTATAGTTCTCTGTCTGTCACTTGTAACAATAACAACCAAAATATCTCTCAGTATTACCATTCCCTGCAGGAAGAAAAATCATTGTAAACTGAAAATCACTGTTATTGATGAGAAAGAAGAAAAGATGAAAGACCGTCTCAGAAGTCATCTTAATAATCATGGCAGAAATTTCACATTCACTCACAGTGTAGCCTTCCAGAGACTTTGAATGTTCAGCCATCAACTCTGAAGGCTAAAAATGAGCAAGATATCTGTGTATTTTGTATTAAAGAATGGAAATGATGGATATATATCACACCATTACATGGGAAGCTGTGGATGTAGCTTGGGTGGCTACAGAATTCACATCTGGTAGGAAAAGGAAGGATACCGATGTTTATATGGATGGTACCATTGACGTGTTGGTAAAATGTGTAATTTTTTATGAAAATATATTCTACCTTGTTTCTCCTTGTGATGTAAGAAGGAAGGTCATTATTAACTCAGATGAGACCAGAGGCAATGGACATTTTATAGCAAAAACAGCAATTCAGGAGATTTTATGTTTAATAAGTATATTGGCAATATAATTTTGATGACGTAAATATCACTAATATCTCTAATATTAGAGTGTTACTTTCAATGACATAACTCTATACATTCCATAGAATATTTTCCAACAAAGGCAAACACATATCTTTTGGATCTACTAATCTACATTTTTTAGCAAAAAAAGGCATTTTTTTGGCAGGACCTACAATAATTTCTGCTTCTCTGGTAATAAGTTTACTCTCTTTGGGAGAATTGATGACAGCCTTATGGCAACATAATACTTTACATCATTGTCTTGACCTCATGTGTGCACACAATTAGGAACTGTCCCTTGAGACAAAGATGTCACCTCTGGAAAATTACGTTGATTTCCAAACTATCAGACTGACTGTAAAGGTGGAAATACTTGCAGTGGAATGACAATTCCACGATGACAATCCCTCTCAGGTATCCATATTATTGTTGATTAGAAATAATAATTCACTCCATAAGATGCTTCTGAAAGATCTCTCTGATCTTCATTGATTCTGCCTTAGGAATGTGATCCCTCAAGCGCAGAAAATTACATGTGGGTAATGAAGCTCGGGGCTGAAGTCAGTCCTCTGGTCTTGGACTGCTTTTCTGAACACCCCCTGACCACAGTCCACCTGCTGAGCACCTTCTCTGTTCTTCTAATATACCAGACTTTTTCCATGTTGATCTTTCACATATGGATATAGGTTCCAGCAAAAGTTCCAGTAGTTCAAAGCCAGGTCTTTACCTGAGTGACAAGACCTACTTACAGTTATGACTAACCCCTTTCCTTGTCTCAGAAAGGAGACACTTATTATGGCTTTTAGTCCTTTTTCTCTAATATAGGCAAGCTCTTTATTTATGTGTGTCTGTTTGTGTGCTTGGTGGTTGGAGTAATAACCTTTGCTCCATGGGATTTCTGGTCAATGAAGTCTGTTGATCATTCAGAGAAGAACACATATCCCAAGGATTTCTTTAATTTAAACTCAAGGGTATAACTGCTTTGTTGAAAAAGGAGTAAGAGGAATGAGATAGTGAGAAGAGGACTATGTAAGGGCTCAAGGAAAAGCTCGCTTGGTATTGTCCTCATTAGTATGCAGAAGAGACTCAATTCCAAGACAGACAAGAGAGTGTGGAGGAAAAGATAGGGAGAGAAGGCAAAGGAAGAAGTAAGAAATATGTTTGAAGAAATAAAAACATAAATAATTATTTTATATTTCCATCCTTATAATAAAGATTGAATATCTTGACATATTTTTATTCATTTTTTCCCTAATATGAAGACTCAAGCACAAGGCTTTGTGCATGTTAGACACAGACCTACATTCCCAGTTTTCATGTCTTCTTTTTTTTAATTATACTAAGTAAGTGAAAATGCATCTTGTAGTTTTAATCCTTTGCAGTTTGTGGTTTGTCTATTCATTTCACTAATGTTAGCCTGAGGAGTAGAATTTTTAAATTTCAATGAAGTCTGTATTTTTACTGCCTTTTCGTGGCTTGTTGTAATGTATCCCCATCTCAAGTTGCTTATTCCAACTGTTTCTTTAGTCATCGCCATAACTATACTGAAACTTAATATCTTGAACAAGCAAATATATATTATATCACAGTCAATGTTCATTAAAATACATTTACCAGTACTCAATGTTTGCAATGAACTTTCTAGGACAAATGATCTATGGTCTACCTCAAATCTGGTATATTAACATGGCAGAAGACAGGAAGGGATCTGAAATAGTTGGACTCCTTTTTATTTCAGATGAGAAAGAATTCACTTCCAAACATACTTAGATAATGACCATTTCCTTCTTGGAATGTTAGACTGAGGATGCCATTTTATTGGCACAAGTTCCTCTTTTACAGCGCCCTAAATACAGCAGCTAGCTTGGACTGAATTAACAGGCAAGATCATTTAAGCATATATCACTGTAGTCCTTAGAAATCTAATATTGGAAGTGAAAATATGCCATTTTTAGTATATCCTTTTGATTTTAAGTAATTCATTTGATCCAACCCATACTCAAGGTAACCCCAAGTTATAACTCCAAGGGATGAAATCATCAACTACTTGAAGACTAACTTTCTTTTTAAATATTTTTCCTGTCACACTGTATACAGTTTTAAATGTTGTGTGTAAACATGGCCTCTAAAATTTCTGTATATTATATGAGGAAGTAATCAGAATTCATTTTTCCCTTACAAAGGATAAGCTGATTTACTGAAATTTGCTAAAAATGCAGTTTTTCTCATTGACCCATGTGGTAATTTTACAGACACATATATGTACAGAAATTCGTTTTAGAATACCAAGATACATTTATTAGTGGACTTGTATTGCAAAATATAAAAACCAATATTGCAAGACTTTCATTCTGACTCATTTTCTAATTTATTTTGGTACCCTAGATTTATTTATTTATTTATTTATTGGTTTATTGTGTGTGTGTGTGTGTGTGTGTGTGTGTGTGTGTGTGTGTGTGTGTGTGTATCAGAGGCCACTGTGTACCCCTGTGGTGGACCAAGTGCAACTTCAGGAATCATCCTAGATTCCTTTTACTGTGTTCTGTGATTTCCCAGCTCCACCCACCAGGGTCAGAAGTGCAAGTGGCCTGGCCGCCATTTCTGCCTGACATTTTTAGATGGGACATGAGATGCGAACTCAGGAACTTCTGTTTGTGAGGCAAAGTCTTAATCCTTGAGCCATCTCTCCAGTCCTGGTTTTTTATTTCAATAAAAATTTAGATTGAATTTATTAATTCTGTAAAATCACCTATACTGGAATTAGAGTTAAATTATTTTAAATCTATATATAATTTGTAGAGGTGATTCTGAAATTTCAAATATTGAAGTTTTTAAGCAGTATTCATTGTATGTTACTACATTTATTTAGCAATCATTTTATTAGGACATTGTATTAAAGATCTCTATGGAAAAGAATTTTAATTCCATTTGTCTTTGAATAGTTTTAGGTTTCTGGTGGTACTACAAATAGATTTAATATTTTACAATTATTTTTATGTTTTTCTGTTATTTTTCACTGGCTACTCTAGGAATTACATTATTCATCCTTAAATTCTTCCAGTCTATGTGTAGAGTTAACATCGAATTACTTCGGGGAAAAAAAATCATCTTGAAACAGTTACATCTATGACCCACCTTGCTGCTTAGAACTATTATCATATATATTAAATTTTAAAACTTTATTAAAAATGTTATAAGCTTTGCCTTGTATAGTCATACATTTTTCTTCCCTTAGATCATAAAGATTTCTCCCTGTGTTGTATTTATTCTCAAGTTTATTCTTTCTTCTGAACATTTTTTTTTATTTCTCAAGTTTGTGTAACTATACTTTCCAGGTTGTTTGCAAGGTCCTGAGTTCACGGGAGTCTGAAGCCTTCTGAGCTGTTAGGTTACAGTTGTACCTGCCCCATTCTCTCCTGAGGAACTCGATGGTCTTCTGGCATCTTCCCCCTCTGACATAAGATCTCTTGCTGTATATCTAACTCAACCAGTTTTTGTTTCACAGGAAATTTTTCTTTACCTTCTTTTTTAAAGGGCCACATAGCCAACATTTTGGCTTGTATTGTTTATTCTTTGTCCTTTGTTATGAGTTTCTGTTCCCTGTAATTACTGTTATCAGTGATAAATCTTATCTCTGTTCCTAGTAGACCATGAAAGTTTTCTCAAATGTATCCTGGGTCTTCTTTTCAGCTTTGGATTTCATTTTGACTTTGCCTTTTGTTCTATCTTCTTCTATTGAAGTTTATATTGATGGGTTTGATATGTTAATGCTTCTGAGTTTGGGTTGCTTGATATTTATTGTATTTCTTGAATTAGTGATTTTTCAATGTGATCGAAGGTTTGTGTGTATCTATGCATGCATGTTTGTGTATGTGAAAAATTCATGTGTATATGTATACATGTAATATGTGTGTGTGAAAGATTCGTGTGTATATGTAACATGTAGTGTGTGTGTGTGTATTTGTGGGTAAGTGTGGGCACATGCGTAAAGGTCAAAGGTCAACCTTCAGGTGTTGTTCTTCGTCTTTCTATCTTGTTTGAGACCAGATCTCTTCACATCACTGTCTACATCTGGCTGGCTGGACAGTAAGCTTCTGGAGATTCCCATCCCCTACCCCCCACCCACCCACAGAGAGAGGTCTGGGATTGCAGACACAGTTCTGCGCACAGCTTTTACATGGAATCTAGGGATCTGAACTCAGATTGTCATCATGTGCAGCATGCTGAGTCAATGCTGTAGCCTGGTTGAGGGATTTTATATAATATTTCTACTAACGATTTTTGCTATACCCCTCTCTTCTCTATTTGTGGGATTCCACTTTTGCAGTTTGGATTGTTTCATATATTTTATGAATATTTGGCACTCTTTTCTTTTTTTTACTTTTCCACATTTTTATTTTTAATTAAATTAGCAACAAATTTAGGTGTTTGCATCACTTACAACTTATCCCCAACTCCATCCCATCCCACTCCTCATGTTCTTCCCTCCAGTCAACCCTCCCATTGTTCCAATGAATGTGCAATCCATTGAGTCACATCCAGGATCCCTGCACTAGTTAGTCCCTCTTTTATAATTTTAATTATTTCACAATTCTAATTTGTTTCAGTTAGTTTATTTTTCAAAAATCTGGTATTTTTGCATATGTCATATGCTAATTAATTAAGACAATATGTAGCTCATCTTGTCCACTTTTTAGTTCTTCCATTCCTATTGTTCTTATTACATTTTGTTTCCTAGAGATTTTATATGTTCACTCATCGACTTTATATGTTCACTCTGATATTATTTCATTTGTATGTCTAAATGGCTTTAAAAGTTATCTGGTATAATAATCACATATCAGGGTCTAATAAGATAATTTGTCTAATGACTAATTTTTTTCAAACCTAAAATGTGTCATACTGTCTTAAACCATTAATAACAATATCACTGTATTCTTATTTTGCAATTAAGTCTTTGAGAAGGATATAAAATTTGACATCCTATTCTAAAAATCAGAAACCTGAACTGCTCTAAACTTTGAATTTTTGAAATTTTTGCCATTCTGTATGTTTTTAAATTTTATTTATTTATTTATTTATTATTTTACTTGTGTGTTTGTGTCAGAAGGCACATCTCTGTGGAGGACCAAGGATGACAGTAGCAACCATCCTGAACTGCTTCTATCTCATTTTGCTTCCCTCTGGGATTTCCCAGGCTCTGCCACAGGACTGGAAGTATAGACCCCAGACATTTAGGCCTGGCATTTTTACATGGAACCTGGGATCCTAACTCAGAACCTTCTGCTTGTGAGGCAGAGTCTCAGCCCCTGAACCATCTCTCTAGACTAATTTTGAAAAGTTTTGAGCAAATAGAAGGCACTCTATTTGCAGAAAATTGCACATAAGAAGCTGTTTTGTGAACAAAAGTATTTAAAATACTGAATAAAATTAGTTACTGACTAGAGGAAGGAGCATATGAACTAGAAATAAATTTCATGCTTGTCTTGGATCCACCCCTAGGTTGTCTGTGTATGTAAATATTTTAAAACCTGAAAAGTGTGTATGTCAGAACATTCAGAACATTGCTTGTCTGAAAGGTTCAGGGTAACACCACTGATCTCATACTGGTTCTGTGTTAGAGGGCTTGTCTCCTAATCCTGTCATCCCAGTGCATCTCACTGTGTTTCTGCTGACTGACTTGTTGGAGATTTTGTTGTGTGATTTAGCAAATGTGGATTTTTTTTTAAGTAGGGAAACAATTTACTTGTAAATGTCCTTGATCTCTCTTATGTGGCTGTAAATTTTGTTAATGGATCTAGGGTAGCTTTTATGACTACTCTTAAATCTTACTTTACTGAACATTTTTCAGGGTGCTCATAAAGCAAGATGGTGCTCATAAAGGTCTTCCCCCACCAAACCCTGCTCTTATTGATCAGAATTAGAAATTTTTACAGTGGTTACAAACTTGCGGACTTGTTGTTCCATGGTCAGTCTATTCCATCTCTGCCCTCTGCCCATGGCTGTCTTTCACAGGTTCTTCAACACACATAGAGGTTGGCATGTAGCCAAGTATTTAAAAGGTTTCTAATGTAAATATCTGAATACTTTCCAGATTGAGTCTTTGCTCCACGACTTCTAGCCTCTTAAACTCCCCCAAATTCACCACCATTTCTTTTTAAATCTCAGACCATCCTTCTATATCTCTGTGCTTGGATTTATCCTTTTTAGGCTAGATTTGAGTCAATGGACTTTTTTAGAAAATGAAGTAACTATTTAGTTTACTTTCAGCTTCATTACTCCAATGTATAAAATTATTTTATGTAGTTTGTCCAAAGATCCATTTTTTGCTGTAGGAATTTAATGCAGAAAGATTTCTTTTGTCTTTTACAGAATCATAAATGCCAATGTAGCTTAAAATGTCTTCAGTTTACTTTGAAACTTCTTCCCCACCCCACCTCTGCTTCCTCCTCCTTTACTTCTTCCTGCTGTTCTTCTTTTTGATTGGTGTTAGGGTTAAACAATTGTACAGGAACAGGTTTTCTTTCCTTCTTGATATTATGTTGCATTTAATACTCCCTAGTAAAACAGAAAATGAGCAACTATTCAGATG
Organism: Typhlomys cinereus; assembly: GCA_023101885.1. Taxonomy (NCBI): domain Eukaryota; kingdom Metazoa; phylum Chordata; class Mammalia; order Rodentia; family Platacanthomyidae; genus Typhlomys; species Typhlomys cinereus. The sequence goes on along the minus strand of JALPQD010000130.1, from coordinate 3,620,739 downwards.
TGCTACTTTTATCTCAGGAAGCAGCTAAGAAGCAAAATTGGTAAGTGAATTTCTAATGATAAGCAATCATTTTCCATTATTATATTCAGAATATTAGAAGAAACTTTTGTGTTCACATTTCATTTTGCAAGTGAGGTCTCCACTTATTTAACCAAATAACTTCAGCTTTTCAGTTTACTTTTTTTTGCAAACTCATAAAAGACTTAAATATTTAAGTATTGTGCATTCAAATGCAATTGCTGGGGTGATATTTCAAGTGTCCACTAGATTTGGTAGAGTGAGAGATGTATAAAATGGGTAGCTTTCCTTATTGGCTCATTGATAAGAGGAGATAAATTATTTTACTTCAACCAATATATATCAATTTTTTCTCTTACTTTGCTTATCTTTCTAATAGATACCTGCTGTCAGAAACAAGAAAAAGAGAATAAAAAATATTTATTTCACAGAATCTCATATCTCTACATGTTTAAAAGAAAAAATAAACATCTTTATCAAAATTATTATTTTGAGGATTATGGAAATGGCTTAGCAGTTAAATTCTTTTTCCCACACACTAAAGTACTGAACTTGGATCCCCAGGTCTCATGTAAAATGCCATGAGGACATGTAATTCCAGCCCTAGAAGATGGTGGCTGGCATGGCCCAGAGCAAACTAATAAGATAGAGAATAATCCAGAATGAATACAGGGCCTTCACATGCATACATACTCAAGTGCACTCTTATATACACACTTAAACACACAGGTACACCCACATTCAAAACACACAGTTACACAAAAATATACAAATACTATTTGTTTGAATATAGGTTTACACCATTATTCTTAATGGTCCACCAGGACCTGATAATAAGACCCTGTTGTTGAAGTCACCACACTCATTGGTATCAGGACATGGAGAAAAAGATCTTGAACTTATTTGAAAGCTTCTTCCTTGCTGACAAGTTTTACTGATACCAGATGGGACTATGAAACCTGCTGGAGAAGAAAATTCAGAGGCAATTCTTCCCAGCTGTGAATTGTGCAAGCTTCAATAACAAACACCCACCCTATCAAAACTGGGATTAAAAACTTGTGCAACTATTATGGAAGTCCTCAACTGTTTCTGGATTGCATTGCAGGCTTGCTTTCAGCAGAGAACACAGCCTGGTACTGAAAACCTGACATAAATAATGTGGAGGGCACGGTCATAGACTCTACCAGGGAATGAATACAATCACTGTTGCTCAACTAAAAGTGTACAATATCAAATTGCCATCTAAACATATCATGATGCCACAGAAACTTCCAGTCCTCTACTAAGAACCTTCCTTTCACAATGGAAAGAATTTAATACAGAGACAACTGATCAAAGTGCAGGGAGTAATTATCTGTGGACTACTCAGGCCTACACAGGACATCTAAATCACCATCCCCACCCAAGACTCCAGAGGTCATGGAAGAAAGTGTGGTAAGAATACACAAGGGACAGGATGAGAGGAATGTGACCAGATGGTATTTTCTGAACATGACAGGGCTGTTGAATCCAGGAAGTCACAGAAGCTATGTGTGCTTCCACAAGCCTTCACAAGATTTTGGCCTATCTGCATTTTGCCATCCAAAGGGAAATACCTACAGAAGCTCCGTAGCTTTCTGAGAGACGATTAAGGGTTGATGGCAGACTGGGGAAAGGGAGCTACTTTCCTCAGTGGTAAGTTTATCAGTACAAGGGCCACCTTCCAGCAAGGACTCAGACACATGCCAATGTAGGCAATCCAGATGGAAATCAGTGAACCTCACATGCAAACAAGACAAGAAAGCAGGAGAGCAAATGGAAAGAAAGCTTCCACTCAGAGAGAGGGATGGAATTGGGTCATCTGAGGCAAAAATGACTTGAACACATTGCATTCTTGTATGAAATTGTCAAAGAATTAAAAGAAAATACACTTGTAGCTAAAAACTTATTGCTATGGATGTGTGTGTGTGTGCGTGCGTGCGTGTGTGTATCTAAAGAGATAGTTCAGTCTTGAAGTGCTCACTACACAAGTATAATGATCAGAGTTCAGATTTCTAGAGCCTCTGGGTGCAGCCATGGTAGGGTGCAGAGCATAAGAATCCTGGGGGGCTTGGTTAGCCAGTCTAACTTGATTACCTAACTCCCGGATCTGTGAAAGAACCTACCGCATGTGTTTCTCTCTCTCTCTCTCTCTCTCTCTCTCTTTCTCTCTTTCACACACACACACACACACACACACACACACACACACATAGATATACACATGTGAACATAAACATAGATACATGTGTAAGCACATAAGCAGCAACATTATTTTGCCTTGTCTTGATATTTGACAATAAGCCAGTGTATTGTAGATCAAGGAACTAACTTTCACGTCTAGCATTCTCTCTGATACACTTGAATGCAAGTCATTCAATAAAATATCTTCTAACAATAGAGCAAGAGTCAGCTTAGGTTTTGAATTTACACTTGAATTGTTGTATGATTCTGGGTTAATTGCTTCACCTCTAATGGTTCATTCTTTCTCCATTTTGAAGTGAAAAACCTCATAAGATGTACTGAAGATAAGTAATGTAATAAAGACAGACATAAAGTGATATCATTGCAAGGATCTTCGTGTGTCTTAATACAACTGTCACAGAGTGCACTCTGAGATAAATCTTTCCATGAGTTAAATTCTTAACAAATACTGCCACATAAACCTAACTAAAGTTTCACAGCCTCACTCTACCAGGAACAAATTGCATGAAAGTCAGAACAGATCCTGAGTAAGCACTCCTGGGACACTTGCCAAAGTGCCAATAGGATACATTGTATCACATCGTGCCCTTTTGCTTATTCAATACTGTCATTTAAACATTCTTCATTTTCCTCTTCATATTATATTTTCAACATTCGGATAATTAACTCCTGGCATTTAAAATTTTTCTAGAATTATTTTGCAATTTGCTATAATTGCTATATCATTTTTAGTCTTAGTTATAGGAATGTACAATATGAGAAATGGAAAGTTAAATGCTTAAATAGAAAAATGGAAGCTTACTATATCTATCAGTCACTCGACTGAAGTCTCTCTCTCAACTTACTTGGCCTGCAAAGCCACAGAGTAATTTAATTTATTTTAATATCATCCAAAAGAGAATAGATCCTTCTTGATTCACATTTAGACTAAACAATAATTCATTCTAAAAAGAAAATACTTTTTGTTCCAAGATTGTGGAATGGATGCATCTGTCTTTTTTGGTCCTTTTGGACCAAAGTTTTGGGATGTGGAAAGTGGGAGATACATGCTTATTTAAGATTCTATAAGGCAGATTGTTTAAAATTTCCATGATTGTGGAGAGATGGGTTCATGCATGTCTAGAGACAAATTAACTTGGACTGTCTTTAGTCCATGTAATAGCACTTAATTGTCTATTTCTGAGCTCGAACTAACATCTTTGTGACTGTCAGGCAAAGCCTTTTTGGAAATGTACCAAGAGACCAATATTTTATGCCTTTATATGGTAAAATCTCATTTTCCATACTATATTTTCATGTGACAGATAATTATAAAATAAATATACTTCATTCTTTAAAATTTCAATTGAAATGATAGAAGAAAGATATTTATACAAACTGCTTAACAACAAAAAAAATTAACCATATCATATTTACCAAATTTCTTAGAACAAAATAAGCAGGTGTACATCAGCAAGCTACCCATGTAGATATATGTAAATGCACATGTGCGACATAGTTAAAAGCTGAAATAATCAATTTTAAATGAATAGTAGAAAAATTTTAATTGTTTCAGAAAATGGAAACACCTAATACAAGGAGAAAAAGGTCAATTCAAAAAGCAGAATTCTAGGCAGAAGCAAGGTGAATCCATAGATAATGTGTTAGCATCTTCTAGACATTGAAGGAACAAAAATGGATGAAAAATGTGCGTTATTTGCTCTTTCCAATGTGGCTGAGTTATGTAAATCTCTTTCCTCTGATTTTCATTATACACACATTCATATATGATAAATTTAATTAAGTTTATATAAGTACATATATGTATATATATACTGTATAGAGATATAAGTGTAATAAAATTGCATATGTATATCCTTTAAATAGATTTATCAATATCTAAATACTGAATCTTCAGCAAAATATTTTCCCCAGAGACCTGAAATAGAAAATGAAAAAATTAAACAGAATTCTTCTCTAGGATAAGTAAAATGCTAGGAGAAATCAGATTGAAATGAAGAAAAGAAGAATGCCAAAACTAGTGCATTTCTTTAGCAAAGATGACATAATTCTATATGATATGTTTAAAGCAAGGTCAAACAAAGTATAACCTAATAATTAGCTATCATGTGTCTCATCACATGCAAGAAAAAGTGTGTAAGAATGTGAGTACAGAGCACAGAAGATGGAAAGAGAAGCATATGGGACAAAGGTTCTAAGACAATGATTGACACAATCCTATTTAAAAGTAGTTTTTGATAAAGTATAAGCACATCAGAAATATCAGGGGAAAGTATTAGAGCATACCTCACTCTTGAGATATATGAGGGACATTTTAGTACATCTGTAAAGAACATTATGTGAAAAGTAAACTAAAGATGCATCTATCCAAGTGGGGATGCAAAACAACTAGCAAATTGCTGACAAACCCACCTGAGAAATACCCATATGCATGGCATAGTAAAGCAAACCATTGTTGAGCAATGAATTTGAGGTTTTCTTGACATTTGCAAGTGATTCAGCATCATCTATCATACTAATAAAATAAAAAAGTCACTGAAACTTCTCAAAAGATGTAGAAAATGGCTAGATAAATTCACTGCTCTTTAGTAATAAAAGTGCTAAGTAGTACACACACTCAAAAGTACACATATTAAAAAAACAAAAAAATAAAAAGTTCATAATTTTCAAAACTGTGTGCAAAATTACATGGGTGAGTAGATGTACATGCATACCGACTGAAAAAGGGCATAAGCAAATATTTTGGGGGGGATGAGAAAAGCATTTTATTGTCTGATAGTGTGGCATATGGGCATATGTTTTAATCAAGCTCTTCAAAGTAAATGTTTAAAATGGATAGTTTATTGCATATATTAAATTAATAGAAAATAATGCTGTCGTATTATATATATATATATACATATATATATATATATATATATATATATATTCTAAAGGCAACCACCTTATGCATGAAATGACATAAAGAGATTTCTCAATCCCATCTTAATGCCTTGTAAATATGGGAAGGGAAATTAACTTGCATGAAACTTCCTCTATGTTATTGTACAAATCTTTGTAGCAGTTCTTTCCTATTCAAAGAACTCCACTTTCTTATTACCACTGCTATGTTAAATCCTATCCAGTGGAGTCAAATAGCAGGGATGTGGAGAGTAATACAACAAACTGTGTAACACAGAGTATAATTGAAATGGACCATAATTACTAATATTAAAGACACTGAATCATTCTAATAGAGCTGTGTTCAGCAAACAATGAAAAATTATGTGCCAGAAAAGCTAATGCTGGCTTTTAAATGAACAGAAATGAAGCCAAATGGAACCTTGCATGTTATTCATGAAGGTCAATTTAACAGGATTATTTTTTCCTCCTAGCATCAGAGTCTTGTGATTACTGTTGTATACCTGAGAGCTATCTTATAATATAATAAAAGTATAACGTCACCAGCTGATGATGATTTTGCTTAGAACTAAGTCTAAATGTTTCCTAACCAGCATTACTGATTGAAATGCAAAAAATCTCATGTATCAACTCAAAGGGAGGAGGAGGTCTTGAACTGTAGGATTAGATTTTAACAATTGATGCAGATAGAAACATACAAGCATGTGAAGCTCCTTGATGAAATATTACATTTAAAAACCAACTATCAGTTGAATAATTCTGCTTATTATATAAATTTGCCTTAAATGCAAGTTTTCTTTGGAGAAATCAGATCCTTACTTAACATAAGATGCACACTGAGGCGCTGAGGCTGAAACTAGCTGATAACTTCAAACAAAGCTTTGAAATCACAGATACAGAAACTTATGTAAATGTTAATTAAAATATGCACAAACAAATTTGTTTCAACCCTAAAAAAAGAATCAGTCTTGAACAGCAAACTGGTTGGTAAACTAAAATTTCCCTTAAACTTGACTTTAACAGGGTCTTGATAGATCCTTTTAACAAATTTGCTGTTTTTTCCTAAGAAACTCATTCAATTTTGTGCTTATCTCATTTTTAATTTTACTAAAATCCCAAAGAGACAAATTAGTAAGGTGGCAGAGCCTGGCTGAGTGCCTTCATTAGCTTGGCGCTAATAACTTCTTTCAGCACCACGGATAGCGCCTGACATCACAACTCAAGCTTATCCAAAAGCTAATTATTTTCCCTGTTATAAAACAAAGGTTCTATATCAAAGGTCCATAATGCGACACAGCACACCCTCTAGATGCACTGATTTGCAAAATAAATCAACTGTGTCAGAGAGGAATTTAAGCAGAAATTACAACAAATTGCAATTATACTTGCAACGGTGCTCACTTTAAATGTGTTGTCTGTTGTTCATGGCAAGATGGCATCCACACCACTCTAAGGAGTGAGGAAAAAGGCTGAGTTCTCATCTGTCACAGCGGTAAAAATGTTCTCTTTTGTTCTTGCAAGATATAGATTCTTTTTCAGCTTAGTTCATGAATATTTAAATGATGCCATGGGGAAGGGAAATCTAAGAATTGAGATAGATTGAATGAAGAAACAGTTTAATTAGACACTGGAAAACACACATATACATGCGGAACTCTCTCTCTTTCACACATACACACATGCACACACACGCATGTGTTATTTACTAGAGGAAGCTATGCTTTTATGTAATTTCTCCCTTGAATAGCCTATCTTCCACCTGAAATGCACACCCCAGCTCACTTTATAAAAATAAAAATGCAGACATTCTATTCCCACAGGCCAGAGTCTTTCCTTTATATTACAAAAGTTCCTCAGAGATAAAGGACAGAGTTGAATAACAGACCAAAGTTTACTGAACTGAATATTATACTCAGATAGTAACTAGAACCCTTCAGCAGTTCCCAGTGGGTTCATGTCTACAAATTTCAAACAATGAAGAGACATAAAGAAGAAAATAATGTTTCCTCTTCCTTTTTTTCTCTAGGAAGAGGCTGCTAATTTGGAGCAATGCTCACAGACTTTGCTCTCGTAGGGATGAGCCGAGAGTCTTCTGTCACTTGAGCCCATATTTAGAGGAGAGGTCTAAGAAAAACAAAATGCACAGAGACCCAGATCAACAATGGACTGTGTAGAAATTTCTGAGTGGACAGTGGTAATTAAACATATTTCCATATACAAAGCAAAGTTTCAGCAATGTAAAATACTTTATTCCCCCTTTATTTTATTTCATCTCAATTGTGAAATTTGGGTTACCTCTTCCCTCCCCCATCTCTTATCAAACTTTTCCTTTTCCTCCTTGATTTTAAAAAGAAAAACAAGTCAAGTCAATGAACTGTCGATTGCTATTTTCTTTTATTTCCTCTTTGAACTTAGCCTGTGGAACCTCTTTTCCATATCAATGTGAGTTGTTTGTTTTACTCACAACCTAGTCTTTCCTTCTCATTTCCCTTGGATTGTTTCCTTGGTGTTTATCTGGAAATCTTCCATGTGCCAGTCAAAAGCCTGTCCCCATAGTTTATTTGCTATTCCAGTCTCATACACATATTGAGTTATTTTCCTTGCTACAATCAGTCTTTAAATACAACCCAGTAAAGATACAGCAATGATTTTTGACAACCTGACCTTTCTCAGCTTTCTTACACTTGTTTAATTAGGAACTACGTGCAGCTGTGACTTGATCTTTACAGTTTTCCTCTGGAAAAAAAAGAGAGATATGTTGTTTAAAGAAGGTCAAGTTTGGCAGGTTTTCTAGTTACTTCAGGAACTGACATTGGAGTCTTGGATGCTGAAAGGGCTTGGGAATTCTGTGCTGGTTTTCTTAAACATAATGAGAAAAATATCTCATTTGGAAAGACCACTGGAGTTCAAGAATAAGTTATGAAGGTAAGAACTTTTTCCCTGTGGGTTGACAGCCTGATGTGATTGCAAGTTATGATTTTGAAAGTGATACTGGTCCATATTCAATGAATAATAGGCCAAAGTTTGCATAGCAACATGACAAAAAATCAAAATATATAAAAACAAAAATATTGTTCTAAATACAGGTAAAATATTGCAGAAAGTTTAAACTTGAGGTCCGCATAAAGTAAACCTGGGGCTGGAGAGGTGGCTCAGGGATTAAGCCTCTGCCTTGCAGGCAGAAGGTCCTGAGTTCGGATCCTAGACCTCATGTATAGATGCCAGGCAGAAGCGGCGGCAGCCTGCATTTTTGGTCCTGGTAGGGCGGAGCTTGTGAATCCCCGGGGAGAGTAAACAAGGAGGAGGTAGAGGCAGTCCATGGTGGTTCCCAGATTCGCCCGTGGTTCTACACACACACATACATACATACATACATACATACATACATACATACACACATGCACACACGCGTACACATACAATTGAATAAATAATAAAAAAAGAAAGTAAACCTAACTAAACTACAAGAGGTTGAGGCAAAGACAGTCTTAGGAAATATCACCCTGAATACCTGGCCTTGGAAGACACAACATGAGAAACCCCAGAACAAAGGAAAAAGGAGATGGAGCAATCCAGTGTGATACCCGAAGTCACACTGGGTCTCCTGTAATAGTTGCTCTTAACTATTGCTGTTAGAGAACATTCGAAGTCAAGCAACTTAAGGGAGAAAGGATGATTTATTCAACTTATGGTTCCAGATGGGAGAAACAGTCTTTCATGAAAAAATGACATAGCTGGTGGTTGAAGCTGGAGGCAGCTAAGTCACTGCAAACATCCTGTAGGCTCAGAGCTCCTCAGTCCAGTAGGCCAGTGGTGACAGATGAAGAATGGAGTATTTTTGGGGAATCAAAGAAGTAGAGAGTCTTTCTTTAGTCTTCCTTGGTTTCTTTTATCTGGTCGGCTACTGGAGGTTCCAATCAGATCTAGGACTGGTCTTTATATTGTAAATGCATTGATCTAGATAATCTCTTCAGGTAGTAAAGGCAGCTGATCTTAGTTAATGCCAAGTGTGGTCAAGTTGACACCAGGTCTAATTATCATATCTTAATAGATACGAAGAGTGCCCTTTGATACACACACACACACACACACACACACACACACACACATGCACACACATGCACATGTACAAAAAAAATAATCATAAAAGTTAGTATTACTTTTGAAGCTTGAACTCAGAGCCTATTATTTGTATGCAGTCAACTTTTAGGGTATCGGATTTTATTTCAATATTTTTACAAGGTGATTTACCTCTGAGTAAAATCTGAGATCTAAATTCAGATCCTTCTGCTCAAGAGGCAGATGTTTAAACACTGAACTATCTCCTCCACTCTCTTTTAACATTCTTTAAATTATAGTTTCTGTCATTTTAATTAGCATGTGCATCATCAACAGAAACATCTTAACATGTTATGATTTTGTATCTTTCTCTCAGATGGTCTTGAAGCCTTCTCTTGATTCAGCAAGGATAGATGATCCATTTAGTGCCATGCAACTAGCAAGAACAGAAACAGAGTATGCAATCAGACCTATGGGTCAGAGCTCTCATGAGTCTCACCTTTATTACATGCTGATTTTGCTCTATGAGGAATTTTGTGAGTGTATTCAATGTTTCATAGCAACTTCTAAAAATCCATTTCACTTTCTCTACTACCCATGGGAAGCAGGACAGAATTTTGATCATCCCTATGGTCCTACTCTTTCTTGCTGTGTTCTGACCCCGCTCTCTGTTTATAACTCCACTGTTCCCCATTGATGCATAGGCTATACCTTGAAGCTGTATTTTTCCATTCTACATCATGCATCTGAAAAGTGTGTTTCCTCCGAGTATCTCAGCTCTATATCATGTCACAGAATATGCTGATGCTCCTGAAGAATCAATTCAATTTGATTTAATTTAATTCAGTAAGTACTTTTATTGCATGCTTATCTTGTAATCAATCCAATGATAGAGTTATGAGAGAAACAGAAAAAATTGTGATGGTTTCTGCCTTACAGGAATGTAATATTTCAATGTAATCATATGATGCTGACATATGCCACATCTCAATAAAACTATAGGATGGTTACTGATTATGTTCCAAGAGGAGTAATCCTGTTAGCAATTTCAAAGCAGAAAGAATGCAATAGCAGATGAATTGGCTATGGAACAATATATGGAAAATCTGGAGTTCAATATTTGACCTGAATGATGAGAAAAACGTGGCTAGACACATGTGTGAGAGAAAGTAATTTCTGTCTGTATTAAGGACTCTGAAGTGCGATTTTCATACATCTCACACAGTGCAGCAGGAAACCTCTTTCCCTAGAGATGAGTATGCGTTTGAAAAGGGAAGAAAGAGTCAGAGAATTTTCAACAATTAACAGTAGCTTCACATAAGTTAGTTAAACTGTAGAGATCAGCATTAGCTTGTGCACATGCTCTCCTTTATTATTATTCTTTATTTTTCATGTAATTGGAGGAAAAACACTGAAAGCAGCCCATACATTTTTTTCTCCCACATTTTGTTTTTTCTCCCAGTCATACAAGTTCAATTGGTACCCCAGTCCTCCCCCTCCCTCCACCACTCCCCAGTTCCCCCATGCATTCTCCCCCTTTTTCCCCTTCTTTTCACCACCCTCCCTCCTTCCCCTTCTCCTGGTGCTCCCCCTTCCCCTCATTCCCTGGAGCATCCTTTTGTGTGAATGCCAAACCTCCCTCTGAGTCCTCCACCTTAGTGAGGTATAAGGACATTCTTTAATAGTATCCCAATACATGTTATTTCCACAATGCAATACTATGAGGTGTGTGCAAAGACAACTTCTTTACAGAGGCTGTAGGATATTCATAAAATATATTAAGCAAGATGTATGGATGAAAAGGATGTGAAAAAGATGTTGACCAGTTTTCCAGGTGTCTACCTGAAATAAATGTAATCATATATAGGAATACATGCGCACACATGCACACATACACACACACACGCCCACATGTACAATACATAGAATAAATTTAATCTAATAAAACATTGAAGTATATTCCAAGTAGAAAGCAGACTGAAGATGCTGATTGAGAAAAATCCTCATTTTAAAAATTTTAGTTTTATTTTACATTTTATTAATATTTTGCTCCTTCACAGTTACATATGTGTATAGTGTGCTTCATCCCCCATAAACCATGTTATACTCTCTTAACCCCTTCAGATATTCTTCTTCCCTACGTAGTCTCGAACTCACACACTTCCACCACTGCTAGGTTACGATCGCTAGCTATTTTGCCATGCCAAGCTAAGATAGTATTTTCTAATCAAGAAAATGCAATGATTATGTTCCAAGAAAGCAAATATTTCCTAAATTCTAAAGAAAATTTAGGACCAACAAGATAGTTCAGTAAGTAAGGCACCTACTCACAAATTTGGTCATCTGAGTTCCAAATGTTGGAAGAAAGGAACAGACTCTCAAAATTTCTCCTCTGATTTTCCCTTGTATGCTATTATATACATACATGTAGCTTTTCTGCCTTCTCCCTCACACACACACACACACACACACACACACACACACACACACACACACAGATAATAAAATATTTAAAAATAAAAAAATCAGAAATGGTGTTTTAGCCTTAATATTAAAATAATCAATGAAGATATCCTAATGGTATTCCAACAAACTTAAAAAGTTCCACACAGTCTAAGTAAGAGTCAATACAGTGAAAAACAGAACTTAGAGGTTTGTAGAAAATAAATTGATCATAAACATAAACCTAATCAAGACTTAGTACCAAAAGTACATAAGGAAATTGAACAACTAAATAGCAAGGTAAATAACTTGACTTTAGAAATCAACAGTAGACTGGAATAGCTGTTTCTCAAGAGAACATGTAGAAGCGCTCATGATACATGAAAAGGTGCTAAGTATAACCAGTCCTTAGGGAACTACAAAATAATCACCGTGATATCACTTCATTCCTCTTCGGGCAACTATTGTCCACACTAATTAACAAATGTTGATGAGAACATGCAGAAAGTGAACTTTTGCACACTGATTGTAGGGAGAGGGTGAATCCTTCTAGTCTTGAAGGAAAACAGAATGTAGACACTTCCATGACAATAACTCTTACTAAAACTATGGCTGTCCAATGATTTAGCAGTCTATTTCATGTGTACACATTCAAAAGAATTGAAGATATGGGAATGATACCTACACTCTCAGATTTCTTTCAGCATTCCAAAGCTATTTGCAATATGCAGGATATGTAATCAACCAATATGTCCATCAAAATAAGAGTAGATTAAGACAGTGAGGTGTGTGTGCAGGAGGGAGTATGCACGTCTCTGAATGCTCAAAATACAAAGTACACTTTATTCAATGTCTCTATGAAATTCATCACTTTGTGTGATGAATATACAAAAACAAAACTTTTATGTAAATATGATTAATTAATAAGTTCCAGAAAATTAATAATTATGTTAAGCATTATATAGTATATTTATTTTCTCCCTTTTTTCTGTTTGTATTGAACTCTTGAAATTTACCCAATTCATTCTCCAGAATTTATTCATTCACCGAAATGAAATTTTTTCCATTTTTATTCAGCACTGTAAAGAGAGTAAAGATACAAGAATATATAGATATTTGGAAGGGAGAAATAGAATTCTCAGTTATCAAGTAGATTTAAAAAGTAAGGTCAGTACAATATATAGAACTTACTTTATGTCTTGAATAAAACTGCCAAAAAAACCAGGAAATAATAATGAGTGTTATGCTTTAACTGGTGATAATGTTCTCTTAATTCTACTTGTACCTGTTATTTAGAAGATAGTAGGAACAGGCTTATTTGAGAAACAAATTAGTTCTTGGAATTTTATTAAATAAATCTATAAAAATGAAATTGGGAATTGGGTGGATGCAAGATAGATAAAATATTGATAATTATTAAAAATTAATTATGGGTGTTGTCAGATTCACTTTACAACCATCTCAACCTTTTTTCATTTTGCAAACTTTCTGCAATAAGTGTGGAGGATATTTTAGTTAGCTGCAGCATTTAACATGATCATTTTGAGATGACAGTATGGGAACTTCCAATGAAGACTAGTAAATGCTTACATGACATCACCAAGCATCAAGTGATTTGATTAACTAATTTACTTAAAACTAAGTTCTCATGCAGCATCTAATGATATAGTTAGCAAATGTTTATCAATTACATCCTCAGAAGACACTACATTCCTGGCCAGAACCAAAAAATAATTGTATCACAGAACATTCATAAACTGTGAGAGAAATCCTCAAATATAAAAAAAGGAACATGAAATGAGTGGATTTTAAATAATGGACGTTGTGATTTGCTATGAAGTAATCAAGATTACTATGAAGACCTTGAACAAGGATGAATGATACAAAATAATGAAAAGGAAATTATAAGTTTAGGATTATAGAAAAGCAGCCTTTAAACAGAAAACCTGATGAAATAAGAAGACAGAAAAGAAGGAAAGAAGAAAGAAAGGAAAGAATGAAAGGAGAAAGTAGAACAGAAGAAGGGAGGAAGGGAGAAAGGAAGGAAGGAAGGAACGAAGGAAGGAAGGAAGGAAGGAAGGAAGGAAGGAAGGAAGGAAGGAAGGAAGGAAGGAAGGAAGGAAGGAGGGAAGGAGAGAAGGAGGGAACGAGGGAAGGAGGGAAGGAAGGAACGAGGGAGGAAGGAATTTCCAAGTCAGGGCTTAACAAATACTGGGACAAGAAATATTCTAGTGAGTTATCCATCCTGATGTATGATTTACATACACTTTTTCCAAGTTATTTGTCCTGTTGATACAGTGATACTATTTTTAAACATGTACTTAATGCTAAAATCCATTGACCCCAACAAAAAGGATTGATTAGAGGTGGATGTCTGGTATGTAGTAGGGCAGGATCAGTGATTTAAAATATGAGACTGACTCGATGCCTTTTTGCTGGCTGAAAGACAGAGATGGTCACTTGACAAGAAATGCGGAAGTAATTGAAGCAGGAGAGCAACATTTGATGGACAGTCAGCAAGCAAATAGAAACTTCAGTCTTGCAACCCAATAAGTCCAATCTATCAACATTCAGAAAAGACTAAAAGGTAACTTGGCTAAATTATTCTATAAAAATGAAATATATAGATTCAGAATAGAATATATTTAGATTCAGATTAGAACTCAATCAAGTGAAACCTTGGTTTTAAATTTCTGATACCCTGAGCAGAGAACCATAGTCTGGCATGTTGTAAACCATCAGTGGACTATGTACAAGCATGTATAATCTTTAGAAAAAAATGATTTATATAATATATAAATGAGAGCTGGAGAGACAATTTAGTGATCAAAGCCTTTGCTTCTCAAGCAAAAGAATCTGAGTTTAGATCTCCACATCCCACATAATAGTGGCCCAGGAAGCTGATGCTTGGGAAACTTCATAGGAAAGCAATAAGGAGAAAGACAGTCCAGGATGATTTTGATGTCATCTTTGAAGCTCAGCAGGTACACATATTCAAGCACCTTATTGATACACTCTTGCACACACACGCACACACACACACACACACACACACACACACAATGTAAATGAAATACTCATTTAAAAAAGTTTAAAGCAGGAAAATACTGTAGGTTTTATTTCAACTATATAAAGATTTTAAGGCTTATGAAAGTGAAAGACAAAAGAGCTTGAATATAGCAGTTCCTCAGTATTTAGACTTAACACATCCTGGCTGCTGTTTAGATGTAGGGGGCAGAGATGAACAGAAGTCAAGAATAATAAGGTAAGGAGATCTTGACTTTGGTGGAAGAGAAAGTTGATGATGCAGAGAATGTCAATCAGAAGAGCCCTAGTACTTGGGGGAGGACAGTGATTTGAGTCATATGCAAATAGCCTTGAGGAATAGAACAGAAAGTGGGTGGAAATGCTGAGCTGAATCCAAACAGCCATTCTAACTTCCAATGCAATAACTAGGAATCATTTAAGTGGAGTTCATACATACAAAAACAAAGTGATTTGAAAGTGAAAAAAAAGAAATAAGTCAAAGAATAAACCTGGATATCACTTACAGGTTTGTCCTGGACCAGGCTGCCCAGAATTCCTGGAACAGAACTGGACACATTTCTTCCCAGCTCTGGGTTCATTTACTTATTACATTGTTGCTTGAGAAGGTCCATGGTAGGAGTGTGATGGAAATTTTTAATGGAGTTCCGGAACTGCTGGGCCAAACATAGGAAGAGAAACAGAAAAAGAGAGAGGAGAGAAGGGAATGGTGGGTTTTATATCCTTAGAATTGGTGGGTGGGCTGAGGGGGCAGGTTCTAGAGATTATTTCCAGGATCTTTGCCCAGCCTGGGAAGTGTGGCCTGGATCTGTCTTTGGCTTTGACCCTGCTAGCACTAAAGGGCTAACACTAAGGGGCATGCAAGCATGAGCTCTTATAAGCACCAACTTATAAGCAGGGTAGTAGCCATCAAGCAGAAGTTCTGCCCTGAAAATGGAGGGACAGAGAAGTGGGATTCAAAGAGTATGGATCCTATGTCAGATTTTCTTCCCCAGCACACTGGAGTCTTCCTTTTAGCCTAGCACAATACTGAATTTTTTTCCTTTATCTTGATGAATTGTTAAATGCATGTTGAGTTATTGTTATTCATCCTGAAAAGTTATATCATATTTTCTTTTTGTCTTCTCTTGTGTTGTAGTAATATCTTCCTGGGTTGCCTGGAATTATACAATCTTCTGGTAATTTAGGGTTTGGATAGGTGTTCATTGCCTTGGGACACTTAGTGATTGAGTCTGCTACTAGCTTTTAGAATTGAGAGCTGCTTTGGAGATTTGGCAAAGTATATTAAAATAATCTTTTATATTTGTTCTGAATGTTCAGAGGGCATTGGAAAAAAGATCTAATAAGTCTTTAGCATCCTCTGAAGGAGAAGATGGAGGTGAAGGGAAAACTGAGCTTTTGAGGTGTCATAGCAAACCTGCTATGACAAACCTGCTTCAAACATGGTAAATTAGTGAAGTAACATTTATTAATTTCAATATGGTTTGAATATACATCCAGAGGTTTGTGTATAGAAAGTATGGTTTCCAATGTGGCAATATAGGAACTGAAGATACCTTTAGCATGCTGCACTCAATGGGATATCCTTTGACTTTTACAGAGGCTGCTCTTGGAATGAGTACTGTTGGTTCTCATGAAGGGACTATTATTAAAATCTTGAGCCTTGAGATTTCAGCAAGATGATCTTGTGTGATAGTTAATCCTGGGTGTCAACTTGACACACCTGGCATTAGCTAAGATCAGCTGAGACCACCTAAAGAGATCATCCAGATCAATACATTACAATACAAGACCAGCCCTAGACTGGAACCTCCCAATAGTGGACCAGATGAAAGGAACCATAGAACAGGAGACTGGGAAGAAGAGAGACTTTCTAGTAATACTCCAACCAGGTGACTTCAGCCAGCCTGCTGGGCCACCTCCGCCATGAAAGATTGTGTCGCTTCTCTGGAACCCTAAGGTGAATAAATCTCCTTTTCTCCCTTAAGTTATTTGACTTGGGGTGTTTTCTCACAGTAATAATTAAGAGTAATCATTACATCTTGACAGAGACTACAGCATTAGCAAGGGCCAGGATGTTAGTCAATTCCACATCAAAATTAGATGAATTCAGCCAAGTATGTATGGGATTAATAATGTTAAATTCAGAGAGATACCAAGTACTTAGTGAAATGAATAAATCAAAGTCAGTAGGGGAACTTGACATATCAGGTTAGACATATGGTTAGACATATCAGGCACATATAACATTCAGAGGAGAAAGCTGAAACACCAGTACTGAGTCACACATCACAGAAGAGACAAAGCATGTTGAATGTTTGAGAAATTTAAAAGAAAGTCAAACCATTCATGCCTTAGATAAATTATATCTAGATTTAGAGAAAGAAAAGAGATAAGAGCTCTCAAAAGCAGAGCTAAAACAACAAAGCTGATCTTTTGATAAACTTGATTGTCTTGGAAGGAAATAATTAAAAATGGTTGGTGGAGTACAGGATTTGGTAATAGAAGATTTTCTGTTTATTCATTTGCTTTTATGTTGGATAATTTTACATGCTAATTAGGTGTGGGCACAGATTAAGACAGAGATAAATCAAAATATTAATGGACATTCATGATAACGTGCAAGAGTTTCCAGAATCATCAACTATGAGTCATGGATTCATGTATTAATAATGACATGGACCAGTGGGAGATTTCAACTTTGTTGCAATGGAATGATACTTGATTTAGATAAAAGTAGACTTCATTCTTAAGAATAGCTTTCATAATCAGACATGCACAAGAAAGGACTCTCTGGGAATGGGGTGGGAGGCACTGGGGGATGGGGAGGGAGAGGGGTGGGGAGGAGGAGCAGGGGGTACGGGGGGAGGAGGAGGGAGGGAGGGAACTGGTGTACCTAATAAGTTTGTATGAGCTGAAATAAAAAAAAAAGAATAGCTTTCATGCATATAATGCTTTGATTGTTTTTGTTGCCTCTTTCTCTCTTTCCTTATATAAATAACTAATCATTATTAATTTTTATAGTTAATGTCGATTTATTTGTTCTTGAAATTTCATTTATCACTTACTGTCTGTGTTCCAAGTACTTTTTAAAATACAGGGGTATATGCTGAATGAAGATGATGATTCATGCTCCAGCTAGTGCTCAGTCACATGCCATCAAAAGAAAACTAGAATGAATCTCAGTGGGCCACACATAGAGTACAAGCACAAATGATAGTAAAGAAGGGTTTTAATAGTAAAAGGAGAAGGAATGGACCTGGGAATATGCAATGAGAGACAGCCACTTTTAACTCCAGACAGTTTCATAGAGTTCAATCGGACAGGAACTTTCTGAGCTGTATCTTTGCCTACTACTTCACATCTGTGTATGCTTGACTATATTTCCTCCTATTCTCAAGTTCTGCAATTCCACATTTGTAAATGATTATGGTGAAGTTGTTGCTCTCATAAACTAGATTGAATATGACTTACATAAACTATCTCGCACATTGCTTGTGATGAATCAGCATTGAGTAGCAAAGGGTTTTTATTCAGGGGGCATTCCTTATATATACAAGGACCTTTGGTGCAAGAAGGGCCACAAGGCTCCTTATGAAGGAGACAAGCCTTCAGATTGGAAATAAAGACACCTATAGAAAAAAGAACCCCTCAGCCTACTAAAGGTCACTCAGAGACACCAGTGCAAATGAGACTAAGTTCATCACTGCCTGTGACTTTAGAGGTTCCTAACAAGCAGAGACTTAGGAAAACATGACACAAAATGTCCTGAAACAAAAGAGTGGCTGAAGTGAATATTCACATCATGTGCCTAAGAAAGAGTTGCTCTAATTAAAAAATAAAAATGTATGAAATAAATCTTGGAATGCTGGTTTAGCAGCACATAGTAGTAACCATAACAGTCTCCCTGAAGGAGATGAGGGAAAAATGATCTTATCACTTTGGAAATGAATGATATTTGTAAGATTAGTGATAAGAATTATACATATGAATTCTCGTTGGCAAAGTTTTGCTGCCAGAGGAATTGGTTAATCCCACATAGCAACTGTGTTTAAGGCTGGCAAGTGAAGGAGCCAGGTTGCTCACTGCTAGAATCAGTGATTACATATGATCAAGGAAAGAAGGCTTTGAATGATTTATGTGGCCATGAACTAGAACTGGAAGCAGTACCAGCAGTAACAACTCATAGTCAATGTTGAGAAACAGCTGAAAGATAGCAGTGCCTTCAAAATTTTCTTTCCTCCATAAGTTGAGGTCCAACAAGCAGTGACATTTCAGTTGCCATGAGCACACTGTCACACTGATGGTGGTTGGTAATTGTATTTTTAATAGAGGAAATTAAGAATTTTCAGAGAAATGACTGAATCGAGAATAAGGACAGGGAACATCCTATATGAGCAAGAAAAAAGAAAATAGCAAAATATATCTCAGCATAAACTCAAACATCCTAACACAGAAGGAGTACAGGAGTCTACTGAAGAGCTTCTAATGATGAAGTGTGCTTTTTTTCATTCAAAAGTAAAGTAGAGCTGAGGAGATGGCTCAGAAATTATAATGCTTGCCTGGCAATCAAGGGCAACAAAGTTTACACTCTTAGAACACATGTAAATACTGAGTGTGTATGCTGTCCCATTATAGCTTCAATTATAGCTTCAGAATGCAGAGATAAAATATCTCCAAGCAAAACTGATATGTAGACCGGCATATCAGTAAGCTCTGGGTTTGATTGAAAGACCCTTCCTTGAGAAATAAGGTAGAAGAACAAATGAAAATGATTCCAATCATCAATATTTAATATCCACATGATCATATGTAAATACATGTACATACAGGTATCTATGCACATATGATCCCACACCTACACATTGATATACACAACATACACACCTAGACACAAAAGTGATTTTAAAAATGTAAATTAGAGTCATGTATGGTGATGTTCTCATAATTCCAGATTTCACAGCCTGAGTCACAAAGATTATAAATTCAAGGGAAGCCTGGGCCTAACCATGAGGTCATCCTGAACTAGATAGCAATGACCATTATAAAAATCAAAGCAAAGTTTTACTTGATTGTCATCTAAATTATAAGATAAACATTCATGAGACATCAATAGTTGAACAAGAACATGAGAGAGAACTAGGTATATGAGAGATAATAAGCTTCATGCAGAAGTAAATGTAATAAAGACTGTTCACTGTGACAAAATGTAGCTCACCCTTCCTTATAGAAGGGTAGGAGAAGTAAGCTTACAAATGGCACCTCTCAGGAAGTGGTCGATGTGGTCAATTATATTGGAAACATTCACCCATGATATGCTGTGATGAGTATGACATTACACCTTTGGAACTGTACCCAAACAGGACACATTGTGTAGGGCCAATCATAAAAAACACTATGAGAGAATCCCAACTGAGGTACCTAGCTTTTATGTCGTACAATCCTCATGTTCATCAATAAAAACATAACAAGTAAAGAATGAAGAAAAGTAAGATACTGTTACAACTAATAGTAGTTTCAAGACATGACTGTTAAGTGTAGCAGAATGTGCTAGATGCCATCCTGGGAATAAATAGATATCAGGGTCAAGGGGAGGAAATTTAAATGAAGCAGGAAGTTTAATGAACATTTCCATATAGGTATATTGAACATTATAATAAATATCAGTATAAGAAAGTAAAGTAAAAACTGCTTGGGATATACAGGGGAGTTCTATTTGTCTGCATCATAATTCTGTGATTATAAATTTAAAAGTTTGTTTAAAATATAAGAGAAAGACATTATAAAAAGGAGGTATTAGGCTATCTAATCAAAAGTTTAAACCAATATTGATTTAGCATCTAAATGAGTTTTTCATGGGCGAGTGAGCCAGTAACATGCCCTAGGAAAAACAAATCATTTCTTTGGTCAAATAATAATTTTGACACAGGCTACATATTGTAAGAGCCTTTGGAGACTCACAAAGTACATTTGAATATTAAAAACTGTAAGAAATCTTACCAAAAGGTATCAAATTAATATTGCTTATCCCAACACTCTCCAAACTTATTATAAATTTTTAATTTTGCAGTCACATGTTGCAACATCTGTAGAGATATCATTCCCTAGAACATAGTTTAGAAGATACATGTTATGTTGCAATGTACACTGTTGAAATAAAAATGAGCCACCTATGGAGAGAATCTGTGATAGTCCTGAGTTTGAAGCTAGGTATAATGAGATGTACTAGAATAAATTTTTGACTGTGAGCCTAAGAGAGGGAATGATTTGGTAAATGTAATATCTGCTATCCAAAATTTGAATTACCAGGTTAGCAATAATCTATATAGAATAATTTTTCTTCAATTGTGATGAAATAATGTGACCCAAGCAACTTAAGGGAGAAGTGTTTATTGTTTGGCTTATGGCACCATATGGACAGATTCCATCACTGCAGGAAAAACATTATGGTTGGTAAGGAAAGAATCGTCCCTAACTCATTGGAAAAGCAAGAGAGAGAGAGAAAGAAAGTACAGGAAGTGGGCTCAATCTATGAAGCCTTAAATTTTGCTTCTTCAGTGATCTTCAGCAATGCTCTACCACATTTACTCCAGTTGGGAGCTGTCATGGTTTAAATGTGAGCTGCCCTCAAAGGTTCATGTGTTTGCATCAATAGCTGCTGTTAATGTTAAAGACTTATGGCAATTTTAGAAGGTGGAAACTTGAATTTAAATAATCCCACCCTACTTCTACTAACATCTACTCATAAAGTTTGCTATTTGTTCTCTCTGCCTTCATGATGGACATAACCTGGGCCTTCTCCAGCTTCTTCCACCTACCATACCTTTTCTGTTATAGGGATTATATCCCCTTATGGAACTGTAAGCCAAATGTTCCCTTCCTGCACTTAGATTGTTTGAGTCTGAGTGTAGTCTCACAATAGCAGAAAAGAGTAACTGTAACAAATGCCAAGTAGTTAAATGAATAAGCTAATGGGGGACATTTACTTTTTCAGCCCTCAAAAATATATTGCCACAGAGAGTAAAAATAATTCCTTTGGATCATAGTATTTTATTGCAGCAATGGAAGAGTAACTGTTACATTTGACGAGGATTAAGCATTTACAGGACAAAACAGTCCATCAGAAGTTAGAATTCCCATGTAGTTAATATGATAGACATTGAGTTCCCAGAAACCGGAAGTATCCAAACTAAGGTTGAATTGCCATCCATAAGAAATGGTGCCGAGCAGAAACAATCTACTTTGTAGAAGATCATCTGCTTTATTATTGGCTTTATTATTTGGCTTTATTATTCCATTTAATGTTTTGTTTATTCAAAAATTTTGTTAGTGTTGTTATTTGATCATCTCCAAGCTGTGCTTTTGGTATAAACTATTGGCACCCCAGTTTGGTTATAATCTCATGGGTAGAAGACAAAGTGGATGCATTGACAGAATACAAAGCAATCCCTATAAGGATTGGGAAATTTTCAGTAAGGATGTAAGGAAAATTTCTGTAAGGATGGTAAATTCCAGTGCTTCAAAGTTCTATGCACACAAACTATGGATCACATTTATACACTGAGTCAGTTAATCCTCATTATATTATGAGGCAGACTCTATTATTGTCGTTCTACTGGTAATATAAAGACACTTTAAGACAGATATTAAGTGAGATTGGTCTGTCTCTAAAGTGTCATGTGAGTCTTCCTCAGGAGACATAAATAAATACCTCTTCAAGCTAAATAGGGCACTGATGATAAATGAAAGAACTTATTGCACACACGTCTAGTTTTGAGAACCAGCATGTTTGTTGGGATTATTTACAGTTGCATGGATAACTGAAAGGTAAATGTTTCATTAAAATCCTACCAAAGGGTGAGTGACTCCTCAACAAGGCTATGTTGCTGGAGCTTCTTGCACAAATCGTAGGAAAACATGTTGATCAGAGACCCTCCTCTCCATCCATTATTATTGATTATATAACCTTGGGAAGGGTCTTGATCAATCTTCCAACTTTCAATAGTTTTTTGAATATCATAGGTTATACTTATCTTATGGGTAATGCATGTTTCATGTTTTGTCTGTATCTGTTAGTGACTGTAAATACATTGTTGTCCAAATTAAGACTTAAAGGATTGGTTATAAAACTATATCCACATGATAGGTTTCTGTGCGTATGTGTGTGTGTGTGTGTGTGTGTGTGTGTGTCTGTGTATGTTTGTGTATCAGAAAAAGAGGTTCAAAAGGAAGAGAAGAAATTATAGATTTGAAGAGCAGAATATATAATATACCAAGCTTATACAATGTGTAAACAATAGGAAGTATTTTCAGAAGAAGTTTTGAGCTATATCTTAGAGTAAAATGTCTGACATTATTGAAAAAGGAAGTAAGATTCTTCTTGGTTTTATTTCTTTTTCTCATCCAACCACACTTATACACATGTATGTGTGTGAGTGTGTATGTGTGTGTGTGTGTGAAATTTATTTTAGAAAACTAAAAGTAATCCTAACTTTTTCACTCACGTCGCCACAGACCTAAGGTTGGATCTACCATTTTCATATATGTGTACATAGAAAAACCAATTTGCCAAAATAATATTAAGAAGGAAAAACCTCTCCCTATCAGTTGGTTCATTCTGAATTTCTGAAACACTCAGGGACTTTTGAGAAGGATGGCCCAGGAGCCCTGCATTATGATAATGGGACTGTCTTTAACATTGTTGGCAAAGTCTCCCAGGTCTCTGGCTATTGAAACTACATATTTGAAAATAATTGAGTCACTCTGGCAATTATGGGATTGGATACCACTCATGCCTGTAAGACTTTTTCTTAAACACAGTGAGTGGTTCAGTATTTACTAGATAATAAGTCCTATCTATAAATGACTAATTTGATCCCAGACAGGTTGTCAGTGTGTCTGGAGTGTTCAAAGGCATAGTTAGTGACCACAGGACTAAATGGCAGAAGTGGTCAATCCTTGGAACTAAGGTGCCTACTTGCACTTTCTGAAGTAAATACCCACAGCTCACTTTAGTCTGTTTTTCATGTGAGGAAAACAGAAATGTTTTAAATTTTTCTTTATTCATTTGATTAAGGAAATTGAGTTTCTGAAAGGTAAAGTAATTATTTCTGAGTAAACAACATTTAAGTCACAGATCCAGAGCTGGGGTGAATCATTCTAATGTTCTTTCCACAATAACCCTATTGTCCTTGGTGGGAGCCAGCAAAGCTTATTCTTTCAATTAGATAAATTAGAGACTGACTTGAGAATTCTTCATATAAAAACTTACATATTAGTAAGAGGAATCTACAACCCTTTATTTAGCTTATACATAAGGATCTGGTAACTTAGATTGAAGAGAGGAGGTTCTACCCTCTTTAGTATTGGCCTCCTTCTAGAACCTTCAATTCATCCTTGGCATGTATGTCTTGTGCACACTTAAACACAAGAGCCCTAAGACCAGTCATCTTACATTGAGTACCAGAAGTTTCAGTCATTTTCACATTTTATTTTCCAGGGAAATTATGTGGTCAAATCTCCAGTCAGGGGAGCACAGATACATCTCTTGGAGGTGGAAGGGTGAGTGAGGCACACTCACATGGAAAAAACTATTGGTGCTGGAAAACAGAAAGAATATGTTTCAAAAAATGAAAATCTGACAGTGTGGGTAAGATGATTTACCACAGATCAGCAAGGTGGGAAATGGAGACATATCTAACACAGATGATGAGTTTGGAGCATACTAAGGAATGAGAGAACTTGAGATAGAATAGGCTGGGGGCTAGAAATGTGACTCAGTGTTATAACCTAGCAAGCTTAAGGATCTGAATTCAATCCCCACATGGAGAACAGAAAGAGATGAGAGAGAAGGAGAGAGAGAGAGAGAGAGAGAGAGAGAGAGAGAGAGAGAGAGAGAGAGAGAGAAATTGGAAAGTATATTTATTCCAACTCAAAGTAAATGCTAAATTAAATTATGGCTTTACATGCCCTGTGCATTGTCCAACACACTATTGACCCCACAAAGTCTAGCATCTGCTAAAGGCACCAAGATCTTTGGAGGCAAGTGATTGGCAGTCACAGCAGTGTTCCTATACCTAAGGGGAACACGGGAAAGGGTTCAGGGAAAGGCTACTGGGTCCTTGTACGTCATCGGAGAGGAGGGCCCAGAGGAAAATCAGGCATGCACAAGAAAGGACTGTCTGGGAATTGGGGCGGGAGGCACTGGGGGATGGGAAGGGAGGGGGGTAGGGGAGGAGGAGCAGAGGGTAGGGGGGGAGGGAGGAACTGGTGTACCTATTAAGTTTGTATGAGCTGAAATAATAATAAAAAATGTATTAATAAAAAACACTTCAATAGTTGTCTTTGAAAAGGTGGGAGGTATGACTTGGAAACTGAAGGAAATTTTAAAAATTTATTAGTAAAGTAAATCAAACATGATTATTGTGTTGCACATCCATGACCCCCAGGATGTGGGAGGTGGAAACAAGAATATAGGGAGCTCAAGGATAGTCTTGACTGCATGAAGAGAACTTGACTCAAAAAGAAAAAATGCTTACAAAATAACAGACTAAGTCATTGTTCAAAGTTCCTTGATTATTTGTATTTTCTATATTTTTAAAATTAGCATTCAAGTTAATATCTGTACATATCTGAGAATATTCTTCTAAATCAATTTCATTCTATGGAATATGCATCAGTATATTTTTCATGAAATTTGTTTGTTGATACTATTAGAGTTTCATTCTATGGCATTTTCCATTGTATCAATATGTTCTTATTAATTCCATGTTATATAGCATCTTCCTGCATTTCTTGTATAATGTATAAATTGCTACTTTGATATAGATGGGCCAGGTTTTGGTTTGATTGTTTTTCACAAGAATAGAAAGCAATATATTGATAGAGGGAGTAATATGAGGAGATCACAGTAGGTAATAGAAAAATTTCTGCATAAATGCCTGATTTGGGTCATTTTATTTGCATGCATTTCTGAAAAAATTTTTGTCTTCCTACATAGAAATTATGATAGTGAAAAAAATGAGAATACTGATGCTAAATGTTGAAAGGAGATCAATAATCCAATGTTTCTGTTGAGGGTTGTCATGGTTTGAAATATGAGTTGTCCCCCCAGAGGCTCATGTATTTGAAACTTTAATCATTTGGGAAAGTCATGCCATTTTAGGAGGTGGAGCCTTAATAGAAGAAGGCAGCCTCAAGGGGTGGCCTTTGCGGTTAGTTAGCCCCACGCTGTGTCAGTTAGTGAGTCTGTTGTTGATCTTTTAGAAGCAGTTCTTGACCTCCATGATAACTGTAGTTGACATAGGTCCTTTTGAATTTCTGCCAGTCAGCTATGACTTTTCCACCGTAATGGACTGTATCACCCATCTGAAACTATAAGTTGAATAAATTTCCATTTCTCTCCTTAAGCTGGCTGAGTATCAGTGTTGTCTCACAGCAACAAAGACAAATAACCAGTATAGCAATTGGTATCAGAGAAGTGGGATGTTGTTTATGTGACTAAGAGGACCCAATATCAGAAAGTGAAGCATTTGAGAAACTGAAAAAAGTTGGTACTGGTACCTAGAAGCAGAGAAGTATAATCATCACTGGGATGTTACTAGTGGGTCTTTTGATTTGTTGGATGGGAAAAGTTTGAGACTTTGCACTGAGAAAGTCTTTACACATTGAGACAGGGACAAAAGGGCCATTCTAGTGAGAGATTGGAAGACAGCAATGCTGTTAGAGATGTGGACATTGGAAGCCCAGTGTGTGATTTTTCAAGTGGAGAGACTATTGGAAACTGAATGAAGTACAAACAGAGTGATGTGTTGGCAGAGTGTTTGATCAAGTTTTGCCGATGTCCTGAAAATCTGACTGAAGTTAATTTGAGTGTTTGGTGAATGAAGTTTCAAGGCAATGTAGTGGGGCATGGTTATTTTTTGACATTCTTGTTCAGAAGGAAAAAGAGCAAGGAATCAGGCAGAAGGAAACAAAAATTGTAAAATTTAATGAAGAAAAATGTGAAGGCAAGCCTATGGAGAAGACAGACAGCAAAATGATGATTATTGTTAAAGAGATAAGCTCAGTTTGATATTCATTTAAGTAATAGAAGAGGTCCTACTCTCAGAGCAAATTTCTCAGGGAAGGCTCCCACCCATAAGAATGCAAATTCTTTTGGTAAGGAAGAGCTGAAGAGCAGAGTTCCAAAGGACTTGCTCCTTCAAAGCAAAGGCCCAAGAGAGATTTTACCTACAGTAGCACTGAGAATCTGAACTAGCTATGAGTCGAGGGTATCAGTCTATAACTCAATGCTTCAGCAGAACTCGATATGTTGTCCACATGGTCATGGTTTTAGAGGCACCAAAAAACATAAGCGCAAAGAGGTCATGGATTCCCTCCTCCAAGTTTCAGAAAATGAAAGAAGTCAAATAGTGTGTGTGAATAACCTATAGAGGTCCAGGGAGGGTATTTTTTGCTATGGAGTCAAAGTCTAGTTTGCCATGAAAAACTGAAGATAGGAGAGATGCCACAACCAACATGGGACATCTGCCAAGGACGGCTGTATACCCATGGAGGAGTCAACACAAGAGAGTAATGAGTTCTATGGGCAGCTTTGCTCCAGGGATGGAACCAAAGCACTTTGGAACTGAGCGGATTTCAACAAGAAGCTCATCTGCTGATTTTGGAGCTGCAGGATTTATAGTATGTTCTAGTAGTTTTCATCTTATGACTAATCTTTCCTAGATATGCCCCCATATCTTCCTTTTGGAATGTAACTCTTTATTCTTTTTATGTCATTGTATGTTGGAAGTATGTAATTTTTCTTTTTATGTACAGCAGGCTTTGTACTTTTGGAATTTGTTGGGACGACTGTTGTAATCTATGGGAATTTTAAAGTTGGACTGAACATGGTTTGAATAATGAGCCAGTAATAAACCTATGGAGGCCAGGGATGGAGTGTCATGGTTGGAAATGTGAGCTGTCCCCTACAGGCTCATGTATTTGAATCTTTAGTTGTTTGGGAAAGTCATGGCACCATTAGGATGTAGAACCTAGCTGGAAGAAGTCATCTACAGGGTGTGGGACTTGAGGTTAATTAGCCCCACCCTGCTTCATTTAGTGAGTCTGCTCTTGAGCTTGTAGCAACAACTCTCAGCCTCCATAATAGTCTGAACTGACTTAGGGCAATTCCAGCTTCTTCCAGCCACTCATGACTTTTCAGTAATAATGGACTTTATCCCCACTCTGGAACCATAAGCAGAATAAACCTCTCATTCTTTCACTAAGTTTGTTCAGCAACGGGGATGTGTAACCAATACAGGGGACATATGTCAAAACAGTCTAAACTTTTCACATTTGTTTAAAATTCCAATGCCTGAGCTCAACAAAATATAATTCAAATCAGAATTCCTAGGATGTGGACTAAGAATATATCTCAATGATTAAAGTGTTTACTTCACGAGCAAAAGGTCATGAGCTCTGATCCTCAGATTCCACAGAAAATACTTGGCAGTTCGGCCCACCTGTTATTCCAGTCCTGGAAAGCAGAGACTAGGAATTCCCAGAGTAAGCTGGCTGCCAGAACATCTTTAATAGCTTTCTCCAGGTTAATTAGAAATGTAGGCCTACAGCAATGATGAGATAGAACGATCAAGGTTGATTTCCAATATTATCCTTGGACCTCCACAGGCATATACATTCAAATGCATGCATGTACACACATACATGACATGTAAACACACACATAAGCATTCATGCACACTATATAAATACATGAAGGAAAAATAGGTTAAAAAAGAATTTCTTGAATAAAAATGAAATATCTATATTTTTCATAAACTCTTATCATCTTTATATTATGACCCTTTGATTGAACTCTGTAATCTAAACATTCTAAATTCTCAGAAGCAATGGTCTAAAGATTATACTAAATTAATATTTTTGAGTAATAACATAAATTAATCACTGAATGGCTAAAAAACTAGTATGATGCATAAGTGCAAAGATGAATAGATCATCAATAATTAATGATACTTCTATTTAGTAATAGACTAATGGTAATTTCAGGATTAAAACATCAATGCATTTTCTTTCATGGTGAACTATTAACATCCTTGTGAAATGAACTGCTAAGGCAAGGGCTACAAATGTGAATTTATTAGAAATAGGACAGAATTTGGAAGCATTTGATAGAGCAAAGATTTTTCAATAAAATGGGGCTCAGGAGTTGTTATAAGTGAATGACATGGCACCTGAGTAGACGTTGCAAACAATGAATGTTAAATGAAACTAAGGGAGTATACTTATTGCAAACCCATCTGAATAAGCAGTAATCAGAGAAATGAGCCAGATTCCATTTTTTGGAGATGATGAAAACTTAGGACTCTGGTATATTTGAATAATCTTATCTCTTTCTCTCTCTCACACACACATAAATATATATATATATTCCTAAAATGTTTAAATCTTAAGATATTTTAATTGCTTCCTTATTATGGGTTAAAGAAACACCTTAGTATGTAAAAGAGGCAGGCATGAGGACCTGAGTTGGAATTCTGACACCCACATAGAAAGACAAGTGAATTTGTAACCCTAGCACTGCAGAGGATGGAGACAGGAGATGTCTGAGTATTTCTACGCATCAGCTCACCTACAGGATCAGTAAGATGCTTTGTCTGTAAGAGTTAAGGCACAGAATGAAAGAACTGAACATGAAACTACCTTCTCTGGCCTTTGTGTACATGCACCAGCATACATATGTGCTCATATGTACATAATTACATAATTACATACACACACATGCACGCGCACACACACACACACACACACACATACCCACACGCACACTAAAAAAAGGAAATTTCCTTACTTCACCTGTGTAAAATGGCTCCATATTCTCCACAATCATGATCTGAACAGTTGACCAGCTCTATTTATCACCTGATTCAAATACAATCATTGTTAAACTCAAAGAATTACCTGTAAAGGCCAAGAATCTTGAAATCATGAACATGTGTGCAAGTGTCATAGGGTTTGAGCTCAGAGAGTTAAGCCCAGAGCAAACCTGCAAGAGATTGTCTATCAGATGGGGAAGGTCCAGCCCATAGTGGGTGGGACTAGGCCCAAGAATAAAATACAGAGATCTGATTGAGAAAGTTGCCATCCTTGTGTATACTTGGCCAGACACGATGGTCTGGCAGGTAAGGACTATCCCTCTCTCACCTGTTAGGTTGTGATTGTGATTTATCAGCAACCCTGCAGGCTAACTCCTACAGCAAGTTTCTAACAACTCATCAACTTTAACACACTTTTGCTGTCTACCTGTATTCGTCCCAAGTCTCATCCTTGTTTCCACGCATTGCAAATGTCACCCTTTCCTATGGCTCATATTTGATTCAATTTTGACATTTAATTGGTGAAGATTACAAACATCGATCTTTCCAACTCTGATGCTATGTGCTCTGCTTAGCTAATAGGTTTTTGTGAAAATCAAATATAAGGCAATAAGTGAAAGCTTATA
This sequence comes from Typhlomys cinereus, assembly GCA_023101885.1. NCBI lineage: Eukaryota > Metazoa > Chordata > Mammalia > Rodentia > Platacanthomyidae > Typhlomys > Typhlomys cinereus. Next base: position 3,590,549 of record JALPQD010000130.1, on the reverse strand, counting down.
CAGTTTATTAAGTATGCGCAATGTGAGGGATTATTAAAAAAACACACTGACCATCATCAGCAATAGCAACATCATAGCAGCAATCTTGAAATTACCAGTGATTCAAAGATCCAGAGTGACTCTCTGTTCTTTGAAGAACCAATGGCAATTGTATTCTCTATTTTCTTTTGTGTAGCTGATTGCTTAAGATATCTTTTTTTTTTTTTTTAAAAAGGCATGTGCATGCTTGTCATGTTGTACAGGCAAGGCAACTTCCCAGTTGGAAAGAGCAATGGAGTATTCCTCTGCGGTTGGCCAACTAAGAATGGAAGAGCTTTTTTTAGGTTTTTCTCTCCCTCCCACCTCTGAAATTTGCTTTTTAACAACAGAGAAACAAAACAAAGGTCACCAGAGAGAATAAAGAATAGTCCAGTGTATGGAATTATTCTGTAAGACCCCACACTGTCTTCAGCTGGGCATGGTAATTACTGGGATACAAGCAAACGGAATGAACAGATTATTTATTTTCTTTTTCCCAAAGCACACATAAATTAATACTTCCCTGCAGATTTTTCTGTATTATTATCATTATTATTAAGATCCCCAGTTAACTGACCTATGTTTTTATGCTTTTAATTATTCTATTTATAATCTTTGGCAACTCATTTAACTTTTGTTTTCCCCATTTTAAATGTAGACACACTTACTGTCCTACTTCATGAAGATTTATGTGGTTCTAATTAGAAAAGATGTGTAACACGATTATAAGTTGAACAAGACAATCAAATAGTGAGACATAATTATTGTAATTCAGTATCTGGTTTAGTTCTTTACCCAACTTTTAAGATCATTTTTCATGTGTTGTAAAAATTTTTAAGTATGATGACTAATTCACCTGTGTCTAGGATGGCAGATAATCTCTTCTTATACTAACTTAAATAGTTGATAATGGCTGCTTGTAGTACTTGTTGGAAGAAATTCTATGTTCATTTCTAATCTTGGGTTGAGATTCTACAATCAAAGAGCAGTCTCTGTGATACATACAAGAAAGATAAATGGAGTCAAATAGGATGCATATTTACCAACTCTGCATGATGCTGTATACTAAAAGTATTCAGGAGAGGTAAATAAATGTAGTTTAGCTCCAGTCAAATTTTATATGCCTGAACCAACATTTAAACTCCAGAAGAGGCCATTCATATGAATAGACACTACATGTATATCACAATACACATGTATATAAGTTGTAAATGTGTGTATACAGATTTTCATGTTCTATTCAATATCTGAAAGCTGTAGGAGAACATAAGTCTGCAGTTCTCGCTAAGCAGAGTGATGAACAGCTACACACTATTTCATCTCTTTTCTCAGATAAAGCACACACCATCCATTCTTACCTAGTTCCCACCACTTCCCCACTATTTCCCTATATTGACCTTCACAAAGTAGGCATATTTTCTAAGGTTTTGTAAACAGGAGAATTTCTGATTATTGCCTAGGAGGTTTCCTGTACAGGTTCATATTGTGCTGCATTCACGTGCAAAATAAGATTATTGACACAAAAAGAACTCTGTGTATTAAAGAGAAATTATTGCTGGAGAAGAGGAAAAGTTTAGGTGTTCAAAAGGGTTATATGGTGGGCTTCAGAGATCGCACAGGAGTTAAAATCTTTGTCTTACTAGCAGAAGGACCTGAGTTTTGATCCCAGATCTCACACAAAAATACCTATTAGAAATGGAAGCAATTTGAAATTTGACCCTGGAAGACAAAGCCTAGGAAATCCAGAGCAAAACAAAAAGGAAGTAAGCACACACATCCGCACACACATATGCAAAAAAATGGCTATACAGTACAGATTTTCTCATTTCAAATCCAGGAGTTCAGGCCCTAAAAATGTCAATTCTATTATATGTTGATCAAAACTTTTAGCCAATGCTTCACTAAAGAACTCAAGGCCAAGCACATCACAGAAGGAGCCAATGCTGGAGAAGAGTACTGTCTCCCTGTTGCAATCTCTCAGCCCTGCCAGGACCCAGCCAAAAGCAAAGAGCAATATAAAACTAATGAGCAATTCCCCATTTGTAGGGAGCACATAAATTAGCAACTTGTTATGATGTTGCTGTTTTAAGCTAATAATATCAGCAGATAAAATGTTTAATATGAAGAAGTGCATTTGTTTTCCTCTAGTAAGACATATCTACTATGCAATCCTCCTACATTCTCTCTCAGATGCTCTCTAATGGAACAAAGTAGACTTAATTTGAATTAAACTGTCAAAACTTTTTTTTTGCTTTAAATTGATGTATCTCTTCTCCCTAGTTAAAATGGATTCCTTCCTGTGCAATACATAAGAAGTGTTAATGGATTGTATTTTGTGGACAAGAAATGCCTCCCTTGCATCTTATGTCATATAATTCAGGGGCAGGAAGTAAAAGGGAGAACAGGAGCAGACCAGACCTGCAGAGAGCTGGGGATATAGGTAGGAGAATCAGGGAGGATAGCAGGAGATATTGCTGGGTGAGAAGCAAGGGCCCCATGTGGTTTTGTTTGCATTAAAACAGGGAAAAAAATAATAACACCCTTTCAGCATTGATATGGCAAAATAACTTTTAAATTAAATATACAGGGCTTGTATTCTATGTTTCATTCAATGCCCGTTTCATTTCCCCCCTCAACCTCCCTACACACCAGACCTATTACTGACACATTCCAATTACCAGGATATGACTTTATATAGTAGCTGTTTATATTAAAAGAAAAGACCATCCAAACAATTTGTTAATTAAATCAACTAATCATTTTGTATACTGGCAAGACTGTTTTGTGTACTCTATAGTAAAATATTATCACCCCTGTTCACCCAGTAGGAAACTGTGGGAAAGTACAGATTTTTCTTCTTCTTCAATGATATTATAATTTAATTAAAGGCTGTGGAGCACATATCATCATATCTGAGGCAGAAAGCAAATGATCACTGAAATCAATGGTTACATGTTATAAATGATGTGGAGAACATAGAAGGAAAAACAGTTTAACTTTGTGCAAATCAGGAAATGTAAACTAGGTGCGCTTGCAGAAGATGAAAATACTGTTTTGTGCTTGTGGCAGAAATTGGAATATTACTCTTCCATGTGCCTTTTGGCATTGTTGATTAACACCATAGACAGTGAAAGAAAGTTAACTAAATAACAAGAAAGAGTAGGGGGCTATCTTTCCTTACTTAGGGCTCATGCAAATGAGACAGCAAAACACATGGCTTAGACATGAAGTTATACGAAGCTTTCTAAACCCCTCTCCTATTTGACACTATCTTCCCCAAACTGACATGTACGTGTGTGTGTGTGTGTGTGTGTGTGTGTGTGTGTGTGTGTGTGTGTGTGTACTAAAAAATGTTTTGAAAAGCAGTCAGCTATGCTACACCTGTCCAGATGCAGGACTGAGATATGAAAGTCTGCCCTTCTGATCTGTCCCAACATATATGAAGAGAAAAGAGGATTTGGGGTTCGGATATCTGGCTGACTTGCCTACTCCATGAAAGAGAAAGACAAACAATGATACGGAGATTTTCATTTATAAACATTAACTGCAATTATTGTTCTACCCGTTTAGAGTTCACTTAAGTTTATTTTATTCTTCTCATTGGGAGGAGAAGGATGGACCATAAATTTTAAAGTCAGGGATGGCAAAAACCTGGCCAGCTGAGTTCAATTCCTGGATCCCACATAGTGGGAGGAGGCAAGTTGTCATCTGATCACCACACAGTCTCTCTGTATATATACATATATCTATCTTTTTCTCTCTGGGTTCTCAGTAAAAAAGAATAAAACATTTTCTAAAAAGTTTAAAGCAGTGATAGTAGCTAAAACTACTTTTGATGCAGAGATTTCTCTACTGTGTGAGTTGACACCAAAATATGAGATAAGCAGCAAGAGCATTTTGCACTGCAAAGTTTACACTCCATCTGTACATGCATGTCTGTAAGCATCCGTATCCCCTTGGCTTCATGTAACATTTCCAAGAGTCTCTTCAGAATCTGTCAAGCATTCATTTATTCAAGTTGTCATTTGGACGCACATGATTCTCCAGAGGTGGGTATCCACACACACAGAGGCATGGCAACCTGCCCTGGGACCTTCTGTTTCCTCATTTTCGTCAGCTCCAAGGTCCCAGGTCACTGATCTAAGCTCCCATTCAGTTACCCTAAAATCATTAACTATTCCTTTTAAAAATGATTATATTCTCTGATTTTCCCTTCACCCAGTGAAAAAAGGGGAATGTAATTCATGAAAAACCTGTTAAGAAAATAACCACAGACTTGCTATTTTCCCCCTTTTACATGTTCATAAGTTTGTCAATCTTTTCATCCATTAAATCTAGCTCGCGTAATGCTAGTAAACTTTCAGAAGGTAGAAAGGAAAAGACATCTATGCTATTGTTAAGCAAATGGCCACTCCATCAGTGAAGATGGTAAGGAAGAGTTTGCTCAAGTAGATCAGAGTCTTGAGGACTGTGTAGACAGAAGAAAGACTGAATGCAACTATAGTTGCAATAAGATCTTGATGTAAGACAACCAATACCTCAAAAGAATTAGAGATAGTTTACTCTCTCAGTCGAACAGGAGTGAACACAATTGGCATCAAAACACATTGAAGTTGCCCCAAATATCAAATGCCAACCTGTGATTTTTCATAATTACTGGAGGAAAAAGAAGTCATAAGTCAATGTTTTTTTCCAAACACATTGGAGGGAACATCAAATAAGCAGGTTATAGTCACACAAGGTTGTTTTTGGTAGAAAGTTTCAGTGACTGTCTGGTAACATTCTTAGTCATTGGGTTGGTGGGGAAGCTAGTGATCTGTGAAGATAATACACTGTAAAACTTTAAACCTAATAGTCACAAGGATGTTAGGTCAGACACAGGTGTAATGAATGGCTCTTAAAGGGAGTAAAGACAGCCTGACATAACTTAGCCCTGGATCTACAGCCCAGTCTCCACAATTACGATGTTATAATCATACAATTGGCTTCCTAGGATGTTTCACATGAGAGTGGGTTTTCCTGAGATCTTCAGATCGCAGTGGGCACATGGAAATCTTCAGCTAAGAAGCAGAATGAGTGTTAGTGGATGGCATAGCACTAAGATGAAATATTGAGGCCAGAGTACATTTGTCTGAAGAGTAAACTAGAGCAACCAGAAACTGTGAAGTTAAGGAATGTGAGCACAAAGGTGATCAATGAACAAGAGGGAAGGGTATCTCTAAACTGATGGAGCAAGGTTCTTGCTAAAATTCATCTAAGGAGTTGAGGGCATATTCAAGAGGAAGATGGAACTACGTCACTTTACTCAAATAAAATGTTCATGTTATGTCTCATACTTCCTGAATTTGTATTCCATGTTCTGAGATACTAAAGACTGATTAAAACATTAGTAAGTCAGACACGGTCCTTTTCCTTGCTGGATTATGGGAGTCTTAGTTCCATCTTTTGCTTTAAAACTTAACAAGATCAGGGGACAGGGCATCAGCATTTCACACTCACAGTTTCAGATTATAGTGGATAAGGGCAGAAGAGTGATACAGGCATTAGGTGTGAAGAGAAAGGGTCACGCTATAACCACAGGAAGACTTTCTAGCCTGTCTGCCTGCCAAATTCCCACCAGATCTCTCTTACCCCATCTTTTCTACCTGCCCAGGGAATGATCAGCCCTACTATGGGTGCAGTGTTCCCATATCAATTAGCCTCTTGCAGGCTTGCTCAAAGACTTCTCTTAACTAAATAATTTTCATATTGGTGTTGAAAGTTTCAGTTCTCAATTGCCAAGTTGGCACTTAAAACTAACTGTCACAAGAGACTCAAGTTAATGTCATCATTCATTAATTGATTGACAGTGATAACAGTATAGAACCCAGGGCCTTGTACATGCTAGTAAAGTGATCTAGCACATTCCCTCTCTCTTTCTTTGTATTTTATAAAACCAAGGTAAGTAGAAAACGTGAAAGTTAATAAGAGATTCCAGGCAATCACCAGGTAAGATTTGTTTTGTTTGCTTGTTTGAGTTTAGGTTTGGTATAAAACTCTCAGTGACTGGAGAGTCTTGCTTACTCAAAGCCCTTGGGAAGGTTTCCATCTTCCTTAACTTTACAGCTAAATTCATTACACTGTGGTACAATCAGGAAATAGGAATGTCAGGGTGGCAATGGGAGGAGACAATAGGAAAACATTTTGTTTATCCCGAGGCCTTATGTGAGCAATAACTTTTCCTTGGTATCAAAGTTTTCACCTTACAGATCCAAAAGAAGATAGAAGTTACTGTAATCCTCTTCCTGAGGGAGAATGGAATTACAACAGGTATGCAAGGAAGCCTGCTCAGGTTCCCAAGTGTGAAGTCCAGGGCATGCTTATTTTGCTTGCTTTGCTCCACTAATATCAGCATCTCCCATGTGTGAGACCCATTTGCTGAGTTCCAGCCGGAAGAGAATATTGAGACCCTGGAAATAATCCAGAGACTGACAGAGATTCCTGCTGCTTACTGACCAAGGTCCTTTGCAGATATCTGCCTACGGAGCTCTGTGGCACAACTTTTCCTTTTCAAAGTCCTCTAGGACTTTGTCTAATTATGCTCTGCATCTTCGCGGCTCCTTCTCTCCACTTCCCTACCTCCTTGGCCCCTCTCAAATGGGAATTAATCCAGCCTCAAACAAGCTGTCACTAAGTGAAGATTTTACTGTGATTATTGCTTAAGAGAAAGCTGTTGCCTCTTCCCCCCACACACTCACCCCTCCGCCTCCCCACTTCTCCAAATGCCTTATTTGCAGACTAGAATTCACGGGGCATGTGTCCAATTGATGCATTTCCTTTCAAACAGCAGATCCGACACTAAAGTGGGATGCAAATTTAATTATTCCACATGTACAGAACAGAAACAGAATCTCATTGTTAAATTTGTTCTCCTATGTCGGAAAGATTAAAAACAAAAGATGTCGAAGTGGTTTGTGTGAGCGGAATACATCTGAGTTCATAAAAATGAGAGGCAATAAAATAAGGGCACAAGAGGACTTATTTCTAGAACATGGATTATCTTTATTTTTTAACGTTTCTTCTCTGGAAGCTTTGTTCCTTACTTATATACTCCTAATATTTGTTTAATGCTTTCCCCCACAATGATTACTCCAAATAGAAAATTCCCTTTAAATATATCTTTAACCAAGTCCACCAACTTACAATTTATAATTAATTTGAAGTTGGATAATAAAGTGAGTTAATTAGAACATATTTATTAGCTAAATGGCTAAAAGGAGAACCTTCACCTAGAATCACATCCTGGTTCTTTTAGTTATTCTGTTTCTTGTTCTATGAAATGGGGGGAAATGGTAGTACCTTTTGGGATATCCTTTAGCATAACTATAGCTAATGCAGGTATTCTACAGACTGTATCTGAACCTTGAAAGGCTGTTATTAGTATCCATCCTGAACTCACCTTCTTTCTCCTTCAAATATCCTTCAAGGCCCCAACATAGTCAGTCTTTGCTAAGAAATCATTTTTCTTATTCAGTTGCTGCCATATTTTTAATCTTTAAGTGACCACAAAACATTTGTCTCACTCACCTCAATGCTTAGCATACTCTTCCTTGCATTATATTTCTGTGATGGTAAAGCTTGGTTGGGATTGGGATCATCTAAGAGACATACCCCTAGGTGTGTCTGGAAGAGTACTACCTGAAAGGATTATGTGAGGGCAGCAGACCTGCCACCCAGCTAGCATAAGCAGCACTTTCTGGCAGTTTCCCAGATGTGAAGAGTTCTGGGGAAATGCAAAACTGCGTTTGTCTTCCTTTCTATACTTCCTGATGATGAGTATTTTTACCCTGTTGATGCAATTGCTGCTGCCATCCTTTGCTGATATTATAGCTTCTTTTGTCAGCCCTTCATGTAGACTAAATTTATGTTTGGTGCTACATATGCATACATGTGTGCATGTGCTTGGAAGCCAAAAGTTGATGTCAGGAATGTTCCTAGATTGTTCTTCTGCCTTGTTTTTTTCTGTGGCAGGGTCTCTAATCAAACCCAGAACTTAACGATGGAGCTATTCGCTGAACCAACTTCCTCTGAAGATTCCTAGTTTCTACCTTCAGCATGCTAAAATTATAAGTTGACTTTACATGGAATCACTTTACATGGAATCACTTTACATGGGATCAAAACATTCAAACTCTGGTACTTTTGCTTACAGCAAGGGCTTTAACTGAAACATCTCCCCAGCCCAGTGGACACTACTTAAAACACCTTTTTAAAATTTATTTATTTTTTATTTGAAAGAGAAGAAAGACAAAGAAACAGAGAGACAGAAAAAGAGAACATGTAGCCCATGCCATAGCACGCATGTGAATGTCAAAGGACACGTTTTTGAAAGTTGATTCTCTCCTTGAGCTGGATGGATGCAGGGAATTAAATTAAGGCTGCCAGGTTTGCACATTGGCACCTTCGCCCCCTAAGCTTTCTTGCTGCACCTTAACACTCATTTTAATGACTCACTTTACATTTACAAAATTATACCAGTGAAACTGGATATCCAATGGATTGCAGCAACAGAATGGACAGGAGGCTGGCTCACAGTGCAAGAATTGTTAAAGGGAGTTGTGCTTCATTCCAGACACATTTGGCCTTGGTGTGATTCCATTCATGTCATGAGCATCTAGGGATCTTGAGTACATGCTATGAGGGGAGTGGATTTCATGGTATTGGAAATTTATGCTATAACATTTGTTTTTACACACCTAAGTAGAGCTCTGTTATTTTCATGGGACTGAGCCACAGTGATCCTACACGCTTTGTGATCCATTGTAGGCTACTTTTTGCAGAAGACACACTTACAGTTGAACTTCATTTTTCCTCCCTCCTAGTAACATCAGATTTTAAATTTTCTACCATAAAATTTCCTCATAATTATATCTTTCTTATTAGTGACTATGGTGTACAATTAAGTATTCTCTATACCTAATTTATCATTATCAATTCTAAAAATGACCTTGGGAAGTAACTATAATTGATATTCCTCTTCTGTCTGTGAAAGCACACATTGGAATTATGTTAACTATGCAAGGCCACAAGACCATGAAGTGCTAAACCAAAGATCATGACTATGATATTGTGGTCAAAATCTTTTCTATGGGACATCGAATCATTTTTATTTAGCAGCTGTGATTTTAAGATACCTTAGAAAACCTTAAGTGGGGAGCTCTCTATAAACCAACTTCCTATTCCTCAATCCAGACTGAAAACCCCCTCCTTATCCCTGGGCCTCATGAGATTCTTGACTCACCATTCTTACTGCTTCTTTATGGCCGCTCTGCCCCAGAGTGTAGAAGACAGCTAAAAATCATGTATCAATTATAGATAATCATATTTCCATTTAGCACAGGCAAGTGATTCCTCATTGTCTCTGTCAAATAAAACCAGCCCTCAGATCAAGCCATTTCCTTCAGAAAACAGCTTCACGCCTTCTCACCCGGAGCTCTGTTAGATTAACATTAATGATCTTTCCTCACAGATGGGTCCCCAAGCATCAGACCTTGCCAAACCATTTTCTGTTCAGAATGATTCTTGTTTTGGCCCCTTGCTTGCAGCGTGGCCTCTTCTCCATTTGAAAGCAGTGATAGCTTAGCAGCTGTTCCCACACTCAGACTTGGGATAGAGGTCTTGAAAGATATGGTGAGTTCTTATACCTCATCAGAGAGGAGGACCCAGAGGGAAGTTTGACATGCACATTAAAAGATCCTCCAGTAATGGGGGGGGGCACTGGGACAAAGGGAGGGAGGGGGAAAGGAAAGGGAAAAGGTGGGGAGGGAGCAAGGGGATCCAGGGAGAGGAGGAAGGAGGGAGGGGAATGGGGTACTTATCAACTTTCTTTTTTATTTAATTTTTATTCGATTGTGCGTGTATACGTGTGTGCACGTGTGTGTGTGTGTGTGTGTGTGTGTGTGTGTGTGTAGAACCACGGGCGAATTTGGGAACTACCATGGACCGCCTCCACCTCCTCCTTGTTTACTCTGCCCAGGATTCACAGGCTCCGCCCTACCAGGACCAGAAACGCAGGATGATGAATCATCCGTGCAGGATCCATTCATTAGAATCCCGAATCTCTGATAAAGGGAATAGATCCTTCCACACTGTCACAGGGAGGAAAACTCCGTTCATTATCTCCCCATGCATTTCTCACTGCTGGCAATCGCTGAATAATATCTCCGTGCTGTATGCTGGAGGAAAGCGTTCGTGAGAAACAACCCATATGAGGGATGGGATGTCACCAGACTGAGTTGCAGATAAAGGAGAGACACTCCTTTACTATCCATCTCTTTCTGTCCCCTGCGGCTAGTTCCCATTGTGCCTGGCGCAAACAACTTGAAAAGTTCTTCTCTAAGGTGTTTCTGTCTTCCTGCTGCGTTCTATCATGGCATTACGGACAAAACAGATTCCACGGGACAGGCTAGAATATGAAATGGGTCCCTCGGGCTAGCAGGCTGAGCACTTGGCTCCCAGCCTGTGACACTACTTTGGAAGGTTCTGGGGCATACTTAGAAGGCATAGTCACTGTAGGCATGACTTTAAAGCTTAATTCCAGTTGTTCCTCCATCATGATATTCTACTTGACCTTTGGTCCAGATCGATGCCAAAAAATATGAACTGAAATGTCTGAAGTGGTGAGCCCAAAGAAATCTTTTCTTCTTCGTAATTGTTTATGTCTGGCATTCTGTCACAGTAAAAGAAAGATATGGAGATTTCTCAACTCAGTGAAGTACTAAAGAACATGTGGTGTGGAAAAGTCCTAAAAATTCAGAATGGTTTATTGGGTGCATTTTAATTGCTGTTTTTAAAGACCAACACTGCAAAAGTCCTGAAAGAGGTCTTCAATGGGGTTGAACAATGTCTGCCTTTAGCAAGGTGAAACTGATGTCCTTAGACTCATGATGTTCTAAGGGAGCAACATTTGGGTTTACGCCCTGATGGCCAAGGTTTCTGCAAGTCAAGAGGGTGTTTCATTTTAACAAACACTTATCTTTATAAGTTCAGTGACAGAACTCTCTTCGTGTGATCACACATACATTCTCATTGCTGTCATTTTCCTGCACATTGCCAATAAATTCACAACTAAAGAACTTAGGGGAACAAAGGGGATTATTCCTTCTTATAATTCTCTATTCTCTGTAACAGCTCTTAGTCCGGCTTGGCAGGATTATTCTCACTAACACCACAAGCCAAAGGAACTGAACATGACATATCCATTGTTGAGAGAAGGGTAAATTGTACTTGCCAGACTGCAAGTCTGTGCCAGTATGCCAAAGTGTGCCAAACTACTAAACCAGCTTCTCAGTCTTATCCAACTGACCAGGGAATGGTTCACATCACACAGAAAATCTCGTGCAGGTTTGTTCAAGGACTCGTCTTCACTATTAATTCTGGACAAAGTGCCCATAGCTCACTCTTCAAGTTGACACACCTATATATCTAGCATATTTACAGATATTTATTAATTTACAAAGGGAATTCAGTTCACAGTAGACGATACAGACACTTCTCTGTTTAAGGGATCAGAATTTAACCTTATCAGAAATAAGCTAATGAGGAATATGCTACTAATGAGAGAGGGGTTAAAACCATCTGAGGAGCCCCTCACCTCTGTGGAATTCTGGTCAGAAACTGTCATTGACTCTTTTTTTTAAATTTTTTAAAATTTATTTTGTTATTTCTTATTTATTCAATTGTGTGTGTGTCTGTGTGTGTGTGTGTGTGTGTGTGTGCGTGTGTATGTGTAGAACCACGGACGAATTCAGGAACTACCATGGACGCCTGCACCTCATTCTGCCCCAGGATTTACAGGCTCCGCCCTACCAGGACCAGAAACGCAGGCCGCCCCCGCTTCCGCCCGGGGCCTATATGTGGGGTCTAGGATCGGAACTCAGGACCTTCTGCCTGGAAGGCAGAGACTTAACCCCCTGGGCCACCTCTCCAGTCCCCAGACTCTTAAGAAAGCTCCTGCAAAGCACGGATTGAAGGACCTTTGACAAAAATGACTGTCCTCTGTTCTCTAAAACTGCTAAAGCGCTGAAGAAAAGGGGCAGAAAAAAAGAGATATGAGGTTTAATGAACCTGCAAATACAGACTTCATTCTAACCACAAAAGTGCTTCTGAGTAACAGCTGGCAGAACTCAGACGCTTTGGTAGATCAGATATTACCGGTGTCAGTTTCCTCATTTCGAGCATCATTTACATCATCTGTACAGAAATTCTTTATACCAGCATTGCAAGCTTTTTGTAAATCTAAAAGGCTTCCAAAAAAAATAAAAGTTGAAATTGAAAAATGAAAAAAACAAGAACTGTATTGTATATCCCTAGATCCCATAATAGTTCAGGCAAAAGAGGGAAGAAAAATATTAATTTCTGTCACTGGCTTCTGTTTCTGAAATCTGAAAAGGTGAGAAAAATTTGGAGCTATGACATGTGTCAGTCTTTGTTTTATGAACTTCACACATGCTCAGGCTTCAACATTTTATTGCATATCAAAATCATAGATGAGGATGATGAAATAATGCAGCCTGTTAGTTAATATTCAATAAAATTAGTTGATCATATCTTTCCCTTATCAAGTAGCCTTTGGGTGGAAAGGGAAATGGACATTAAATATACATACCGTGGTGCTACCATGTATTAGGGAAACACTGATACGTCATTCAAGATTTCATTTTCCATTTCATACTTTACTGCATTAGACAAGATCTCTGTGTTTATCATATTGCCAAACAAAAATCAGAGAACTAAGTATTTTGTTTCTCAAATGCAATATGGGTACTGATTAAATTTTAAAAAATAAATAACCCAAGATTATTTTCCTGCAGGGCCATACCAAAAATCACCCAATTCCCACGTGTCATGCATTACAAATGGCTTCTATTTTGCTATCCATACCCCAGTATTTGTGTTTGGCCATTGTTGTTTCTGGCAGTATTTGGCTATCATGTAGTGTTTCACAAAGGTCATGCTAGCTATTATTTAGAAAAGCAGTGTTTATGCCAGCACAAAACACAATAAACAAAGGCTGGATATAACATTCAGAAGGCTTAAGCAGTTTGTACTCAACAGCAGGTGCTGGAATAAAAAGTAGGTAAGGAGGTATGGCAAGGTGTGATGTCAGGCTTGATATTGGATGTCTTGACACCAAATGGTCCAGCAGTAGAGAATGGACAGGCAGAACATGGCAGCAGGAGGTGATGCCTGAACAAATAAAAGTCAGTCCTCATGACAAAACTACAAAAATGATAAGATAGGATTGGTTCAGGAATAGGAGGCCAGTTTTGATAAATTCAGAATGAGACAAAGAATCAGCCTGAAGAGAAGACAGAGGATGCTTGGCAAAGTTCCTTGGATGGAACTCACACTTGGAGAGACAAGGCTAATGCTGTAAGAGTGTCAGGAGTACAACACTGACCTTGCTGGGGTCAAAGTAGTAATCAACCACAGTGATAATTCTGAGTAAGGATTGATTCCTGAACTATAGGACTATAGCTCTTCTCCAGGTGAAGATTCAGAAAGGGCTACTGAAAAGTAGGACTACAAGAAGACAGATTGATAATCACACTCAACTCCTGGCCAAACTTACTTATGAGTTTCCGTTCATCCTTCTTGGCTGGTGAGCTTTGAGAGATACATGTAGATACAACCATATCATCATTCATTCCATCCAAAGAATGGAATTATACTCCATTCAAAGGGAAAAAATTTGTAAAAGTGATGAAAGAAGGCATGAGAAATATCCATTTTTCCATATCCTCTTTTTTCTTTGGGACAGATTCTTAGAGTAGAAATATTCTACAAACTCTTTTTTTCAAATTCGTAATACTAAAGCTCACATATATGTGCATGTATAAACTCACATACACAAACAAGTAAATAACAAAGCACTTACCATTCAAAATAGGTAGAACTATACATTCATGAGGAAATGATGCTGGCAGTTCACACAGATAAAGGAAAATATGGTGTTTCATAAGCATTTCACTTAGCTTCTGTAAGACAATGACTCTTGATGCCAAGGTGAGGAATTTTGGATCATCTGATTACCTAACAGCATGATTTAGGTTGGGGATTCCCTATATAGGAATGTGAGCTAACCATATTAGAAGAAAACAAATATGTAACTTACAGTAAGACCTTTAGGTATCTAGTTTCAGTGAGCCTGGAGACGGTATCTAGTTTCAGTGAGCCTGGAGACTAAGACCAAACATAAAGAAATTTTATTTGATAACCTAGCTCATCACACTGACATCCAACCTCAAGCAATATTGAGAATGAGAACAACTATCATGTTATAATGAAAACCTATATCTGCACTCATTCCTGGCTTTCTAATAACAGGATAAAATAACATATGCCTGAATCAATTGGCTAGTGTCCAGGGTTGGATTTTGAGAAATAACATTCTTGACATTCTTAACATTCTTGATAGTTAATCCTTGGTGTCAACTTAATACATCTGGCATTAACTAAGATCAGATGAGACCACACCTGGGCAAGATCAGCTGAGACCACCTGAAGAGATTCTCTGGATAATACAAAGATCAGCCCTAGATCAGATCTGAACCTCCCCAGATCGCATTGGAACCTCCCAGTAGCAGACTAGACAAAAGGAACCACAGAACAGAAGAGGGACTCTCCAGTCTTGCAGCTCTCAGCTTTTTGAAGACAGTAGCCTGTCTTCAGTTCAGCTTCAGCCAGCCAGCCATGTAGTCTCTACCCTGAAAGACTGTATGTCCCTTCTGGAACCCTAAGGTGAATAAATTTTCTTTTCTCCCTTAAGTTGACTTGGGGGTTCTCTCACAGCAATAGTTAAGAGTAACCATTACACACGCAAACTCAGATATATGAGTTGGGGAGATGGTTCAGGAGTTAAACTACTTGCTATGTAATCAAAAGTGTCATAGTTCCTAACCCCAAATCCCATATGAAGTAGTGGGAAGGTGTGGTTCTCCTGAAATTCCACTCCTAGAAGACAGAACTGGGAAATCCCAGAGCAACCTAGTTAGCCAGATTGGCTCTGTTGGAGAGTTTGTAGTTTAATTAGGCAATTAGCCTCAAAGCAAGGAAAAAGAGCAATCAAGGATGATTCCTGATATCATGCTCTCATCTCCATATGTATGCATATTCCTGTGCATGCATACCTGCCCATACTTATGCTAATGCTCATACATGCACCCTATATCTACATGCACAACTAAATGGGGGACAATTAAACAAGAACTTGAGAACATAATATATTAAGAGGCCCAATAATCATATGTATGTGTAACTAAATGAAAGTCTTCTTTCTTTGCCTATACAGTAACTGCCAAATTCCAACATGTAAATGGATTTTATTGGAGTCCTTGCCAGTATTATTTCTTCCTTTCTCTTCTACAACTGTGGTCCTCATTTCGGTCAATACATTTAACTTAATGTGATTTCATCCAAGTAGTCAGTCACTCTTAGGATAAATTCTTTTTTTATATATATTTTTTATTATTACTGCTCATAAAAACTTAATAGATAGACCAGTTCCCTCCCTCCCTCCCCCTCCCCCCAAACCTGATGCTCCCCCTCCCCTCCCTCCCCATCCCCCAGTGCCTCACCCCCAATTCCCAGAGAGTCCTTTATTGTGTATGCCTAACTGTCCTCTGGGTCCTCCTCTCCGATGACGTACGTACAAGGACCCAGTGGCATTTCCCTGAACCCTTTCTCGTGTTCCCCTTAAGCATAGGAACACTACTGTGGCTGCCAATCCCTTGCCTCCAAGGATCTTGGTGCCTTTAGCTGATGCTAGACTTTGAGAGGTCAATAGTGTGTTGGACATTGCGCAGGGCATGCAAAGTCCTATTATGATTGCTTCGGCCCTAACTAGTGTGGAGAATCTTGCAAATCATTGCTCCTCCCATCCTTTTGCTCTTACACTCTTACCACCCCCTCTTCCGCAAATGTCCCTGAGCTTCAGGATGGGGAGAGATTAGGCTGGCCTAGTTCTATGTGGTTGATATAGAGTCTCTGAAGTTCTGGATTGTGGTTTGTTGATTTTCTTTGCAGTTTTGCTGTTCCTGCAATGCCCTTCACTCCATCCTGAGGGGAACTCTCCTACCTTGCTGGTGGGAATGCAGGCTCATACAGCCACTCTGGTGAGCCGTCTGGAGAGTCTTACAGAAATTAAAGATTGAAATGCCATATGACCCTGCTATCCCACTTTTGGGAATAACCCCCCATGCAGCAGAGGTTCACCTCGATAGCACAAGCATAACCATGTTCATAGCAACACTGTTTACAATAGCAAAGTCATGGAATCAACCCAAATGTCCAACAGTTGACGAGTGGATAAGGAAATTGTGGTACATCTATACAATGGAGTACTACTCAGCCATCAAAAATGATGAATTACTGGAATTTGCTGGGAAATGGATGTCATTAGAAGTGAAGTATCCCAAACCCAGAAAATTAAGCGCCGTATGTATTCCCTAATAGGTGGATCCTAGTACCAAACTCACCCAGCCCACATTGAGACACTCAAAGTTAACCCTATGTAATACAGTAATTGCAAGGATTATGAACAGGAGGGATGGGGTTGGAGGGCCACACCAGACACAAGAAGAGAGGGGACCATGTTACAGCAGAGAAAATAGGCCTCCATCAAGGAATGCAAGTAAGTAATGTGACACCTGGTTAAGTTCACAGACATTCGTGAATGATCATGTACAACTGAGGGGGTATGATCTCACCAGAAGGGGAGGGCATATAGTCTGGCAGATAAAAAGTAATCATTTTGCAAATGGGTGATTGACACCTCCCTCTCTGAGGTTTCCTACTTTTATTACATCTACCCTTGAATGTGCTATTATAACAAGACTCCAGTTTAACAGCTTTTTGTCTCTGACTAGGATAAATTCTTATGAAAGCATAAAATTAAGACTCACCATCCCTAATTTCAGAGACTTTATCTTATGCTGTCTCCTAAAAACTTCAAAGTTATAAATAATACATTTAGTTTGTTATGCATTTTGATTTAATTTTATATCTAGTATAAAATATATCTGATTTGTGTATTTTAGTATAGATATCCATTCAATGCAGTTTAACTTGTTGAAAAATATTATTTTTTCCAATTTTATTGCTTGCTGCATCTATAATAAATGTTGAGATATGAGGTCAATGTATTTCTAAACTTTCTATTTGATTCCATTGACATATCAATCTACTTTTATCCTAACTCCATACTGTTTAGAATATCATTTGGAAATTTTGGAATAGAAATTCAGTATTTATAAATACATCAACTATGATTTTGGTTAAAATTTCATTGAATACTAACATCGGTTTAGGGAGAAACAGCATTTTAAGGGCAGAAAATGCACAGCCATAGATAACTACATGAGCATTTCAACAGGAAACTGTTTGGGAGTAGATTTATGGAAGATGCTATGGCATGAATCCGCAGTTTGTTGCGATTCTTGATTTATTAAGCTACAAAGGAAGAAAATTTAAGGGAGCAAGTATTATAATCTGAAACTGTATGTAAGTGTACTGAATCCTTAAGAAGCCTGAGTATTGTACCACGCCAGACTTAGGCACTGATGGTACATATGGGGCTCCTGACTCATTTAGCTAAAGAATACAACCTATCAGAGCTTTAAGAAACTCAATTCTACAGGCTGGAGAGATGGCCCAGGAGATAAGCAGAAGGTCCTGAGTTTGGATCCCAGGTCCTTTGTAAAAATGCCAGGAGGAAACAGTGGTGGCCTGTACTTCCTGCTTTGGTGAGCAGAGTCTGGGAAATCACAGAGTGAAGGAAAAAGGAGTTAGAAGCAATCCAGGATAATTCCTGAAGTCACCCTTGGTCCTCCACAGGGACACACACAAACACACACACACACACACACAAATACACAAAATAAATAAAATATTAAAAGAAAGACTGAATTCTGGTATCTGTCACCATCCCAGTCTTTCTGCAAATATTTTCCATGTAAGATATATACTTTTCTGAATCAGTATGTCTTATCTTATATGTTAAATGTGCCACAGACTGCCTATCACTCCATTTTGTCAGGAATCACATCAGACCCTCTCTTATTGGCCAATTCGCACTTTGTTTGCAGACTAAAAGATGCCACCTCAAGCCAGTCCTGTTTGTTTACATAGTCAGCTGAGATCTTCTTTATTCCCACAGCTCTATGTCCCTGCTCTTTCAAATTACTTATTTCCCAATGCTCAAATTATCATTATAAACTCTTCCTTTTCTCCGCTGCTAGATTTAATGGTAACAAAAAGCAGAAAATGGCCTACATTAATCTTTATGGACTTCTGAACATCCAGCACCTGGCACATTTGTTTGTATATTTAGCAAATATTCACGGACTGCTGAACAGCTAAATAAATAACTTTCTTAATGTCAGTTTTGGTTAACTTGGTTTTAATAAGTATATCAAATGCTTCTGCAATATCTGATATTTTCATTATAAATTGTGCCTGGTATTTCTCTGTTTAATGTAAAACAGAGATAAGGCATTGCATCAAAAGGTATTATCTGGGGTTTATGATATTTTCAGTGCAGAGATTGGTCACCCAAAGTACTTTGTGCTACCTGGATAGGAAGCTGCAGGAGTGAGGTATATTGGATTATACAACAGATCAATCAAGTAATTCTGTAAACTAATGATCAGATGATGATGGTTCTTTCTACACTATGAGCAGAGTATAAATCTTAGCAATATCAACAGCAATCTGAGGAAACAGACGACCTTGATCTCAGGAGATTAGCGATGCATATGTATTTGGCCAAATGGAAGCATATCTAGAGTTCTATTTATCATTAGCATTGCTTGGACTGAGTGTTGTGTGGCGCCTATTTCTCTCTTCTGCATTTGTCTCCCATGAAGAAGAAAGTCACAGATGACTTTTTTCTCTTTTTCCCTCATGATGCTTTTTTCTTGTGCCGCCAGCCCCACTCAACTCTCAGTAACTCTACTGCAATGTTAACAGGGACACATCCAATTAAAAGGCGCAAGGGCTTTCATATTTCATAGTTGCTCAACAGTGTTCAGGTTGGCAAGTCTAAGAGAAATTGTCGTCCCCAAGATACTGGTCTCATGAGCTAACAGGAACAGAGGAGTGATAAAAAGAGACCATGGGAAGCATCAGTAGGCAGACCAGACACAGGCCTCACATGCTTACGGCATTTTTTTTTCCTTTTTGTGCTATTGGAGAATCTCTTCTGTGATTGTAGCCATGGTGACTCCAGTACTTACCTCTTTCCCTCTTGTCCATCAGATACAAAACTGAAGTGTCTATTTGACTCTGGCACTTGAAGTTCCTTTCACTCTATATAAATTGGGTCTCTGAATTTTTCTCTTGTTTCCTCTCTACAAGTCAAAGGCTACATTTTTCTAACGGATTGACAAAGAGCCTGAAAGAATATGAAGATTATTTTATGTTCATAGGAGGAGGAAAAGAATAGTCTTTATAAGTTTGTGTGTGAGAGAGAGTGTGAAAGAGAAAGAAAGAAACAGTAGAAGGGATGTTCTTTATAACTTTATCTTAGGGTGTGCAGATAAATATGTATGCATGTGTGTAGAGTCCAGAGGTCAGTAAAAAACTTCTTCTTCAACTGCTCTCAACATTAATTTTTTAGATCAAGTCTCTCACTGAACCTGGTATTCATCTATTTGATTAGGTTCACTGGTTATCAGGCCATAGAGTTCCTCCTATTTCCATTTCTCCAGTCGCATTGCTCAGCATCTGACATCTTCACATGAATTTGAGGGGACTGAGCTTAAGACATAGTCACTGTGCAGCAGACCTTTATTACACCAGGCCATTTCCTTAACTTGGCTTTCATAACTTTTACATTCCATTCACTTCTATATATCAAGGACTCTGTGACCAGAAAAACATTTTATCCCTCTTAATCTAAGACCAAATATTTTTGATGAACTTCATAATGTTCATTTATTTGACGAGTATTTATTGAACATGTTGTGGAAGTATTTCTTTATTCTTTTGCTTTTTACTGAACATGACTGACTCCTATGCAACCTTTAAATAGATGTTCTTTGTCACTTTTACCCGTTGCCACATTTCCTGTGTTGACAAAGAACACAGTTTTCACCTCAATAGTAGTAAGAAATAATTTATTCTTAAGCCAAATATGAGTGACAAATGGCTGTAAATAATATATGCCAAAAAATGATTCCATGAAACTTTTATAGCTGGATAACAAAAGGAAATCATATATCAAGGCATTCTCCAATACATGGATGGGAAAAAGTATGTGTGTTACAGAAAGACCAGGAAAACAGAACTTTAGATACCAGGCATTTTTTCATAGCATTCTTAGCTTTTGAGTTAGTGGGAGCTAGTGACCTGTTAAGACAATACATTCCAAAAAGTTTAACTTGATAATTGTATTAGTCAGTTTTCTCTTGAAGAACAGAATCACTAGAATATCGTAATTCTATTTGTCAAATCACAATAAAAGTCATGTTCTTCCACGTAGCCACCTGTAGCTGCTTCCTTCTTGACTGGAATGTTTCATAGTACTGAAGGATCCTAAGAGATCTCGCGCCTCTACTTCAATGGAGGGTTGAAGATGCTGGGCTCCTACATTGGCAGCAAAGACAGCTGGGCTCAAACATCAGCGATGAACAGAGAAGAGAGGCAAGGACTACAAGACCAGGCTCCAAAGGCAGCAGGAACAGTGGCAAGGTGCAAAGGGCCGAGCTCTAAGTCAGCTAAGGACAGAGGCAGTAGCAGCAGCAGCAACAAAGAAGGCAACGATGCTCTAGAAGGCAACGATACTCTAGAAGGCAACGATGCTCGAAGAGTAGACATAACACCAAGTCAGCATAGGATAAAGGAAGAGCAGGTCCATCCTCATTACACTTCCTATTATCTGGTCCAGCTCTAGAAAACGCCACACACTATGGGCTGGATTTTCCATACCAATTAAGCAAGTACCTGCAGATCTGTTCAGAGATCTGCTCCAACCATTGCTTCTTCACAGCCGTGCTCCAAACAGCTTGCAACTGTCAAGCTGACACTGGAATGTAACCATAACAACAAACAAAAGGACTTTAGAACTTACACAAATGTGGGCAATGAATTGCTATTAAGAGAGCTAAAGATAACGTAGGATAATTATGTCTAAGGACTTAGATCAACCAAACTTCTCTGAATCACAGACTGCTAACATCGGTCAGTCAGTGTACAGAATCTCTAACACAGGTAAGTCTAGGAACTTAGGTCACACCTGTAGCATCAGCTAATCATGCAACTTCATTCTCCATGCTCATTTCCTTCCACCTTCCACAAGCATGGTTCATAAAACTCTGACAGAGACCTTACTAGGATATAGTATTTGGAAACATGGCCAATGTGCAAGATTTCATGGCAGATATGCATGCATGCTTACACAAGAATTGCATGGAACCTATCTTAACATCTTACCATGTGAACAGATCTCCAAAAGATCTACATTTCTCTGAGAAGCTGATGAGGACAAAAGCTGATGAGGACGAAAAGGAGGATGCTTTCATCAATGGGTTGTCACTAATCTATAATATTTGCTGAGCATAAAACATGTAGGCATATGTTATCCAAGACAAATTAAATGAAACACAGTGTATCACACAAATGAGAAGACATGAAAATATGAGGTAGTCTATCAGGGGAGATGAAGGATTATAAGGGGAAAAAGAGGGGGGATTGGATTTGGGACTAAGGGGTGAAAATTAAAAATAATGTGAATTCACTATATTCGTGTGTACAACATTAAAAAATAGAAGGATGAAACTGGAGAGATGGCTCAGGAGTTAAGACTCTGTCTCGCAAGCAGAAGGTCCTGAGTTCACATACCAGGTTCCACGTGAAAATGGCAGTGGCCTGAACTTTGGCCCTGGTAGGCAGAGCCTGGGAAGTCCAAGAGCAAAGCAAGGAGGTAAAAGCAATCGAGGATGATTCCCAAAGTTACCCTTGGTCCTCCACAGGGATACATAGTGCCTTTGAATACACACACACTCTCTCACACACACACATACACACTAAATAAATAAATAAAATATTTTTTAAAAGTAGAAGAATGGAGAAGAAAGAAAAAACATAGTCAATAGAGTTGTCCCTTACTTTGGACAAACCATTAGTATCATAATTGACAAAACACCCAGCTATTTTAAACATTACCTGGTACAATAAGCCCTGAATAGATACAAAGAGTCAGAATCATTCAGAGGCTCTGAAACAGCACCCACATAGAGATATCTCAGTTGAATGCCAAATGTATGAGAGTGATTCATGCTCATAAGAATGTGCAAAATCAGGGCTGGAGAGGCGACTCAGGGATAAGCCTTTGCCTTGCCGGCAGAAGGTCCTGAGTTCGGATCCTAGACCCCACGTATAGATGCCAGGCGGAAGCGGGGAGGGGGGAGCCTGCGTTTCTGGTTCTGGTAGGGCGGAGCCTGTGAATTCCCGGGCAGAGTAAACAAGGAGGAGGTGGAAGCGGTCCATGGTGGTTCCCAAATTCGCCCGTAGTTCTACACACACACACACACACACACACACACACACACACACACACACGCATACACACGTGCACACATGCATACATGCACAATTGAATAAGTAATAAATAATAAAAAAGAATGTGCAAAATCAATCACTTTTATATCTTTCAGGTTCTTTTCCTTCTCCTCCCTCCTATAATGATTGGGTTTAGCTTCCACCTTCACATTTTACAAGATGTACAATTTAGGCAAGATTTTTAACTCTCTGAGTCTCATTTTTTCATATGCAAAATAGAGGTGATATTTCCAACATCCTTAGTAATGAAAAGCAGAGCGAGGATTAAGTAAAATGGAATTCTAGCATGCATGAAGTAGTGATTACAGCATTGACCTCTCCTAGGCAGGTATTATTATGCTAGATTTACCAATGAGCTTCAAAGCAACTGAACATACAGTGTCGCAAAGTCAGCAGCAGAACCAGGATTTGAAAGTATGACCATGTTCAACACCTGAGCTCTAAGTAGGCTAATATGTTTCCTACTTTTCCTGTGGTTTTTGTAGAGAAAGCTCACACTTAATTAAAAAGATATAAATATAAAATAAAAAGAAGATAGTATAATCCCAAGACAGTGTTTTATAAAATGAAGCAGGGGCTAGGCAAGGTTCAATATTCATGTTTCTCCTCAGCGTGCTTTATAATTATGACCCACCCTTGTATACAGTTGCTTTCAGAAAGTCTATCATGCTGCATTCATTAGAAAGTTGTCCACGTATCATGTAACTGTGTTACTTATAACTGGGAAGTTCAGATAGTGGCATGGATATGGGGAGCCCATTTGTGTGTGTTGTTTTTAATCAACGCTGTTTCTAAGATCCATGTTTACTTCTATTCTGTAATACATATAAACTAGAAATAGTGAAAACAATAAAGATGGCTGACATTGTGGTGATTGATTTTAATGAGAAATGTAGGTGAAATTAGTAAGCAATGACAAAGCAAGGAGACAGGAAGGGACAGTCCAGGACTTGGAGCCCTTGGAAACAATGATTTGAACAACTGTCCACACATTAAATAACCTCACAAGGGATTTCAAAAAAATCCAGAAATAAGAAAGATGTATTAAAGAAGATGTTACATTATATGTATGTCAACCTCCATAATTACTGCATGACAAGCAATACTCTCTGCATGAAGGAAGCTTGAGATTCCTGGAACAAGTCTTTAGCACTTCAAGTTTGTCAGCATTAGTGCATGTCCCTATGAATCAAGGCCATTCAGAGGAGAGACCTGGGAGTGTAGTTCAGTGATGATGTACCTGCCTAGCATATGCAAAACACTGACTTCCTTCCCAAGCATTTCACAAAATGAACAATCAGAGTATCATGACACCATAAAAGTAACTAAACAAGGCAGCACTAGTAACTGACCATCAGGAAGTGGGATTAGGAAATGCCTGACAAGGAAGTATTTAAAGAAGCTCAGAAAAGAAAAGAAAAAAAAAAAAAGAAGAAGCAGCTCAGAAGTAGGAGAAAAGTATCCAAAGTGAATTCAGAACATTGAAGCAATTTTCAAGCAGCCAAGATATGCTCTCAGAGAGTCCACATACATAGTGAATGACTTTAAATAAAAATAATGGCATGCATGCATGCACAATGTAATTTCTTGGTGGGCTATCATCATTTCTGAAAGCATGGATAAACCCAGAGCATATTAGGTAATTTAGTTAAGACAAATGACACATGATCTTACTTAGTCATAGAACTCCAAAAAGTTGAGCCTAGTAGAGCAAAGAGTAGAATGCCTGTAGTCAGAGCTGGAAAAGTATTAACCTCAAGATTCAAAATTTCAGTTAGATAATAAGTTTAAGAGAATATGATAGCTGTAGTTACTGACAATAATCTGAGTTCCTAATAATCATGAAGAGGTAAATTTTAAGAGTGTCCTTTGCCCAAAATGAAATATTTCATGTTATTTAACTCAGTTTAATTATACCATGATGTATGAATATTCAATATATTATCTTTTACATTTGTCAGTTTAAAATATTCATTAAATAAAATAATTTGTAAAACTAAAACCACACAATTATATGATTTATGATAAAAGGGAATTCAAGATTTTAGTTGAGAATAAGCTTGATAAACTTGTATTTATTAATTACTAGACTCTATTTTTAAGAACTCAGATGACTTCATAACCAAACAGCTTGTTTTCCATTGTGAAGAGCATTTTCATAACCCATTGTTTGCCTAAGTGTGATTTTATGAACCTAAGAAGCCATTTGCTGGGGACAAAAAGAAAACATAAATAATCTATTTGAACATTACGGGATCTTCATAAAAATTTGTTTATAAGTTTAATACTTACACTTTTCTAACATGAATAATGAAAGTCTGATGCATAGACTGTTCTAAACAATACATGTCCACAGTCTTCAGCAATGTTTGCAGCCTTCCTCAGACCTAAGGAAATTACTTCATTAAAATACCCAAGTGTCAGAAATATCCTGCCTTTACCCCCCTCATTCCAAGAACTTAGTAAGAACCTTACAAAATGTCTCATTGCAATAATAAATTGGACTCAAGGTTTTTATAATCATCAGGTTGTTTGTTTAATTACCATCATATCAAGTGAGGAAATAAACGTGAGAAAAAATAAAACAAGAAATAGACCCAACAAAATATGTAAGTTCCACAAAAAGAGAATCTTGTGCTTTTGTTCAGTTACATTGCACACTGTGAAATTATATTGTGTGACCTTCACCAAGCGACACTTGTTTCCTGTCTGCTCCCCCCCTACTTTTTTGGGTTTCACTCATTGTTGCAGTCCACCTGCATGGTTGCTGATAAATGACCAGAACACAGCTTAAGGGAACAAGGAGTTTACTTTCTTGCGACAGTCCGGTTACAGTTCATAGTCCAGCTTGACAGGAGAGCACACACCAACACCAGGGCCGAGGGAACTGGCCACCATAACGGCTGAGAGATGGACAATCCTTACTTGCCAGACCAGCATGTCTGGCCAAGTGAACAGAAGGATGCCCACCCTCTCAACCAGCTCTCTCTGATTTATCCAGGGCCTAATCCCACCCACCATGGGCTGGGTCTTCCCCAGCAGCTAGACAATCTCCTTCAGGTTTGCTCTGGGCTTAACCATCAACTCTCTACAACTGTGCCCAGAGCTCAAACCCTCAAGAGTCAAGTTGACACCTGTGCTTAACTATGACACTCCACCCCTTGTCAACTTGACACAAAAACAAAATACACTTTTTAAACTGTAACCTTTCCTTGTCCCCACAGATGTTAAAATATAAATACATTCCATGGACAAATTTAAAATGTTCTCTCATTAAAACTTCAGTTCCAATATTTTAAAACATTAAAACAGAAGGATCTTAAAACAGTAAGAAAACATTAAAAAGATCAAAGTCCAGCAAATCACCGCATCCTGTACTTCAATGTCCATCTTCTGTTGCTCATCACATAGTCAAGGCGGCTCAAAGATTCGAGTCATTCCCAGTCCCTGTCTGCAGCTCGAAGTTGTAAGAGCAGAGTTCCTCTGAACCAGGCTGAATCTCTACTCGCAGTTGTCCTCAGCAGCAGTCCTACAGTTCTGGCATCTCACACACAACTCTGGTTTCTCCTCTGCAGCTTTAAGCTTCACCATCCCTTGCAGGAACTCTACGCCTGCCACTTGGTGCCAAGCTTTAGCTGCTCTCCATGAACCCTTCAGTAGTACATGAAAACCAGTATCACCTGAGGGACGCTGCCTGATTCCGAAGCGAGGTTGAAACGCAGCTTAGTCCACTGGAGCCACAGCTGCACCAACTTCAACACACTGACGCTGGAAAAGCCTCTCTTCTAGGCAACCAAACTTGCAAAGGGCAAGAAACAACTTTAACTTAGGCTTTCGGCCCCTGAAGGAATCTGAGCTTCCAAACCATGAACTTGCTATACGGTGGTTTCCACGTCCGCCACCGTCTCAGTGCAAGTCACTAGGTTTTCCTTCACTGATACTCATTTGTCCGACAGCAGCAGATATTCTACTGCCTGCCCTTTGCACATCCAAACCTTCAAGGCTGCCAACACAGCTCTCCTCAATCAAGCAAACCAGTCCATCGTCTCTCAATTCAACTTTACCAAAGTCCTTGTTCCCCTCCTCAGAAACTGGGCCCAAACAATGTCTCTCAGCAATTGGCCCACTAAATGCTGAAGAACGGTATTTGTAAATCCACAAAGTGAAAATTTTCAAGAATTTCCAACTTTGTCCAGCAGAACCGTTCAAAAGCCACAAAATCCACATAGTCAGATTTATCAGCAACACCCCACTTCCTGGGTACCCAAATTCTGTTGCAGTCCACCTGCATGATTGCTGATAAATGACCAGAACACAGCTTAAGGGGACAAGGAGTTTACTTTCTTACGACAGTCCGGTTACAGTTCATAGTCCAGCTTGACAGGAGAGCACACACCAACACCAGGGCTGAGGGAACTGGCCACCATAACGGCTGAAAGATGGACAATCCTTACTTGCCAGACCAGCATGTCTGGCCAAGTGAACAGAAGGATGCCCACCCTCTCAACCAGCTCTCTCTGATTTATCCAGGGCCTAATCCCACCCACCATGGGCTGGGTCTTCCCCAGCAGCTAGACAATCTCCTTCGGGTTTGCTCTGGGCTTAACCATCAACTCTCTACAACTGTGCCCAGAGCTCAAACCCTCAAGAGTCAAGTTGACACCTGTGCTTAACTATGACGCTCGTCGATCTATAAACATGAGTCACTCATGCTCCTAGTTCATTTTCTATGTTCTCTCAGCTGGTCCAAGGGAGTACTATTCATTAATTGTTTTTTTTCAACATTAATCATTATTTTTTATTTCAATTACTTCTTTTTTTTATTTCCACTCATACAACCTTAACAGGTACACGGGTCCCCTCCCTCCCTCCAACCTCCCACCGCCCTATACCCCCCTCCCCTCCCCTCACCCGATCCATCTCCCAGTGCCTCCCCCTCCCATCCCCGGAGCATCCTTTAATGTGCATGCCAGACTCTTCTCTGGATCCTCCTCTCCGATGAGGTGCAAGGACCCAGTGGCATTTCCCAAAACCCTTTCTTGTGTTCCCCTTAAGCATAGGAACACTACTGTGGCTGCCAATCGCTTGCCTCCAAGGATCTTGGTGCCTTTAGCAGATGCTAGACTTTGTGGGGTCAATAATGTGTTGGACATTGCGCAGGGCATGCAAAGGTCAATTATGATTGCTTCGACCTTAACTTGTGTGGAGTATCTTGCATATCATTGCTCCTCCCTTCCTTGTGCTCTTACAATCTTACCGTCCCCTCTTCCGCAAATTTCCCCGAGCTTCAGGATGGGGAGAGATTAGGCTGGCCTAGTTCCACCTGATTGATTTAGAGTCTCTGAAGTTCTGGATTATGGTTTGTTGATTTTCTTTTGCAGATTTGCTGCTCCTGAAATGCCCTTCCCTCCATCCTGATGGGTATTGGATGTCACCCCCTGGCAAGAGATAAAAAGCTGTTAAACTAGAGTCTTGTTATAAGAGTATATTCAAAGGTAGATGTAATAAAAGTAGGAAACCGCAATGAGAGAAGGATCAATCACCCATTTGCAAAATGGTTACTTTTTATCTGCCAGACTATATGCCCTCCCTTCTGGTGAGATCATACCCCATCAAATTGTAAATGATCAGGAAGGAAAGTTTGTGAACGTAAACAGATGTCTCATTACACACTTACAGTCCTTGATGGTGGCCTATTTTCTCTGCTGTAACATGGTCCCCTCTCTCCTTGTTTCTGGTGTGGCCCTCCTACCCCATACCTCCTGTTCATAATCCTTGCAATTACTGTAGGTATTACAGAGATTTGTCCTTGAGTGTCTCTAAGTGGGTTTGATATTAGGAGCCACCTATTAGAGAGTACATACGGCGCTTAATTTTCTGGGTCTGGGATACTTCACTTAATGTAATTGTTTCTAATGACATCCATTTCCCAGCAAATTCCAGTAATTCATCATTTTTGATGGCTGAGTAGTACTCCATTGTATAGATGTACCACAGTTTCCTTATCCATTCATCAACTGTTGGACATTTATGTTGATTCCATGACTTTGCTATTGTAAAAGTGCTGCTATGAACATGGTCGTGCTTGTGCTATCAAGGTGAATTTTTGCTGTATGTGGGGTTATTCCCAAAAGGGAATAGCAGGGACATATGGCATTTCAATTTTTAATTTCTTTAAGAATCTCCAGACGGCTCGCCAGAGTGTCTGAATGAGCCTACATTTCCACCAGCAATGTAGGAGAGTTCCCTTCTCTCCACATCCTCCAGCATTTGTTGTTGTTTGTATTGTGGATTTTTGCCATCCTGACCAGGGTGAGATGATATCTCAGGGAAGTTTTGATTTGCATTTTCCTGATGGCTAAGGAGGTGGAGCATTTTTTAAGATATTTGTTAGACGTTTTAATTTCCTCTCTAGTGAAGTTTCTTTTAAGTTCCAGGGCTCATTTTTTTAATTGGGCCATTTGTTTCCTTGGTGTTTAGTTTTCTAAGTTATTGTGCACTCTGGATAATAGAGCTCTGTCAGATATGTGGTTAGTGAAGATTTTCTCTAATTCTGTGGGTTGCCTTTGAGCTGGTGTTACAATATCTTTATCTGAACAGAAGATCTTTAATTTCACAAGATCTCATCTGTTGAGAGTTGGTTGCAGTGACTGTGCTATTGGATGTCTGTTTAGGAACTGTTGGCCTAGCCCAATCAGCTCGAGGGAGTTCCCTATCATTTCAACTATGGTTTTTATAGTCTCTGGCCTTACATTGAGGTCCTTGATCCATTTGGAACTAATTCTTGTGCATGGTGACAAGTACGGGTCCAGCTTTAATCTTCTGCATGTGGAGATCCAGTTTTGCCAGCACCATTTGTTGAAGATGCTGTTATTTTTCCATTGGATTTTTTGGGCCCCTTTGTCAAAGACCAAATGGCTATAGTTGTGGGGGCTTATATCTGGGTCTTCAACCCTTATCCATTGATCTGTGTGTCTATTTTGGAGCCAGTACCATTCTGTTTTTATAATTATGGATTTGTAGTATAGACTAAGGTTCGGTATGGTGATACATCAAACCCTGTTTTTGTTATTCAGGATTGTCTTTGCTATCCTGGGTCTTTTGTGCCTCCATGTGAATTTTGAGATTATTTGCTCAACCTCTTTAAAGAATTGCTTTGGGATTTTAATTGGTATAGAATTGAATTTGTATATTGCCTTTGGTAGGATGGTCATTTTTACAATGTTGATTCTGCCAATCCAGGAACATGGGAGGTCTTTCCACCTTCTGGTGTCTTCTGAAATTTCTTTCTTTAGGGTTTTAAAGTTTTCATTGAAAAGGTCACTTACTTCTTTGGTTAGGTTTATGCCAAGGTATTTCATTTTTTTAGTGGCTATAGTAAATGGGATTGTTTCTTCTCAGGGCTTTTTCACTTCTTTCATTCTGCGCATATAGGAAGGTCACTGATTTTTGTACATTTATTTTGTATTCTGCCACCCTGCTGAACTTCTGTATTAGTTCCAGGAGCTTCTTGGTGGAGTTTTTGGGATCACTCAGGTATAAGATCATGTCATCTGCACATAGAG
Organism: Typhlomys cinereus; assembly: GCA_023101885.1. NCBI lineage: Eukaryota > Metazoa > Chordata > Mammalia > Rodentia > Platacanthomyidae > Typhlomys > Typhlomys cinereus. The sequence goes on along the minus strand of JALPQD010000130.1, from coordinate 3,560,367 downwards.
ATAGCATGACTTCTTCCTTGCCGATTTGAATATCTTTCATGTCCCTTTCTTGTCTTATGGCTTCAGCTAAGACTTCAAGTACAATATTGAATAGAAGTGGTGAGAGTGGACAGCCTTGTCTAATTCCTGATCAAAGCGGGAATGCTTCAAGTTTTTTCCCCATTGAGTATAATCCTTGCTGAAGGCTTGTTTTATACAGTTTTTATTATATCGATAAAGGTTCCTTCCATTCCAACTGTCTCTAGGGTTTTGATCATAAAAGGCTGTTGGATCTTGTCAAATGCTGTTTCTGCATCTGTCGAGAGTATCAAGTGGTCTTGGACTTTGGACTGGTTTATATTATGAATTACATTTATTGATTTGCGTATGTTGAACCAACCTTGTGTGCCTGGAATAAAGCCTACTTGATCCCCATGGATGATCTTTTTGACATGTTTTTGATTTGCTAAGACTTTGCTGATTTGCTAAGACTTTGTTGAGAATCCTTGCATCTGTGTTCATCAGAGAGATTGGCCTATAGTTTTCTTTTTTAAGTATATCTTAAGGTGTTAGGTTTTGGGATTAAGATGATATTAGCTTCATAGAAGGAATTAGGTAGTGTTCCTTCCTTTGCTTTTTGATGGAACAGTTTAAGGAGTATTAGTGTTATTAGCTCTTTAAATGTCTGGTAGAACTCTGCGCTGAATCTATCTGGTCCAGGACATTGTTTGGTGGGAAGATTCGAGATTACTTCCTCGATTTCCTCATATGTTATAGGTCTATTTAAATAATTCACCACTTCCTGATTCACTTTAGGTAAGTTGTGTTTACTTACGAATTCATCCATCTCTTTTGTGTTGTCATATTTCACAGAGTATAAGTTTTTGAAGTATGACATTATAATTCTCTGGATTTCTTGGGTATCAGTAGTGATAACTCCATTTTCATTTCTAATTTTATTAATTTGGGTTCTTTCTCTCTTACTTTTGGTTAATTTAGCTAGGGGTGTATCAATTTATTGATTTTTTCAAAAAACTAGCTTTGTGACTGGTTGATTTTCTGTATCATTTTCCTAATCTCGATGTTGGATATTTCTCCCCTTATTTTGCTAATCTCCTCTCTGCTGCTTTTGGGATCAGATTGCTCTAGTTTCTCTAAAGCTTTAAACTGCATTGTTAAGTTGTTTATTTCTGATGTTTCCATTTTTTTGATGTAGGCATTAAGAGCTATGAACTTACCTCTTAGGACAGCTTTCATTGTGTCCCAGAGATTTTTGGTAAATTGTATTTTCATTATCGTTCACTTTCAGGAAATTTTGAATTTCCTTTTTAATTTCTTCTAAATCCAGTTCTCATTCAGCATCATAGTGTTAAGTTTCCATAAGTTAGTGTATTTTTTATTTTTGGTCGTGTTGTGGATGTCAAGCTTTAGGCCATGGTGGTCTGAAAGTGCACAGGTTATAATTTCAACTCTCTTGTATATGTGCATTTATGGCCCAATATGTGATCTATTTTGGAGAAAGTTCCATGTGCTGCTGAGAAAAATGTGTATTCCTTGGTGCATGGATGAAAAGCTCAATAGAGATCTGTAAGGTCCATTTCTTTAAGGGTTTGATTAAGTTCCTAAGTGTCTCTGTTAAGCTTTTGACCTGTTGATCTATCCCATGTTGAGAGGGTGGTGTTAAAATCCCAAGAATTATCATTTGGGGGTTGATTTCTTGCTTTAGATGCTGTAGGGTTTTCTTAATGAATGTGGAGAGGCCTGTATTGGGTGCATATATGTTCAGTATTATGAAGTCTTCCTGTTGAATTGTACCTGTGACTAAAATGTAGTATCCATCTGTGTCTCATGATTTTTTTTGGTTTGAAGTCCACTTTGTCTGAAAGCATAATGGCTACCCCTGCCTGTTTCCTGGTTCCATTAGCTTGCAAAATTGGACCAGCCTTTCATTTTTAGCATGTGCCTATCTATTGTGGTGAGATGAGTTTCCTGAAGGCAGCAGATTGATAGGTTGTCCTTTTTAATCCAAGTTTGTAATCTGTGTCTCTTCATCGGTGAGTTAATACCATTGATATTTAATATTATAACAGAGAAATTATTTTTAATTCTGGACATTTTTTATGTTTAGTGGATTTTTTAAGTGTATCGTTTGACATTTATGTTTTGGTGGTATGTTTTGGTCCTCCTGGATATGCTTGTTTTTGTCTTCAAGTTTGAGTATCATTTCTAGCATTTGTTGAAGGCCTGGTTTGGTAAACATGTATCTCTTCAAGTTGTCTTCGTGCTGGAAGACTTTTTTTTCTCCCTCGATCATGACAGATAGTTTTGCCGGGTATATCAATCTGGGTTGGCATTTTTGCTCATTTAATACTTGAAGTACGTCTCTCCAAGCTGTTCTTCCTTTTACTGTCTCCATTGAGTAGTTATTTGCTATTCTAATAGGTTTACCTTTAAAAGTGACTTGCTTTTTTTCTCTTGAAGCTCTCAGCACCTTTTCTTTGTCTTGAATGTGGAGTGTTTTGACTATTATTTGCTGTGGCGATTTTCTATTTTGGTCATATCTGTTTGGAGTGCGAAATGCTTCTTGTATTTGGATGGGCCTCTCATTCATTAGTTGAAGGAAGTTTTTATTTATGATAATTTGAAAAATTTCCTCAGGTGTGGTATTTTGGTATTCTTGCTCTGGTATTCCATGAATGTGTATGTTAGGCTTCTTCAGGGTGTCCCATATCTCTTGAATGTTCCTCTCAAGTATCTTTTTGGCCTTAGCAATCTCTTCCATTGAGCTGGTTAATTCTCCCACTTTGTCTTCAAGATGCGAAATTCTATTTTCTGCTTCATTAGTTCTGCTGATAAGAGTCTCTGTTGAGTTTTGGGTTGCAGATAACTTGTTTTTTAGTTCAATTTTAAGCTCTCCCTGAGACTGTTTTAACTGCTCTATGCCTATTTTTGTTTCTTGAACTGTTTTTCTCAACTCCTCCAAGTGCCTGTTGTGTTCCTGTTCAAAGTGGTTGATACGGTTGTTTAACTCCTCTGGGATTTCCTCTTTCATAGTAAAAATCATGGTAATGATCATACTATGAAAGTTGTTAACTTAGGTCTGGCTTTCTTGGCTATTTTCTGTGAATTTGTACTGGTTGGAATCCATCATTATGGGGTTAATTCTTTCGGTGGGACATTGGTCTTCTTGGGTTTTTTTCTCATGGATCTGCACTTTGACTTGGGCATTTTTGTTTTGTTTCTTAGGACCTTTCAGTTACTGTGTTTTTTTGACTGAACTGATTTAGCTGGTGTTATTACACTTGGGCATTTATTACTAGTGCTTGCCTTGGATTGGGTTTGTTTGTCTTTTGTTATTGTTATTTCTTAGATGAGGCTATTAGGCTGTTATTATTACATCAGCTAAGTCAGGTTTAGTAGACAGGAGGTGAATATTAGTATGGTAGTGCACTTTTACGATTTAGTATCTTGGTGATATGTGAGGGTGAGTGGTGTACTCCCTGGAGTTGTATATGTTTCTAGGGTGGCTGTATGGAAAATTTGATCTACAGCGATTAATACTAGAAAGGAACAGTAAGGTGAAAAAAAGGATGTTTACTTATCTTTGGACTGGATATGAAGAATCTCTCCCATTTGATAGGATGATTGTAGAGGGCTTCAGTTGTATGGCCTTTGTCCCTTAGGTTTTGCTTGAGTTTCCTTTGGACTCTATTGAATTCTGAGTAGCAGTGTGTCTTCTGTGGACCACGTGCATGGGTCCCCGGTGAGCGGGAGAGGCAGAGGGGCTGATGTTGATGGCAGAATTCTTCACCTGGGACCTGAGACTTGGCTTAGTGGCTCACCCACGCTCCAGAGATGGAGGAATGTGAGCAAGTCCTGTCTGGTTGGGTGGATAGGTGGGCGGGAGGAAGCAAGGAGCTGGGGCCTTGGGCGTGGCCCAGGCAAAAACCCGAGGCAGCCTGGGTGCTGCTGGGATGCGGGGCAACCTGGGGGGGGGCTGGGCGAACTCACCTGGGATGGAGTACTGGGCTATTCATTAATTCTTTAAGTCTATATAGGTGTCTCAATGTGTGTGTTTGTGTGTTTGTGTGTGTGTGTGTGTATGTGTGTGTAATGTTTTATGTATCAGAAGGCATTGTATGTGACTATGGACGCCAAAGCATGACTTCAGGAAACATCGTGGATTATTCTTCCTCCTTTTTACTTTGGGGTTTCCCAATCTCTGCTTTCCAGGACCAAAAGTGTAGGCCACTGCCCTTTCTTCCAGGTGTTTTAATGTGGGATCTCAGATCCTTCTGCTTGTGAAGCAGAGGGTTAATCTCTGAGCCATCTCTGCAGTGGCAGTCTCTGTGTGTGCTTTCTGTGTGTGTGTGTGTGTGTGTGTGCGTGTGTGTGTGTGTGTACGCATTCCTGATTGTGTTTGTGCATATGAACATGCATGTACCTTGATATGTTTGTGATATGTTTATGTGTTTTGTGAATATGTGTTTATGTGCCTCTGTGTGTCTGAGCAATGAGCAATGTTAAAAGAAAAAAAGACAACAGACAAGCACAAGCCATCTACCAATGCCAGTCTTTTCATCAAATAACAGCCAAATGAAAAAGAAAACCAAAGATAAATTTGGGTCCATATTTCAGAAGATTTAAATGAGGACCTCTTTATTTATTCCAATGCAATCGAAATGCAAAGAGAAGGAAATCAATGCAAACCAGTGTGCCTTGGATCAGCACATTTTAAAACAAAATGTACCTTTGTATCTAAAAATCAGAGAGCCATGAATATTTAACAGAGAGAGAAAGAATGATTTTGTCAGCGTGTAAAGCAAGTCCCAGGGAAGCTTAAATTCTGCTGCCTTCTATTAACTGCTCTGCGCAGTAAACAAAACGAGTCATTCAGGGAGAAGGAGATGAAGCAGGTTAAGTCAAAGGGAGGCTGAATGAGTGTAAACTTTTGAGGCTAAGGAAACAGACTCAGGAGGGGAGCGGAGGGGAAAAAGTGGTAAGGTTTCAAGCCAGCCAGCAATCATGAGCTATCTGGCTGCGGATAAAGCAGCTGGAGAGATTTCATGAAAAGAATTTTTAAGATCCTGTTAGGTCTTAGAACCAAGAACCAAGCAAGGAGTGGTCGTTGTAGTAAAGGGATCAAGAGATTGGTCTGCTTGCTCCAGGATACATATCCTGTCCAGCTAATCTCTCCCAGATTCTCTTTCTTCATCTCCAAAAGCCTAGTCGTACTGGCCTCCTGCTTTAAGAGAATATTTTGGTGGAATAAATGAGGCACATTAGCCAAAGTTCCATGCTAAATATTTGATGGTTGTTCATGAAGTCACACAGGGGAATATTTGAGCTGCTTCCCAGCTTCATGGGGAGATGATTCTTAATGTGGCATAATTCAGGACTTTTATTACCACCCAACCCTCATCATTATGACTCAAATAGCACTCCCGGGAGCTTGTCTGACACCAGAAAGCAGCATTCCACAGGGCTGATGATGTATTGCTACTTTGACTATGAAGTCTGCATGAAGGGAAAATACTGATCTGTGGGCCTGCTTGGAATTAGTGGGTGTGTACATTTTCATTTAAAGATGTTAACCAACAAGTTTCGAGACTTCTTATTCTTTTCCTTTTCCAACTTCTCATTCTGTTAAGCTGCGAACTAACACTTTATCCTCCATTTTTAAAAAGACGTATGAAGGGCACCAAAGAGTGTTTTACAGAGTGAAATTAGATAGAGAATCAAGCAGCTAGGTTCTCATCCTAAGTAGAAAGAATTCTACTCTGTAATTTGATCCCATCATGTTCAATTTTTTTATTTTTATAATGTCAGCTACTGACTCTGTAGGAAAATTACTTTGCACAGGATTTTGTAAGATAATGGGAGGAAGAGACATATATTCCAGATAATACACATCACTTCTCTGTTTATGAATTTTTCTCCAATACTTTGGGTTGAGCCTATATTTGAAGGCTTGGAACCTCAAGTATAAGCCATAAGGCTAGCTGGAAGTTGTCACCCTGGGAGGGGTGACTTTCTATCAGCTAAAATATGGGAGGTACCCATGAGTTGCAGGATAAAGGATGCTCAGTGCTTGTCATTATAGAGATGAAGATAAATGTCATATGGGCATTTAAACGGAACTACATCCAGAAGTAAGACACATATCCTTCACCTGAATGGATTCATGATCAAAGAGTCAGTGTGCCTTACTCCTTCTTCATTGCTATGATCAAATATCTCATTCTGGGGAACACAGGAAAAAGAGATTTGCTTTGCTTGCAATTGTGATCATTGCCTAGTCTAAATAGCATGTGATCCACATTTAACAAAGATCTCTCAACAGGAAAGAGAAGTGGAGGTAAAATAGCTACCTTGAGAAAGGGGTGAGCACATGGAGCTGGTCTTCTTAAATATTAATTTGCTTTTTTGAAAACTAATCCTCTCACAAGATTTAACACATTGCTCATAGTTGGGAATTAATCTCTTCTATAGTTGGTGTGCCACAATCTAATCATCTTCTTAGAGGCTTTACATCTTATCTCTATTATTGGACTAGAACATTAGGGACCAAACAGTATTTGACTATTGATAGTCATGTCACAACCAAAACTTCTGGAAAAGTGCTATTCAAGTCTTTTTGTTCTATTCTCTTTTCCATTTTTCTATTCTCTTCTTTCCTCTTCTCTCTTCTGTAATACATTGTGTTTTATCAAATTCTATTGCATTCTATATTCTCTTCTGTTATACTCATTCTTTTCCACTCCACTCCATTTACATTGGCATCTAAGTACAAAGGATAAACTATTGAAAAGGCACTACAAATGGACAGGTGTATAAAGATGTGACTATTTTCATACTAAATATAGCTAAAATAATTGAAAATATATCTGTTATTATATTGTGAGGTTAAGAAATAAGATATTTGCAAAGAGGTAATACCTGAGCAAAACTTGGAAGGATGGATAGGAATTTTGAGACTCTGCATCAAAATAAAGTCAGGATAAGCCACAGAAAACAATGTTTAAGATAATAGGAAAGGTTTAAGGGTTTGTATTTTAAATGCATTCCAGTATGAAGAGCTACTGCTAAAATGCTTATTTTTCCTAACAAATATATGTAAGATGTTATGGCACAGTTGAAGGGAAATGTCATCAGTTGTTGGACAGGTACATTGTAATCGTATTGGATAAAACCAGTAGAATTTTTATTTTGGAAGTCCTTTGGACACACTATGGAAACATGCCCAGTCACGGGTTGAAGCTGTAACAAGAGAGCATTGACAGATGAAGGATAAGAATTCTAGTTCAGGGCCAGTGAGGTAGCTCAGCTATCTTATCAGCTTTATCAGTGAGATAAGGCACCTACTTACAACCTGGAATTCAATCAGGAACAGCCCACATGTTGCATGCATGTACCCTCCCCTCACTCACTTACTTACTCTATTTTGCTCTCTCTCAAATAAGTAAATTAAATATTTAGAAAGTAATTCCAGTTCAGTGCTATAGAATGAAAAGGAAGCTTTTCATCATGAATATAATCAAAGAGATATTTAAGTCATACAGAATTTCATAGTTGATATGGTAACATGGATAAGAGATTGTAGGATAGTTTATCTGGGTTTAGATTATCATGCAATTCTTCCTAGAAGACAATTATTTTCACAATAGATGGCTTAATAGGGCCATCATTATTACAAAACCCTCAAGACTTTACCTTTAATGTCTTTTAATATTATTTTCAATGGTTTATCAGGTTGCTATGAATTGAGTAGTGAGAAATTTTTTTAATGGTGTCTTTGTCAAAATTCATATACTTCATTGGTCAACTGAAGCATACTGTATGTATTTTGGAAGAAAATAGGAAAGATCACAGAACTCCCATCCATCTTCTGTGTGAAACCCTGCTGAGCTGTGTGGTCTGATTCTCTTATAAAATGAGGCAATAAAGACTGCAGTATCCTCTTTGGAAAGTGTGTTCATATAATAGACGAGGAAGAATAGTATTTGTGTATCGTTGTATTTTCTTGGATATACCTTAAAAATAAAGTTGCTAGGCAAATAATAAGAGAATACATAAATATTTCTATGTTGAAGACAAATGAAAAATCAAGAAGACAAACTGTATAGAATACAAGTAAAAAAATAATAATGTATGCATTCCTTAATTGGATAAATATTTTGAACATAGCAAAGGTAGAAGTTTGTATAATAGATGTAAGAGTTCTGAATAAATTTCTGTGCTTGATGTTGAGTATTAGGACTGAGGAAAGAAATGTTGAATGGATTCCAGATGCGCCTAACCATGAGTTACATTTGAAATGAGTAAAGTAGGTAATATTTATTATTAATGTGCTGTCAAATCAATTAGAAGTATGTTCCTATATTTCTGATGTTGAACTATGTTTGTGGAGAAATAGGAGAAAGCAAGCCACACTTCTCTCATCTAGGCATCTATACCTAGCCATTGCAGGATATGGACATGGGTCCATGGCTTCCGGCATTCATCACGAGGATCACAAACCATCCTCCTGTGTCCTATTCCTGTCATGTGCTGTTCCTAATAACCAGGTTCTTTTGTTTCTTTCCTGCTTGGCCAAACTCAATAGGTACCTCCCCATCTTTCTGTTGCAGTTCGCCTACATGGTGTGTAATGGCTGGGAAAGGGATGATTCTTGCCAGACCAGGATATCTGGCAAAGTGTACAAACCCTCAACTATCAAGTTGAAAGCTGTGCCCAACTATAACACTCCACCCCTTGTCAACTTGACATAAAAACATAGCACTTTTAAACTCCAATCTTCAATCCTTGTCCCCACAGATGTTAAAAATTATTTTACAAATATAAATACATTTCATAGATAAATTTAAAATGTTCTTTTCCCTCCCCCATTTCACTCTCCTCCTTTCCCCTCTTCCTTTCACACCCCTTCCTCCCTCCCCTTCTTTTAGTGCCTCCCCCTTCCTCCCACCCATCTCCTGGATGGGGCTTCCATTTATGTGAACACCAAACCTTCCTCTGAGTCCTCCACTCTAGTGAGGGTTCAGGACTCAGTGACATAAGCCCAGAGCCTTTTCTTGGGCTCCCCGTTAGTATAGGAACTCTATCCTGGATCCTTCTCCCCTGTGATCCATGCTAGACCTTGGGAGGTCATTGACATGTCAGCCATTGTGCAGGCCAGGCAAAGTCCAATCCTGGCTGCTGCAGCCCTAACTTGTGTGGGTGTCTCTGCTTTGCCATTTCTGAAGACTGTGTTAGCTAAGGAATTTTGACTGTTAGGTTCCAATGACCACAGCTCTTAGCATTTCATTTCTACAACCACAATATATTCATCGAAAACTTTTAATTTTCTTATGAGTAACTAATCCATATGTATTTTTGTGTGATGAATATATGTTAGCTATATGCATTTTTATACAATGACACTTTTCAAGATTTAGGTCATCTTTCTTTGTGAGCGAAACATTTATTTATCATGGCAAAACCCGGTTTTGTCTATGACATAACTTCTGAGCTCAGAATCGCTTAAATTCCTCTCAACAATAATGTGAACTAATAATATTGTCTTGAATATTGATCTGTCTTTTGACAATCTGTCATCTGTCCATATATAATCTATCTATCTATCTATCCATCCATCTACTATCATCTATCATTTATTTATTATCTATCTTCTATCTGTGACTCTATCTATAATCTATCATTATCATCTATCTGTCATCTGTCACTCACCTGTCAATTATCTATCCATGTCCATATAATATGTATGAATAAGAGGTTTACTGTGATATTTTCAAAACAGTAATTTATAGTTTAGTTACATTTAACTTACTTCATTCTGTGTCCTTTCTCCTCTCAAATTTCTTTCTCCTCAGCATTGTTTTAGCATCATCTCTTATAACTACAATTGCACTACATAAGTCTTCAGAGAGAGAATCCAGGTCTGTATTTTAGATACTTAATGAATCTTTCCACTCGTGTCTAGTTTTTGAGCATCAAATATTTTGTACATTATTTGTGGAATAGCAATCTTCTAGATTTTCTGTATCTCTGAGTGAGATGCAGTGAGTACTCAACAGAAGATTGCTGAATGATTCCTAAGAAGAAATGAAGGTGGGAAGTAACGTCAAGCTCCATGTCCTTGTCATATCCTTTGTGTAAGTTTGCACAACATTCTGGACTTATTCAAGGTTTCAAGTTATTATATGTAAAATGTGTATAGTAATACTTGGCTCATTGTAAGGATTAAATAAAATTATGATCGTGGCACAGTTGGCTCAATTCCTAGTATATAATATCTCCTAATAAATTATTAATATTGAAACTAGTGCTATTTAATACTCTTCCACACTGAGCAAGATTTAACCTCTATAAACTTTATTTTGCCCATATTTTTTAATCAAATGAGAATAAAATTCCCCATCTTGCCCTCTTGATAAGATTTTAATAATTGCGAAATTAAATATTGCATGCTATAGTACTTTAAAAATTTAACAAGCCATATAATTGTCAATTGCAATTGTTATATTTCTCAGAGCTTAGTTTATTAGGAAGTGATAAAGACATGGTTATAAATTTTCAGCAGTTCAAATGGGTACTGTTTACAAGAACTGGAAATGTTGGTGTGGTTGATTTTGTGTCAACTAAGGTTAAGAATAACAGGTGAGATTAAAGCTGTCAAGTTTCCTTTTAATCTCTGCTTCCATTTAAATCACTTAGAGCATCTTTCTCTTGCCCCAATAACTTACTAGTATAGTTAGACTTATTAGCTATGATGATGTGTCAAAGTACTCATTGCCACCATCATAATTAGTGATAGAATGATTCAGGATATTTCAGAATATATTTTGCCATTCAAGACTTAAATGCAACCAGTTATTAGTATCTTGCCTGGGTCATTTTAAAATCATCAATAATACAAAGTAAGTAGGCAATGAAACATTTATTTTCTTTATCAATAAATGTCTAGGGTTCTCAAATGTGTAGCCAGAATGCTAATTGTGAAAATATTAGACCATAAATATCTGTGTAAAAGCTGCATCTCCCATGATACTCATAAAAGTTGGTGAGATAATGAATACTTTATCCATGAATGTTTCACTAACCACTGTGGGCTGCATCATTTCTCTCTATCCTATTATACCTACAGTGTATTCTACTAAGATTTTCTCTTAATTGAATGGTTTACCATGCAGTTGGAGTTGTTCCAGCCATGCTTTCGCCTGACTGATTAACTACCCAAAACAACTTAAAAAATTATAAGCCACAGTTTCTTCACATGTGAAATAAAGATAATAATGTTGCCTTCCATTTCCACAAAAGCTGGTGCTTAAATAATACATTAGATGTGAATATAATTTGAAAAAGGAAAATAATTGTTCAGACACCACCTAACTGAACTGGTATTTAACATTTTTCAGTTTTCTCCTCTTGTTTCTTTTGTCTACACTCTAGAAAAAATTTTTGCCTCACAATCTAAACTACCCTTTCGGGTTGTCAGGTCTGAGATGTCTTTCTTTTTATGAGCAGGAGATAGACACCCATTTATCATGTTAGAAAATACAAAATTCATCATTGTTAATATCTCTCAGTATTAGCTCATTATTTTCTTTCTTCATACGTTTCTTTAGAGTGGTACTCCCAAACCAGGATGTACAAGTGTTCTTTTTGTCCTCTTCATTCTTTCTCCATCCATAATTGAGTCAAAGATATCTTAATTTTGACCATCTGTTCCAGCCTTAGATCAGCACAATATTCTGGTAACTGACTCCTATCTTGATTCTGGAAACAATCAGCCTTTGTTTCCATGATAATCACAAAACTCAAACATAATTTACAAACCCATTAGAGCAATTTACAGAATTTAATGTACCTCTGTATCCCATTGGCAACACAGTAAACACAGTTTCTGAAGCTTTGGGTGTAGGGTTACGGGTTTGAGAGAATTGAATGATACACAAACAAATAAAATGGGACACACCCATTGGACGAGTGATACTACTGAAAATTTTATGCACGTGCAGGACCAAAAGAGAGTTCTTCCTTAAATGATGCTCATGTGGTAACTTACTTGCAAACTTTTCAATTAAGGAAGACATTTGTACTTTTAGGTCCACATGCTGAAGAGTAATTCTTGAGTGATGTGGTAGTCAGAGTTTGTGTCTTTGTTACAAAATATCTGGTAAAAACAGTTTCAGGGAAAAAAGATCAATATTGCCTCAAACAATTTCCGAAGTTATAGTCCATAGTCTCTGGCTTTCTTGGTTCTGGGGCTATGGTAAATGTGATAGGTGAAGTATATGGCAGAGACTAGTAACCTCATGGAGGACAAAGAGCAGAAAGAGGGAAGAAAGAGCCAGAAACAAGACACAACCTATGAGAACATGATTCCTGCAACCTACATTCTCCATTTAGGCTCTACTTCCAAAAGTTTCAGAGCCATGATCCAAACAGATGTTGGGAACATTTCATATTCAAACCACAACAAAATCCAAAGTCGTCATTGTTTACCCACCTACCTACTTTTGTCTCTTAGGAATTCTCAGCTCCATTCTGGCCTTTAGTCACACTAAATCATCTGTATTTTGTTTTCATTTTTAGGTGTAGTTCATATTTCCATTCTGAAATGGTTCACAGCTCCAACTGATTTGCCTCACATTGCTATGCTTGCCATCCTAGGATGCCATCTCTGGCTTAATAGCAATGGATCCAAGGGTAGCAACCAGCCACTTTCCTTGCACAGACATGTTTATGCATTTGCCTCTAACATTTTTCTCCTGTTTTCTTGTGTATCTACAGGCAAACATTATGGATTAAAAAGACTTAGTTCAGTATTTCAGGGCATGCATCATATATATTTAACAAATATGAAAGAATAATTGAATGTTAAATTTAGTATTTATCCTGTCTTCTTAAGAATTTTACTTTAAAAATCTATCAGTAATTCCTTTGACTTATCTTTCAATATTTACTACATGGAAGTATTTATAATTAACAAATATGACTTCTTAACAATTAATGGAACAATAGTTTTCCTTTACTGAAGTTATTCAGTGTACAACTGTTATTTATGAGCTTGCTAGGAACTATGAATTCAGGGATAAACCACCATAAAGGCCTTACTTTCACAATATTTTCAGTGAAAAGATTTTTAAGTACTGAACTAAAAAAATACATATTTGTACTAAAAATATACACATACATAGACACACAGAGGGAGAGAGATGCATACATCTTGTACTTCTGCGATATAGACAAATTATTTCAACAAGTTTTTTTTAATTTTTCTCCCACATTTTATTTTTTTCTTAATCATACAGGCTCAATAGGTAGTATACCTGTTTTCTCCCTTCTCTCTCCCCTCCCCAGTTGTCCCCCATTGTACTCTCCCCCCTTCCTTTCACTCTTTTCCTTCCTCCCCCTCTTCTAGTGCCTCCCACTTCCTTTCTCCCATCCCCTGAAGCATCCTTTTATGTGAACCCAAATCTCCCTCTAAGTCCTCCACCCTAGTGAGGGTTCAGGACTCAGTGGCATAGCCAAGAGCCCCTTCTTGGGTTTTCCGTTAGTATGGAAACTCTGTTATAACTGTTTAATCCCTTCCCTCTAAAGATCCTACTGCTTGGAGCCTTATCTTCAGTGTTTAAAGTGATCCTAGCCCAGCATCCTAAATCATTATATCCATTGCATAGTGCTAACTCCCTCAGGCCTCACTGTTGATTGGGGCTCAGAGTGCTGCAGGGGCAGCTGTACATGGCTTCTGCTAGTCCACAGCATGCCCTGCTCTGCAGGACAAAGGCATTTCTCTACATCGGAGTGAATGAGTGTCTGTGAATTGCAAAGCTCTGGAGGTAACTCAACAAAGCAGGGAGTCACATAGGAGGTTACAAAGACAAGACACACACTCAGGAGCATCACCAGGTCACAGCAAAGCCAGACGCCCACTCACAGTCTAATGCATATGGACAGGGGTATGATATGAGGGCAATTGGGATCTATCTTCAGTGTTAATTAACCTTTCTCACCGTTACATGGCAACAGACAGTAGCAGCTCTACAACTCCCAAAAAAGGGACCTAATTAGAGCAGATGGAGAAGACATAGATGAATAGAAAGAGAGAGCTACAGGGTTGGGTCATGTGCAGGAATTATTTGGTGGACATGGGAGGAGATTGTTGCTTGTTTGCCTTTTGTCTTTGAATCCAAATCTTTTGCTGAAGCCCTAAGCTAAGCCAGATATTAAGGAGAGATAGAAAGAAAATAGAACAACTGTATGTAACCAACCATCTTGTCTATCACTGCCTCGATAGCTCCTATGTTATTGAAAATGTTTTATATGATCATGTCCATTACTTCTTCCAGGGAAGATCATTGAAATCAAAGCCAACAAGAAAACCAAGAGACCACAGGCTTCGGCTCTAGCTAAGAAATCGCCTTCAGAATCAGTAGTAAAGGTAAATGCCTTTTTCCATAAGCTGAATTAAGGTTCTGCATATATTCACATATATATATATATATACAATGAAAGTAGCAGGGATATTATTTAGGAAATGGAAGATAACCAGCAGAAGAAAAGGAAGGAGAAGCAATTAACAGAAGAAAAATGAATTTTGTACATGTATGAAAATGTCATGACTAAGCTCACTCAGTATTTTATAGGATGATTATCCAATGCTAAAACTAATAAAAATAATATTTATAAAAATAATACTTTTTTAATAATAAGCATGCTAATTAGGTCTTGAATTGCTACTAAAGGTGACCTAACAGTATACAGTTGACCAATGTAGAAACTGGAAGTAATATATCATTATTGGTTATAGTCAGCCTCCTTTTTCATTATAATTTTTAATAAAATTGCTTTTGAATTAAAAAGAAATGAAATAGAATAGCAGTTGATGTTCAATTGTGAAGGTAGAAAAAATCTTAAATTACTGTCAGGGCACTATTTTGATATAAAAATTAGCAAAAATTAAAAAAGCAATGGCGGATATTTGGTACAAGTCTAAATGTGGCTAAGAGAATAATGTAGACAACTGAACCACATTGGCACCATGCTGCAAAATAAACTGTGCCATACTCATTCTGCAGGGAACACCACAGTATGTGGAATGGGGCAGCCAGACAACCTCTGCAGTAGGTAAGAGATGCTTCAAAATATTGTCTCACTTCAGTGAAGAACCTATGTAAGCTTTTCCCTGGGAAATATGGCATCTTATTACTAAATTAGCTGCAGACATAAAATATCCAGAGAGGTTCTATTTTTGTGGAACTTGTGTCTCTACAAAATACAAGAAAAATCAAACTATCAAAGAAAAGACTTCACAGATGTGTGCTTTGTTGTTTGAACTGTGCTAGGTCCTGATGTAGGAAGCACTGAGTTTGTCATTCTGGTGAACAATGAAAGATATTATCTCAGGAGAGATGCACTGTTGAAAGAAGTATCCTTAATCTACAGGACAAAGGAAGAGGGCCCCACGTTGTGTTCATACTACTGTCCAAAGCCAAGACTAGACATTACAAAGACAGAACATTGGGATTATTTTGAAACTCAGGAGATTGGATATTTCTTCCAATTGTTTAAAGGATAAAATTGGCATGTCTGTGGCCATACATTACTACATGTATAGGGAATCACCCTAAAATAAAGGGAAACATATAGGAAGTTGAGGTACACAGACAGTATTTCTGACAACATCGTTTTTTAAAAATTTGTTTTATTTTTGAATTTTTTTAATTTTTCTACTTTTACAAGTATGTTGAGTATTTGTCCAAGCTTCCCTCTCTCCCTCCTCCTTCCTATCCCCTTCCTTCCCGTCACCATTCCCTCTCACTCCTTCCTATCTTTCTGCCTGCATGAATGGACCCCAGAATTCACTCTGGTTTGTCTATTCCTATGGTGGCTCAGCCTTCCATGGTATATCAAGTTACCTCTCCTCAGGCCACCCCACTGCCATGTGCATTTCCCTTCATTCATCTAGCTTTAGACCCAAAGGTTTCCACTGTAAGTGCTCATTCTTTGGGTATAATAAGAGCTACCTACAGAGCAGTTTGATATACTGTTTCCCTACCTATAGGTTTGGTCTACTTCCTTCCTTTTTTTCAAGTTCTTATCTTGTCTTCCTACCTATAGGTATATTGGCTATCTTCCATATTGACTTTATTTCCTTCCCTTTTTAAAGTTCTTTTTTCTAGTTTACAGTAACAAGGATGGGTATTATTCTGACAAGTGAGTCTTGAATCCAATCAGAAAGCTCTTGGTTGTCTCTTTGATATTCGTGCCACTATTACACTGATGGTCATCTGTTGCCATGGTGATTTATATTTAAATTACAGACCTTGTGTCAGTGATGGGGCTTGTGATTATTTCTCTCCCCCAGCAGCTTCTACAGTATTCCTTGTACTGTGTAAACTATCGACCTAGGAGAAAGTCCTCATACCAGTTTCAGTTGATGTATTTTGCCCATGTTCTGTGATCCATTTGTGTATCATCCTCAGTAATAGGGTCTTACTGACCGTATTTTGAGAGCAACCAAGAGCAATGGCAAAAGCCTATAATGTTTGGGGGAATTTAAGACCTCTCTGACCAACATTTTATCAGAAAGTGCCACATCCCTGTTATTTCTAATATAATTTTGTCCCTGGGTTCTAAGTGGATCAGCTCAAGGCTTTTTGTTTCCCTGTTTTCTTCACTCTATGCTTCTCTGCATAGGCACTACCTATTCTTGTTCCTTTCTTCAAAAGACAGAGTTCTTTTTTTTGTTTTTTTACATATTACTAACATAGGATGTTCCTTTGGGGTTATTTCCCACAATTTTAAGGTTTTTCTATAAGTCCTTCTGCCTCTCTATTTCCCATGTATCTCCTATCTCCTTTCCCCTCATTTCCCATTATGTATTTTTCCCAATTATCCCCCCCACCTCACCCTTGTTCTGGTATCCTAAATCTCCCTTTTAAAAGATTCCACCCTAATCATCCTTCCTACCTTCCCACTCATAGGTCTTTTTAAAATTTTCTGGCTCTTACACTTTTTCCAATCCAAATATCAGTTCAATCATCTGCATATAAGGGAGAACAGGTAGTGCTTAACTTTGTGTGTCTGAGATACTTCACTCAATATTAAAGTTTTCAATAACGTCCGTTTACCAGAAAATTCCATAACCTTATCCATTCTGATGGCTGAGTAATATTTCAGTTTGAGATGTACCACAGTTTCATTATCCAATTCCTCAGCTGATGGGCATGTTGGCTGATTCCATATTTTTGTTATTGTGAATAGAGCTTTAATGAACGTAGATGAACAAGTGTCTTTGTAATAAGATGTAGAATCTTTTGAGAATATTCCAAGGAGTTATATAGCTGGGTCATATGGAAGTTCCATTTTAAGCTTTCTGAGGAACCTCCACACTGATATCCATAGAGGCTGTACCAATTAACACTCCCACCAGCAGTGAATAAGTATCCATTTTTCTCCACAATCTCATCAGCACTCTATTGTTTGTGTTCTTTTTTTAACTTTATTTTAGTGTGTGTGTGTGTGTGTGTGTGTGTGTGTGTGTGTATCAGAGCACAATGCATGTCCCTGTGAAGGACCACTGGTGACTTTGGGAATCACCCTGGATTGCTTCTCCCTTCTTCTGGCTTTACTCTGGGCTTTCCCAAGTTCTACCCACTAGGGCCAAAAGTGCAGGTGACCACTATTTCTGCCTGGCATTTTTACATGGGTCTTTGGATCTGAACTCAGGACCTTCTGGGTTTTAACCCCTGAACCATCTCTCCAGCACTGTTGTTTGTCTTCTTGATCTTAACTAATCTGACTGGCTATGGTATCATAGGGTTATTTGATTTGCATTTCTCTGATAATCAGGGAAGTTGAGGATCTTTTAAGATATTTGTTTGACATTTTAATTTCTTTTTGAATAAAATACCTGTTTAATTCCAGGCCCATTTTTGATTGATTCTGACAACATTTCTATCACTGGTTCAATGTATCTGTAGTTCTTTTGTGTCTTTTCTCTTCCAACAGTTACTTAAACCTCTTTAGACTGTCTTCTTCTAAGCTAGTTGATATGTATGCTGTATCTCCTTCAACTGAGTAATACCCAGTTAAAGAGAAAATGAGAATTAAACCATAATTTACATACTTCTACTTACATATCAATTCATTTAAAATCACATACAAATATATATGTTCCATTTACATATATCCCTGGGAAGAGATTATCACAATCTCACTTTACAAAGGCAGACGATCTCATAAGCATTGGCATAACTGTAAATTTTAGGGATTTTGTATTGGGGTATGGGATATTTCTGTTGCAATTTCCCTACCTCATGGTGCTGTGAGACAATACTCAAACATAACTTAAGTGGAGAAAAGCAGATTTGTTTGTCTTCTGGTTCCAGATAGGATTATAGTCCATTTTGGGGGAAAAGGCCTGGTGGGCAGCAGAATCTGGAGGCACCTCAAGTCACAACAATGATCATGGAGAAAGAGAAAAAGAGTCAAATTTCAAAAGGAAGTAAGATGATGCCACCAAATCTTGAGGTGCATACACTGAGACACACCTTCTTCCTGCAAGGCGCTGCCTCCAAAGGGAGCCACAGTCTTCCCAAACATCAACATCAATTAAGGATTCATGAGCCTGTGGGATACAATCTCATTCAAACTATGCTAAACCCCACGTTACTTCTGACTTGCTTGCTCCCTCACAACCTTTACCTAAAAGTATATACTACCTTAGGCCACGCCCTTTCTACTTACTTAAAATGAAGGAGTTCCATAGTGCCGCAGTCTTCTAGCTTCCTCTCATTTTCTAGCTGAATATTATTCTGTAAAATCCATGCAATCCTTGACAGTGAATTTGATACGTTTGGGCTGACAAAATTTGTGGGTTGGTCATTTATCTTCATGTTTGCTTCCATATGTTCAGGTCTCCATATGCACCAGGAGAGCTAATTATGTGCAAGTTCTGTATGTGGTGAAGGTCGGGCTGGGACTGAGTCCAGGTCTTGCAGTGTCTAGTGCCCTGTTCTTTCCATCACCCCAGGCTCTGCCTCAGCTTCATGGCCACATGTGGCAACATCTGTCCAACATTCACCCAGACACCCTTTCCAGATTGCATCCATTAGTCATTTAACACATACAAGATTCTTCCCAGCAAAGCAATCCTTTTAAGTCCAAGGTACTGTGACTGTTTTAGACAATGTGTAGCATTGATTGGAATCCTGGGTAAATAGAAGGTAGTTCGTGGAACATGACTGGCTTGAAGTGGTGCAAGTGTTCTGATGTAGGTTTCTATAGTATATGGCTGAAAGGAAAAGGGTTGTTTTGCAGAAGTCACTGTGTTGGGTCCTGGAAAAATAGGAAAGGAAAAAGAATGTGCTGAAACCTGAGACTGGAAGATTGCTCAGTAAGTAAACCACCTGTTTATACATCAGGTAACCTCAGTTCTGATCCCTGGAAGAAAATACCTAACTCTGAAAGTTGTGCATTTCATCTGTGCATCACAATGTACATATGCGTGTTTCCTCCCTTCTTCCTTCCTTCCTTCCTTCCTTCCTTCCTTCCTTCCTTCCTTCCTTCCTTCCTTCCTTCCTTCCTTCCTTCCTTCCTTCCTTCTCTCCTTCCTTTCTTCTTCTTCTTCTTCTTCTTCTTCTTCTTCTTCTTCTTCTTCTTCTTCTTCTTCTTCTTCTTCTTCTTCTTCTCTCTCTCTCTCTCTCTCTCTCTCTCTCTCTTTCTCTTTCTTCACCCACATTAGCATTAGTGCTTATGACTCAAGAACACATGGGGCCTCTTGTAGTCAGTCTTTCTCCTTCTATGATAAAATCCTGACAGACCAAATCTTGCGTAGGTCTTGTGTAAGTATACATAGCTGCAGTGAATTCACAGATGTAACAGCCCTGTCATGTTCAGAAGATATCGTCTGACACCACCCCTTCCCCCTTCAGGCTTTTGCATTCTTACATCCCCCTCTCTTCTGTGTTCTCTGAGCTGTGGGATGAGATAGTGGTTTAGAAGTACTGTTTAGGACCCAGCATTCCACAGTTATGTATTTTCTATGCTTTGGTCATTTGCAATTTTTTAAAGGGGCTACAAAAAAGCAAATTTATTTCATGCAGTGCTTTTGTGCACAGGTGATTTTTAATATGGGCTCTCAGCCCCCGGTCAGGTTCTTCTAAGTTGAGTGCTGAGTGCTCCTCTAATTTATAGGAATCATGATACATATTTTAAAAATGAAACTATAATGGTTTCCACCCACTTACACCCATTTAGGACCTAGATTCTACTCTTTCATACATTCTTGGTCTACTGTCTTGTGCCAGGAATGTTTCTTGCTATAAAATGTGCCCTGTATCCACTCAGCGTTGGTTACCCTCTTAACATTCCTGCCAGTACTGCATCCATGGTCAGTCACCTCTTGTCAAGTTGATAGTTACTGCAGCTTGCAGCTTTCACAGATTGATGAGACTGTTGGTTGTTTTCCTCCCTCAGCTACTCCCATTTGCATAGCACTTTCTAATGCTATGAAAACTGACCAACAAGGAAGAAGCCTCCAGACCAGTTCCACCTTGTTATCTTTTCCATGTCTTGTTACATGTCAACATGTATGCGGTGTCTTCAGCAATAGGGTCTTATTGTCAGTTTCTAGAGGACAACCAAAAACAGTTACAACTTTTGCTACTGTTTTTGGGAACCCTTTAAACCTCTCTGACTGACAACTTATTAGGAGGTATCGCATATTTACAGTGGGAATTTTATTTGTTTATTGCTTCTCCTAGGAGCAATGTAGGACATTTTTGGTTATATTCTCTCTCTCTCTCTCTCTCTCTCTCTCTCTCTCTCTCTCTCTCTGCTCCCTTTTTTAGGGCATGGTTGTTCATGCTTTTCACTGAAAAAAAGTTTTCTGATATACTTGTAATATAAAAGTTTTCTGTCTGGTTGCATCCTACAACCTTAGAATTCCACAATCATTTTTCAAAAGACATTCTTGATATGCATTGCTGATAGGACTTAGGGGATCCAACAACCTTGTCAAAGACTTAAAAAGTCTCTATAATCTATTTCAACCTACATATTTATGTGTTTTATCCAAAGTCCTTTTCAAATCTTAACACTTCACCTTGGGATATTGATTTTTTTTTCTCTGTACCCAAACCATGCATGATTTGAATGTGAATAAAAGAAAAGAAACTTGGATTTTAACTCTAATATTTAGAAAGTCATTTGAGTGTTTCAAATATAAAATGGAGATTATAACTCACAAAATGTTCCCTGTAAGGATGGAAGGAAGACAATACAACATTAATAAAATATTATAAAAATTCAGTTAACTTCAAACAGAGTCTGAAGTCTTCATAAATACTCTCTATCCCATGAGAACATACTTCTTTGTTGTGTAATGTGTCTTGTCTCACCTGATTTTCACAGGTGAAATATCAGAATATTAAGCTGTCTGAGGAAACTGCAGAATGTGCTCTGCATTTCTGTGAACCCCCAACAAATGGCATGTTTTGCAATATGTGCCTTTAATTTTAAGTTTTAGCTATTATGTTATTAATACAGTTATCATCTACATAGAACCCCCTTCAACTATAATAGTTGTCTTCTACATCAGATCCACATTTTTGTCTATGCAAATATTGCATTTCAATATTTTTATTATTTGCGTGCAAGTGTTTATGTGTGCTTATAGGTTCACACGTACCACAGTGAAGGTCAGACACAACTTTCAGTGGTTGATTCTCTCCTTCCAATCTGTGAGACAAGGTCTCTCTTTTTTCTGTCTCACTTTGTGTCCTTCAGACTAATTAGTGCAGCAGCTTACAATAATTCTGTCCCCCATCTTCCATTTTCTCATAGGAGTGTTAGGAATATAGGTGGATTTCACTATTTTTTTCTTTTAATATGGTTTCCAGAGATGGAACTCCAGCAATCATGTTTACATGGCAAACACTTTCAACTGCTGAATTACTTCACAGGCCTTAAGTACTATATATCTTAGGAAATATCTAATACAAAATTGATTATAGAAGTGTGAGGGGGAATAAGAATAAGGAGGAGAAGAAAGAGCAGAAAAGAAAGGGGAAAGAGAAGGAAGTAAAGAGGAATAGAGGAGAGTGGATGAAGGTAAAAGAGAGAGAAAATCAGAATTAAAGGCTTCAGATACTTTCAAGAATCAGAAATTATCCCATGGGAAATGAAAGAAAAATATTGTGACTATTACAATCTAGAATATCAGAGGGAATTCTTCCAGAGAAGGGGACAATGACTCTGAGAAAGTCCTCCATGGCTACCTCCTACTATTACCACCAAGAGAGTACAAGAAGCTGGACTCTAAAATCAACTGTCTTCCTAGGGTAAGTGATGTCTTAGGCCACTCTGGGAAGGAATACAATCAAAATCCTGCAGAACAAGTTGTCAGTTCCTCCTGCGTGTCACCTGCCTTCTTCTAGCTGTTCTAGAAGCTTCACTGAAACTTTTAGGAAACCAGGTATTGGAAAGGATGCTTATTTTCAGAAATCTCGTTTCAGCATTAAAATAGAAGACCAGAAGACAGATTTAAAACTCAAATAAACTGACTATTCCAAATCAAAAGGTTCACTGGGCTCTATAAATCATTTCCCTGACTCAGTGTCAGACTATCTCACATCTTCAGACCCTGTTGACGCACCCCTGGTGCATATAAACTACTCATGCAGGCTGCAAAACAGTCTCCATTTCCATTCCCTTCTTCCTATCCATCCACCATACCTATGCTTCAGTTGTCTATCTGACAACCCCTGTCATGTTGCAACCTTCTGCTGCCTTCACTGAAGTGACTGACACATTTAGGAGGAAACTAAAACAGTCCCTACTCCATTTCTGCCCAGAGTATGCAGAAGAAAAAAAAACAAACATATTTTTAACTTGCAAATTTGTTGCTTTGCTGGCAACTAATTGTTTCATGGGCATTTGCATTTTGACTTAGATTTAATTCTCTATTTTTCTGTACTTCTATAACCTCCTGAGAATATGGCATATCTTAGGGCTTCAAGCTTTTTATTTAGTGAATGAACAAATGAATGAATGAATGAATAATGAACGAATGAATGAATGAACTATCAAACGAATGAAATGGATGAACAACAACACATGTATTTAATACAAAAAGAGCTGTTTGCTCGGAGTTTGTCCTCTGTCCACACACAGGTTTCCAGAATAGAATCAATACTGCTGGAAGACAGTCTGGAGAACCACTATAGCTCTATCATCAGAGTCACAGGCAAAACATTACATAGAGGCACGATTAGTGCCAAGTGCTTAGCTTGAATTACAGGAACACCAGTCAAACGGCGAAGACTGAAGGCAAAGTAAAGGAGTGGTCCATCCACAGTAGCTCACCCTTCTCAGAAGTGTGAAGTTAGGTGTCCTTTCTCTGGGACCCCTGCTTCTTCTCCATTTCCACCTCCTCATTTATAAATGCTGGTGTTTCGTGGAAGCACAGCGCGCTTCCAGCTGCAGGCCGTAAATCATCGCTGCATGCTGTACGTGCTCTGTGGAAGGGAGCACTGTGATGAATGGAACTGTCCATATTTACATTGGCTGTGCAACAGCTGTGGGGGTCGTCCTGTGCGATGAGCATTCTGGGCAAACTTGGCATGTCTCCACCCCTCTTACCTCCTCTCTGCCTGCTAGCTCTGTGACAGTGACAGATTGGCCACTTTTAAGGAGAACTGCCCTTTAGAGCAAAGGAATCACAGTGTCCCCTCCTTAGAAACATACACATGGGTTCTCTCAGCATCTTTCTCTTGCTCTGTCTCTCTCTGTCTCTCTCTGTCTCTCTCTCTCTCACACACACACACATACTTTTTTGGCCACTTCCTATTTCTCCACATCACCTTGCAAACAAGATTGTTCTAGTGTGAGCAAGTGGTGCAAGAGGAACATTTACCATCTGAGAACAAAGCATCTCCTTACAGGTTTGCAGAGACATAACGCCTCTGACATGATACATAGCACATCCTCCCCAAACTTAATGCCAGGAGCAAGTTGTGTCAAATACAGGTCATGCTGAAGTCCCTGTTACCAGGGCCTTTTGCCTGCAAGCAATCCACCTTCCTGACAAGGTTGACTTGAGTTCCAGTGCTAAAGAAAGCAAGAGAACAAGGAAAGGGGCTGCCGTGCTGAAAATCTATCACCTTTTTACAGTCCCCCAGCAGTTCACAGTGTGCACCAGGCCCCTTACCTGCCCAGGACAAGCTTTCTAGTCTGAAAGAGAGGGTGATTATGTGGAAAGGAAAAAAAGACAAATACAAGTACACATTGAAAGGGACAGAAAACGGAAGAGACTACTGGATTAACAGCAGAAAGACTGAGCAAATTAGATTGGTTCAATAACAAAATAAATATTTCAGATGAGAAATCTAATCCAGAGGTCAGGCTTTTAAGTATTATCCTATCCTCTTGCTTCAACTTCAATGAAGTTGGTGTAGAATTGTTGTGACCGCTTTATCTGTTTAGATGTCTACCTATCAGGTCACCAAAATTCATAAAAGTTTTGGTAGAAAAACAGAGGCCATCAGTGTAGTGAATGTACAGATAAAGTCACTTGCTTGCTCTGTCTTCAAGTGGTAACCCAAGAAAGCAATGGTGGGGAGAGACAAATTCCAGGTTTTCAGATGACTCATTGGGAATTTAAAGGTTTCCTTTTAGAGCACATGATTACATTGTTGTTCTTTAAGTTTTTCTTGCTACTGTTGCAACCTGTTTAGGTACATCTCCTGTGGTATTAGGCAATGGAATCTATCACAACTGTTCAAGACTGTGTTCCAAGAACTAGATCCAGGTGAAAGACATTCAGACACTTAGCTATACAAGCACACTGCTTTAGAAATTGTAAAGTGCTACAATAGGCTTAGAGAATGTTAAAGACATTAAATTTGTCCTGCAGTGACTTCTTTTTCTCTTTTGCCCTTTCAAGCATCACAATCCCCCAAAAGAGCACTGAGTCCTGATTTGGGGACTCTGAGGAAGCTATGTCTATATTCCAGGTGTAACCTGGAACCAGGTGTGTGCCTTCATCAGTGACAAAGAGGAGGAGAGTGATCGTAGGCTCCTGGAACAGGATGGTTGGTTTTGGTTAATGTGAACGTGTTCCTTCATGTAACAAGCCCTGCTTTCTCATGTGGAGAAGAAAGCTTCTCATTTATTTGTATAGAATTACTATGAGGAAGATATGATACAATGATTATATAGAGTTTTTATTTTGGGTAGTGATTTAATAGTTTTGTTCATTCATTTTCCTCTTAGAATATAAGAGGTGAAACCTAATAAACCTAATAAACCTAGGTGAAACCTTATAAAGCAAAATGAAATCGGTTGGGGGGGCTTCAATTACACAATTGTATATGTAAAATCTGAATCAAGCGAGTGTGTTTCTGCATGTCAGTATCTTCATGCTCAATATCACCAATGTCAATGGAATATGCTGCAAACAGGGCCTTCTATATCTACTGGATATTGAAAGAACTGCTGACATCGTTTCTCTAAGATAGTGTTCTCTACAACTCTCTGATTTTTATGGACTTCATCTGCTCAAATGTGCATGATAGCCAAAAGCTGCTTGTGGCTATTGAGTTGTAGTAAAAAGATGCTAGGTTTAAATTTATTCAAATTAACTACTAATTTAAATGAAAGAGCCCCACGTGGCTAGTGGCAATTCTATTGGACAATACAGATCTGTAGATTCCTGTATTGGGAAGCAAACTGTGGAAATTGTGCAGTTGAAGTATCAATTGAGCAAGTCGTTAAAAGTTAGCAGGGCAGAATAAAGCATTCAGGAATGTGTTTGTTTAATTCAGATAGAGGAAACCCAAAGAGAGTTTACTGAGAAACTGAGGACTAAAGTCCATATAGATGACTTCTTACATATGTTCATCTATAATCCTGAAACACTTTTACTTGCTCACAAATTTCTTTTATTATTTGCTTTTATGTTTTTTTTTGTTTTTTTTTTTTTTTTTTTGTGTGTGTGTGTGTGTGTGTGTTTCTGTGTGAACATGCACCAAAGGAAGATCCTGGGTCGTCTGTCCTATGAAAGTATGTTCTTTCTTATTCCCTTGAGACAGTCACTAAAGTTTTATTAGACTGAAATCTAGCAAATCTCATTGGTTCTACTTCTCTGTCTCTCACAGTACTGGGGTAAGGTAAGGTCATGCCCAGTTTCCTACATAAGTGTTAATAAGCTGAACTCACATCCTCATGTTTACATGGAAAACACTTTGACCTATTACATATAGCACCTCCCTTCTAATTCTTATAAATTTTGCTGTAAAAGTTTTAGCAAATGTCAAGCTCCTTTATAATAATTGATTTTCAAGTTCAGACTTCTGTAATGTAATGCTTTCTCTTACAGTGCAATGATCTTAATGTTCATATCTTCTCAAAGCATATGTGTTAAAATGCTGACCTGTCTAATGGTAGAATTTTGGAACTGCTACTTTGGGAAAGATCAAACAATGAGATCAGAGTCCTCATCAATGGGTTTAGTGCATTTGGAGAAAAGGTTTGAGAGACCTACCTTGCTTCTTTGAGTAAGTGTGAAAAGTAGAATTTCTGAGGAATGGGTTATTAGACACCACATTTACTAATGACACAGTTTTGCTCTTCTCAGCTTCCTGAAACACAAGAAGTAACTGTTCATAGTTTACAAAGTATCCTGTTTATATCTGTGCTATGATAGACCAAAGAGATGGAGTCATGCACACAGCATGATCCCTTTTGGGATTTGGAAAAGTTGGCTTGGGGTACATAGCACTTGGATCTAGGTAAACTGGGTTTACTGAGCTCAGAGTCACCTTTAAAATGTATGTCAGTTTCAGCAATTCCAGTGTAGCAATGACTCTCAGTAGTACTTTCAGTGCTGTAAATTCAAAACTAGATGTAAGATTAATTTCTTCAAAGGAAAATTAAAACATTTTAAATTTCATAGCTCATATAGGAAACAAACACATTAAAGCTTTGCACAAACTTAACCACAACCTTACATTTTGCAAGATATTACCATAATTAGTGAAGCCCAAAAGAACTTCTCTCTGCTCCTTTTAATGGAAAACAGGTTTTAGGCAGCATTATTACAGAAAAGATCAAATTACCTTTTATTGTCTCTTTAGAGAATATTACAAAAGCTTCGTCACACAGTCATGATCAAATGAAGCCAAAAGAAAAAAATAATATAAAGAAAAATTATTACAGAAATACATCAGAAAGTTAATTACTTTTGGAAAACAGACTCTCAATGATTCATAGCTGGGAAGCTTTAAAAATTTGAGTTGGTAATGAGTTTCTTCCTTTTCCAACCAAATATTATTCCTATTGCTTTATTTTGCATTTACAATTAAGGGTTTTCATTTTGAAATGCACTCTCAAAATGCTATAATTTTTAGACTGTACAAAATTTTAACAAGTCTACAGATGTCAGTTTTATAAAACTTTGAGTTGTTTAGAGCAAGATGGTGGCTAAGGTTCTCTAACAACCACACAACCAGAGACGTATTAGTACTCATAGGTATTCATTCACCGAACTAATTACATATGGGCTAAGGAAGCCAGATGAGAGATCACAGTCCTAGTCTACATTACACCAAAAAAAAAAAAAAGAAAAGAAAATATGTGCTTAAAAAGGAAGGAAAGAAAGCAATGGTTGGCCTCATTGGGTTATAATTTATGGCAAAGGGTACAGGAATTACATTTAGGCAATATATTTGAAAACTAGTATAAGGCCATTTATGGTCAGACTCAGTGCTGGACAGAGTTCTGCATCCACTAACCCCAAGCCAATGTCTAAATTCTAGGTAGTATCTAAGTAGGCTACTGTAATTGCATTAGTCAAATGTCAAGTAAACCTCCTTTACCATTCTCTCCCCAGCATCAGAGAAGAAAAAAATAATCTGAATAGTGCAATTCCAGGGTGCAGGGGTAGAAAGCAGATACAGGACATGGTTTTAAAATGCAGTGATTGTCTTACCCCATGAAAACCCTTTTCAGGTGGAAAAATCATATCGCATACCACACCACAGCTTACAAGACATGGCCTCTGGACCTTTCAGGCATCAGGTGGAAACTGGGTACCACTAGAGTAATCTCAAGTCATGAACACATCACCACCAGCCTAAGAAGGACTTGGGGGCTCCATCCAATGGAATTAAAGACTCTCCTAGCATAGTAGAATTAAAGTATGAATTAAAGACTCTCCTAGCATAGTAGAGGAGATATAGGCTTCAAAGCTTAATAAAGATGAGCCATGTTCCATCCAATGGAATTAAAGACTCTCCTAGCATAGTAGAATTAAAGTATGAATTAAAGACTCTCCTAGCATAGTAGAGGAGATATAGGCTCCAAAGCTTAATAGAGATGAGCCATGTTCCCTAGGCACAACATTTCGTACAAAGTACTGTGTAACCTTGGCAAACTGTAATTACTAAAGAAAAAAACAAAGAGCCCAGGACACTAATACCCCCACTGTGTATAGCATGAGAGAAGGAGGGGAGAAAGGGTAAATGTAGGTACATAACTGCATGACTGCGAAGTACCTAGATACAATAAACAAAGTGGTGATTGAGATATTCTGATTTTTCTTCACCTAACTTGCTGTCTAGTCAGAGAAAAATTGAAAAACATTTTGAAAGAAGCAGATGAGAAAAAGTGAGAGAAACCAGAACGCAATGATTAAGAAAGCCTGTGAAGCAAAGGAAACGATCAATGATTTTGCAGAAGGCAAGGCGAGGTACAAACACAGAAGATGTTAGCAAAAAGAACAAAACCTAAAGCTGATGTGTAAGAAGTCTTGCAGGCTGACAAGGAAGAAAGTTCCAGAATATCTCTTTTCTCTGTGGCTCACACACTATGTATCACTGAGCCGTGTACACACGCATACAGAAAGGTCTGTTTACTTCTTCCTCTCTAGGTTTTATTTCTATCACACCCTCAGCTGGCTAATACTCTTCTCTCTGAGATCAGAGATTAGATAGAGTCTAGATTTATTGCAAGAGGGCATATAAAGAACTGTTCCTATGATTAAATATCTGACCAGAGAAATACTTCTAGCTTCCCATAGAGAACAATTTCACTTGCTTTTTGGATACAAGAGCTGGTATTGCCCCCAGGGTTCTGAGTCTCAGTAAGCAAAGACGGTAAGCTGGTAATGGAGGCAAAAAAGAAAGAGGATGATGGGCATGGGAGTGAAGAACACACGTGGACTTGGAAATAGATATTGAGGCAGTGAGAGAAAGCAGACCAGGTGGGGATAGAAAGCATCGAGGAGACATGAACACCATTAAATAAGCTTTGGACTGGTGTGGGGAGGATCAACATGGGAACCAAAACAAAGATTAAAGAAAGAAAATTATATTAAAACATCTTTCCCACCTACTTCCTGTATCATTTGGCATTGTTCAGAATTTATATCACCAAGAACTTGCCATTCCTTAAATAATAGAATCCTGGAATCGAAAAGTCCGTAAGCACTTCTAAAGAACACTTGTTCCCGATGTTGGCTGTTTCATCCCAGTGCCCCTACTCATGCTTTCTTAGGTGGGAATCCTCATGTGGTTGGCTTTAATAATTACTACATTTTTTAATACCAGTTACGAATTCAAATTTGTCTTAAAAACTCCAGAATTTTTGATGCTTAACACATGTGCATCTATCTATCTATCTATCTATCTATCTATCTATCTATCTATCTATCTATCTATTTTTATTGTGTGTGTGTGTGTGTGTGTGTGTGTGTGTGTGTGTGTATCAGCAGAAGACTAACACTAGTTACATCCTTCAGACACAGCACAACAATGTTCCTCAT
The DNA here is from genome assembly GCA_023101885.1 of Typhlomys cinereus. Taxonomy (NCBI): domain Eukaryota; kingdom Metazoa; phylum Chordata; class Mammalia; order Rodentia; family Platacanthomyidae; genus Typhlomys; species Typhlomys cinereus. The sequence continues at coordinate 3,530,555 of JALPQD010000130.1, read as the reverse complement.
TCCACCTAGTCCTTCCTTCCTTATATGGCCCCTGCTAGCATTAAAGCAGCCTTAGTGCCATTTTTCTGTAATGCAACTCTGCACCCATGTGGACTCCCAGAAGTCAGAAGCCCACAAGCACATTAAGTTCATTAGAAAACAGATTTGAAGACCAAGCAAAGGTCTGTTAAGATCACATGAGCATTTGGCAGATAACAAGGCAGACAGTCCATTCAGCTTGTTTTTCTCTATCCCAGCATTGACCATAAAGCTCTGTGTGTGTTTTAGATTTTCTAGTTACTGGAGTTTTGTCATATCTGTCTGTATGATCACATCCATTCTGCCCTTCCCCTCCCCCAACAATAATCCCAGTATAGTGACTTCAAAATTATCTCAGAGTTGGTAAGTGTCTCAGAGGTTTCCAATAGATAGTGGCTCACATTTCACAGAGGAATCAAGATTTCAAGTATGTTTTCAACTTGCAAACACTGTTCATGAACACTGTTCATGAAGGAGAGGATAAATACCTGAACGGACGTCTCCATCTGTCTATCCCTGCACGACACCAAGCATATGCTGTAAGGTCGAAATTCCTTCAAGGAATTCAGACGGCTCCCAAGAATTTACACCTAAGTATTGCCAGAGACCTTGACACTCCCTTCCTCTGATTTGTTTTGAGGTTTTACTTGTGCTGTTAGGGGCTTATCCCCCATCAGTTACTCATCAACCTCTCTCCTGACCCCCCATCTGTTTGACAACGTCTCTACATCCTCTTTTTTTTGTACTATTAACTTTGATATTGCCCCAGTGTCCTCCTAATTTCTAATTTAATCCGATACAGACTTTGATACAATATTATTTTCCAGGACCATTTATTGTAGCACCTACCATATGTCACAAGAAGTTGAAAAGTTAAAAGATTTCATCTGTCCTTGTGTTGTTGGTGCCATGTTCTCCTTCTCAAAGTTCCACTCCAGCTGCTGGGAGTCTCTTTGTTCTTGCACTGCTTTCTTCTCCTCACCTCTTCTCTTCCCACCTTTTGTTTCTTCTCTCTTCCCTCTTCCCTCTTCCTTCCCCTTCCTCTTCTCTTCCTTCTCTTTTTCTTTCTGCTCCTCCACTGCATTGTTCCCATCCTTTTCCTCCTCTCTCCATCTCTATACCCTTCCTACTCTCTTTCTCTCCATCTCTATACCCTTCCTTCTCTCTTTCTCTCTTTCTCTCTTTCTCTCTTTCTCTCTTTCTCTCTTTCTTTCTCTCTTTCTCTTTCTCTCTTTCTTTCTTTCTTTCTTTCTTTCTTTCTTTCTTTCTTTCTTTCTTTCTTTCTTTCTTTCTTTCTTCCTTCCTTCCTTCTCTCTCTGTCTCTCACTCTCCTTCCCAACGTGCTGTGGTATTTTCTTTACTCTCTGGCTCTCTCCTGTCCTTCTTACTGCATCCAGTTAATAGAATTTCTTCCTCCCCTCATCTTTTCTCCTTCATCTCTCCCACCTTTATGGCCTCCAGGGAAAACATGCTATAGATTCAAGATACGAGAAAAGCAAGAAGTGAAGTATCTTGTAATCAGGCATGGCAGCACACATCTCTAATGGTAGCACTGGAAAAATGGATGCAGAAGGATCATATGTTCAAAGTAACTACTGCTATGCAGTAACTTTGAGGCCAGCTTGGAATATATGAGACTCTATCTCAGATAGTCAATCCATCAATCAATCAGAAAAAGAAAAATATGGAAAGGTGGCTCAACTATTCAAAGTGGTCTTTGGGGAGTGTAGTCATGTGGCCCTGTGATGCAACCTTGAAAAAGCCATTACTTTTTCTCCTTTTTCCAATTCCACATTGGTCTTTACTCGTTTTCTCCTTTTGGGTTTATGCTTCATATTGAATTAACCATGTATGAAATTCTGTCACCCCAGGGCATTGCAGGAGCAACAAAACTGCAAAAGAAAATCAACAAACCACTATCCAGAACTTCAGAGACTCTATATCAACCACCTAGAACTAGGCCATACTAATCTCTCCCCATCCTGAAGTTCAGGGACATTTGTGGAAGAGGGGGTGGTAAGAGTGTAAGAGCAAAAGGATGGGAGGAGCAATGATTTGCAAGATACTCCACACAAGTTAGGGCTGAAGCAATCATAATTGGACATTGCATGCCCGGCGCAATGTCCAACACACTATTGACCTCACAAAGTCTAGCATCTGCTAAAGGCACCAAGATCCTTGGAGGCAAGGGATTGACAGCCACAGTAGTGTTCCTATGCTTAAGGGGAACACAGGAAAGGGTTCAGGGAAATGCCACTGGGTCCTTGTACGTCATCGGAGAGGAGGGCCCAGAGGAGAGTCAGGCATGCACAAGAAAGGACTCTGGGAATTGGGGCGGGAGGCACTGGGGGATGGGAAGGGTGGGGAGGGGGAGCAGGGGGTACCGAGGGAGGAGGAGGGAGGGAGGGAACTGGTGTACCTATTAAGTTTGTATGAGCTGAAATAATAATAAAAATGTATTAATAAAAAAAGAAAAAAATAAATAAAACATCATTGCTAAGAAAAAAAAGTTTGTATGAGCTGAAATAATAATAAAAAATGTATTAATAAAAAAAAGAAATTCTGTCACCCCAAGGTGAGGTCTACTGTCTAAGTGTTCTTAATGTAACATCCAATAGACCAAGAAGCCTTCCCATCTTGCAAATCACAGAAGCAGAATGGGCTCATGGTGGCAGGTTATATGTGAGAGCTAGAAAGAAGATATACCATGAACAAAAATGAGTGTAAATATTTTCCAGTCCAGAAGCATTGCATTACATTTTTGTCTTCTGTCTCCTTTTGGATTTTAACAACACAATTTCACTTCTATAAAAAAAAATACAAGAAAGAAAAAGGAACATTGGGAACAAGGGAGAAATAAAAGGACATAAAAGAGACAACATAGAAGGAAACCATAATTGTTTTTGTGTGACTGTTAGGGAAAAAATAAAAGAGAATGAATGTGTTACACAAAGTCTTGGGCCATTATTGCCTGTATTCTCTTTGTTTTTCAAGTATTGATACAATTAGCAATAGTCAGTTTTTATCAAAGTCTAAAGCATTTGGAATCCCATCAGTATCTTAGTTTTATACCTGAAGAGTAATTAGCAGCATATGAAGAGGGTTTCTTCTACACCCAGTTATATTTGACTTATGATCATGGCCCCCAAAATAAAAGTTGGCAGGAACAGGGATGGGTTTGATATCCTCAATGAATTGTCAGCCCACTGATTCATAAAACCTTTCCACAAGTGGTTCAGGGAGAGAGGGAGACTCGTTGACCAAAAAGTCTCTGCTCAGGGCTCTAAACCTCCCACATGAGACAATGTATGAATGAGCTTATGCAGTGTATAGACTGCCAAATATCCTACATAGCTGAAGATTAGCTGCCCCATACACTTTGAAAGGCAGCTTGCTGCATGAAGATCATATCTGCTGTCATTTATTTAAAGAAAAGACAATTTCCTAAGCACACACTCTATATCTTCCTTCTACAATCAGGATTTTAATATCCCAATATTTGCATATGAAGAAATTGAAGTTCAGAGAGGTTAACTGATTTGCTTGGGTCAAACAGCTAATAATTTAGTATTTTTAGTTCAAATCTAGGTTAGGCTTTCTGAAATTATATATAAAATGTGTTTCCCTCACAAGACAGCATTGCTTACCATCAAGGAAATGAGTGAAATAAGAAAAGATGAAAAAACTGCCTCATATGATATTCTTTAATGCATGATTTTTTAAAATCTTTCATTCTTCTTGTCTCATGCATGAATGTTCATTACTTCAAGGTCATAATCATTGATGAATGAATGAATAAACAGTATCTTTAAAGTAACCACTCCCCCTGTAGGATGTGGACTGGTTCTTTCCCATGAAAGCCTCAAGTAGAAAAAATGCAAGACAATTTGGGCATGGAGGCACCAAATGTGTCCTAGAGAGAGAAGAAAAACTCCACTTATTAAGTCATTCTCCTTCTATCAGGACACCTACTGGAATGCAGTCAAATTGCCAATGAATAATTGAAAGCTAATTTCCATAAAGTGATTTACCTTATTTTATTGGCTCCTGAATCACTCTCTAAGAAGCTACTCCACAGAGGGATGCTGGGTTGAGTTAACTAGTTGGATGCCACTTCTGATAGCCAAGCAGAAGTCCCAAGTATGTAGAAAATAAAAGGGTTTCAGGTGCAGGTCTCACAGTCAATGATTAGCTAGGAAGGAATAGCAGGCTCTCAGGAGTTTACTGAAGTGATTGGTCCACAGGAAGTGGAGAAAAGTCCAAAGCCACAAGGCTGATAGAACAACTGGAGAATGTGAAAAGACACCTTTAATAATGGTTGCTTTGGGCTAGAGAGGTGACTCAGGGGTTAAAACTCTGCCTACCAAGCAGAGGAACCTGAGTTCATATCCCCAAATTCCCTGTAAAAATGCCAGGCAGAAATGATGGTGACCTGCAAGAGTAAACTAGGAAACTACAGAGCAAAGCAGAAAGGAGGTAGAATCCAGAGTGATTCTCAAAATCAACCTTGGGCCTCCACAAGCACATATGGTGGCCTATGATGGATACAGAACAGTCACACACATAAACAATAAATAAAAAGGTAAATGATTTCTTTTTTTAAAAAAAGGAGAGGTTTATTTGAGGTTTTGAAGTCACAGATTTTCCATGAAGCTTCAAACACAAGATAGTCCTGAATCACATTTTCCATCACCAGCAACTTTGCCACTGCTGGGGAAAAGTCTCTCTCAAGATCTTTTAGTTTGATATGAGTTTGAATCTAATCTGGTACTGCTTTTATTTTAAGTTTTAAAATCAAAGCTCATTCAAATCTATTTAATTTAGACAGATAGGACTTGGTTTCTTTAGGATGCATGAGGCCTTTTTTAAAGACGATTTGCACGTGCACTTTTTGAAATGCAGTTTATGGGTTATTTATATTTTGTTTTGTTCAAATTTATGTTGTTTTGTCCTTTTTTTGAAAATTCACATACTTGAATTTTTTAAAATTTTTTTTATTATTATTATTTATTCAATTGTGAGTATGTGTGTGTGTGTGTGTATGTATGTGTGTGTAGAACCACGGACGAACTCCGGAACCACCATGGACGCCTCCACCTCCTCCTAGTCATTCTGCCCCGGGATTCACAGGCTCCGCCCTACCAGGACTGGAAACGCAGGCCGCCCCCGCTTCCGCCTGGCGTCTATACGTGGGATCTGGGATCCGAACTCAGGACCTTCTGCCTGCAAGGCAGAGGCTTAACCCCTGAGCCACCTCTCCAGCCACCACATACTTGAATTTTTGAGGCTTTGACTCAGGGGTTAAAGTTCTTGCCTCATAAGTAAAGGGAGCTTAACTAGGATCTGCATATCCTACATTTAAAAAGTCAGGTGGGTATGGCTATGTTATCTAATTCTGACCATGAAAGGTGGAGACTGGAAATCCCAAAGAAAAGCAATAAAAAGGTAGAGCAATCCAGGATGATCCTTGATGTCATCCTTGGGTCTCCACAGAAACACACACTTGAAGTTTGTTTGAATTTTTGGTTGAATTGAAAGTACAAAGGTTTTATCATAATAATATTGCCAAAGGCATCCAGAACAAGTCACTGATTTATAAAAATTATTTTGAGACCAAAGTAATTGAATGTGTGAAGTCTTTTCTGAACTGAAGAACAGTCTTCTTGAGGACTTTGCTTGGGAACTTCCCTGCTCTTGTAAGTCAGCACCTCACCTGAGACAAAGCAATATTCAAGTATTTTGGCCTTTCGAAAAGTCAGACCCTGCATAAATGTTATGGAGTCTTTACATTCTTGCTCATAATATCAAGAAAGAGAAATACATTATCAATGTAAAAATGTTCAGATAATTTCCTCTGCAATTATTAACACAAAAAGCCAGCATTCTATATGTGAAATCAGAGGCTACCTCATATCAATTGATGATTCTCTACAGCACCTCTATAGGTGCTATTTTATTTAATTATGTTTAAAATATCACACATGCAAAATAATAAGCACTATTACCTATAGGTTGGAATGAATGCATAAAGCAATTAACCATTTATATTCATTCTCAGAGTTTTCTACTACTCTAAGTTCATTGTATCTAATACATATTACTTTAAGAAGGATAGCTTTATGATATTTTATTTATTTTGTTGATCATGAAAAAGCATTTTTCCTCATGAAATTGTGATTATGGAGTGAGTTTAACAGTGCTTTGGGGACAAAGAAATGGTTCAGGCGATAAAGGCTCCTACATGAATACATGACAAGCTGAGTTCAAGCTTCTATATGGTGGAAGGAGAGAACCAACTTCTAAAAATTAGACATGACTCCAATTTCATGTCATGGCATACCTACTCTCTCTCTCTCTCTCTCTCTCTCTCTCTCTCTCTCTCTCTCTCTCTCTCTCTTTCTCTCTCTCTCTAATCTTAAACATTTTTATAAACAGGTTTCTTTTTTGCATTCATTTGTCTGTGTTGGTGGGGACATACATGCCACAGCGTGTGAAGGTTGGAAGGAGCTAACTCTAGAGGTACATGCAGAGGTTGGAGGAAATGTGTTCTAGTGATAAGTGGTTATGTCCTTCCACTATGTGGGTTCTGAAGATTGAACTCAGATCATCAAGCTTGGCAGCAATCAGCCTTCATCTGTTGAGTAATGTTTCATGCCTCTTGTTAAGCATGTTCATTAAAAATTGATATAATAATAATAAATAAATATATAATAAATAAATCTAAAAATAAATATATAATAATAAATGATATTATTAGAAGCAAAACTTCAATAATGTCATTAATTTCAGAGCTATATATATATAATGACCAGAGCAAAGGTAAAGCTTTCAAAAAGACAAGTCCCTCCACCTTCTTGCCTGTCCTCCATCCCAGATGAGTTCCACCAGCCTCCTGGTCGCCCCTTGTCCCAGCTCCTCCCACCAGCCAGCCTGAGCAACACCCAGGCTGCCTCAGGTTTGCCTGGGTCACGCCCCAGGTACCAGCTCCTTTGTTCCTCCCACCTGCCTGCCCGCTGGACCATGACAGGTCTTGCTCCCGGTCCAACATCCCTGGACTTGGGTGGGCCACTCAGCAAAGTCCCAGGTCCCAGGTGAAGAGCTCTGCCATCTCCCTCAACCCCTCTGCCCCTCTGGCCACTGGGGACCCTCACTCATGGTCCATAAAGGACACACTGCTACTCAGAATTCAACAGAATCCAAAAGAAACTCAAGCAAAGCTCTAAGGGACAAAGGCCATACATCTGAAGTCCTCTAAAATCATCCTATCACATGGGAAAGATTCTTCACTTCCAGCCCAAAGATAAATAAACCCTCCCTTTTTATACCACCCTGATCCTTTCAACTATTAATTGCCGTTGATCAGCTTTTCCATACAGCCACCCCCAAAACATATACAACTTCAGGGATTATATCATTCACCCTCACATATCACCAAGATACAAGATACTAAATTGTAAAAGTGTACTACCATACTAATATTCACCCCTTGTCCACTAAACCTGACTTAACTGATGTACTAACAGTCTAATAGCCTCATCTAGGAAATAACAATAACAACAGACAAACGTACTCAACTCCAAGGAAAACACTAGTAATAACTGCCCGTGAGTAGTAATACCAACAAAATCAGTTCAGTCAAAAACACATAGAAACTGAAAGATCTTAAGAGACAAACAACAATGCCCAAGTCAAAGTACAGATCCATGAGAAACAAAACTCAAAACTCAACAGAGAGTCTTATCAGCAGAACTAACAAAGCAGAAAATAGAATTTCAGATCTTGAAGACAAAGTGGGAAAATTAACCAGCTCAATGGAAGAGGTTGTTAGAGCCAAAAAAGATACTTGAGAGGAATATTCAAGATATATAGGACACCCTGAAGAAGCCTAACATGCACATTCATGGAATACCTAGAGCAAGAATCCCAAAATCTCCCAACAAAAGAATTAACCCACATGATGGATTCCAACCAAAACAAATTCACAGATAATAGCCACAAAAGCCAGACCCAAGATAACGACTTTCAAAGTATGGTCATTAACATAATCAATACTATGAAAGAGGAAATCCAGGAGAAGTTAAATAATCACATCAACCACTTTGAACAGGAACACAACAGACACTTGAAGGAGTTGAGAAAAACAGTTCAAGAAATAAAAACAGACATAGAGCAGTTAAAACAGTCTCAGACAGAGTTTGAAATCGAACTAAAAGACAAGTTATCTTCAACCCAAAACTCAACAGAGTCTTATCAGCAGAACTAATGAAGCAGAAAATAGAATTTCAGATCTTGAAGACAAAGTGGGAGAATTAACCAGCTCAATGGAAGAGGTTGTTAAAGCCAAAAAGTTACTTGAGAGGAATATTCAAGATATATGGGACACCCTGAAGAAACCTAACATGTGCATTCAAGGAATACTAGAGCAAGAATCCCAAAATACCACACCTGAGGAAATTTTTCAAATTATCATTAATGAAAACATTCCTCATCTAAAGAATGAGAGACCCATCCAAATACAAGAGGCACTCAGATATGAACAAAATAGAAACACACCATGGCAAATAATAGTCAAAACACTCCATATTCAAGACAAAGAAAAGGTGCTGAGAGCTTCAAGGGAAACAAAAAACAAGTCATTTTAAAGGTAAACCTATTAAAATAACAAATGACTTCTTAATGGAAACAGTAAAAGCAAGAAGAGCTAGGAGAGACGTACTTCAAGTATTGAATGAGCAAAAATGTCAACCCAGATTGATATGCCCAGAAAAACTATCCATCATGATTAAGAGAGAAAGAAAAGTTTTCTAGCACAAAGACAGCTTGAAGGCTTACATGTCTGCCAAACCAGACCTTCAAAAAATGCTAGAAAGGATACTCAAACTTGAAGAAAAAAACAAGCATATCCAGGAGGACAGAAGGGAAGTATAATACCACCAAAACCTAAAAGTCAAACAATACACTTACAAAAGCCACTAAACATAAAAAATGTCCAGAATTAAAAATAATTTCTCCATTATAACATTAAATGGCAATGCTATTAACTCACCAATCAAGGGACACAGATTACAAACTTGGATCAAAACCCACAAACCTTCAATCTGCTACCTTCAAGAAAACCATCTCACCACAAAAGATAGGCACATCCTAAAAATAAAAGACTGGTCAAAAATTCTACAAGCACATGGAACCAGGAAACAGGGAGGGGTAGCCATTGTGCTGTCAGACCAAGTGGACTTCAAACCAAAAAAAATCATAAGAGACACAGATGATTAGTACATTTTAGTCACAGGTACAATTCACCAGGAAGACTTCACAATACTGAGCATATATGCACCCATACGGGCCCCTCCACATTTATTAAGCAAACTCTACGGCATCTAAAGTGAGAAATCAACCACCAAACGATAATTCTTGGGATTTCAACACAGCCCTCTCAACATGGGATAGATCAACAGGTCAAAAGCTTAGCAGAGACACTTTGGAACTTAATCAAACACTTAAAGAAATGGACCTTACAGATGTCTATCAAACTTTTCATCCACGCACCAAAGAATACATATTTTTCTCAGCAGCACACGGAACTTTCTCCAAAATAGATCACACATTGGGCCACAAAACAAATCTCCACATATACAGGAAAGTTGAAATTCTAGCCTGTACCCTATCAGACCACCATGGTCTAAAGCTTGACATCCACAACACAATAAACAACAGAAAATACACTAACTCCTGGAAACATAACAATATGATGCTGAATGAGAACTGGATTCAGGAAGAAACTAAAAAGAAAATTCAAGACTTCCTGAAAGTGAACAATAATGAAAATACAACTTATCAAAATCTTTGGGACACAATGAAAGCAGTTCTAAGAGGTAAGTTCATAGCTCTTCATGCCTACATCAAAAAAATGGAAACATCAGAAATAAATAACAAGGCAGCTTAAAGCTTTAGAGACACTAGAGCAATCTGATCCCAAAAGCAGTAGAAGAGAGGAGATTAGCAAAATAAGGGGAGAAATATCCGAAATTGAGATTAGGAAAATGCTACAGAGAATCAACCAGTCAAAAAGCTGGTTCTTTGAAAAAATTAATAAGATTGATACACCCCTAGCTAAATTAACCAAAAGCAACAGAGAAAAAACTCAAATTAATGAAATTAGAAATGAAAATGGAGTTATCACTATGGATACCCAAGAAATTCAGAGTATTATAACGTCATATTTCAAAAACTTATACTCTGTGAAATTTGACAACACAAAAGAAATGAATGAATTCCTAAGTAAGCACAACTTCCCGAAATTGAATCAGGAAGTTGTGAATTATTTAAATAGTCCTATAACATATGAGGAAATCAATGAAGTAATTTTGAATCTTCCCACCAAGAAATGTCCTAGACCAGATGGATTCAGCACAGAATTCTACCAGACATTTAAGGAGCTAATAATACCAGTACTCTTTAAACTGTTCCATCAAATAGCAAAGGAACAAAACTATCTGATTCTTTCTACGAAGCTAATGTCGTCTTAATCCCAAAACCAATAAAGATTCACTAAAAAAAGAAAACTATATATCAGCCACCTAGAACTAGGCCAGCCTAATCTCTCCCCATCCTGAAGCTCAGGGAAATTTGCGGAAGAAGGGGCGGTAAGAGTGTAAGAGCAAAAGGATGGGAGGAGCAATGATATGCAAGATACTCCACACAAGTTAGGCTGAAGCAATCATAATTGGACTTTGCATGCCCTGCACAATGTCCAACACACTATTGACTCCACAAAATCTAGTATTTGCTAAAAGCACCAAGATCCTTGGAGGCAAAAGATTGACCGCCAAAATAGTGTTCCTATGCCTAAGGGGAACAAAGGAAAGGGTTCAGGGAAATACCGCCAGGTCCTTGTACGTCATCGGAGAGAAGGACCCAGAGGAGAGTTTGGCGTGCACATTAAAGGATTCTCTGGGGATTGGGGGAGGGGAGGCACTGGGGGGTGGGGAGGGAGCGGTGAGGGGAGGGTGAGCAGAGGGGTGGGGGGAGGAGGAGGGAGAGAGGGAACTGGTGTACCTATTAAGTTTGTATGAGCGGAGATAATAAAAAATGTTTAAAAAAAAAGAAAACTATAGGCCAATCTCTTTGATAACACAGATGCAAAGAATCGCAACAAAGTCTTAGCAAATCAGATTCAAAAACATACCAAAAACATCATTCATGGGGATCAAGTAGGCTTATCCCAGGCACACAAGGGGGGGGGTTCAACATATGCAAAACAATAAACATAATTCACCATATAAACCAGTCCAAAATCCAAGACCACATGATACTCTTGATAGATGCAGAAAAAGCTTTTGACAAGATCCAACAGCCTTTTATGATCAAAACACTTGAGATAGTAGGAATAGAAGGAACCTTTGTCAATATAATAAAAGCTGTATACAACAAGCCCACAACAAGGATGATACTCAATGGGGAAACACTTGAAGTATTCCCGCTTCAATCAGGAACTAGACAAGGCTGTCCACTCTCACCACTTCTATTCAATATTGTACTTGAAGTCTTAGCTGAAGACATAAGACAAGAAAGGGAGATTAAAGTGATTCAAATCCGCAAGGAAGAAGTCACGTTATCTCTATTTGCTCATGACATGATCTTATACCTGAGTGATCCCAAAAATTCCACCAGGAAACTCCGGGAACTAATACAGAAGTTCAGCAGGGTGGTAGGATACCAAATAAACATATAAAAATCAGTGGCCTTCCTATATGCACAGAATAAAAGAAGTGAAAATGTGCTGAGAGAAACAATTCCATTTACTAATGATGAAATACTTTGATATAAACCTAACCAAAGAAGTAAGTGACCTTTTTAATGAAAACTTTAAAACCCTAAAGAAAGAAATTGCAGAAGACACCAGAAGGTGGAAAGACCTCCCATGTTCCTGGATTGGCAGAATCAACATCATAGATATGACCGTCCTACCAAAGGCAATATACAGATTCAATACTATACCAATTAAAATCCCAAAGCAATTCTTTAAAGAAGTTGACCAAACAATCTCAACATTCATATGGAGGCACAAAAGACCCAGGATAGCAAAAACAATCCTGAGTAACAAAAACACTGCTAGAGGTATTACCATACCAAACCTTAGTCTATGCTTCAAATCCATAGTTATAAAAACAGCCTGGCACTGGCTCCAAAATAGACACACAGATCAGTGGATAAGGGTTGAGGACCCAGATATAAGCCCACAAAGTTACAGCCATTTGATCTTTGACAAAGGGGTCCAAAAAATCCAATGAAAAACAACAGCGTCTTCAATAAATGGTGCTGGCCAAACTGGATCTCCACATGCAGAAGATTAAAACTGGACCTGTACTTGTTAACATGTACAACTTAATTCCAAATGTATCAAGGTACCTCTATATAAGGCCAGAGACTATAAAAACCTTAGCTGGAAGAGTAGGGAACTCCTTGGAGCTGATTGGACTAGGCCAACAGTTCCTAATCAGAAATCCAAGAGCTTCTGTTCCGATAAAGAGATTGTAGCTGGAGCACAAAGGCAACCCACAGAATGGGAGAAAATGTTCACTAACCACATATCTGATAGAGCTCTACTGTCCAGAGTGCACAAAGAACTTAGAAAACTAAACATCAAGGAAACCAATGGACCAATTAAAAAATGGGCCCTGGAACTTAAAAGAAACTTTACCAGGGACAAAATTAAAAGGTCTAACAAATATCTTAAAAAATGCTCTACATCCTTTGCCATTAGGGAAATGTAAATCAAAACCTCCCTGAGGTATCATCTCACCCTGGTCAGGATGGCAAAAATCCACAATACAAACAATACCAATTGGTGGAGAGGATGTGGAGAGAGGGGAACTCTCCTACATTGCTGGTAGGAATGCAGATTCATACAACCACTCTGGTGAGAAGTTAAAGATTGAAATGCCATATGACTCTGCTATTCCACTTTTGGTACTAAGTACCCATACAGCAAAAATTCACCTCGATAGCACGACCATGTTCATAGCAGCACTGTTTACAACAGCAATCTCATGGAATCAATCCAAATGTCCAACATTGACTAGTGGATAAGGAAAATGTGGTACATTTATACAATGGAATACTACTCAGCCATCAAAAATGATGAATTAATGCAATTTGCCAGGAAATGGACGGAATTAGAAGCAATTATATTGAGTGAAGTATCACAGACACAGAAAATTATTTGCCATATATACTCCCTAATATGTGGATTCTAGTACCAAACCCATTTAGAGACACACTCAAAGTTAAATCTCTGTAATACCTATAGTAATTGCAAAGATTATAAACAGGAGGTAAGGGAAGGAGAGCCCTGCCAGAAACAAGGAGAGAGGGGATCATGCTACAGCAGAGATAATAAGCCACCATCAAGGACTACAAGTAAGTAATGAGACATCTGGTTACACTCACAGACTTTCCTTCTTTGTCACTTGCAACTGATGGGGTATGATCTTACATGAAAGGGAGGTCATACAGTCTGGCAGATAGAAGGTAACCTATTTTGCAAATGGGAGACCGACCCCCCCTCACACGGTCTCCTACTCTTATTCCATCTACTTTTGAATCTACTCTTATAATAAGACTCTATTTTAACAGCTTTTTATCTCTGGCCAGGGGGTGACATCCAATACCCATCAGGATGGAGCCAAGGGCTTTGCAGGAGCAGCAAAACTGAAAAAAAAAAAAATCAACAAACCATGATTCAGAACATCAGAGTCTCTGTATCAACCACCTGGAATCAGGCCTGCCTAATCTTTCCCCATCCTGAAGCTCAGGGAAATTTGTGGAAGAGGGAGCAGTAAGATTGTAAGAGCCCAAAGATGGGGAGGAGCTATGATATGCAAGATACTCCACACAAATTAGGGCTGAAGCAATCATAATAGAACTCTGCATGATCTGCGCAACAACCAACATATCATTGACCCCTCAAAGTCTAGCATGGACTAAAAGCACTAGGATCCTTAGAAGCAAGGGATTAACAGCAACAATAGTGTTCCTATACTTAAGGGGAACACAAGAAAGAGTTCTAGGAAATGCCACTGCGTCCTTGCACCTCATCAGAGAAGAGGACCCAGAGGGAAGTTTGACATACACATTAAAGCATGCTCCAGGGATGGGGGGAGGGCACACTGGGAGAAAGGGAGGGGGGGAAAGGAAGGGAAAAGAAGGGAGGGAGCAGGGAGTTCCAGGGAGGGTGGAGGGAGAGAGAGGATCCAGGTACCTATTAAGTTTGTATGAGTGGAAAAAAAAATAAAGACATTATTTAAAAAAAAAACCCAACGAGTATTTATTTAGGGCTACTTAGTTCTCATTCTATTCATTCATGACAAGGATGAGCCAAGACAAGCTTGCAGAACAAAGACCGTGATTAACATTCCTCAATATGCATTCAGTCCTGTGCAAAAGTCTATAGAGGAAGAAATCCCTTGCCTGCAGAAAACATGCCCAGAACTTTCATAGACCAAAGTGTTACAGAAGCACCTTCAAGTGGAAAAGTACTGCCCTACAGAACTTTGTGCAATGGCAAGGCTTTTCTGAAAACACACTGTCCATCCTGATGGATAGTAGCCACTTGTTGCTGAGCATTTGCACTATGACCATGGTGACTAGAGAATTTAATTTTTCATCACTTGGAATTTCGAAGGTGTGACAGTACTGGGGATTGAATCCACAGATTCCTGCATGTTAGGGAATTGCTTTGCCATAAGCTATAGCTCTCTGGACTGGAATTTATGGTCATTTTTTATCCTCTCAATACTCCTCTGAGCATCAACTCTGTAAATACCTGACTGTCTCCTAGTGGGCAGTGGTGGTCAGAGAGGCTAAGAGAGGAGATCAGTTGCTCACTATGGGGTGTGAACTTACATGTGGACCTGACTTAGGAGATGCTTCTTATCTCTGCCCACCCAGGCCTGTTTAAACAGTATCAGTCTGTATCTACACATTCAAAGTCACCTTACTTTTGGATTAAGAGATTATAAGAGGCCAAACTCTTGGTCAACAAATGTCAAAAGAATCCTTTCCATTCTTGCTTAATTGATAAAAAGCATGATAAGGGACCTGAATTCCCTGTGATGCAGCCTTCTGCTTCTCAGTATTTTTGGTTTGAAAGGAGAGGTAAAAGAATTCACATGTCTTGCGATTTGGTGGTTTATCTAAGATGATATTCTCTTTTCAGAGCTCATTTTTTTAATGTATAAGGATTATCTTTCTTGAAGAATCTTTTTGAAATACAAGAATGTTAGCCAAGAAGAAGATAAACCACTTTCAATAAAGGGATTTGGTTAAAACTTCCTAGCAATTTGTTTGTCAGGCTAGGCTTCTGGGATTGTCATATTAGGGCTGGCAAATTGCTCCAAGTTGCTGTGATGTTAGCAAACTGTTGTTGCAAAAAGAGAACTCAATGTTGCTAAACTCATATCTTTCCCTCTACAAATGGAAGAAATATAACCCAGAAAAAAATGAATGACTCAGTCTAAAACAGGAGTGCAACAATGTGGGTGTAAGATGCAGGTTTCTTAAGGTCATTTTAATCCTCTTCCTAGTATACTTGTTTTTCCTCAAAGATATTGAACAAAGAAAAGAAATGAATATCCTCAAAGTGTACAATTAACTATTAATATAACAGTGATGCTCTATGTGCTAAGGACTCTGAAGCTATATTCGTTACACTAACAGATTAATTGTTGGTGACTAAGCAGTGATATCTATCCAATGGACAGAAAAGCATATGTGCCTGATATTTGCCTTCTAGTCTTCAAAAGTCTTCCGTTGTGCTTTAGGAAGCAAACAGATGTATGTCGGTAGGGGCCAAAAAAGATGTAAGACATCGGTGTGTCTATGGATAGTCAACTTTTAACATTGTGCCATGTCTTTAGGAGATAGCATCAGAAAGAAAAAAATGTACTTTTTAGAGTATCAAAGTTTGGTGTCAGATCTAACCTTATTTGCTATGTGTTTATGGAAGAGCTAATTTGCATTTTGAACTCTGTATTTCCTTTCAGCACCTGCTTCTCAATATAACATTTTCAGTACATATTTCTCAAATAACAGATTTAGTATGTGGTTCTGAAAAAACAAATTTAGCATATACATTTCAAATTTTCTGTGATAATCACATGGAAGGAATGAGTGTAATTAACTTATGTAGTAACCAAATATTACTATATGCAAATTACATTATAAAATACGCTCCTTTTCTCATAGAAGGGTCTATATTCAACCTAATTAACCTATTTTTTTTGAGATTTCAGGGGCCATTTTCCTAGAATGGTGTTATTAAAGTCATTTTCTTGGCTTAAAATTTTTAATCATGTGTAATGATGAGATAACTGTCAACATTTCAGTCCATGTAAATCTGAATGTATTATGTATCCTCTAACTTTGACCAGCTTCTCCTTGTCTACCCTACCTCTCTCTCTGGCAACCACTATCCTGTGCTAACCACTATCGAGCTACTACAGTCTGCTTGATTGCATGTGTGACTTTCATCTTCGTGTCTCTACTTGTGTCATTTACCTACATTGCTTCAAATGATAACATTTACTTTAAAAAGAGTGCAGTAATTTTGGATCAATGCAAAGGCAAGAAATAGTTATACTGTTGGTCTGTCATCCATGAACTCCATTCTGTAGTACCTGCTGATACACAGAGCACTAAAGTCCTTAAGTCTATACCAGAAATTAATAATAAATGCATAAGGTATTTTTATGTATGTGTGTGTGCTTGTATTTATATGTATCAGATGGTACTGAACATGCCTGTGGAGGCCCAAGAATAACTTCAGGAATCATTCTAAATAACTTCTACCTCCTTTTTGCTTTACTCTGACATTTCCCAACTCTATTTTTCAGAGCCGGATGTGCCTGATGCTTTTATACATGGCATCGAGGATTTGAAATTGGGTCCTTCTGTTTGAAAGAAGAGGTTCAACCACAGAGCCATCTCTCCAGCCCATAAAATATGTTTCTAATCCATTGTATTAGTTAGGGTTCTCTATAGTCATGGAATTCATAGAATGAATATATATATATAGTATATATAGGAAATTTATTGAGTTGGCTTACAGATATGGCCGAGGTAGTCCAGCGATAGCTGCCAGTAGCCGAGGTAATCCAACGATGGCTGCCAGTAGCTAGCTGCTCAGTTAGGTAGTCAAGTGGGTGATGGCTGAAGGCTGGAGAACTCCTAGAGTCTTAGTCTAGTTAAAGGTCGAAGAAACTAGGCGGCCAAAAAGAAGAATGATTCCTAGCACAGCTGCAAGAAGGCATCTGTTCTCTTTGGTGGCTCCTTTTTATATGATGCAGTACTAGGAGGATCCTATGAGAGCTTTGGAGGTCCTGATAGGATCTAGAATGGGTAGAATCCTATCAAGTGGTCTCAGTTGATCCTTTCCAATGGTGGTCTCAGCCCAGCTGAGTGTCTGTCAAGTTGACGCCCAGGCTTAACTATCACATCCATGCATATAAACCTCAAATTTCTTGTGCTCCCTTAGACTCACCTTTAAGGCACCTAGAATGCTGAAGAAAAGGGAAACATCTCCCCTTTCCCCTCTGCGCCCCGCAGTGCTCCTAGACATGGCATGAATGCTCTTTATGAACTAAGAATCTCCACTGATCATCTCCTCCTTCATTAGTCCACATATTATGCTGACAATATTGTGCTTGTAGTGGAGACTTGACAACCAAAGTTCCTGAAAGGAGAAGTCCACTGAAGGGATTGAATGAAACTGAAGAAAACCACCATGTCCACACTTGGGGTTCTAGATCCCTTCAGGGTACTGAGCATTACTGCTGATTCTCTCCTACTTTGGTGCATGGTGGAGAAACAGGGTCCCTCAGCTTTGTTTGCCCTTATTGTACTTCCCGGGACCTGTGTTCTGCCATTTTTGCATTCCTTTTCTATCCAAATCCTTGCTGGGATTTCTTCTAAGCAACCTGTAGGATTAGCCATCTAAGAGGTTCCCACCACTTTTGCTGTGGTTACTCTTGGGACCGCTTAAGCAGAGCATTATAATTACTGGCGTGTTCTGTGCAAGTCTCAGTCTTGATCAGATAAAAGAAGATGGCTCACTACTTGGATGTCAAAGCAAGAAAGGTGCATTGTGGGAGTGATGCTATAAGTGGATAACCCCGATAGGCACGCACCTCCTCTGTCGGGAATATTTTTGAAGCATGCTGGTACAAATTCAGGAAGAAAAGCAGTCCCTTCATAAGATATCCAAAAAGAAAATAATCAGTGTTTTTTTTAAATGAAAGCCAATGGCGTTGTAGAAATTTTTCTTCACATGACATCAAGAAACACTTTCTTTTTTGTACAGAATGACTCACCTGTGAGCGTTGTCGGGCCAACACCATTACAGCTTTATTTAGATGTGTGCGAGGAAACCATCTGCTCCAGCTCACAGGAGTCTGGGACCTCCACAGCAGGCGTCCCTCCTCAAGGTCCAATCACAGCATCCCATGCAAAAGTTTCCTGATGCGATGCTTGACTGAAAGCTAATGGCAGGGAACATTCATTTTTCAAAGTGTGCTTTTTCTCAGGAGCAAGCGTGTTCTGCCGATTGCTTTTCTCCTTCCTCCAGCCCGTAGACACAGCAGGAAGAGCAGAGGACCCAGGAAACCAGGCCGGTTCTCCATCTATCCACGCTTGTATTTATTCCTTTATCCACTCAATAAAAGCATATCGACGCCTGCCAGGAGCGAGATGGGTTTTGCGGTGCTGCAGATAGGCTGCGAACGAGGCAGATGAGCCAGGCGAGATGTGTGCAGGCGAGAAGTGTCTGTTTTTGTCGTCAAATACATAAGAAATTTTTAGAAAAGAAACACTAAAAAGTAGTCACCTGTGCACTGGAGAAAAAGAGTTAGGCTGATGGAATGATTAGCCACACTTGGTGGCTAATCTTTGGAGTGTCCTGGGTCGGGTGGGGAAGGGGAGGAAAGGCTTTCTTTAAGTTGAGGACCAGATGGCAAAGAATCAGTCCTTTGTATTTCTAGAAAGTACTTTCCGGGCAAAGATCATGCTCACACTCAACTCACTAGTGCCAGAATTAGTCTGCGTGCTTAAAGCACTAAGATACTTCAGTGCCGATGGCACTTAAGGAGAGTGGGACAGAAAAATGTGAGGTAGGATAGGGTAAGAAATAAAAAGTAAGTCTCCAGGACCATGAACGGCAACAAAAAGAGTTGAATGTTTTCTGCACAGTAACTTTAAACTATTAAGTGATAGCGATATAATCTGATTGAAATGCAATTAAATCATGTTGCGACCTTCCACTTTGTACTAGACTCCAGCTAAATGGTTTCTACCTTATTACAAATTAGGGTATAATGACAAATCTCTAAATGCCCCCAAAGATAGGGGAATTCAAAAATGGAAATTCAGTGTCCACTACTCATTTCTGCTGTTTCATGTCTTGATTTGACCTCCCTTTCTTTGATGTCCAGGCATGAATTAAGAGTACTGTGTTGCTGCCATTTGCTAAAACAGTTTCCTGGGTGTGTTCCTTATTGAAGTTCAACTCAATGTATTTACTGAGGATCCATTATTGCACACATTTTGCCAGTGCTATGAGTTTAAGTCCAACAAGTAATATTTAATCCAGTTTAAGAATTACTAGACTCAACTTTGAATATACTCTTATAACAAGACTCTAGTTTACCAGATTTTTATCTCTGTCCTGGGAGTGACATCCAATACCCATCAGGATGGAATGAAGGACATTGCAGGAGCAGCAAAACTGAAAAAAAAAATCAACGAACCATAATCCAGAACATCAGAGACTCTATATCAACCACCTGGAACTAGGCCAGCCTAATCTCTCCCCATCCTGAAGCTCAGGGAAATTTGCAGAAGAGGGGGAGGTAAGATTGTAAAAGCACAAGGATGGGAGGAGTAATGATATGCAAGATAGTCCACACAAGTTAGGACTGAAGCAATCATCATTGGACTTTGCATGCCCTGCGCAATGTCCAACACACTATTGACCCCACAAAGTCTAGCATTTGCTAAAGGCACTAGGATCCTGGGAGGCAAGGGATTGACAGCCACAGTAGTGTTCCTATGCTTAAGGGTAACACAGGAAAGGGTTCTGGGAAATGCCACTGCATCCTTATACCTCATCGGAGAGGAGGACCCAGAGAAGAGTTTGGCATGCACATTAAAGGATGCTCTGGGGATGGGAGGGGGAGGCGCTGGGAGATGGGGAGGGAAGGGGGTGGGGGATTGGAGGAAGGGAGGGGACCGGTGTACCTGTTAAGTTTGTATGAGTGGAAATAAAAAAAAAATAGAATTCCTAGACTCACGACACTAGCTTCTGGTATGGACTGGTAAACAGATATTTCACAATGGGAGACTTGCTAGAGTTGAGGATGTCAATGGGACATGAAAACATGGGAGACATTCATTTCTGTCTGACTACGACTACACATTGGCTTATAGAAATGATGTGAAGGGTCAAAAAAAAACAGAAGTTTTTCTAGGGGTGATGTTACAATGTGGAATTGTGGCAAACGGGGTAGAGGGATTGTGATTACAAGAGAGTGTGGGAGCTTCCAGACAGAACCAACAGAAAATCTAGCAGTAGGTATCAAGGGTGGGTTATTTTCCAGGGGAGAAACGTGAAAGAAACTGGAAGTAGTGATAGAAGGCTATTGGTGGGCTGGCAGCTAAGGGAGCTGGGGGAGAGGAGTCAGAAAGAAGAGCTTGGAGGACAAGACCCCTTTACTCCTGAGTGCTTCCGAGTGGCAGAGAACAACCTGTTCAGAGAGCTGGTTTTCCAGAAATACAAACATGCTAGCGATTTAAGTCATATTATTTTTTTTCAATGTAAACCCTTAAAACAATGGAAGAGAATTTATATTCCAGAGTGTCTATTACCCAAACACAACGTTTGTTGGATAGCTGCACTAGTTAGTTTTCAGTTGTGACAAATACCTGAAAGAAACAATTTAAGGAGATTAAGGGTTTATTTTCTGTGACAGTTTCAGAAGTTTCTCTCCTTGGTTGGTTTGTTTCACTGTTATGGATCTGTTGTGGGGCAAAACACTAAGAAGGAACACATGACAGAGGGGGCTGCTTACCTCCTGAAGGCTGGGAAGCAGAAAGAAGCAAAAAGGAAGGGAGCAGGAAAAATAACTCTTAAAGACCCTTCTCCAGTGATCTGCTTCTTCTAACTAGGTCTCCATCACCTCCCACTAGTTTCCTCATAGTGTAAGTCTATCAATAGATTTATCATTGATGGAGCTGGAGCCCTAATGACCCAATTGGTTCTAATTATTGGAGCTGCCAGTTGAGATCCAACCCTTCCACACTTCATACACAAAGCACAATAGCTTAGAGATCTAGATCACTGACTTAGAGAGTTGGACAAAGCAAAGTTGCATTCTGTGTTCAAATTCAGAGATGTTGTTTGTCTTTAACTTCTCTGAGGCTCAGTTTGTTCAACGATATTTTGTAGTATATTAATTTCTAAAAAAATTCAAATTAAATAGTCCTTAGCAAGTCTTTGTTTTGGACAGCATGCTAAGTGGTTTGTATTATAATCTATTTGCCATGAAGAGGTATGATATAAAATAAAAATTTATGGGTAACTCAAATGTGAAGATCAAAATTTGGCAAATGAGACACTTGGCATTTTGCTTGAATTGATTAAACTAAACATATACATGCTGTCAGTTAAAGGTTAGTTGAGGTCTGGGGAAATGACTTAGTAGTTAAAGCCTTTGCCTTGCAAGCAAAAAGAGCTGAGTTTAATCCTCAGATGCCATAGAAAAATGCCAGGCGTTCTTGGTGGACTTCCTGTAATTCTAGCCCTGAAAGAACAAGCTTGCCAGCTAAACTAGCTCTAATCGTGTACTCTGAGCTTAATTAGAAACCCAGGCTCATAATATTAAGGTAAAAGAGCTATTAAAAATGATTCTAGATATTGGCATTGGGCTTCTGCAGTCATTCACACTTAAGTGTATATTTGTACATATTCCCATACACAAGCACATGCCCCCATGTGTAAACACGCACACTGACACACACACTCACACCATGTAGACAACATGAAAAAAAAAAATGAAGCGCAAGCTGAAGGCTATTTGATTAAAGTGGTGTAAAACATTAGTAAGATGCTGTGGGGGGCTGGAGAGGTGGCTCAGAGGTTAAGCCTCTGCCTTGAAGGCAGAAGGTCCTGAGTTCGGATCCCAAATCCCACATATAGATGCCAGGTGGAAGCGCGGGCGGCCTGCGCTTCTTCTGGTCCTGGTAGGGCGGAGCCTGTGAATCCCAGGGCAGAGTAAACAAGAAGGAAGTGGAGGCGGTCCATGGTGGTTCCTGAATTCGTCCGTGGTTCTACACACACACAGACACACACACGTGCACACGCACATACATATGCACACACGCATAATTGAATAAATAAAAAAAATTTAAAGATGCTGTGGGTTATAAGTCTCTACCACTCTGCACCTCACTGATTGTCCGTGTTGGTACATGGAGACAATAGCGTATGAAAACTCCAGGCAGAGCAAATTCAGAGTCAGACTTCATATTCAGAGGGCTGAGACTAAGGTGGAAGGGACGGTACCAGGAAGCCAAGACTTGAAGTGAAAATAATACAGAGGAGGATGCGGGCAGTTTCAGAGACAGATATTCAGAGTAAGAAAGAGAGAGTGCGGAGGAGGGGAAGGGAGAAGATTCATGGAAAGCCACAGCGCAGTGTTTTACCTGTCAAAAATTACTTTGACCTGCACATTCAGACTGCAGAAATATAACTTCCATTAAGAAAATGAAGGCTCTTCCCAAGGACAAATCAAGGCAGCGTCCTTTGCTTGTCTTTCAAAATGAATTTGAAAACACAGTCACACCAATACCAACCTGATGACTGGACAAAGTGGAAGATCATTTAAAGCCACCCTCATTTGTCTTAAGGATGAGATAATGAGTGTAGACAGATTAGTTGTGTTCTGACTATAGTAAAGACAGAGACTGCATGAAGCAGCTGCTGATGGGTCAGAGTAATCTCATGGTTCCAATCTCCCCTTTTGCTTTGTCTTTTGTACCTGTATTACTTATTATTCGTATGAAAATGAAACTATACATTTCTGCACATAAATTTCCTAAGTACTCACTTTTATGTCTTGAATAGAATGCTAAACATACTGTCTTATATACATTGTCTGATTCAATCTTAACCTTAACATTGTGAAATATGTACTGTTAAAAGTGCTAGTTTTTGTACTAGTCAAATGCAATGAAAACATTAGAATCAAGTCACTGGCCACAATATTTTTCCATTAGGTATTGTGCTAAGAGGTAGAATAAAAGAAGCTGAACTCAAAGTCTTGCTAAGATTGAAGACTATAGATAGCATCATTATTTTATCCTAACTTGGAATCTTAAGTAGCATTACATTTTATTGTGTATGTTTACATGTTCATTTATATGTGTATCTGTGTTTGCATGTATTGATGCATGTATGTGGAAGTCAGAGGCAAAGACTACCTGTCTTCTTCAATTTCTTTTCACCTTATATTTTGAGACAGGGTCTCTCGATGAACCTTGAGCTTGATTGCACTTGACTAGATCAACAGTTTTCAGGGCGTCTCCTTCTGTTGACTGCAATCCCTTGCAGTCAATGAACCATTGCACCTGGATTTTTTTAATTGGGAGCTGAGGATTGAACTCTGGCCCTTATGCTTGTGCAGCAAGCAATATCCTCCCCAGCACCTGTTTACACATTTTAATTGTCTTCTGATTTGCTCATTTCACTCCATCTCAACTGCTCATATCCTAAATCCAAGCCCTCTGTGAATATACAATACTTCCTGTCACATCATCCCCCACGAGAACCATTTAGTTTGCTTCCCTGTAATTTATTCTCCAAGTATGCAGAGTGATCACATATAGGGAAATATCAAAGCAAATGACTTTCACTATGTTGCTCGCTCACTTGGGTGGAAAGGATGCTATGTGCTAAGACGGGTTCATTGGGTTTTGGGAAAAGAGAAACAAGTAGATCTTAAACATAGGAATTTTTCAAATGGATGTGATATAACACATAGTGTTCCACTGCCCCTACTTCTGCATATTTATTGCATTGTTGTGACTTAATGACAAAATGTGCATGGCATTGTTGAATACTAGAAATATATAGAATAGAAGGGGTTATTGCTACGACTATTTTCTTCCACCTGCACTACACAGTCAGTGGGAGATTTTACAACAAACACATGCAGAGTGCCTGAAGCTCTTTAGAGAAGAACTGCTTGAAAATATCAATTAAGATAAACAAATAAGTGAGCAGGCAGGCTCTTGTGGTCCTGAAAGTCTGTTTTCCCTTTCTTGGCTTGCATTAAAAGAAAGGTCCCTTTTCATTCAATTTATCTCCACATGGACACAACCTGTACTTTGCCTCATGCTGTGTGAGGTGTTAATTATAAGGAGGAGAACAGAAACTTAGACACTGGCATGTCTGAGCAACGAACCTATTTTTTGTTGTTGCTGCTTTATTTTCTAATTTTTTAAACTTTGACACTTTCATGCATTAATACAATGAATCTCTTCTTGTTACCACCCAACCCATCCCCCTTCCTGTCTCACTTCATTCTTTCTTCTTTCCACCTAGTCTGCTTCCTATTTTCACGTCGTTCTGTGTGTGCAGCCCACTGGGTTTCATCTGGGATACCTGTACTGGCCAGTGCCTGAGTACTTGCTTGGGCGTGGATGACTTATCAATAGGAAAATAGTTAAGTACAGTAGCTCCCTTTCTCTGGTCTGTCATTAACCTTCAATCATCTTTCAGGGAAGCATTGTGTTTGTTGAGATCATTCCTAATCCGTGATAAAGCACTGATAGGCCAACTATTGTGCAGGAGTCACGGAAGTGAACATTGCTGCAGTGAGTTGGTAAGGCAGCCTTGTCCTGATTGGAGGACACGTTCCACATTCTCGCACCTCCTCTTCCACAAGGTCCCCTGAGACTTGGAGTGGGGGTAATTCCAATGTCTATCTGGAACAAAGCATTCCATGGTAAGTTGTTTCAAGAAAGGCTTTCATTGTACAGTGCAATACAATTGTGTAGCTCAGCCTGCTCTTGAACTCAGGGCAAGCTTCATACGTAGCCTCCCAAATATGAGAATGTCAGGCATGAGCCAACACAGTCAACCTGATTTCTACTTTTAACAGAGAATACAGTTCTCAGGAATACAGAAAAGAATTGTTTAGGTCTGATTATTAATCTCCCCACCTAGCCACAGACATATGCACCATTAGAAGAGACTTTATGAAAAATAAAAAAATCTAACATTGTCAAATAAACAATGCTTTCAGCTTTAATCAGTCCTTCTTTACCTTCTGCAGACACAGATATATTGATATCTAGATATATTGATCCTAGAGCAGATTAGTAGTAGCATATTTCTAGGCCACAAATGTGCTTTTAGGTAAATATGCTTTTAATTTCCATCTTCTCTTTTAAATTAAAATGATAAAAAAAACCAAGAACCATTCATCTAGTGTATATTGTGGATCCACCATTGGACCACCATTGCTAAGTGGAGACAGTCATTCTACTTTTCAGACAAAAAAGGCAGGTTCTACAACTTAAAACCATTTGTTTAAGTGAAGCATTAAGTGGGGTTGGGTTCCCTTAATTCAAACCCACACAGAGTAATTTAAATTCAGGCATCTTTCGTTCATCTCAGTATGTTTATGGATTCCAATTATATCCTCAGCCAACAAGAATTTATCATATCCATGGTCAAGCTTCCTTCTTTAAATATTCTTCTCAGTTATATGAAGCTAATGAAAAATAGAAGGGATAATTTGGAGATATAGCACATGAAATTGACATACTTAGAAATCAAAAACTTAGTATCTGTGTTTGTTTCACCTTACATGTTGAAATAAAGTCAGAATCTGAGCAACTTAATGGGCTTAGAAGACTTAGTACATATTTTGGCTTGGAGAGTTAATAGCAACATCAGGAGCTAAGAGAACTTGCCACACAATATCCATAAGGATTGTTTGGAGAGTGGGATACTTTATCTCTTAACAATATGCCAGTATACTGAGTCAGCTCTTTCCATCTTATTTTCCTGTCCAGCCTACCTAATGGTCCTACCTAAGATATGCTGGGTCCTTCTCCATCAATTAGACAATTTTCCACAGCCTTGCTCAGGGTATGTCTTAACCAAATAACTTCCCAGATGTTCCCAAAGGCTGTTGTGTTATCAATGGATTGGCATATGTAACGGACTGCCACCCACTGTGTCCTTGGCTGACTTCGGCGGTTTCTCCTGACCATGCACTTCCTCTCAGCACACCTGCAAGTCCACAGAGCTGAGGAGCTGACATGCAACAGATGCCTTTCCTCCTGGCTTGTGCTTTCCATTCCTTATCTAGTGATGGGAAGTTCCACAGGAAGCGGGAATTCCTTCAAGACCTGAGTCTCAGCATGCTGCTAATTATAGAAATAAATAACTAGTGACTGGGACCATCTGTCTTTCCTTTGGCAAACACCTTGCTTTCAAGTGGAATTAGTGCCACCTGCCACCTGCAGCCCTCTGAGACCCAGGGTCTGCCTGCTCCACTTGCAGAGGTTTGGTCCCTTGCCCCTCCAACCTGTAGTCACAACCCCATGAGCTGTCACTCATCCCCAGAGAGCCATACTAATGAAGCCAGTGCCATTCCGGAAGTTCTTTCTACAGCTGCAGGAACATGGAATAAGGGCAGGTGGGGCCCCCAGTGATATTGTGAGCAGTAGAGAATGTGTACAGTGGTCACCCCAAGGTCTTCGTGGGTCAGGGAGATAGGAGTTTCGTGTCCCTCTGTTCATTCTTCATGACCAGATTGCTAAAGCCACCCTACCTGACAGCAAGGTGTATTTCTAAATTAACCTCACAAACCACCAGCTTAGCCTATTCATTTGGAAAAATTAGTTCTAGTTTAATTCTCAGCCTTCAAAGCATGTGGTCTTGGATAAACCACTGTATTTGCATATATTTTATCACCTCCAGGGCACATTGGTGGGAAATAACAAGAGCTGTCTATCAAGACTCTACTGAGAAACATGCAAGTCATAATAAACAGAAAATACTAATATATTTTATTACAATACAGTATTGTATAGATGAAATACTTATTTTCTGTTTGTTAGAGAAAGAAGCTTTGTTTCTAAAGCAATTCCATGGCTAATAACATCTGTTTCAAAGCCATTAAGGAATTTACAAATGTCTTGAAAGTATGTGAAAAATTTCATGTATGTGATGGCTGTTTGGTGAGGATGAAAATAATTTGCAACTTTAATCAAATTTCAGTGTTTTCTTTGTTCCCCTCACATTCTTTCAGCCCAGAGATTGAAGAATTGGAGGACTTTTTCCACCACGTATTTTCTATTGATTTTTCTCCTATTATGAAAACTGAATGCCCAGAGATACTGCTGTCTCTTAGAAGCCGAGATGATTCAGAGATGATTCAGCAGTTAAAGCATTTGTTAAGGCAGCAAGAGAGTCAAGGTTCAGAAACCAAGCAAATAAATGCAAGTTGGGTATGGTATTCTGACGGTAATTCCAGGGTCAGAAAGCAGAGACATCTTATCCCCAGAGCAAGAATAAGGAGGAAGAGAAATCAATTCCTGACATAAACCTCCAGCCTCCACTTACATGTGAGCCCACATGCCTGTACACCCATGCACATACATAAGACCACACACATATACACATAAACACACACATACTCACACCACACACATTTAAACACACACCCACACCCACACAAACGAAAAAAGCAAAGAAAACAAACCAAGATGCAGGAGGTGCAAGCAAGCTTTGCATTTCCCTTGGTCCTCATTGTCATGAGAACCAAAGCAGGTCCCCAGACCTTACCCTTCACCTCCACAAGTGTCATACTCCACATAGATATTTTATTCATTTTATCAAGACATGCCCTCCATGACTTGCCTTGTGTTAGGAACAACATTGCCCATGAACCCTCTGCCATTTATTATTGCATAAACACAATAAACATCAGCTATTACATGAGCACAATTTCAGTTATTGTTTCCTTGGCAAACAGCAGAAACCTAAATAAATAATCTTTTGCTTTATTTGCATCAGTCATAGCTATGCAGCATGTGGTAGTTTGCAAAAAATGACTTTGCATCTCATATCAGATCCCACCTTAAGTCTATAACATATGAAGGACAAAGACAATCTCTATCCCTATTTTATGGATAGCCAAACTGCGGCTCAATGAAGAGAAGAAAGACATCAATATATGTTCTTTAAGAGCATTCTCCTATTAATCAATTTCCAAAGATATTAAAAATCCTCATTTCCATCTCTTTTTGGAGACAAAATGAATGCTCACATTTATTTTTGTTCATCCAACTTAGTGTCAATTATATATTAGTGCAAGTTTAACAATGCAGTTATATCTAAAATTGACCCTGCATATTATATATATGATGTATTACATAATAAATATATGATAAAATGAACTACTAATATATTTTAAATCACTGTTTGAAATTCAGAACTTGAGAATCTGTAGTTGGACTTTAGGGAGTCAATCAACTCTGTAGCCCATATATTTCAGAATAGCTACATGATATCATGATATTCATGAGTTGTAGAAACAATGTGTGCAATGTCTGCATCCATTGCTGTTTAATTTTGCCCAAATACAGCCTTACCAATGTATGTCAATTCTTCTGAGAACAGATGCAACATGGATTTTGTTAACCCCCTTGCACATAGAATTGATGTTTTCATACAACCAGGGTTCAGACAGATCCCTGAGGTGGTAGAATCCCTTCATCCATCTTTTGCTTTATCCATCTATTTTTCATTAATTCATCTAATATTTATTGAGCATTGACTACATAGCACATTTGGTAAAAAATCATCAAAGCACACTGGATAAGGAAAAACACAGGAAATCAATAGACACGATACGGTGGAAAGCTAGGATAGAAGCACAGGCTCTTCGTTAGCAGAGAGTAGAAGGAAGAGGAAGACTTAAAATTCAAGCTCCAGGCTAGAGCAAATCCTTGAAAGGAGAGCATTGCCTAATATGAGTCATGTGGAATATGTTTATATTGAACATAATGGAAGGAGGAGATGGAAAGGCAGAAAGTCATAGCACAGGAAATAGCCTGTGTAATGAAGACAACAGAGATTTGAGAAATGCCCCTTGGGTTTAGTAGACACCCTCACCCACACCCCCACACTCTGATCTAGGAAACCAGCTGTTACTTAGATTAAGAAATCTCCTCCTCACAGAAGGTAATTTTGCAAACCACGTAAACCACACAGCGGGTTCTGCAAAATTTTAAAATATTCATGTGCTTTATAAAAGTTCTCGCCATGGGGTTCAATAATAGACTGATAGACTGTGCTCTTAGTGCAGGGAGCATGTGATATAACCTGTGAGATAACTAATGTCAGCTCTAAACAAGCACATATTTAGTGTTGAGAAAGGACCACTAGTGAATCATGTTTTCATGTTACATTTATTAGCCAGATATGATGGCATGTATCTTTCATGCCAGTTATCTGGGAGACTAAGGCAAGAAAGTCTTTTATTTTCATAAGTTCTAGACAACAAAGGAATATGTAGGTAGGTAGGTAGGTAGGTAGGTAGGTAGGTAGGTAGATAGATAGATAGATAGATAGATAGATAGATAGATAGATAGATAGACAGACAGATAGATGCATGCATACCTATATATATATATGTAGATAAACAGATATACATATATATGTGGATAGTTATATAGATATACATATAGATAGATAGATAGATAGATAGATATAAATAAGCAAATCAATCCCTATGTAGGCTAGGGGATTTATTTACAGTTACAAAATATTTATGAATATTAGAAAAAAGCCTTTATTAAGTTCTACTCAGTGTTTTTCATCAATAAGTCCAACCTAGTCCATTTGTTGATTTGTTTTTCCTGGAAGTTATCAGTTATCTATCCTGTATTCTCTAGCTTTCTTCAATATGTGTGCCCAACTGCCTTAAAGCTCAGAAGTTTCCTTAACATGAGAAAAATCTTTTTGCTTCTACTTAGTTTTTGATCCTCCCACTCCCTAGACTCAGCAAAGAGAAATGGGCCTCAAATCAATTTAAAAATCATTATGAATTCCCTGCATTTGACTTTTTAGTGGGAGCTTAAAAATATTTCAGGATTTTAGACTGGTAATTAGACCCATCGTTTTAGACAAATGCCACATAATTTGTCTACTCCTACAGCAAATCTTGCCTCTGGGAAAGAGGGCAAATATTTAAGAATGAAATGAGACTTATGCTCACATGAATTAAAAAACAACTGTCTTAAATCTTTAAAACGATTTCACTGGTTCTTGCTCATTAGTCAATATCGCAGAGAGACCCGTGCCAAAAATCCTGAGTCTTGTCTCTGAATCTCAAAGCCCACTACTTCTCTCCTTTATTATTGATAATGTAAATGAACCTTGATGTGAGTAATAACTACGGTTTCTGTCTCATGAGGGTCAGTCCTGGGAATTGGAGCAGTTACACACTGGAATCTATCTGCAAGATAGACTTGCATTTACCTGAGCAAGGAGGGAAATGGTACTAGCTGCGTCTAAGCAACAAACACGGAGTATGGACAGCACTTTGGGAACTGGTTGAGACAAAAAAAAAATACTCCCAACCAAAACAGTAACCAGAGAACCTTAAAAATTGTCCCGTTGACTTTGAAGTCAGTATTTCCTAAAAGACTTTCCATTTTAGATAAGCCAAGGCAATAAAACATGAAACAAACTACCACATAACATGAAACAGAAATTATTTCTCCTTGCAAAACTTTTGCTAAACTATGTCAGAATCATTCCATCTTAAACTATAACCTAGAATTTCACATGGCTGGCATAACAGCAGGCTTCCACAGTAGTAGATGATTAGACTGTCGAAATGAGATTTTTGGCCTTATTCTTCCTAGCCTTTCCAATAAGATGAAAAATAATCTTTTCTTCAGTGTTGTGACAAAAGTAATTCTAATAATAATGGTTAAAATTGCCCAATAATAATAAATGTACTTAACAGTTTTACTAATTATAAAATATCTTAATGTGGTGTTTTTATATATGATGCCATTAATGTAAATACACTAATGTGACACCAATGGGAATGTATACTGTCAAAAATTCATATTTATTGATTAATGATGCATTAAATTAGTGATAGCATATTTTAAAGATAAACAGAGCTAAATATGTTTCACAACTAGCACATTTATTTAAAAATATGGAAGAATAGCCACAAACACTAAACGGCCTCTAGAGTCTAGAGTACTTGCAATTTAGCCTTGTTCTTTGCATGCTAGCTGACATCTACTGTGGTCATGGTATAAAATCACTGCTCATATAACTTTTAATGTGTCAAAAGTTTGCTGTCCTAGGTGGGAATCGAGGCATAATCCTAAGCATACTTCAATGATTGATTAACAGGTTTCTTATGATTGGCCCTAATATAGTTTTAGAATAGAGTTGCATTCAAAGGAAAACAGCCCTATGAGTTCCAGGAGCTTAAGTGCTTCCCAGTTTTTAGTAAATACTGATGTGTCTTTCAAGGGGAGGATGAGGTCAGACTACATAGAGTAAGTCTGGGTGGATGGACTTCTTCATTAGACTGATCCCTGCTTCTGACCCTTTATGGTCAGACTGGAATCTTGAACAGAGTAGTTACTGAATTCTATGAGATATTCTGCCAAATTGATTGTACATGAGGAGGTTAAGGAAATTCCAAAGTTAGAACCAGTTGACTGAAGAATGAACAGCCTGGAAAACTCTTGAGTGTTAAGCATCTTGTGGAGGATTATTTGCGAATTCTTAGTAGTTCATTTCAGGATCTGTCATGTCATGTGAGTTGTTCCCCCGCGGGCTCATGTGTTTGAGCCTTTAGCTATTTGGGATGACCATGGCACCTTTAAGAGGTGGAGCCTCATTGAAGGAAGACAGTCACAGAAGGTGGGGCTTGAGGTTGGTTAGTCCCACCCTCCTTCCAGGAGATGTCTTCTTTTGCAGCTGGCATTTTTGCAGCTCTCAGCCTCCTTGATGGATGGACATAACCTAAGCTGCTTCCAGTTTCTGCCAGTCAGCCTTGCCTTTGCTGAATAAGTTTCTCTTTTCTCCATAAATTGCTTGACTTTGAGCAACAGAGAAGAGTAACTGGTACAGGATCATATTTTGTAAACATTAAGTACATTTTCCCTGAAAAGAAAACAATAATAAGTGCTATTTTATCCATATTACAGATCTGAAAAAAAGTTATCTCAAAGATATTGACTAATGTCATCTAATCTATGCATATAGCAAGCAGTAGGGTTTAAAACCAGGTCATCTGCATTTAGAAGCCATCCAGGATGCTTACATCGTACAGTTGAACTTCATCCAGTGCATGTAGCTCTAGAAAATCCTGCCTAAATAATCTCAGTCTCAGAATGTAGAGATCTCTTCATTGTTCATCAACTGTGAAGTGCAGTTTGGATCCTGAATATTGGGTTGGTTTCTTGGACCTTCTGTCCATCACATACTTCAGTTCTGTTGATGGGATTCTTTATTTGCTTTCCATATTCCATGTCTTAAGGCAAGGTTATTTGAAAGAAGAGTAATGGACTTTGGACTAAAACAGACAGTTTTCCATCCCAGCCACACCTGTGTGTGAGGGACATTGCTTGACGGTCCCAAGCCATCATTTTCTCTTCCAGAAAATAAAACAGTGGATAAAAAATAAATGAGCAATAGGGTATTATGATTGGGTGAGACCTGGGGTTAATTTTTTTTTCTGACACATGAAATTGAAGGATCTATTTCAGCTTTCATCGGGGCAGCATTTATTTGTATTCACAGATTTGTGTGGAAGCTTTGAGTTCTCTGAGATATTTACAAATGCAGTCAGTAGGCATGGGCGATACACATGAGCAGTAGAGAAGTCACAGAGAGGATTTACGGATATTTTGATAGAAAAACTTCCCTTTTCTTCAACCAGGAAGAATGAATCTGTGGAGGTAAATCATTACAGAAGAAAGAATCAAGTTGTAATAGGGTCTGAAGGTAGGCATAGAGGTGAGGTGCTGCCAAGTGAGTTGTGATTCTTAATTACACTTTCCCTTGCCAAGGCATGCTGCTAGCCTAAGAGCCCACTGGGAAGGAAAAGTCTGTGCCTATCAACTAAGAGATGGTGCATTAACTGCACCTCCTCTGTAATCCAGCTACTTGCTGTGTTTTCCTCTGCATCTTTGAAACATCACAGAGGGAAGGAAGCTAGCTGTTCCTTCTCCCTTCCCAGAAAGTCAAGGCTTGAAGGTGTGAGGAACCTTGTGAAATCAGACTTCACACATTAGTGCTGTAAGGACAGTGGCCACAACTCCGTGGATTTCAATGACTATAGCTAGACTTCACCAAGGACCCACATTGTTACTTATTATGATTCAGAGGGTCTTGTAGGATGGAGATGGGGATTCTTGCAATCAAGTGTGCTTTCTCTGGTAAGAATTTGGTTGCCTGAGATGATAAATATTCCTGCATTCTTTTTCAGAAAATAAATACTGTTTTGAATACTTTAATTTCTTACCTTCTGTGAAAAACAGTTACTTGATGTGTTCTTGACAAACTCTGTCATTCAGGATCTTACGATCTTCCCTGAGAGCTAGTCCCATGACAGATTCTCACTCCATTCTGATGGACCCTGTAACTTTCGCCTGTTCACCTGTCTACTTCCAAACCAACTCCTGGTCCCCTATCTACTTTCCTTTCTGTATCAATATAACAGGACATGCTGTGGAGGGAGATAACCAGAGAGATGTAAGAGAAATATCCAGTTTATCTCCCACCAATGTTCTGTGCTTGTTTCTGCTCAGAACAGAAACTTCTTCACAGCAGTATCTGTCACTGAAGCCAGCACAGTATGAACTCATCTCTTACCAAGTCTATCCCACAACAGGCATTACATTTTAAAATTCTTTCACTTCTTGTGTCACCCTGCCTTGACTCACTTTTTTCCATTTAAACATTTTTTGATCCATCACTCCGTAGCCCTTCACCCACCAAGGGAGAAGCTACTGGCCATACATAGCAACTGACAATTTGAATCATGGTTCCTTCCAGTTATTATGTACTATGACTATAAAAATTCACCCTGAACTGTGAATATTTGAAGGTAAATGATTGCAAGCTGCATCATTGTTAATTTAATTTTATAGCAGTACTATGTTCAGATGAGGTCTTAGGTACATTGTGCATAGTGAAGTATTACTCAATTATTTGACTGTTTCTTCACATATTTTTAGAAAAAAGAATATACACATGAACCCTTAAAATCACATGTGGTTTTTGCATATGGTTTACATTATGACTTTTCCCTTCCAGGCATCCCCTAAGAAGACAGTCTGGCTATTCCATTCTCCTGATTGAAACTCTTCTATGATTCTGAAATAATCATCCAGTTCCTTAGCTGTACTTGAAGACTTTTATAACCTATACCCTGTTTGCTTCTCCTTTTCTTATGTTCCTGAACCACTGTATTCCTCTACTTCATGCACTTGTGCCTGCACCCATCTCCCCCAAATGCAAATGACTTCCTCCCTATGGTGCCTCACCAGCTCATCTTTCTGTCTCCATGTAGATGTGATCCCTCATCAGCTTCTGTGTCCTTTGCCCCAGTATCCAGCCTCACTACTCCACTATGATCATAGAACATTTGATCCTTTTGGACCCACTCTCAGCACTAACCAGAGACTCTACTATCTTCCTTGATATATGCTTGAACCCTAGATTGGTGTTTATTGCCCATCGGTTACACAGCATTGCAAGTGCAGCAAACAACTTTGCCATAAATAAATGGAGGCAACAGTCCTCATTCTTTTGAACCAAGAATCATAACAGATCTCATATGCTCCATTCATCAATGAATGGGCATGAGTGGTAAAGACTAGCGTTCTTTTGAGGACTATTCCTGTAAACTTAGATTGCTTGGAAATAGATTTCTGGCTACGTCATACTAAAAGGCCAGGGAATCCTTTTGACATACTAGTGCAGCCATAATCTTTTTCAAGTGCAAATTCAGGTGATAATGATTATATACTAACAGAATTTCCCAAGAAGCCTGATGATAAACTCTGTCATAGAACAGGTATCAATTTGGTGGTTGAAGGTTCAAATTCTGGGCACATTTTTAGATAATTTGTTGTTGATTTAAGCTCAGAACAGAGCTGCAAGAGATAATCTAGTTGATGAGGAAGACCCGACCCGCGGTGGGTGGCACTAGGCCCTGAAGTGATGGATAGAATACAGAGAGCTGGTTGAGGAAGTTGGCATTCTCCGTACACTTAGCCAGAAATGCCAGTCTGGCAAATGAGAACTGTCCCTCTCTCAGCTGCTTTGTGCATAGTGGTATGGCTCCCGGTGTTGGTGTGTGCTCTCCGACACACTGGACAGAGGAACTGTAAACCAGACTATTGTAAGAGACCATAAACCTCTTGCTCTCTTGAGCAGTTTTGCTGTGATTTTATCAGCAACATGGAGGTGAACTGATACAAACTCCAACTCAAGAAGCACTCACTACTGCATCGGAAGGTAACAAGGGAGCTGGGTCTGATTCCTAAGACCTGGATGTACTGTGTTTTTGAAGACTATTCTGATCTCAGACTCCTCTTTGCATGAAATAATCAGAGCAAGTCTTCGTATTTCTTTGGTTAGAACCTGTCTTTTGTCCCTTCCTGCAGGATACAAAGACATCTCAATCTACTTCTATTGCCATTGTGACATACTGCTGAAGTAAAATTGCATGCAGCTTTAAATCTGAAGTTCAAAGAAGAAATTCTGGGAACCCACTTTCATGGGTGAGAGGGAAAATTGGTGCTGATACATTCAACTTCTCAGAGTGAAGTCACTCTATTCTAGCAGTCCGTTTCCTCCTCTCATGAACTCAGCACTTTCCATTCACTCCTCCTTCAGGTTATTTAGACTCATCCAGATTCTGCAATTTTGTTTGTTTGTTTGCTAGCTCTTGTTTAGCTTATCCTTACATGTTCTCTTTACTGAAGAGAAATTTACCTATTTTTTAAGAATCTTAGTACAATTTGTTTCTCTGAAATTAAAACCAATTGACTCAGCTGCCTACAATTTCTCCTCTTATCTCCTGCAGCATTTATTATATGGATTGTTCCCTTTGGCACTTCAATTTTGTCTTAATGTAGTCTTTTGATATCGATTTTATCATCATAGTAGTGTTACTTAAACTTTGAAAATATTATACCATGTGTCTTCAAATATAGTACATTTCCCCTTGGAACACAAGCTGCTTGCAGGTCTTTGTGATCACCCCATACCCCTGTGCACAGGCCAAGAAACTGCAGCTGATATATTGCTGAAAATTAAAAAGAAGGCAGAATAATACCGATATAGATTGAGTTAGTAAGAACTAGAGCGATGATGTTAATAACTGTTATATTTGAATTAACCAGGATGCTCTGGTTAGTGGGAAAAGTGATTTAAAACATGTACATATTTAAAATCCATTAATGCCATTAACTTTGATGTACAAGCCCTAACTAAGTGTTAGTATCAACCAGTAGAAGAAGAAACACAAAAGGGGGATGGGGGAACTCTCAGCTTTCAGAAGGAGTAAAATTCTTGTGGAAATGGCAGAAAATAAAAACAAGTAAACAAATAAAGTAGATATTGTGGTGTTATGAAGAAAAATAAAGCGTGAAGTGCTGGGGAGCAGATGTTCTGTTTATGAATCCAAAAAATTTAAAATCCAACAAATTTCGGTTCAAAAGAGGTTCAATTTAAGTTCATGCATTTGGGTTGTGCTCTTCTGGGGACCTTAAACTCTATGGCTTCCTTTCTGTGTGATGTGTAAAAATAGGTACCTACTGACAAGTGCATTGAGATTTTTTTTATATGCTGCAGGTATTCAGAATACCGCCCAACCTCTGACTACACAAAACCTTACAAAAATGATAACCCCACATACATTGGTAATTTTATGCATTTCGACTGTCCCATTTGCATCCTGAAACTGACATATATTCAGGTCTGTTCCAAACAGCTTCATCGTTGGGAAACTTTATGTAAAGCTCTTCAATGTAACCCATACTCAATCTGTACAGTGAAACTTCTTCTGATTCATCCATTTATTTTTAGTTTGTGTATTATCTGTTCAATGACAATATACGTTTTTGGTTGTTGAGTTAGTGAGAACTAGAGTGATAGCCGATGAAAATTTATGGTTATTAGCATGCATTAATTTTATCATGATCCTCATTCACTACCTACGTGGAGTTACCTACGAAATCCCATAGTAGAACAGGAAAGTGGCTCAATGAGTAAGTGTACTTGGTATCCCAGCATGAAGACCTGGCTTCATCTACTGGCATCCACCCCCAAAACACCAGGTATAATTGCATGTTATTGAATCACCACTGTGTGAGAGAGCAGAGATTAAGAGCATTCCTGGGAGCTGAAGGTTTCTAGAATAAGTTTTAGGTTCATTGAGAGACCCTGTCTTAAAGGAATATAGTAGAGAGAGATAGAGCAGGACAACTAGTATCCAAAAGCTGACTTCTGCATATGCCCATGATTGTTTTCACATGGACACATACAAATACACACATACAAAAGCACCAACATTGAAAAAGAAACCTATACTAGTTTAATAGTGTCCACTTGCCATCTTTGCCACTTCAGTGTGACCACCAATATGATTTTAATGTGTGTGTGTGTGTGTGTGTGTGTGTGTGTGTGTGTGTGTGTGTGTTTGCCCTCTACAGGCTTAGGTATTTGAATCCTTAGCTGATGTTAATGATTCATAACATGTAAAAAAGAAAGTAAGCATTTGTTAGCTGTTTTCTAGGTGGACTAATGCTTACCTGATTGCTTTAGCATCTTGAAGACGTGTCATCCTGCATCAACACAGCTAGCCTGTCAGTGAGGTCAGATACGCTGACTGTGGTTCAGTCTAAAGTTCAGAATATCTCCCATGACCCAGTTTGCCTCCAGCAACTCATTCTAGAAACTGGTGTTCTTTAGACAAGTTCTACTTTGAAGAGTGTATCCTTCTTAAGCGCCTTTCTCCCAATATCCTTAAGTTAGCTGATTAGTAAAAGAAACAAATAATGTCAATTCCAGATCTCTGTGTATGAGGACACCTTACCCTTATATTCATTCTATACAATTATCATTAAGTGTTTATTTAGAACTTGGATTGAGTTATGGTTTGCTGGTGAAACTGATCATGTTTCAGGAAACAATTCCCTAACCTGGAATGATTAACCAATTAAAATTTCATATTAACATATAAACATCTGCCATTACCAGCTTATAGAACCTCAAAGTGGAATCAGAAAATCATGAATTAGCTCAGCATGGGTGAGGTAAGCTAGAAGAGCTCAGCTACCACACAATAGAATATATGTAGACACCAGAAAAATACATTTGCTTTTAAAAAAATTAGTCAAAGTCAAATATGGAGGAAAACAATAGGGACTATGTATTATATATTTGAAACTATGCAGTTTGCTATGAGTTTCACTAGACCACTACCATGATCAGAAGTACTTTTTCTTTCTTTTATTTTTAAACTTTTTTAATACATTTTATCTTTGTCTAACCATAGAAGCTCAACAGGTAACCCCTCCTCTTCCTCTCCCCTCCCCTCCCTTGTTGCTCACCACAGCACTCTCCCCACTTCTCCTCTCCCTCTCACATCCTTCCCTCCCTCCCCTTCTCCCAGCACCTACCACTTCCTTCCTCCCATCCCCCAGAGCATGTATTTATGTGGGCACCAAACTTCCCTGTGAGTCCTCTAACCTAGTGAGGGTTCAGGACTCAGTAGCATAACTTGGAGCCCCTTCTTGGGATGCCCACTAGCATGGGAACTCTGTTATGACTGTTTAACACCTTGCCTCTGAGGATCCTACTGCTTGAAGACTTCTCCCCTGTGATCCGTGCTGGATTATGGGGGGTTGTTGAGATGTCAGTTATTGTGCAGGTCAGGCAAGGTCTAATCACACTGTGGCTATATGCTGGCTGCTGCAGTTCTGATTTGTGTAGAGTATCTTGGATATTGTTGGTCCTCCCCATCTTTAGGCTCTTACAACCTTGCCACCTCCTCTTCTGCATGATTCCTCAAGTTTTAGGATGGGGAGAGATTTGGCTGGCCTGGTTCTGGGTGAATAATGTAGGGTCTCCGATGTTCTGAATTACAAATTGTTGTTGTCTCCAGTTTTGCTGTTCCTGCACTGCCCGTGGCTGCATCCTAATTGGTCTTGAAGGTCATTTCCTTAGAACATGTCATTTAGTGGGTTTGGAACTAGGATCCACTTATTAGGGAGTACATTTTAGTGTCTAACTTTTGTGTATGGTACTTCATTCAATATAATTCCTTCTAATTCCATCCATTTTCTAGCAATTTACATTAATTCATCATTTTTGATGGCTGAGTGGTATTCCATTGTATAAATGTACCATGTTTTCATTATCCCTTCATCAACTTTTGGGCATTTGGGTTGATGCCATGACTTTGCCTATTGTACATAGTGCTGCAATGATCATGGATGTATTTATGTCACTACAGTGAAATGATATATTTTTAGGG
The DNA here is from genome assembly GCA_023101885.1 of Typhlomys cinereus. Taxonomy (NCBI): domain Eukaryota; kingdom Metazoa; phylum Chordata; class Mammalia; order Rodentia; family Platacanthomyidae; genus Typhlomys; species Typhlomys cinereus. The sequence continues at coordinate 3,490,878 of JALPQD010000130.1, read as the reverse complement.
ATAATTCCCAGGAGTGGTATAGCAAGGGTATATGACATTTCAATCTTTAACAATTTTAGAAATTGCCATACTGATCACCAGAGTGGTTGTATAAGCCTGTTTTCCCTACCAGCAATGTATGAAATATCTTTCTCTCCACATACTCTCCAGCATTCCATGTTATTTTTTTTATTGTGGATTTTCGCCAACCTGACTGGGGTGAAATGATATCTTAGGGTAGTTTTGATCTTAGGTAGTTTGTATTACCCTGATGGCTAGGGATGTGGAAAATTTTTTAAGATATTTGTTAGACATTTCAATTTCATCCCTGAAAATTTTTCTTTTGAGTTCTGAGTTCAATTTTCTAATTGGGCTATCTATCTCCTTGGTATTTAGTTTTTTAAGTTCTTTGTGCACTCTGGATAATAGAGTTCTATCAGATATATGGCTAGTGAAAATTCCCATTCTGTGGGTTGTATTTTTGCTCAGTTCACAATCTCTTTATCTGAACAGAAGCTCTTTAATTTCATAAGATCTCATTTGTTGAGTGTTGGTCCTAGAAGTCAAGATATCTCCATTCACAGATGACATGACCATATAGCTGAGAAATCCTGAAAACTCCACCAGGACACTCCTGGAACTAGTACATAAGTTCAGCAGAGTAGCAAGGTCACAAAATAAATGAGCAAAAATTAGCGGCATTCCTATACACCAAGGATGAAAAAAATAAAAAAGTCCTAAAGAGAAAAAATCTCACTTATTATAGCCACTAAAACATGAAATACCTTGGTATAAATATATATAATGAAAACTTTAAAACCCAAACAAAGAAATTACAGAAGACACCATAAGGTGGAAAGACCATACACCTGGATTGGCAGAATCAACATTGTAAAAATGACTATCCTACCAAAAGAAATATACAGATTCAATGCTATACCAATCAAAATACCAAAGCAATTTTTTAAAGAAATTGACCAACCTCAAAATTCATGTGGAAGCCCAAAAAGCCCAGGATAGCAAAAACAATCCTGAGTAACAAAAACACTGCTGGAGGTATCACCATATCAAACTTTAATCTATACTACAAATCCATAGTAGAAAAACAGCTTGGTACTGGCTCAAAAACAGACACATTGATCAATACATAAGGGTTGAAGACCCAGATACAAGCCCACACAATTACAGCCATTTGGTATATGACAAATAAACCCAAAAACCTCAAAGGAAAAAGAACAGCATTTTCACAAATAGTGCTCTCAAAATTGGATATCTATATGCAGAAGATTAAAACTGGACTCATACTTGTCACCATGCTCAAAAATCAACTCCAAATGGATCCAAATAATCCAAATGGATCAAGGACCTTAATATTAAGCCAGACACTATGAAAACTATAGTTGAAAGGGTAAGGAACTCCCTCAAGCATATAGGGCTAGACAAACAATGCCTTTTTCTTTCTTAATAAACAAACCCTCCTTAATATTAGGCCAGAGATATAAAAATCTTAGTTGAAAGGGTAGGAAACTCCCTTGAGCTGATTGAGCTAGGCCAACAGTTCATAAACAGAAATTCAATAGCACAGAAACTAGAACCAACACTCAACAAATGGGACTTTATGAAATTAAAGAGCTTCTGTTCAGATAAAGAGATTGTAAACCAAGCAAAAACACAACCCACAGAATGGAAGAATATCTTCATTATTTCATCTGATAAAAGTCTAATATCCAGAGTGCATAAGGAACTTAAAACATTAAACACCAAGGAAATAAAAAGCCCAATTAGAAAATGGGCCACAGCCTGGGAGGAGGAGGACACCCCCTCTGTGCCTGGGCCCCGCCCCCAGATCCCCCAGGTTAAATAGCACCCCACCAATGCCCCATCCTCCCTTCCCTCCACTCCACTGCCCAGGATGCGTGGGCGGTCCAGTCAGGCCTCACTGTGTGACCTAGGTAAGCTTCGTCTCTGTCCACCCCCAAAACCCCAGTCCAAATAATTCAGTTTAGTGAAAAACGCACAGAAATTGAAAGAAGATCTTAAGAATTAAAACGACAATGCCAAAGTCAAAGTGCAAATCCATGAGAAACAACACTCAAGTAAATAAATCTCCCACTGAAGGAATTAATCCCATAATGTTAGACTCCAACCAGAACAAACCCATGGAAAATGGCCAAGAAAGCCAGACCAAGGATAACAACCTTCAAAATATGATCGATACTATGTTCAATACTATGAAAGAGGAAATCTGGGAAGAATTAAATAATCGAATCAATCGCTTTGAAGAGGAACACAACAGACACTTGGAGGAGTTGAGAAAAACAGTGCAAGAAACAAAAACTGGTATAGAGCAGTTAAAACAGACTCAAGCAGAGTTTAAAACTGAGCTACAAGACAAGTTATCTTCAACCCAGAACTCCACAGAGAGTTTTATCAGCAGAACTAATGAAGCAGAAAACAAAATTTCAGACCTTGAAGATAAAGTGGGAGTATTAACCAACTCAATAGAAGAGGTTGTTAAAGCCAAAAAGATACTTGAGAGAAACATTCAGGAGATATGGGACACCCTGAAGAAGCCTAACATGCGTATTCATGGAATACCAGAGCAAGAATCTCAAAATACCACCCCTGAGGAAATTTTTCAAAACATCTTCAAGGAAAACTTTCCTTATCTAAAAAGAGAGGCCCATCCATATACAAGAGGCATTCCGCATCCCAAACAGATATGACCAAAATAGAAAATCGCCAAGGTAAATAATAGTTAAAACACTCCACATTCAAGATAAAGAACTGGTGCTGAGAGCTTCAAGGGAGAAAAAACAAGTCACTTTTAAAGGCAAACCTATTAAAATAACAAATGACTTCTCAGTCGAAACAGTAAAAGCAAGAAGAGCTTGGAGAGAAATACTTCAAGTAAATCAACCCAGGCTGATTTACCCTGCAAAACTATCTGTTGTGATCGAGGGAGAAAGAAAAATCTTCCAGCACAAAGACAACTTGAAGGCATACATGTCCACCAAACCAGACCTTCAAAAAATGCTAGAAATGATACTCAAGCATGAAGAAAAAAACAGGCATATCCAGGAGAACAGAAGGCAAGTATAACACCATTAAAAGTGAAGCAATATACTTATAAAAACTACTAAACATAATAAATGTCTGGAATTAAAAGTAGTTTCTCCATTATAACACTAAATGTTAATGGAATTAACTCACCGATCAAGAGACACAGATTACAAATTTGGATTAAAAATCACAATCCATCAATCTGCTGCCTGCAGGAAACCCGTCTCACCACAAAAGATAGGCAAGCCCTAAAAATAAAAGGCTGGTCAACAATTCTACAAGCTAATGGAAGCAGAAAGCAGGCAAGGGTAGCCGTTATGATATCAGACAAAGTGGACTTCGAACCAAAGAAAATTATAAGAGGCACGGATGGATACTACATTTTAGTCACAACTACAATTCACCAGGAAGACTTCACAATACTGAACATATATGCACCCAATACGGCCCCTGCACATTCATTAAGAAAACCCTACAACGTCTAAAGCAAGAAATCAACCCCCAAACGATAATTCTTGGGGACTTCAACACCGCCCTCTCAACATGGGATAGATCAACAGGTCAAAAGCTTAACAGAGACACTTTGGACCTTAATCAAACCCTTAAAGAAATGGACCTTACAGATCTCTATCGAACTTTTCACCCACGCACCAAAGAATACACATTTTTCTCAGCAGCACACGGAACTTTCTCCAAAACAGATCACATACTGGGCCACAAAACAAATCTACACATGTACAAAAAAGTTGAAATTATAACCTGTGCCCTGTCAGACCACCATGGCCTAAAGCTGGACATCCACAACACATCAAACAAGAGAAAATACACTAACTCCTGGAAACTTAACAATATGATGCTGAATGAGAACTGGCTTCAGGAAGAAATTAAAAAGGAAATTCAAGATTTCCTGAAAGTGAATGATAACGAAAATACAACTTACCAAAATCTCTGGGACACAATGAAAGCTGTTCTAAGAGGTAAGTTCATAGCTCTTAATGCCTACATCAAAAAAATGGAAACATCAGAAATAAACAACTTAACAATGCAACTTAAAGCTTTAGAGAAACTAGAGCAATCTGATCCCAAAAGTAGTAGAAGAGAGGAGATTAGCAAATATGGGGAGAAATATCTGAAATCGAGATTGAGAAAACAATAGAAAAAATCAACCAGTCAAAAAGCTGGTTCTTTGAAAAAATCAATAAGATTGATACACCCCTAGCTAAATTAACCAAAAGCAAGAAAGATAAAACCCAAATTAACAAAATTAGAAATGAACATAGAGTTATCACTACTGATACCCAAGAAATCCAGAGAATTATAACATCATATTTCAAAAAATTGTACTCTGTGAAGTTTGACAACACAAAAGAGATGGATGAATTTCTAAGTAAACACAACTTACCTAAATTGAATCAGGAAGTTGTGAATTATTTAAATAGTCCTATAATATATAAGGAAATTGAAGAAGTAATCACAAATCTTCCCACCAAAAAATGTCCTGGACCAGATGGATTCAGCACAGAGTTCTACCAGACATTTAAGGAGTTAATAACACCAATACTCCTTAAACTGTTCCATCAAATAGCAAAGGAAGGAACACTACCAAATTCCTTCTATGAAGCTAATATCATTTTAATCCCAAAACCTAATAAAGATTCACTTAAAAAAGAAAACTATAGGCCAATCTCTCTGATGAACACAGATGCAAAGATTCTCAACAAAGTCTTAGCAAATCGGATTCAAAAACATATTAAAAAGATTATTCACGGGGACCAAGTAGGCTTCATCCCCGGCACACAAGGTTGATTCAACATATGCAAATCAATAAATGTAATACATCATGTAAACCAGTCCAAAGTACAAGACCACATGATACTCTTGATAGATGCAGAGAAAGCTTTTGACAAGATCCAACAGCCTTTTATGATCAAAACGCTAGAGACAGTAGGAATGGAAGGAACCTTTATCAATAGAATAAAAGCTGTATACAACAAGCCCACAGCAAGGATTATGCTCAATGGGGAACAATTGGAAGCATTCCCACTTCGATCAGGAACCAGACAAGGCTGTCCACTCTCACCACTTCTATTCAGTATTGTACTTGAAGTCTTAGCTGAAGCCATAAGACAAGAAAGGGACATAAGAGGGATTCAAATTGGCAAGGAAGAAGTCAAGCTATCCCTATTTGCAGATGACATGATCTTATACCTGAGTGATCCCAAAACTCCACCAGGAAGCTCCTGGAACTAATTGAGAAGTTCAGCAGGGTGGCAGGATACAAAATAAATGTGCAAAAATCAGAGGCCTTCCTATATGCCCAGAATGAAAGAAGTGAAAAAGCCTTGAGAGAAACAATCCCATTTACTATAGCCCCTAAAAAAATGAAATACCTTGGTATAAACCTAACCAAGGAGGAAAAAGACCTACACAATGAAAACTTTAAAACCCTAAAGAAAGAAATAACAGAAGACACCAGAAGGTGGAAAGACCTCCCATATTCCTGGATTGGCAGAATCAACATCGGAAAAATGACCATCCTACCAAAGGCAATATACAAATTCAATGTTATACCAATTAAAATCCCAAAGCAATTCTTTAAAGAAGTTGACCAAACAATCTCAAAGTTCATATGGAGGCACAAAAGACCCAGGATAGCAAAGACAATAATGAGTAACAAAAACACTACTGGAGGTATTACCATACCGAACCTTAGTCTATACTACAAATCCATAATTATAAAAACAGAATGGTACTGGCTCCAAAATAGACACACAGATCAATGGATAAGGGTTGAAGACCCAGATATAAGCCCCCACAACTATAGCCATTTGGTCTTTGACAAAGGGGCCCAAAGAATTCAATGGAAAAATAACAGCATCTTCAACAAATGGTGCTGGCAAAACTGGATCTACACATGCAGAAGTTTAAAGCTGGACCCATACTTGTCACCATGTACAAGACTTAATTCCAAATGGATCAAGGACCTTGATATCAGGCCAGAGACTATAAAAACCATAGTTGAAAGGATAGGGAACTCCCTCTAGCTGATTGGGCTAGGCCAACAGTTCCTAAACAGACATCCAATGACACAGTCACTGCTACCAACTCTCAACAGTTGGGACCTTGTGAAGTTAAAGAGCTTCTGTTCAGATAAAGAGATTGTAACACGAGCTCAAAGGCAACCCACAGAATGGGAGAAAATCTTCACTAACCACACATCTGATAGAACTCTACTGTCCAGAGTGCACAAAGAACTTAGAAAACTAAACACCAAGGGAACCAACGGCCCAATTAAGAAATGGGCCCTGGAACGTAAAAGAAACTTCACCAGGGATGAAATTAAAATGTCTAACAAATATCTTAAAAAATGCTCCACTTCCTTAGCCATCGGGGAAATGCAAATCAAAACTTCCCTGAGATATCATCTCACCCAGGTCAGGATGGCAAAAATCCACAACACAAACAACAACAAATGCTGAAGAGGATATGGAGAGAAGGGAACTCTTCTACATTGCTGCTGGGAATGCAGGCTCATACTGCACTCTGGAGAACCATCTGGAGATTCTTTTTTTTTTTTTTTTATTCAATTGTGCATGTGTGCGTATGTATGCGTGTGTGCGCGTGTGTCTGTGTGTGTAGAACCACGGACGAATTCGGGATCCACCATGGTCGTCTCTACTTCCTCTGCCCCGGGATTCACAGGCTTCGCCCTACCAGGACCAGAAACGCAGGCCTCCCCCGCTTCCGCCCGGCGTCTATACGTGGGATCTGGGATCCGAACTCAGGACCTTCCGCCTGCAAGGCAGAGGCTTAACCCCTGAGCCACCTCTCCAGCCCCATCTGGAGATTCTTAAAGAAATTAAAGATTGAAATGCCATGTGACCTTGCTATTCCACTTTTGGGAATAACCCCCCATACAGCAGAGGTTCACCTCGATAGCACAAGCATGACCATGTTCATAGCAGCACTGTTTACAATAGCAAAGTCATGCAAATCAACCCAAATGTCCAACAGTTGACGAGTGGATAAGGAAACAGTGGTACATCTATACAATGGAGTACTACTCAGCCATCAAAAATGATGAATTACTAGAATTTTCCAGGAAATGGATGTCATTAGAAACAATTATATTAAGTGAAGTATCCCAGACCCAGAAAATTAAGCGCCGTATGTACTCCCTAATAGGTGGCTCCTAGTACCAAACCCACCCAGCCCACCTAGAGACACTGGAAGATAAATCTCTGTAATACCTACAGTAATTGCAAGGATTATGAACAGGAGGGATGGGGTAGGAGGGCCACACCAGAAACAAGGAGAGAGGGGACCATGTTACAGCAGCGAAAATAGGCCTCCATCAAGGACTCAAATAACTAATGAGACATCTGATTAAGTTCACAGACTTTCGTTCCTGATCATTTACTACTGAGGGGGTGTGATCTCACCAGAAGAGGAGGGCATATAGTCTGGCAGATAAAAAGTAATCACTTTGCAAATGGGTGATAGACCCCTCCCTCACTGTGGTTTCCCACTTTTATTACATCTACCTTTGAATGTGCTCTTATAACAAGACTAGTTTAACAGCTTTTTGTCTCTGGCCAGGGGGTGACATACAGTGCCCATCAGGATGGAGTGAAGGGCATTGCAGGAGCAGCAAAACTGCAAAAAAATCAACAAACCACAATCCAGTACTTCAGAGACTCTATATCAACCACCTAGAACTAAGCCAGACTAATCTCTCCCCATCCTGAAGCTCAGGGACATTTGCGGAAGAGGGGGCTGTAAGAGTGTAAGAGCAAAAGGATGGGAGGAGCAATGATTTGCAAGATACTCCACACAAGTTAGGGCCGAAGCAATCATAATTGGACTTTGCATGCCCTGCACAATGATCAACACACTATTGACCTCACAAAGTCTAGCATCTGCTAAAGGCACCAAGATCCTTGGAGGCAAGGCATTGGCAGTCACATCAGTGTTCCTATACTTAAGGGGAACACGGGAAAGGGTTCAGGGAAAGATCACTGGGTCCTTGTACGTCATTTGAGAGGAGGGCCCAGAGGAGAATCAAGCATGCTCAAGAAAGGACTCTCTGAGAATTGGGGCGGGAGGCACTGGGGGATGAGGAGGGAGGGGGGAGGGGAGGGGGAGCAGGGGGTACGGGGGGAGCAGGAGGGAGGGAGGGAACTGGTGTACCTATTAAGTTTGTGTGAGCTGAAATACTAATAAAAAATGTATTAAGAAACAAAAAAAAAAAAAAAAAGAAAATGGGCCACAGAACTTAAAAAACTTTTCCAGGGACAAAATTGAAAGGTCAAACAAATACCTTAGAAAATGCTCCAACTCCCTAGCCATCAAGGAAATACAAATTAAAATTATCCTGAGATATCATCTTATCCTGTCAGGTTGGTGAAAATCCAAAATACAAATAACAACAAATACTGGAGAGGATGTGTGGAGAAGGGAACTCTCATACATTGCTGGTGGGAATTCAGGCTAGTACAACTACTCTGGAAATCAGTATGAGGATTTCTAAAAAAGTTAAGGATTGAAATGCCGTAGGATCCTGCTATACCACTCCTGGGAATAATCCCTAAAAATGTATCATTTCACTATAGTACACAAATACTTTCATGTTCATCGCAACACTATTTACAATAGCAAACTCACAGAATCAACCCAAATGCCCAACAGTTGATGAATGGATAATGAAAATGTAGAACATTTATACAATATATTACTCAGTAATAAAAAATTAATGAATTTTTTCAGTAAATGGATGGAATAAAAGAAATTTTACTGAGCAAATTATCCCAGCACAAAAAAAAAGAAGTTATGTACCACACGTTCTTCCTTATAAGTGGATCCTAGTTCCAAACCATCTCACTAACATACTTAAAGGTAAATCTCTGTAACACCCATTAAAACCTCAATGGATTACAACTAGGAAGAAGGGAAAAGAAAACCTGAAGAGAAAGGAGACAAAAGACTATAATTCAATAGAGAAATTAGGCCATGGTCATGTTTGGCCAGTAAGTAACAGGACATCTGGTACAGCTTGCTCTCATTTTCCTTCCTGTTCACTTGGAATTAGAAGGATTTGAAAAGTTGGGTATATCTCCCCAGTCATGGAGGGATAGGGCTGGCAGTTAAATGGTAGTTAACTAGGAACTAGGAGACTACTGACCCCACTCATTACTGTGTCCTACCACTGTTCTTCCCTCTACCTTTAAGCCTCTTCTTATATTATGATCTTCTTTTAAACAGTCTCTTATCTTTAGTTGGGAGATGACCTCAATACCCAAACAGGATACAGCCAAGTGCAGTGCAGGAACCACAACTGAAAACAACAACCAACCTTATCAGAATACCAGTGACTCCACAATGTTTACCCTGAACCAGACCAGCCAAATCTCTCCTGATCCTAAAGCTCAGGGAACCTTGTGGTAGAGGAGGCGGAAAGATTGGAAGAGCCAAAAGATGGGAAGGTTCACCACTGGACAAGATAATCCATTCAAGTCTGGGCTGTGGCAACCAGGAGCTCACTGCAATGAGATTGGATCTTACCTGACCAGCACTATAGCTGTCATGTTGACATGCCACCATAGATTAGCACGGATCTCAAGGGAGATGACTTTAGGTGGTAGGATCCTTAGAGGCAAAGGGTTAGGCAGATATAATGGAGTTCCTACATCAGTAGGCAGTTCAAGAAGAGGGCTCCAAATTATACCACAGAGTCCTGAACCCTGATGATTCAGAGGGAAGAGTCCATACAAGCTGAAGTTCTAGAGGACGGGAGGGAGAAAGCAGGAAACACCAAGAGAGGGGAGGGAGGGAGAAAAGGAGGGAGAGATAGAAGGAGGTATGGGATAGAAACCAAGATGGGGGGGTAGAAAGGAGGAGGGGAGAAAGAAAGGAGAGGCAAAAGAGGCAGGCAAAGGCACCTACCTATTTACTTGTAAAACTACGTAGAAAATAAAATTTAAAAAACTAAAAAAAGAATGTAATCAGAAATAAAGTGTGAAAAAAATCTGGAAAAAAATAAACACTCTATTTCTACTTCTAACTATGTGCCCCTGATCCAATTCTTTGTTCCAGGACATAAGATCCTGGAATAGGGTACTCTCTAAACTGAAGTAGATACTTAAAATGTTTGGAACCATGCATTCATGTATGTGAGTCTATGAGGGGCATTTGAGTTTCAAACCAGAACATTCTTCCTGGACACTTCTTGGCCATCTCATGTTAATGTATCCATTCCAATAAGAAAAATTTTAGTATTGAAAATTCTCACAGTCTTGAGTACTAACAGTATTTAACAGTCAAAAGTCTGAGCTCAGATTCACACAATGCTAACCTGTAAATATTAAAGGAGAATAATGCAGAAGAAGAGAGAAAGAGAAACAATTTTCCATCTTGAAATATACCATCTGAAAAATCTCTGCAAGGACATAAAGATGCTTTCTTATTCCACAGCCCATGCGAGGCCTGTAGGAGACTCTGGATTTCTAGAGATGGTATCTTTGTCTTCATTGTTGACAGTTTCATATCTGGAGGAGACTGGAGTTAGGGCATGATAGGACCATGCACCCTGTACCTTTCTTTTGCTCTCATCTTTATTCTCCCTCCTGCAATGTTTTCAGTTAGTCAAATCACACTGGAGAAAGACAAAGGTTCTCCTGTCACCCAGGCAACTAGCTGCCTTTGGATTTAAAAAACAAAAAGACTTTTTGTGTCTTTCCTATAATTTCATAATGTGCTGTAGCAGAAATGGTAAAGAAAATAATTAAATCTGGCTCTGAAGGCTATAACAGCATGAGGGGATGTGATATTTTCTAAGACGATTGCAAAGTCCTTTCCCAGAGAAATCACACCTTATCTGAGTAGATGCAGAAAGTTCTACATCTGTGCAATTCTAAAGAGCTCTAGCACTCTCCACACTCTCATTATTTGTAATATGCATGTGGAAGTACAATTTAGGGAGTCCGACTCTAAGTCATCCCCAAGTTTTCAGACAGGTCCTCAAAACACTAAGGGAAAATTTACTTCTCCAAAAAATGTATAATACCTTATCCAAGTCTACTTAATTATCTCCCTTCATCCTGATGCTGAAAGTCACCAGAAATAATAATTGAATAAACAAAGACCACTGCTTCATTTAACCCTTGATCGCATTTACATTGCCAAGGCTGCATGCATGATTTTTATGATCACACTATTATTATTTTTCCCCTTACAATCTCTTTTAGCATCTTTAACATTGTCCATTTCACAATATTGTCTATACTTTCAAATTTTAGAAAATTTAGCATATAATATCTGAAAGAGGGACTGGAGTCACACCGTCAATAATCTAGTCTTAATTATTTTTCTTTTTCTCAAATTTTATTTTATTTTTCTACTTTTACAAACATGTTGAGTACTTATCCCTCCTCCCCTCCATTCTCACTTTAATTTAAAATCATAGCATCTTAACAGGATGCCATTATATTAGTTATTTAATTATTTCAAGTCTTTCTACATTATTTCTTTTTGCTTGTTTTTGCTTATTTGTTGGTTGCACTGCTGAGGATTGAATCCAAAGCATTCATGCCTGCTAGGCAAGCTTTCTATCACAAAGTTGTAAACACAGTCCAATTTTTTAAAGTTAAAATAACATACAAATTATTCATTTTCTACTTCGTAAAATTTAAGGCAGATTTTTGAAACTATTGTGTGTGCGTGTGTGTGTGTGTGTGTGTGTGTGTGTGTGTGTGTGTGGTCAGAGGGCACTGTGTGTCCCTGTGTAGGACAAAGGGTGATTTCAGGAGTCATCCTGGATTGCTTCTACTTTCTTTTTGCTTCACACTGGGATTTCCCAGGCTCCATGCACCAGGATGAGAAGTGAAATCCACCGACATTTTCGCCTGGCATTTTTTACGTGGGTCCTGGGACCCGAAATCAGGACCTTCTGTTTGTGAGGCAGAGTCTTAGCCCCTGAGCCATCTCTCCAGCCTAAGGCAGATTTTTATATTAGATATTTGGTTTGTGCATAATAATCAATATTTAGTAACAACAAAAGTCATATTAGTATGCACACCAATACAATAAAATAACATTTTAAAAGCAAAAGAAATTCAGTTACATGTTTTTAGCTATAATTGACTTCTTGTAATATATAAGACCTTAGTATGCAGCGTTGGCTGGCCTTGAAATCAGGACCCTCTTGCCTCTGTGTCTTGAGTGGGATTACAGGTGTGTGAACACTGATTACAGGTGTGGGGCTCTATGTCTAGCTTCAGTTAACTTATTTTAGGGGAGACAGAAGGATGCATTCAAGTTCTTTTGGAAATTGAAACTTCCATATACAGTACTCGGAGTATTATTTGAAAGTACTTCAGTGAATCAAGGTTTGGTTGTCAGCCACAAAATCATATTCAAAAACATTGTAAGCTCTTAAGAGCAAAGATAACTCTTTAAGATCTTTTGTCACTTTGTATTTTAGGGATTTATTTAGGAATTAATGTTAATATTTTATCTTACATCACAATTTTAAGGAGTCTTCATTTTTGTCATGCACATGTTCATATATGTGCTGATAAAATTTTACTCATGTGTTCAGTGTGTGTGCATGAGCAGCTGAAAGAAAAGTGTTACGAATTGATTCTCTTCTCCTTCCCCTCATAGGCTACAAAGTTCTATCTAAAGTTTGTCAGTCTAGTGTAACAAACATATTTACCTAATGGGCCACGTTACAGGCTCAAGGTCTGTTTTATTTTTTAATTTTATTATTATTATTTATTCAATTGTGTGTGCATGCATATGTGTGTGTGCGTGTGTGTGCGTGTGTGTGTGTGTGTATGTGTAGAACCACAGGCGAATTCAGGAACCCCCACGGACTGCCTTCACCTCCTTGTTATTCTGCCCCAGGATTCACAGGCTCCGCCCTACCAGGACCAGAAGCGCAGGCTACCCCCCACCCCATCACCTCCCACCCCCACACCTCCTTTGTGCTGCCTTTGTGAGAAGTAAACAACATATATGGGTCTATTTTATATCTTTACTAACCTAAAGGCCAGATTTTTTGTTTTGTTTTTGATATTAAGGTAGGATTTGTTAGAAGATGTTACTAGAAATGTAGAGTGAAAAGCATTTTAGTAGTTCACTGAATCCAGCTCTCTAAGAGATGGATTTGCCAGGATGACTAGTTGCCTTTTTAAGTGTTTTTCATGGGCTGGAGAGGTGGCTCAGGGGTTAAGCCTCTGCCTTGCAGGTGGAAGATCCCGATTTCTGCTCCTAGACCCCACGTATATACGCCAGGCGCCAGGCGGAAGCGGGGGCGGCTTGCGTTTCCGGTCCTGGTAGGGCGGAGCCTGTGAATCCCGGGGCAGAATAAACAAGGAGGAGGTGGAGGTGGTCCATGGTGGTTCCCGAATTCGTCCGTGGTTCTACACACACACACACACACACACACACACACACACACACACACGCATACACACGCACACACGTACAATTGAATAAAAAAATGTTTTTCATCATGATATTTTCAGATGTATGATGTCACTGTACCTTGTTCATATTCGGCTTTTCTCTGTTGTCTCTCACCTACTTGCCCTTCTCACTGGTACTTTGCACCCATAAAACCTCCCTTTGTATGTTTTTTCTTCCGTTACTCTCTCTATTCGCCCAGCCCTTACATTTCTTCTTTCCCTTGCAGTACACTTTCTACTTCCTTGTGCTTCATAAATATATAGCAATATGTATGACAGAGGGAGCAGATAAATTGGGATTCTACATATGAGAGAACATTTGCCTTACAAACTCTGGCAGATGTCACTTAACCTGATGATATCCAGGACTACCCAAACAGCTTCCTTTTTATGAAAGGCCACAGGAAGGCCCATGGGTCACTATGATATATAGTGACTGTCTTACCAGCTAAGGAAGAGCAAGAACTTAGATTCTTAACCTTAGATCCTCTGTAAAATAAAGCAAATTATATCTTCACAAATCCAAAACTTGAGCAAACAGAAAACTATACTTTCGGAATTCTTGTAAATGGCATCCCCAATACCTTGTCTTACCTACGTTAGTGTGGCATTTCCACATTTTACCATCAGAAGGTGCACCCACACTATATTGAACACATTTACAGACAAAAGGCTATTTTGCTTCCAAACATCGGTCTCCAAAAAAACTATCAATAGGCATTTGATGTAGTCAGTGGCAAACAGGAGCTATCTGTTGACATTTTCGTGCTATTTCATATGCTCTGTCTGTGTGTTTATGCATTTTGTACGTTAATTTCTCCTTTAAATATATCTGCCAGCCAGCTACATAATTGGATTTTCTTTTGTTATAAGGAGTGAACATAATTTACCCCTGTTGGGTCTAGATTAGGTTACAGGATTTCATCTCTTCTGTCTCCGTCAAAACCAGGGTGTCAGAAAGCTTTAATATTTAATGTAGACCTAATTAGTCTCAGTTGGGCCCAGGGCACTTAGCAAAACCTGACACCAGCCACAGAGTCAAGTTCATTTAGAGAGCATAATTATCAGCTATTTCCATGCTGAAATAAATGCCCCTATTACAATAGACTTCCTCCCCAGTTTTATAAGTAAATTGAAAAATAAAAAGAATTTTAAAAAAACCCTTTGATTCCTTGTCATAGTGGACAAAGATGACATAATTTGGTTCTGAGTCTGACATTTCTCAGACACATTGCCTAAAAACAAAGTCGGAGATGGTTAGGAAAATGTGGAGATGATAGATCTGTAACAGGTTGTTAACAAAAGTTAAAGATTTGTGAAGACACATAGCTTCCAGGGTGTAGCATCCTGAAAGTATTCTTTAAGAATACATAATCAGTTATTTTAGAGATATATATTCAAGATCCATTATGTATAGGGACCACACTAATTCCTAGTGTCATTATAGGAGAAAGGAAATATTTCTTCTCCTGAGGGCATAGGTTCTACCAGAGACCTAGAGAAATTAAAGAAATCACATTACTAAATTTGCATTTGCAAGGGCTGGTTATTATTTCAATGAGAATTCATATAATGTTGAGAAAGCCACACTCCAACTGGGGCTCCAAGGAAAGCTTGCATGAGGAAGAACATGCTGGTAAGATGAAAAGAAGGAATAGTGAAGAACAGGAAGAGAGGAGCAGAGGGGAAACTCCCTCAACAGGGAAGGAAGAAAGCATATGCTTGGAAGTTAATGTTATATGTGACACCCTCCCATGATTCCCCAGCTTTAGAGGAGAGGTCCATGGAGAGCAGAGAGCGTAAACATTGAAGACTCACATGAGGAATCTAGGTAGTAAGAGCATAATTAGTTATGCAAGATCTGTTGTACACGAGGCCATGCCTGTAATTTGAGTACCTAGCACATGTTCATTGAATGAATGAAAAGAATCACTAAATGAATGTTGAGTGATACTAACAATCTTCAGCACCCCAACCACCATGACTGTGAGCTTGGTTACTCCATTCGACAATATCAACAGACAGGTAAGCCTACAACTTTATCTGATGCAACCTTCAGTGACATCAGGTAAGGTATAATCATTGTCACTTAGAGCTAAGAAAGTTCAATTTCCCTCAGGGTTCCAACTGCTAAATGGAAGCAATGGAGGACCCTTTGACTCAGGCAGTAACTCTCTGTTTCTGGGTGTTGGAGCAATACTTTCAACATGGCTTCTCAGACCCGTTCTGTCAGGCTCTCATCACGTTTATGTTTTACTTGTTGCTCTATTAATCATTTCAACTTTCAGTTCAGCCTATATTCTTTGCTCATTGCTCATGATTAGTCTCTTCTTGGCCAATTTGATAACTTGTTTTGGTTTTTTGTGTGTGTATGTGTGTGTGTGTGTAGTTCATTTATTCCGTAACATTCCAAAGAAGCATACATATTTTTTGAATAGAAATGCCATAGGTTTTGCTCAGTCATCTTGAACACAAAGAAGAAATTCTATAATAATGTTCCTGCTGGGTCAATCCCTAAGTGGGGAGATTTTGCTTACCTATAAGATTTAAAATACCTAGAATTGGCTCTGATTGAGTAAATTAGAGGGACAGTGGTCAGAGACAGTCATAAAAGAATGATGTATCATAGTCATAAATCATATGATTTAATAGGAAACTTTTCCATATAATATTGATATGACCTCAGAGGACCTTCACACTAATAATGTCACCTTGGTGGTCAAACTTAATGATCTCTGTTAAGTTGTATCTATACTCGGCAATCAGGACTTTCTCACTATTAAGACACGCCTCCTATTTTGTGGCTCCCAGGTTTCTTGTCTTATCATGGAATGATAAAAAACATAATGAAAAGAACAAGGGTTTTTTGCCTATTTTCGTCTTCTTTCTGTTCTTTCATTTTTCTGATTGTACTGATTCCCCAAATATTTTTGCTCCATTTGTCTCTTTATTTAAAATAATTAGAAGAAATGTTTGTGATTTAAGAGCAAAAATTCTATCACATTCAAATGGTTATTGTTTTTTACCAATCTATTCTTCTTTAAGTATGAATGCTTTTTCTCTTGCATCTGAGGCTCATGTAGAATTTCCATTCATGTTTTGTATTGTTAAAACATCCTGCTAATTCACTTTTCTATTATGAAAGCAAGAAACAGCTTTGCAATTTAATTTTCTTGTAATCTGTGTTTTCTAAAATTGACAGAGTTCTGGTAGGTTTATTGGTTGGTATTTGACTAACACAACTTTTAATTTTAGTGCTTTTACTTAAAATTACCTTATTGAAATCTAGCTCCTACAACTATCTAATAGGTAGAATTGTAGATCAGAAATGGGATGTCCTTTTAACTAGCAAGATAATCCATTTGAGCCCATTTCCCTTAAATTCTATTTTTATTCTTCCAGAATTATTAGTCACTATCTGGAATTTGTTCATCCATGTACATTTTACTTTACTGTTTAACTGTTTACTGTGATATCTATGAAGAACTGTGAATTTCCTATATTTTCCTTCCATATTTACAAATTCATTGTTTAACATGAACTTCAATAATAATAAAATCAGCATTACAACATCTCAACAGTTCAAGTTTTAGAAATGTAAATTAAAAATATAGTACCTACTGTGTTTCTCCCCAAAGATAACTTCTTTCAATGTGTCAAATGATTTCTTCAAATATTTAGTCTTCATATTTGTGAAGCCTACATGTATGCTTTGTTGTTGTTTATAAGGTGCTTAGCTATCTGAAATTCACAATGTAAAAGATTTTAGTTCTCTTTCATGAGCATTCAATCAAATTATTTCTCCCAATAAAGTTTTTTCAGTATTTATATTATACTACCATAGTAATGCAGTATGCATCATTGTCATGCAATGTCAGATGAAACTTGAAGAATACTGTGGCTATGTGTGTGCACTCACACTATACATGTAGGCCTAGATTCTTCTGAATAATTAAAAACTAACTCAGTGCTTTCTATGTCTAGCTTTCCCAGATTGAGGCTACTAATTTAGCCCCAAATATTGCACTTGTTCACTAAGATGCAGCAGGTAATGTCACTGTTTAGATTACTTTCCTTTCTCTTGGACCAGGAATTCCTATCATCTGTACTAGAAGAGGCTGTACTCAGTTTTGTCTTGGGATTCCTTACCATCAGGCTTCCCTTCTATTCTTTCTTGGTGGATGGGCTCCTGATCTTTCATCTTCCTCCTTTTTCAATCACTTTTTCATTTATTTGACATACATGTTCCATCCTCTTCATTTAAGTCGTGTGGGAATTGATTGAATTCTTGCATTCTTGAAATGTGACTAACTTTAAATTATAGAAAGAATTGAAGTTTTACCACCACACTCTCGATGTGTTTGGGAGAAATTCTCATGGTGCTTACACCATTCTGTCTATTAGTCTTTTCTGTATGTTATGTCACATCTCCTGGACATTTTAATAACATTTGATTTATTTGTTCTGCTCTGAAATCTTATAATGGTAAGTCTGATGTGTTGGGTTCTCTACGCAATCCTTATTGAATTATGTCTTTGGTAAATATTTCTTTACTTTGGGTTTGTTCCATATCATTTTAGTAGGATTTAGAGAAAGACTATGAAAACATTTTTGCAAAATAACAAGCTTAACTCCCAGTCTGATTGCACTTCATGCACATATTCTATACATAAATGATTAGTCATTTTTTGCTCAGAGGAAACTCTATCTACATTTGCAACCATTCATATTATATGCATATGTGTATGTGTGTATACATAAATATATATATCTGTATATATAAACATACACATACCTATTTAGAATTCAACATTTTAACCTCCATTCTATTGTGTATAAGAAAGTGTGAGTACATCATTTTTATCCACAAAAAACCTCTTTGTTTAATATTCTAGCATGAGACAAAAGAGAATCAACAATTTTGTCTTCAGTTATAATCAATAAAACATATAAGCCAAAATTGAATCATCAGTATAATTTGATCTATTATTTAGCAAGTAATTACTAAGTCTAAATCTATGTTATAATAGACAATTGAAAAACATTGTATATGCTTTTGTGTGATTCACCTAACCCAGAAGGAAATGAAATTATAACCAGATCACCCCTGACATGGTTTGAAATGTGTCCCCCACACTCTCATGCAAGTCATGGCACCTTGAGAGGTGGAGCCTTGCTGGAGGAAGGTAGTCACAAGGGGTGGGCCTTGAGGTGGATTAGTCCCACCCTACCTCTAAGAGAAGCTAGTCTTTGCTGCAAGCAGTCTGCAGCTCTCAGCTTCCAAGATGTCTGGGTGACTTAGCCTCCTCCAACTTTGGCCAGCCAGCCATGCCGCCTCTGCTTTTAGAGACTATACCTTCTCTCTGGAACCGTAAGTTGAATAAATCTCCCTTTCTCCCTTAAGTTAATTGACTTTGAGTGTTCTCTCACAGCAATAGTTAAGAATAACTGCTACAGAAATTGGTACTGGTTAGTGGGTTATTGCTGTGAGATTAAGAACAGCTGGTATCACAAAGTGGAGTTGTTTGTGAAGCTGAGAAAAGTTGGTACCCAGAAGTATGGCCAATGCTGTGATGTGGCTAGTGTGCCTTTGGAACTGTTTGTTGGGAGAAATATGGAGAACTTTGGGATTTTGTGCTGGGAAAGTCTTTGTGTCTTGGCGGTTGGGCCAAATGGGCCTTTCTCATGAGAGCTCAGAGGAGAGCAATGCTGTGAGAGACGCAGATAAGGAAGTCCAGCTTGTGATGGTCCAGAGGGGAACAGAGACTGTGTTTGCAACTGGATGAGTGACACATGGAGCCATGTGTTAGCCGAATGTTTAGTGAAGTTTTGCCCTCATCCTGAAAGCTTGCCTGAAGTTAAGCTGGAGTGCTTGGGGGAGGAAATTTCAAAGCATTGTAGTCTTGACAATGTGATATGGCTACTTTTTAGTTGTCTTCAGAGTGGAAAAAGCAAAAACTGTAAGATACAATGGCAAACTTAAAGAGTTGAACCAGGAAAAAGCAGAGAACAAAATGGCTGTTGAAGAGATTAGCTCCATTTGTAAATCAAAGCCTGCTCTTAATTTGAATAATAGGAGAGGCCTTAGCTTGAGGGCAAGATCCTCAGGGAACGCTCCTACTTGTAAGAATGCAAATCCTTTCAGAAGATGGGAGCTAAAAAGTGGAGTTCCAAAGCAAGAGTTTTCTCTTACCAAGCATCTGCCCAGGAGTGAAAGATATGGTCAACATAGAGAAGCAGAATTGGCTGTGATGCAAAGGGGCCAGTCTTGGCAAAAATCATCCACGTGGTTCTGGTTTTAGAGGAATCAGTGATGCAATAGGGAGGAGATCACAGAGTCCTCCTCCAAGATTTCAAAAATTGGCAGAATCCAGGCATCATGAGGCAAGAAGCCTGTAGTTTAGAGGCCCAAGAAGGGCAGTTTGTGCTGTGGAGTTAAAGCCTGGTGTGCCACTGAGAAGTACAGATATTAGAGTTTCCAGACACAAGGTGAGACACCAGCCAAGGAGAGCTGTATACCCTGGGAGGAGTCAGCTCAAGAGAGCAACATATTCTATGGGCAGCTGCATTGGAGGGGTGGACCCAAAACCCTTTGAAACTGAGATGATTTCAAAGAGAGGCTCACCTGTTGGACTTGAAGCTACAATATTTGGAGTTTGTCCTGCTGGTTTTTGGTCTTGTTATGGACCAATCTTTCCTGGATATGCCCCCATTCCTTTCTTTTGGAATGGGAATGTTTATTCTGTGCCATTGTATGTTGGAAGTATGTAACTTGTGTTTTCATTTTACAGGAGGTTTTGGACTTTGGACTTTTGGACTGTGTTGTGAATACTGATGTAGTCTATGGAGACTTTTAAAGTTGGACTGAGTATGGTTTACATAATGAGATGCTAATGAGCCTATGGGGGCAGGGGTGGAGTGTCATGGTTTGAAATGTGTCCCCCACTGTCTCCTGTGTTTAGCAAAGTCATGGCACCTTGAGAGGTGGAACCTTGCTAGAGGAAGGTAGTCACAAGGGGTGGGCCTTGAGGTGGATTAGTCCCACCCTACCTCTAGGAGAAGTCAGTCTTTGCTGCAAGCAGTCTGCAGCTCTCAGCTTCCAAGATATCTGTGGTGACTTAGCCTCCTCCAGCTTTGGCCAGCCTCATCCAGCTTTGACCAGCCTCCTCCAGCTTTGGCCAGCCTCCTCCAGCTTTGGCCAGCCAGCCATGCCACCTTTGCTTTGAGAGACTGTATCTTCTCTCTGGAACCATAAGCTGAATAAATCTCCCTTTCTCCCTTAAGTTGATTGACTTTGAGTGTTCTCTCACAGCAATAGTTAAGAGTAACTGTTACAACCCATGTTACAGGCTAAATCATGTAATAGAAGTGATAACTGGGATTATATGTCAAGAAGACTTCCCATCAGTTTCCATTCTAGAGGAATATGGAAGAATAATTGACAGTTGTCCAAGCATCAAAAGACAGGAAGAATAAAATAAAATCCTACATTCAGATTTAGAACATGTAAAACAAGTTTCTCCATTCCAGAGGAATTCAATCATGGTTTTTCAGTGATATGACAAGAATATGAGCCAAGGCTGTAGTGGGTTTTGAGTGAATTTTCTTAGGAAACTGGGCATATGTCCAGTGGTTTAATTTTCCAATTACTCATGAAAATTACCAGAGCTTTCTATTTAACATCAGAGCCATGAATGTATATCTGAAGTCCACATGTGAAAACACACATGGGCTTGTATGCATCCTGGTCTCAGAACTGTTGTATTGTTAATGTTGACATACAGAGAATAAAAACATCAGGGCAGGGATGTTGGATTTGTTGTTTCTCAGGGCATGTGAAACCGTACGGGGAAGCCGTCACGGCCAGGAAAAACAGCTAAAGGGAAAGTTCATTCCAAGCCAAACAAACAGCATGAAGGATCTCAGAACCAGAGCACATCACCTTCTCTTGTAATTCACTGTCTAATCATTAGATGCAGTATGTATTTTGCTCCTGGGACTGACATCAGAAGCCACCAAATCATCCTTAGTCAGATCAAAGCCCCTGAAGCTGCATCTTAAGGTAAACAGGCCTCACCCTGCTGGGGTTTCTGGCAGCCTCCTTCCGTATACTGCTCCAGTCAGTATCAACCTAACTCCTGGAAAGCACTTGTGTCATATGATACAAAACATCTGCCATACTGGAAAGGCTATTGTAGCAGTTTGTCTGCATTGTTGCTTATAAACTCAAAACTCAAAACCAAATGGCTTAAGGGAACAAGGGGTTTATTCTCTCTTACAATTGTCCCGTTATAGTTCCTTGTCCAGCTTTGCAGTAGAGCTCACACCAATTACAAGGATTGAGGGAACTGGCCACGCCATATCCACACAATGTCTGAAGGTGGAACGATGTATACTTGTAAACCAGCGTGTCTTGCCAAGTATACCAAAAGAGGCCATCTTTTTAAATCAGTTCCCTCTGTCTTATTCACCTGCCTGGGGACTAGTCCCACCCACCCAGGGGCTGTGCCTCCACATAAATCAGTCAATCTCCTGCAAGCTTGTTTGGGTTAAAGTCATCTGCTAATTTCTCACAACTGTGTCCAGAACACAGAGCCTCAAACATCAAGTTGACCCTTGTATCTATGTATCTAACTATGAAAGCTGTGAAGGTTCTGCCCTCCCTTTGTCTTTGAGCTTTCAGCAGAGATCCCTCCCACATTGCTACCTGTGACCATGGCAGTTCACTCTTTCTATTTTAATCTGCTGTTTCCTGTCTGATGTTTCCTTTATAAATAAAACTGTGGCCCCCATAGCTCTTTATGAAATTCTGATTATCAATGGTCCTCCACATTCTCTTTTTTTCTGATACTCATGGAATAATTCAGAATTAATTTCTATCCT
This sequence comes from Typhlomys cinereus, assembly GCA_023101885.1. Taxonomy (NCBI): domain Eukaryota; kingdom Metazoa; phylum Chordata; class Mammalia; order Rodentia; family Platacanthomyidae; genus Typhlomys; species Typhlomys cinereus. The sequence continues at coordinate 3,468,487 of JALPQD010000130.1, read as the reverse complement.
GAATGAACTATTTTTTCTCCATTCCTACAAAAGAATTATAGGCTAAAAATTATGGCCAGAATAAATGAGTTTCTTTGATTTCTAAGTTCTATAACAAATAAACAAAGAGTTCAGAATTTAGGGAAGTTATAGAAGGAGACCATAATAATAAATATCAATAATTGGAAAGTCATAAAAGAAGATCCTATATGTGAATTTTTGATTGTTTTGATTAAAAAATATATTTGATTAAAAAAAGTGAAAAAAAATCAAGAAACCATAATCCAGAACATCAGAGACTCTATATCAACCACCTGGAACTAGGCCAGCCTAATCTCTCCCCATCCTGAAGCTCAAGGAAATTTGCAGAAGAGGGGGCAGTAAGATTGTGAGAGCACAAGGATGGGAGGAGTAATGATATGCAAGATACTCCACACATGTTAGGGCCGAAGCAATCATAATTGACCTTTGCATGCCCTGTGCAATGTCCAATACACTATTGACCCCACAAAGTCTAGCATTTGCTAAAGGCACTAGTATCCTTGGAGGCAAGGGATTGACACCCACAGTAGTGTTCCTATGCTTAATGGGAACATAGGAAAGAGTTCTGGGAAATGCCACTGTGTCCTTGCACCTCATGGGAGAGGAAGACCCAGAGGAAAGATTGTCATTCACATTAAAGTATGCTCGGGGGATGGGAGGGGAGGCACTGCGGAATGGGCAGGGAGGGGCCGGGGGTTGGAGGAAGGGAGGGGACTGGTGTACTTGTTAAGTTTGTATGAGTGGAAATAATAAAAATAAATTTTAAAAGTATATGTTTGATTTATAGTCTGATGCTTACCAATACTTGAAAATGGATGGGTAGATTGTATCATTATATATACTTAACATAAGCTGACTGTGCCTGTGCCTGAGTTGGAATTCAAAGTCTGGGTTCTATCATTCTATTATATTCTTTCTTTTTGCTGTAATTGCCTCTATTGCTGGATATAAAGCTAAGGAGGTTGGCTTGGTCTATGTGACTAAGAAACAACGGTCCCCACCTCATAGGATAGTGATAGCCATGGCATGTGAAAGATATGGTAGAATTCTTTTAAGAAACAAAATGTTGCTGAGACTCTATCTGGACTTTACTTAGAACCTTCAAGCTTATGTGTATTTATCTTCCTGATAACAGGGAAAGAGGGGTTAAACTGAGCAGAAGCAAGGAAAATTGACATGTAGGCCTATTGGTCTTTCCCTAGGCCATTTGGGAACTTAAATAGCCAACAGTTAATTAAAAATAAACTGACACTTTACTTTAAGGATAGTTTTAATAACCATTTATAAATGTTACATTAAAAATTCATACACTGTTATCAGCTCCTGCTAAGGATTTACAGCACAATGAAGGTGTTATGAATGTTTTATAGGTTCTGGGGAGAAGGCTTTTCCTGTAGAGATATTTTCAGAGGACTATTTGTCTTTTCTGGGCCACATCATAAGTACTTAAGACAATAGCAGATTGTGAAATGAAAACAGTTCCCAAAGTTCATGTTGGGATCTTCTATGTCTACTTGTACTGGCTACAACTCTTTCCTTAGACAATACACATTTCACAGGAGGGGTTGTTCCAAATAAAGGATACTGAAGAGAAAAAAAATTAAAAAAAAAAAACAAAGTCATCTTAAGTGACAAAATTAGGAAGATGATTCCTGACACCCACAGAGAAAATAAAAAGAAATGGAAGGAATGATATGGAATCAACTGGGAGGTTAGCATAATGTGGGACCCTTAAGTTCTACTATGAAGCATGCTCATCACAAGAGAACCAAGGATAGTTATGTAGGAAGCCAGACACAAAACTGTAAATTACTCGAAGCATTATGAAACAGATGCTTTTGCAATTTTTCTTGGTAACTCAATTGTCCATTTCTTCAGCATAACTTTGTGGATAACAATGTCCTGTCAAAATATCAAGAGTGAGATCTGTCAGCTAAATGATAGATATTATCTGTTTTGCATGATCACCAAGATTTAGTTTCTTACTGCTTTACTCTGGGTGCATCTACGAATCTGTATGACATCCCAACATGTAGACACAGTTAAGGGACTGTGGGTTTGTGTATTCATGGGTTCCATTCACAAATAGCAATTGAGTGCAAGTTAGACTCAGAATGAGACACCGGTCTCTTGCAGCTGCTCCCTTTGATTTCTCCCGGCAAGAACCATGAAGCTGCATACATTTCAAGGGCAAGAGAAGAGGACTCCAAATTGTCTGCTTCACAGTTAACAATTGGAAAGTAAATTTCCTTGTTCAAGAACCAAGGATTACAAACTGTACCTTTTAAGAGTTCAGAGACTGTGACTTTATACCAATTCATGATTGAATTTTAAGGCCTTAGAGAATTCCCTCCAGGGGTGGCCCAGCTTCCAAAGCAAAGCAAAAGAAACAGAAGTAAAAAATCAGCACTGCATTTGTTTTTATTTTCTGGTTTCTTCATAGTTCTGCAGCGTTACTTGAGTTGCTGTATATCTTGGCTGTATACAAATGTTATGTTGAAAGCTTAAACCATTAGGCATATGCAAAACACAACACAGTGTCATAGAATTTGACATGCAAAATCATTTTAGGCAAGTTTAAGTGTGCACTTGAGTTATCATTGATTTCTCAGGCTTCCTGGTATAATTGCATCGGGAATTATTACACAATTCCCTTTGAAATTATTCCACTAGTTGAGTAAAGTATGTGTGTGCATGCGTGTGTATTCATATATGTGTGTCCACAAAAACACACAGATTGTCTTTTGTTATTCATGATACAGAAATAAATTGTTACAATATGCTGTTGGACCCATAAGTATCTGGGAATCTTGACTTTTTTAACAAGCATTACTGATCTTTAAATATTCAAAGAAATCACAACAAAACTTTATTAAGTAGGGCTGGTGAGGTGGCTTAGTGGGTAAAGGTACATTCAGGCAAATTTAGCAACCTGAGCTTGATGTCTGGAATACAATTGATGGGAGTAGAGAACCAACTTTCAAAAACTGCCACCTGAGCTTCACATGTATGCTCTCCCCATGCTTTCTCCCTCTCTTTCTTTCTTTTTCCTACTTTTCTTTCTCCCCCTTTCCCTCTTTCTTTTTCTTTTCTTCCTTCCTTCTTTCCTTCCTTCCTTCCTTCTGTTTCTCTTTAACAAAGAAGGAAAATATTTTTAAAACCTGTAAAGATAAAAGAGAAAGAATAGTCAAAATTAGAAGACAGAGAAAAATAACAACACGAGAATGAATATTACTATGTACAAGAAAAGCCGCAGGGAGAAGGAAGGCACAGAGAAGAGAGAATGCAAGGGAGAGATGATTGGCAGAGAGATTCCAGAAAATTGAGTTTTGGAACTAGTTTAAGTGGTGTATATAGTTCAAGGTTCCTTTCTGAACTGTCACTCCTATGCCACCTCTGGAAACCACTGGCCAGGTTTCAAGTGAGAAAAGAGTTAAAGAGCGCTTGAGTTACAAATAGCTAAATTAGTTCACATCCCTTCTCCTAACCAGAATTTCACATCCATTCCTCACTATTCTTCTCTTTCACATCTAGAAAAGCATGAATCTTTCTGAACACAAAAGTCAATACATGAAAATAAAAAGATATCAAGTTTCTCACAATCTGACTGGGAGAATCCAATGAAACAATGATACCGGAAAAGAAACAACTTGCACTTGTGTATGTCCACTCCTAAAAATACATGCGAGGAGAACATAATACAGTTTTTTGAAGAAGAGCCGAGATCAATGGCAAAAGCCTTTGAGACCTCTGTGATCAACATTTTACCAGCAAATGGTATTTGACATATTTTAGAATACGTTCTAGTATTGATTCAAAATACACACTTCTTTGATTTTATTCACTTATCCAAAATCTACTCATTGAGCAGAGACCCCATAATATCCAGTCACCTGAGGACTAAAGATTCACTAGTGAATGATACCAGGAAAGATAATGCTTCTATCCCATAGTTTCCAGTTGGGAGACGAGTAGTAATTCATTTAATGGAAGTAGGAAAACCATAAAAGTGAAGAATGATTATTATATAGAAATCAGGCAGCAGAAATCCTTAAACCAACTTACTCTTTTACAGTTATCAATGGCTACTTACTTGAAATATCTGTTAATAAGACATGGACATTGATGGAGACCTTTCTGTCCAGAAATGACATTACAGAGGCTAACACACATGTCCCTCTGAAGGACAACACAGTCAACTTATCTGTACAAACAGAAGAAGAGAAGAATTTGGTGCATCCATGGTACAGATCAACACTTGAAGAATTGCCAGAATTTGAAAGCTTAATTAATCTCTCTGGACATTTTCTTTTTACTTTTAAAATGAAGCCAAATATAAATATTTATTTTCATAAATAATTTCCATGATCAATTACTCTCAGTGCCCAATACTCACTAACTTAATGAATGGCAACAAAATGTTGTAGTGTTTACTGCTTTTTGAAGATTATCTGACAACTTAGCAGAAGAATTCTGAAAGATGCTGATGAAGAAACAACTGGATAAGAATTGACACCCAGAGTCAAAATTTTCTTTCCCAAGCTGAAGAATCTTTGGGATTGTGCTTCATTTAACCAAGAGAAGAAATCATCTGCTTAAATATGATGTGAACTTTGTATCATATCTATGTCTCATCATTGGGAGTTCAAACATTTTAGCAAAACATTTCCTCAACAGATTGCTTGTATTTTTAGATAAAGATCAGTGTACATGAAATATCATTATTCTTTCATGAAACCTGGTTCATTGACAGAGCATACTGGAGAATCTTTTGTTATACATTATGAAGCAGAGAAATAAAGAATATGTTCAAAATAAATTCCATGGCTCCTCAATAACAATAATGTATACAAAATGTAGAAATCAAAGTGCAATGGACAATACAAACATTTAATCTCATTTTATTAGCCAAGTTTTAGGGGAAAAACTCATAAAGAAGTTATACATAATGGATTCATAGATGGAAGATTTGAAAAGTCTAGCCTTAAATTCTTACTCTGAGTATGACAAGTTGTATAAAATGAATGGCAGTCTCACATATTTGCACTTATGGACATGATAATTTGTGAATCCATTTATCTCTGTATTTGCCTAGTAAGTATACATATGAAAGACTTAAAAAAAAAAAAGACAGTTTCACCCAGTGAATCTCTGGTATTGGTTCCAAATACACACTTCTTGATTTTATTCACTTATCCAAAATCTACTCATTGAGCAGAGACCCCATAGTATCCAGTGACCTGAGGACTAAAGATTCACTAGTGAATGATACCAGATAAGATAATGCTTCTACCCCATAGTTTCCAGTTGGGAACTTTCAAAGCCTAAGCCCCTGCTTTCCATGTTGATTTGTCCAGCCAGCAACAGATGATTGAATTCCTTGGGAACAGGCTGATCTGTATCTGAAGAGCACTCATGGCTTCTGCACTCTGTGTAATCATTCAAATGAGCATTGTTCATTTGGAAGTTGGTTGTAATCCCGAGTTCCATATGTGAAAGTTCCTTTGTATTTCATTCGTGATAATATGCATGTCACATACTGCCTAAGTCTTCTTTACTTCAAGTTTAATACCTCAGGGTTCCTCACCTGGTTTATATCTTATACACAGTATAATTTTTGCCATTGTTATCTTGGTACTCCTTTGCTATTAGTACAGATAACTGTTCCAAGTAAAATAATCTTGTTTTCTCTTCATTTTTGAAAAGAAATCTGTTTGATTTATGCTAATTTCAGTGAATTCAAATAGAAAGTGTGTTCCAAATCCACCTCAGGTCATCTAGGGCTTAGTTCTATGCCATCCTGCCTCTGCCATGTGGTTACATGAAAGATATGCCACCTGGGATTTTTACCAAGTGTAACGAAGGACTGTAAAAGCGACTGGCCGGAAGTGATATAAGGCACTTCCGTTCAAGTTCCATTGTCATATCCAAGTCACGTGGCCACAGGCAATGGCAAAGTTGGTCATCAGTGCAGGAACTGTAATGTACACCGAGAAGCATGAAACTAAAGATGAGGATCAAGAGTGGGTTAGGTTGTACAAACCAAGAGGGAAAATAGTTCCTATAGAAAAAATGTGACTCACAACAACACATATTACCCAAGAGTGGAAGGAGGCTGCACTAAATAATAACTGTGAAACACTAGCATTCTAAACTCTCTGAAAATGCCACACGGTCCAAATCTCATTAAAACCAAGCGCAAAGGTTGCTAAGTTGCCTATGAAGTTTTATTGTACCCGACAGGCATTCTTATATAAATCCAGGAGTTTAATGCATACAAATAAGGACTTCTAACTTTCAAACCAAATGGGTTTGGGTCTCCATTGGTAGGCACTATAGATGTCCCATACTTTCAGTTTGAAGATTCTCTCACTTATCCTAAATTGCAAAAGAAAGCTGAACTCCACATTGTGATGAAAGTCTGTCTTCCTCCCAGAAGGCAGAGACTGCTACTTTTCAGCATTCCCCACAGTCTTATGGGGCTAAAGAAAGCCAGCAGCACATAGGATGTCAATCAGTTGCCAATCCAGGCTCCTAGGCAGGTTCTTGGGGTTTTGAGCCAAGGTCATTCTATGCCCTTGTGCCTATAAAAGACATGGGCATTCTTGACTTCAGCTTGTAGATTTGTCCATCTCAGAATTTGTTGCCTTCCATTCCCATACAAAGCCAGTCTCAGCAAGCTGGTCTTTTCCACAACACTGCATCATACTTGGTTAATATTTTTGCTTTATCCTAAGTTACAACTATTCTCTCCCTTACTCGCCAAGAGATCACTCTACAGTGATTTGTGTCTGCATTGCCATTTAACTCTTGAAATCTCAAAAGTTCTGTTTCATTCCCTTTTTGCCAGATAATGAGACTTTGCAAGCTTCCTCCTAGCTTTGCCAAGGTCTCGGATGTGGAAAAGAACAGAATAAAACTGCTTGCATTAATTTAAAACGAATTCATTCTCCTAAATATGACCATGTCAACTCTCAGTCACAGCTCTCTCCTGGAGAAATCAAATCAAATGAAAACAAAAATAAATCAATGGTAAAATAGAACCTGCACAAGCCTGCCTTCCCTCGGGGCCACCCACTAATCATTCCAAGGACTGCTTTATTAGTAGCTGTCATATATTTTCTAATTAGTATTGTAGAACTGAAATATTTTTCCTAATAGAAAAGTAGGTTTAAGTATCAAGACCCATGCGGAAACTGGCGTTTATTGAATCAATGTATAAACAAAGACTATATGTCTACTGTTTCATACTGGTTTTTAAAATTTTTTTATTATTTATTCAATTGTGCGTGTTTGCATGTGTGCACGTGTGTGTATGTATGTGTGTGTAGAACCATGGACGAATTCGGGAACCACCATGGAACCACCATGGACCACCTCCACCTCCTCCTTGTTTACTCTGCCCCGGGATTCACAGGCTCCGCCCTACAAGGACCAGAACCGCTCTTCTGCCCGGCATCTATACGTGGGGTCTAGGATCTGAACTCAGGATCTTCCGCCTGCAAGGCAGAGGCTTAACCCCTGAGCTATCTCTCCAGCCCCTGTTTCATACTGTTTACAGCTATAAATGTTGATGCACTCATCCTGTGAAAAACTGTCTGAGTTTTCTAGAAGCATTGCAGTGGATGTGACATCAACAGTTATTTTTGTCAGTTGTTCAAAAAGCTGTAAGAATTGACACAGGCTAGTGTAGACACACACAACAATGCTGGGAGTCATTGTTACCTTGAAAAAGAAATAATTACAGTAAAATGCAGCCTATGGGGTCACAAAAGATGACCCGTGCAGTGGAAGGAGATCAGGTTCAAGCAAGTATTGAGAGAAAACACACCATAGGAACATTCACACCTAGCAGTGCTCAGCCGACTTCAGCTAAGCTTTGAGGCCACGTAGGTAAATAGACTCTATGCATCTCTGGAAATGTGAAAGGCAAATAGCAAGGTAGCTTTAGAAGCGCTCTTAAAGAGATGCTGTCTGAAATTTAAAACAACAAACCATGATTCAGAACCAAAGACCCTACAATATTCACCTGGAACCAGCCAACTCTCTCCCCATCCTAAAGCTCAGGGAACCTTGCGGCAAGGAGACATCAAGATTGTAAGAGCCTGGGCTGGAGAGGTGGCTCAGGGGTTAAGCCTCCGCCTTGAAGGCGGAAGGTCCCGAGTTCGGATCCCAGATCCCACGTATAGACGCCAGGCGGAAGCGGGGGCGGCCTGCGCTTCTGGTCCTGGTAGGGCGGAGCCTGTGAATCCCAGGGCAGAAGGAGGTGGAGGCGTCCATGGTGGTTCGCGAATTCGTCCGTGGTTCTACACATACACAGACACACACATACACACACACACAGACGCGCGTGCACACATACACACAGTTGAAGAAATAATAATAATAAAAAAAAATTAAAAAAAAGATTGTAAGAGCCTAATGATATGCAAGGACAATGATATGCAAGAACCAAGTCAGGACTGCAGCAGCCAAAGTATAGCCACAATGTGATTGGACTTTGCCTGACATGTCAACAACTCCCACAAAGTCTAGCACAGATTACAGGGGAGAAGGCTTTAGGTAGTAAGATCCTTAGAGGCAAGGGGTTAAACAGTCATAATGGAGTCCTATACTGGAAGCAGCCCAAGAAGGGGCCCCAAGCTATGCCACTGAATCCTGAACCCTCACTAGTGAAGAGAACTCAGGGAAGTTTAGTGTCCACATAAACAGATACTTTGGAGGATGGGAGGGAGAAAACAGGAAGCACCAAGAGAGGAGGAGGGAAGGGAAAGGGGTGAGAGAGGGGGGTGGAGAATGGGAAAGGAGAGAGAGGGGGGAGAATGGGAAAGGGGAGTTTGCTGTGGGACAGGAGGGGGGAAAGGAGGGGGAAAGGAGAAGGGGAGTTCTCATTGAGCTTGTATAACTAGGCAAAAAAATGTAATAAAAAGAAAAAAGATGTTGTCTGTCTATGCCAGTGACCAAAAATCATGCATAGTTTCAACAGGATTTAAGTGATGAAATTTCACAATATGTCAGGTTACAGGGTAAGTTCTTAATTTAGGAAAGTGAACCAACTGGACACAGCCTGTCTTTTTCAAGCACATGGCCCTATGTCTACACCTCATGTATAAGAATGTCATTGAATAAAAGCTAGGAAAAGTAAAATAGCCAGGACTACTCTAGATAACCTCTGAAGATATATATTGTTACCCCAAAGACATACAGTCAGATCTTGCAACATTATTTGGCCTTTCATAATTTACATACAAAAAGAGACACTATTCAGGAAAATAACTGTGTGTATACTGAGCATATGCAGACTTTCTTTGCATATTCTCTTAATAATAATAGTCCAGAAACTATTGGCATAGCTTTTATGTTGTATTAAGAAATCTCGTGATGGTTTAAAATACTCAAAAATTGTGTGTTGCTTATATAAGTGAGGCTATTACACCAATTTCTATAAAAAAGACTTGAACTTCTTTAGATATTGGCATTTGCTGGAATCCTGGAGTCAAGTCCTCAGATGCCAAAGGCCAAGTGTATTTTTCCATAGCCAGCTTGTCAGCTTGTTTCTTCCTTCACATCCTTCATACTCCCATATCATTGATCCTCCCTATCCCACATACTTGTGACTACACACACACATCACACATATACATACACAAACACACACACTACATATACACACACAAGCACGCACACACGCATACAGACATACACACACACACACACACACACACACACACACATACACTTTTTTGCCCACTCACTTCTCCTTGATGGATGTTTGCAAATACCATTGTGCCCGCCGCCTCCTGCCGCTGCATCTTCACAGCTCTCTTTCTCCCTTCCCTCCCGGAGTTTGTCGTTCTGAATTCACTCATCCACATCTTCCCCACAGAACCTTTAATCTGATCTTTTTTGTGACTCTGGGGTGAGGGTCGTTTATAGATATTTTTTTCCTAAAGCAATATTTCACAGAAAATAAAATCCAGCACTTGTTGGTCAAAAATCTCATTAGGGCAAACTCGGAGGTCTGTCTCCCTCCACTGTTCAGCCAGAGAAGCAGCAGGGCTCTTTGTTGCGCTCCCATGCCCAGCTGCCCAGGGGGCTGCTTGATTCATTCTTGGACAGGGGCCACAGCACTGGAGAGGGGGTGAATGGGAAGATCACACCTCTGGTCGGAGAGCCATTCTGCCGGCCCAAATGCTGCTATAGCTGACAGGAAATTCAATTCCAGAGGCCTGAGAAATTGTATTTTACTTTCACAAATGCCTTAAGCCTTTAACCTTCCTCTTCCCCGTGGTAACAACTTCTGAATCCAGGTAGGAGGATGTGTGTCCAAGTGACAGTCACAAGGTGCAGGACGGGGGAGCAGAAGCACAGGTGCCCATTCTAATGCTGGCATTATCTCGTGGTCTGATTTGCCAGAGACCCTGTCAATCCATCCATCAAAGGAGAAAGCAACCTGCAAATGAGAGGAATGAACAGAGCAGTCAAGTCAGGAATTGGATGTGACACTAAGGGTCATTTACTCTACTGTGTCACCACCTTTAGGGGCAAATGAAAGCTAAGGAGTTTTCAAGCTCGATGCTGGGAAAGTCACTGAAGAGCCCACAATTGAGCCCAGCTTGTATGGCAATTGGCTCAGTACTTTTACCTTTACAGACACTATGCCATTCTGATGCCTAGTCATAGTCTAAAATAATATGTATGCGTACATTCATCCCAATCCCTACAATTCCTCATGTACGGAATGCAGGAAAATGGTCATTAGGTACCCGAGAATGTACCTAGGACAGAATCAAGTGTGTAAGAGATACCTGTATGCTAAGCTTATTTTAATGTGGTGTTTTTTGAAGAACTTCAGTGGGAGGCAATGACCTGCTCACTTCCACCCTAGCTAGGTGCAAATGTTTTCTCCAGAAAACTGCCAAATCACTTACTACCATCTCTCTAAAGTGAGTTTTTTATACCTATCACAGAGGGTCTCTCCAAGCCCATAGTGCCAGAGACTGTGGGACCATATTCTGAATCTCATGCTTCCTCAACTCACTAAGCCCTCATTTTCCTTGTTAATCTGCCCCCAATTCTATTTCTTCTCTCGAAGCTCTCATTTCTCAAGTCCTCTTTAATCATCTTTGACTAACATTGCTCTTCTATACTTTCTTCTTATCCAAAGAAGATCTGATTCTTTGAACATTCCCCTTGTATAACCATATATAATTTCTGAAATGATTTGTGCTTCTTCAGTCTCTTAGGATTAGTTGCACTCTTGCTATTCTTGAAATTATGGTCAAAGGACATGAATGATAAGTTGTTTGCTTTCTCCAAGGATAAGATGAACTCTCTTGGGTCAAGCCCAGTCTGCTGTACATTAATTTTATCATTTGCTAATACTCTACCAATCACAATTTCCTCTTTTCTTGGCTATCATGTAGTTACTACTTGATATTCTCTTTCTCAGGCCCCATTCCTTCCTCTATTTCACACACACACACACACACACACACACACACACACACACACACATACACAACTACACACACATTCATACATGTACATATACAGACACACTCACACAACCCTTTCTTCTAAGCACTAATTCTAATTACTACTCCCTTTGTTATTTATCCAATGTCTGCATCTTTTGATTAATGTAAGTCTGATTCATTGTCCATGGGAAAGATTCTATGTTTATTTTTTTTAAAAAAATTTTTTTCTGTGACCTCCATAACCACTACTGATACATGCATCTCAACACAGCTGCCCCCAGATCACCTATCTCAACAGGTGGTCATGTGCAGGAGAAAATACTTTTCTATGCTTCTCCAGTTGCAAAACAATTGCAGCTTACAATTTCTTTTTTTGCCTCTTCTCCAGTCTTGTCTTGAATATGGTTCTAAAAGACAATAAAATGTTTATCAAAGGCAGAGAGACTGCACACTGACTCTGTACTAGATTTATTTTTTATTAACTTCTATGATTGACTTATTTATTCCTTTATCTTAAGAGACTGTCACCATGACTATCTTCAATTTACCGAAAAAAACAAAACACAAAGACATACTAAACTAATTCAAATTTCCACAGCTAGTCAGTGGTAGAAACAGTATTCGAATCTTGGCAACCTAATTCCAAGCCCATAGTTTAAGTGTTCTTTCAGTGTAGATACTATTCAAATCTGTTGAATGTAACTCCAACCCCACATCTAAATCTTTTTGCAGTGTAATATGTGCAGATTGTTTTTCATTGAGGAATATTGGAGATAGTAGTGTAAGTTCACAGTGGACTATGGACCCAAATAAACTCTTAGTACATTGTGATTGTCATTACTAGTATTATAAAAGAACAAACCTGGCTATGCTCCTTACGGTATGATCATCCTTCTATCGCAGAGTCAACACAATACAGTACACTAGTGCCTACTTTGTAAGCTAATACAAATAGAAATATGTATAACCACCAGTTCTTAACTTACTTTAGCTCCCTTGGAAAGATAGATATTTCTAATCTATGGAAAAGGTTTTTATTGTGCACACACATTTCCTATAGTTGTGAACCTAGCCTTGAGCAGGGAAAAACGAGGATGCTAAATACTGAGCACTTTTCAGGGCAACTCTGTCCAAATGCAAAAGCGTTCTCTATAGGAGACACTGGTTCAAATATGTCTAATGTCCTTTCAAGATATAAAGTGCTACAGTATTAACATTGGGCTTCTGCTGAGATACAATTCCCTGCCAAAAGTTTTAACCTTGGCCACTAACTAAAAATTTAGCTCAGCATGACTCATCAATTACCCAGTACTTAAAATACAGGGTTATGTATTTTTATAGTTAATATGGATTAGATTTTTTTTGCATAGAGTTTAGACAAGACAACTTAGAAAACCATGTATTATCTCGATAGTACAAATGAAGTCTACTTAAATTAGTGTATTGCAGGACATTAGGCATTATTTAAAATGTGGGAAGCAACATGGCAGAATTAGAAAAGCCTTTCCAGAAAAGAAAGCCATTTTTTCAGCTTATTATTAGCTATGTGGACTTGGGAATTGCTTTACCTTTGTGAACTCCTATTTTCTTCAGTGGTAATAAGGGCAAGGAGGCTGCCTCTAAAGGATGTTCTGAGAATTAGACAGGTTCTATTTAGAAAGGCTGGCACATATTGGTGGCTCAGTAACAGTATTCACATACATTTTTATTATTCTTTTCATCATGTGGAAGATATTTATTGGTTCCTCCCACTGTGATAAAAGAGGAAATGCAATTTTGGATCTGGGCCTTGGAAGATAATTAAGTTTTGGTCTGGTGGATAAGTGGGCAACTTTATGGGCAGAGAATGGAACAGCCTTAATGTATGTTTTCATTCTTTCCACAAATATTTATTGAGTTGCTCTTACACACCAAAGCACTGTATTAGGTCCTGAAGATAGAATGAAGACAGTCTCCACGCTCACAAATTGTTACTTGAGGACTTGCATTGTGTCTCTGCAAGAGGTAGTAGCCACAGGCTGTACCTGCAGAAATTGTTTTTATAACTTTCAGAGATTTGAGAAAAGATTCACTCTTACTGTGTAGAAAAGTTTTTTTCATCAGCCTATGTTTATTCAAGGATGATATGAATCAACCATTTATATAATGCAAGTATCGTGCCTTCCAATGCAGTGCACACATACACACACACACACACTCAGTGTGCTTACACATAAACATGCACACACACATACACATTCAGTTATATGTGATTCAATAATAAGAATATGATGAGCACATTTCTCATCTTGTTCTTATTATTAAATTTGATTCACAGAACTCTTTTATCAATTATTTGGAAAAATGATATAACAATAAAACTATTAAGAGAATGAAGGACTTTGCTGGGTATCACTGTGTATTTGATTTTGGGTCCCTTTTAAATTACTTTCCTAGATGATTCAATGCTTATATACAATAGTAAGTACATACCATCACTCTTACCTTGTCATTTTCTCTAGCAAACACTGTTGTGAGTACACAGATTGCAGATCTTGTTCTATCATCCTAGAAAAATGACATATTAACTTAAATAATTTTTAAATTGATGAATAGAAAAAAAAGGAGCTTTTATTTTCAGTTTTAGACTCCAAGGAGAGATCTCAGCAACATGATAGGGATGGAGTTTTGTCCTTAGTCTTTTTCTTTGTTATTTATATCTAAACACTGGTGTACTTTGATCAATAAAGAGAAAACACTCACTTTTATGAGTTACACTTTGTAAATAAGTTAGTTTATATTCTACAGATAATAAAATCCAATTATATGATATATCACTAAAGTAAACATTGAAGAAGAAGAGAATTAACTCATGGCTTTGATCCTAGGATTCTCATAGTATAATAATTACATTAAAATCCAATCTTAATGTACTTTCTAGTTATAGTAAGTAAACATTATAAATGAATCAAAGAGAAAATTAAATGACTAGGAAAAAAGTTGAAAGTCATTCTCAAGACCAGGGATAAGATTTATTGAAACTAAGTGAGTATTAGTTAAGACAAATTTCTACTAACAGATGTTGAAAATCAAACAAAGGAAAAATGTCAACAACCACCCAAGTCGATCAGGGGCCTTGATTTTCTCTACCTACCTCACTTCCCTTCCCACCACTTAAGATGGATTCCTAAACAGAACTTGCCACTGTAATTGCACTTAAAGACAAGAGTCATCCACAGTTAAAAAAGGAAAACACTGAAACTATACACATACTTGCAACTGCAGTTCCAAAGAGGTACCATTAAAAATTCTTATTTCTTGGGCTGGAGAGATGGCTCAGGGATTAAGACCTTGCCTCGCAAGCAGAGAGTTCTTGAATTCAGATCTCAGGTCCCACCTAAAAGCCTCAGGTGGAGGAAATGGCAGTGGCCTGCACTTCCAGCATTGCTGGGCAGAGTCTGGGAAATCCCAGAGCAAAGCAAGAAGGAGGTAGAAGCAATCCAGAATGATTCCTGAAGTCTGCCTTGGTCTTCCCCAGAGACACACAGTGTCCCCCTTCTCTTTCTCTCTCTCATTCTCTCTCTCTCTTTCACTCTCTCTCTCTCTCTCTCACACACACACACACACACACACACACACACACAAACACACACATATACACTCATAAATAAATAAATAAATAACATATTTTTTAATTCCTATATCTAAGCTGCCCTCCCCAGACTGATTGTTAAACATTTCTTGTACATCATCAGTCAAATGCATTTCATTAGAACATACCACTGAAAAATGTTAATGTTGCTCCTTGTATTGATGGTAGCACTCCATTACATCTCCCATTCGAATATTTTACTTGTATCAATAGTCTGTTCATTGCTTTATTGGTTTATCCAGTCTGTATCTTTTCTAATTGAGAGTAACAAAGTTTAGACATATTACATATGATTATACAGCAGCCAAGCAACGGACCCAAGCATGATTATCAGTGTTTTGTTTGGTTTTGAATAAAGTTTGTGAAGCTGTTATTGAACTGGTCCAAAGGTACCTTAAACATTCAATGTAAACTATGACTATTAACATTTGTGAACTAAAACAATGTTTTGATTCTTAATTTCTTATCATAGAGAAAATGGCATCAAAAATGTTTTCAGACTAAGTTTATCTATTAGTATTTTAACTGTTTTATAATTAGGAATGGTAATTTCTAAATTTAAATATTTCTCTTAAATTGCTGTGTGTCTCTTAGCTCCCTAGATCATGAGTTTCCCTAGATCATGAGTTCATAACTTCATGCAACACATAACTAGTATATCACCCAAGGTCACCTGAAATGGCCACTTCTTCCCACCTACTCAGGAAAGCTTTCTGGACTTCGAGTGCCAAAGGTACACATAAATTTCAATTAAAGTAATCTCACTAAGTAAGGTTTTTTTCCAAGCTTCTCTACCTAAATTATAATTAAGAAAAGTACTATAATATTCTCATGACCGATAAAACTAAACAAGTGCCTCAATACTATCATTTAGAAGATTTATTTTTTATTACCCAAATAAGAATTATGTACTTTTTCACTGTTTGGAAGTAATGTCTAAAATCTATAATAAACTGATCAGAAAGTGAAAACTGCATGTTGTCTCTCATAGACAGAATGCAGAGCAGATAGAGTGAAAGAGAGAGTGGGAGAGTAAGAGAGGGAGAGGTAATAGTACAAGGGATTATTTGGGAAGAAGAAGGGAATTAGTGGGAGGGCAAGATGATGGGGAGGCCAAGAGAGGGCAGCATGGAGAATGAAATCAAAGTACATTACAATGTGCATGAAAAGTCAGAGTGAAACTCCTTGCGCCATGCTGCTGTTCATGAGAGCTAATAAAATTGTACCTTCAGAAAGCAACTCAGTAAGTCAATCTTGCCTGCAATTCCATTTGAAATCCACCAAAAGGTAACCTGACAATAATTGCAATAATAAAACAAGTAGATAATCAGCATCATTATGGGGTTTTATGATTCATCAACCTCTTTCATACCCATTAATCTGATCCCCAATATCTTGTGAAACACTCAGCTATTGCCACTTTATAAAGAAGTAGTCTTATAAAGAAGCAGATGCTAGGGATGTAGAAAATTGTATTTACTGACAAGTTGGTCATTCCAGAATTAGAGTGTCTGTAAAAGGAAGAATGGGTTTGTGACACAACTCATCAGGTAAAGACATCTGCATACACACCTGGAGACCTGAATTTGATGTCTGGATACTACTCAGTGGAAGGAGAGAACCAGCTCTGGATGATGTCTCTGAACACTGATCTCTCTCTCTCTCTCTCTCTCTCTCTCTCTCTGTCTTCCCCTTTTTCTCCCTCCCTCCTTCAGTCTCTCCCCCTCCCTTCCTCTTCCTCTTTCTTTCTCCCTTCCTTTATTTTTCTTCCTCCCCTTTTCTTTCTCCCTCCATCCCTCCTTCCTTCTCCTTTCTCTCTACCTCCTTCCTTTCCCTCCTTCCTTTCCCTCCTTCCATCCTTCTATCCTTCCCTCCTTCCATCCCTCCCTCCTTCTCTCTCTCTCTCTCTCTCTCTCGGTCTCTCTCTCTGTCCCTCTCTCAGAAGTTAAGAAAGTAAAAAAAGGAAGAGAAATCACTAAGAAACACTAAAAATCCAATGAGGATGACATCACCTTACCTCCCCAATCAGAATCTGGCATTAACCTGGATTTTCAGAAATTCTTATTGGATTGTTCTGCATGAATACACTTAATTAATATACAACTCCAAATTAGTTTTTGCTGGCAGGGAAATGTCAGTGGGTCTCTTCTTATCCTCCTCCTAAGTGGTGGGCATTAAATCATCATTTCATGGAGGAGATCCTAATTCCCTGATGAAAATATTAAGTCTGAGAGGTAGAAAACATCATTTTGAGCCCAGAAGTCAACAGTTCCTCATTGTGTTGTTTTGGTTCCCTGCTGGCCGTTTTACAACACATTTATTGGTTACCATAGTATCTCCCCTCTGAAGCGAATTCTGCGCTGAACTTCATTTCCTCTGCGTTATGTAAGCATGCGGTAGCTAGGAAACCAGACTGTCGGCTGAGTCTCCCTAACACAAGAAAGGAAACCCAGAGAGGTTAAGTGACTCGCCAAAGATCACACAGAACACCGGGCTGCATGTCAGACCACCGTGATTGGAACAAAGAGAGCTTATCAGTCTGTTTTTTGGCTGTCCTCGTGTCTTCTCTCTCACCTTGTAATTCAGCACTGCCTGGCATTCAGAAGGTCAGAGGAAAACATATGACTTCACAGGCAGTAAACACATTTCACGAATATGATTGCAATGGCTTGCTGGGGAGATAGACTCGTGACAAGTATTTTATCTACTGGATGGGCAATCTATTAAAACAGATATCTAGTGTTTTAACTACTCTGTGAAGACACCATCTGGTTCTATCCCGGATGCCTCCCTGTCCTACACATCCCCATACTTCCTGCCTGATTCCCACACAAGCTTTGCTATGGCTTGCACTACTTTTGAGGGGAAGGAAAGTCAGGGTTCTGGGAAGTAACTGCTCTTCAGAGGTACACAGAACAAGCTGCTGGGTGCTGGGAATATGCTTAGCAGGACTTGGTGGGAAAAGCACCAGATCTAGGAAGAGGAATACACCACTTGGTAAAAGTGAATGCTCCCTCCCTCTCCCTTTCCTTATTCCCTATTCAAAATGGTTATCCAGGGGCTGGAGAGGTGGCTCAGGGGTTAAGCCTCCGCCTTGCAGGCGGAAGGTCCTGAGTTCAGATCCCAGATCCCACGTATAGATGCCAGGCGGAAGCGGGGGCGACCTGAGCTTCTGGTCCTGGTAGGGCGGAGCCTGTGAATCCCGAGGGCAGAAGGAGGTGGAGGCGTCCCTGGTGGTTCGCGAATTCGTCCGTGGTTCTACACACACACACACACACACACACAATTGAATAAAAAAAAATGGTTATCCATCCCCAAGGAAACATGAGAAATGTTTCAGAACCAAGGTTAAGTCAACGGAATAGAAGAACCTGAATTCTAATATTGTATATGTGCTTGCGTACGTGTGTGTGTTACTTTTCAGTTGCTGATATGAACGCATGATTCAAACAATTTAAGGAATCAAAGCATTTATGTTTCATGTTCACAGTTTTAGTTTACATTCCGTTGTGTCAGGAGAATTCCCATAGGAAACCAGGAAACCGGTCACATCATACCTACAGGGAGTGACAAGACAAGGGGCGTACTTCCTAACTCGCTAGTCTGCCCAACACTGAACCATCTTGCTCATCTTATCCACCTGTTTAGGGAATGAAATTATTTCCTCTTTTTAAGCTGACCATTTTCACCCACCATGGGTTTGGTCTTCCACCCCCATTGTATCATCATCTACAGGCTAACTCGGAGGCTTATGTTGGCAAAATAAGTCTTCAAAGGTGTACCTTAAGACTCAAGTTGACCTCTGTGGTTAACTGGCAGACTGTGTGTGATGTGTGTGAATCTATGTGTATATACGCGGGAGTGCACATGCGGTGCCATGTGAGTGGAGATAGAAGACAACCTGCAGGTTTCATTCCCATGTCTTTCCACCTGTGTGAACTGAGTTTCCTTACTACACACACAGAATAAAAATAAAGGAGCCTTGACTTTCCTACTTAGCACCATTGGAGTGTGGATGTATATGAAAAGTTGGAACTCAGCAAGAGGTCTCTAGAGCCTTAGGCCATTGTGTCTTTGAAGGGGATCCTGTTACTCTGTACCCTTCTTTCTTCCCTGTTCCAGTCCATGAAGCAAGAGACATTTTTTCCCCAACACTGTTGTGGGATCCTTCATCATGGGCATAAAAATAACAGATCTGAAAGTCTATGAATGGGAATTTCTGAACCCATGGACTAAAACAAAACCTGTCTTCTTTGTAAGCTGACCATTTCAGATGTGTGTTAGAGTAATGGAAAGGTGACTTACCCACCTCCCAATTCCACAAGAGTGAGGAGCTCAATGGAGCACTTGCCCTCAACATTCACATTTGCTAAAACCATGCTTCATGTTAAGTTTGCATAAAACGTTAACTTCTACATCAAGATGTCATAAAAGCCATCATAAGCTTGCTTGTTTAAGTATATTGCAAAATAAAATTTCTCTTTCACATCATGAGCTGCATGAAAAATTATGGCCATATCAACATAACTTATTTCTCTCTCTCTCTTTCTCCTCTCTCTCTCTCTCTCTCTCTTCTCACTTTTAATTTTCCATTAAAAGACTGGGACAATTCTGTTTGATCTTGCTTCCTTTTTTTGTCTAGATTAATTTATGAGCATCATTTCTTCAAAAGATCCTTGAGTCTACTTCAATTTGTCCCAAGCACTGAGCCTATCGCCACAGTGACAGCCATCATTACCTATCACTCAGTGGCTTCAAGATATGTTCCTTCTCCCATCTAAGAGGGAGGGGACCACTGCTCCTGTCACTGAAAGTGTTCACCTTTAGCTGGGACTAGATCTGAGAGTTTGCAATGTTTACTACTTAGTCTGTCAAGACAGGTCTCAGATTCCTGTTAGGGATGCAGTTCCGGGGTGTGGTGTATAACACAGGGGCACAACTCTCTCATCACATGGATCACTTATTTATCTTTATTCATTAGTAGTATCATCCTCGAGGCATTAAAGTGCAGAGTCCTGTGGTATTATGTAACTTGTAATTTTGTACACCCTTCACCATACCATGCATCTTTAGAACTATCTATAAATTTACTATTTATTTATTTTGAAAACAAAGTCTACACAGCAAGTCTAAAATTCACCATGTAGCCAAGAATGACCTTGAATCTCTAATCCTTTGCCTCCATTCCCCCCTTTGCTAGCTTTAGGGGTATATACCACACATCCAGATTCATCTCCATAACTCTTCTTTTTGTAAAACCAATATTCCCTATACTTCTAAAGTGAAGGTGGTTCTATATTAGTTCTGAAGTGCCCAGAATTCTATTAGGAGTCACAGATCCATGTTCTGTCTGTAAACAGCTCATAAAAGTAGAACCATATTATATCATTTGGTGAGAGTCTAATTTAATGTACTGTAATAAGCACTCTTTTCCTTTATGGCACCAGGGGACATTCAACAGGATCCACCACATCACCTTTATTTTGTCATAACCATATTTCACCTCCTTCATTTTTGCTACAATGGATTTTTCTGCTGCAACCATATCCACAACACTATCTTCTGGAGACCTCAATTTCAACTTTGAAGCTTATATATATATGGAGAAAACCTCTATCAAATGGTCAGCCTAATTTTAATATTTTGACAGCTGCTTTTACTGTTTTTCACAGCATTGGTACCATTGCACATTCCGTTAAGAGTGAATATATTTTCTAATGTTCTCATGTCCTTTCCAACATGTGTTCCTTTCCTTTTCAATTATTTTGCTATAGCAGACATCCTGTTGGCCCTTACAGTACTTTCAATTTACATCACTTTAGTTATCAATGACATAAGAACTGTAGCAGTTAGCCTGCATAGTTGCTGATAAATGACCATTATACAGCTTAAGGGAACAAGGGGTTTATTACAATAGTCTGGGTACAGTCTGTAGTCCAGCTTGACTGGAGAGCATGCACCAACACCAGGGCTGAGGGAACTGGCCACACCATCTCTACATAATGACTGAAAAGGGAACGATCCTTACTCGCCAGACTAGCATGTCTGCCCAAGTGTATACAAGGATGCCGACTCTCTCAATCAGCTCCCTGGATTTTATTCTAGGGCCTAATCCCACCCACCTGGGGCTTCCCATCAGCCAGACAATCTTCTGCAGATTTGCTCTGGACTTAACTAAACCACTAATTCTCCACAAATGTGTCCAGAGCTCAAACCCTCAACTATCAAGTTGATACCAGTGCCTAATTATGACACTTTTGTGGTGCTGGAGAGATGACTCAGGGGTTAAGGCTCTGCCTCACAAGCAAAAGGTCTTGAGTTCAAATCCCTGGTCCCAAGTAAAAACATCAGACAGAAATGGAAGCAGCCTACACTTCAGCCTGGTAATTCCCATTGCAAGACAAAAAGGAGATGTGCATAATGCAGGATAATTTGCCAAGGTTGATCCTTCACAGGAATACACACACACACACACACACACACACACACACACATACGAAGTACAAAAGTTACAAAAGAAAGAACACTTTCATGTGCTTATTGACTATCATATATCTTCTTTGGGAAATAATGTTTATTCAAGTCTTGTGTCCACTTTTAATCAAGTCATTTTTCAATTAAAGCTATTAGTAAGCTATCAATAACATTAATTTCTATAATTCCTGATGATATTTTATATTCTGTGCATTAATTTATCAGCTATATTATTATAAAATACACATTAATTCTCTCATATCATAGAGTGGTTTTTGTGCTAATGATGGTTTGTCCTGGCATATTATAATTTTTAAGTCATATTATTGTAGCTCAGGCTAGCCTCAAATTCAATTTGAAGACATTGACCTCTTCAACTAAGGCATTCACCTCCAACTAACAAGTTCTGGGATTACAGGTGTACATCATCTCACCCAGTTGAACCTTTTATTATATATCCTTTATATAACACCCTTCTCTGTTTCTTACACAACTTTGTGATTTTAAGGCTACGTTGCCTAATATTAGTGTAGTAAGCACTTTTTTTTACAGTGAATGTTTGACTGGAGTATTTTTTTTCATTCTACCATTTTCCAATTTATTTTTGAGTTTGAATCTAATGTAATCTTATTTGGAATAGGCATGATAAGTTGTTTCATGAGCTTTTCTCTATTTTGCTATGTTCTGTATTTAGAAAGAATAGTCAAATCTATTCAAATTTAAACTAATTGCCAATGAGAAATGACTTATTTCAGCAATTTTTTATTTGTTTTCAATATGCCTTATGGCTTTTTTCTTCCTCATTTCATGCATAATTTGTGCTTTTCTACTGATATAATTTTTTGGTAGCAAAATGTTTACATTTCTGTCTCATTTCCTTTTGTGTATATTTTATAACTATTTTACCATATGAAGATTGTAATGTTCTAATTTCAGTTTATAGTACGCTATCTTTCAATAAAATACAAAAGCATTACTTACAACTTCATCGTCAACTGTATCGATTGTTTCTGTAGCAAAAAACACAATTTTAACATTTTACATTACATACTCAAGTCATAAACCAATATTTTTTTCAACAAATAAAATTCTTCAGTTATGTAGAGAACAATAAGAAGTTACAAAACTACTCTAATGTTATCTTTCAGACTACTTTGTTAAATTATTAGCATCATAAGTTATATAGAAAAGTCAGCAAAAAAATGGTTACAATGATGTTAGTATTTAAAATTGTTCATTTTCTTTCATTTAGAACTTTATTTTGCTTCATGTGGTTTTCAGTTGCTGTCTAGTGTTGTGTCCTTTTCTATTACCTTGTGAAACTCCTTAGGCATTTATGTGGTAGGTCCAATAGCAAACCCTTCCAGCTTCTTTTCCTCTCTCTCTCTCTCTCTCTCTCTCTCTCTCTCTCTCTCCTCTTTCTTTCTGTAAAATCACGGAGTGTCTTGATTTATCCCTTACTTTTAATGGAGACTTCTACTAGTGATGAGATTCTTTGTAGACATTGTCTTTTGCCTTAAATATTTTCTTTTTCTTGTCATGCATTCATGCATATATGGGGGGTGTTGCTGTTGTGTTGCACGAAGGTTGTACACATGTGTGTGCAGTTGTATGTAAGAGTGCATGTGAGTGTGTGTCTATGGAAGTCTAAGAGTGTTATTAGAAGTCATCCTCAATGACTCTTTCATTTAATTGCTTTGTTCTGGGGATTGCCAGGCTCTGCCTTCCAGTGCCAGAGTTACAAGCAGCTATCACACCTTCCCAGTAGTTTTACATGAAATATGAGATCCTGACTTGAATCTTTTCGCTGGTTAGGCAAGAGCTTTAACCACTGAACAGCTTTCCAGGCTCATTCTTCATCACATTGAAGGCACGGGCGTACTGCCTTCAGAACTCCAGGTTTCCAAGTAGAAATATCTCATAATAGTGTTAAAGTATCTTGGGATTTCAGAGGTCCCTTTTTTCTTTAGGTCTTTGAGATCCTTTTGTGGCTCACACATTTGACATGGTATGTTGCAGTGTAGGATCCTTCAATTTATGTACTTGTCTTGCATTGTGTTCTTTTTTTAAAACTTATTTTTATTAAATTTTTACTAACAGAATTATTTTATGCTCTTGTTCCAGCTTCTTTCTTTCCCACCCCATCTTTTCTCACCCTCCCTTCAGTTCTCCAGTCCAGCTATGCCCCTCTCATCCATAACTTCTGCATGTGTAGACCACAGAGCTCTTTCAGGAACCCATGCTCCTGTGAGTTCCAGCATCAGCCACATTGTAAGTGGCCCTCAGATGGAGAAGCTCCCCTGCTTGTGTCTGACATCTGCCTCAATCATGCCTTAGCAATGCTCAAACTTTAATAATAAATAGATAAATGTAAATATTCAAGTAGCTCAATCCAAAATAGTCTGAGTCAAACTTCTTGAATGTTTACATTTATCTGTCTTGTTAAAGTTTGAACATTGTTAAGGCAGAATTTTTTAAAATATTCTCTTATTCCATTTCTCTCTTCTTTCACCTTCCTGGACTTCTGTAATAGGTTGTTGGTAAATCTGTGAACCCACAGATTGCTCAAGCACACTGGTTTCTTCAGCATTTCTCTTATATGCTTAAAAGTTGTTGTTTACATTGTCCTACCTTTTAAGTTATTTTTTGTTCTTCCTCCTTGTATGCACCATCAAACTCCTGTGGAAATTTTTAATTATTTTTCCATTTCTCAATTTCTTTGTTAGATTCTTCTTAATATTACTGTAATTCTGTGGATCATTCTATTTTATTGCTATGCCAGTTTCAGACTGGCAACATGTGTTTTGTTAGTTATTTGAGCTCTTGGATGCTTTTTCCTCAAAGATTATTATTAGTATCTGCTGCCACACTTTTATCATTGACTGTCAATATTGGTTTATTACTTGTTCCTTTTGAACGGACCACACTCACCTCTTCTTTGGAGATGTTTTGCTAATAAGTGGACAATGGAATTGTACAGTATCATAGCTATGATAAGTAGATTCTTCCATATCTTGAGACTGATGTGTCTTCAATTGTTTTTGTTGGTTTGTTTTTGTTGTTTCAGTCTATATATAGGCCTTTTCTGACCTTACTCCTTGGGATATCAACTCACTTACATTTCTCATATCACCAGTGGATTCGTAGGGACCTAATGTTTAGTATACACTTCTTATGAACTTAAAACAATGTTCAGTATATACTTCTTATGACCTTTAAGAAAAAGGAGAGAATGAAAGAAAAGGAAGCGACTTGGCTCATTAGATTGTCTCTAAACCCTTCAGCTAGACTGTAAGAGACTTGCAACAACGGAGGAGGTATACCAAAACCTTAATGTGTTCCTTTGTGTGCCTTTCTGTGATCGGAACAGCAATCACAGCAAATGTATCTATATTTGTCCTGAGGAGGACAAAGTTCTGCTTGCCCACCCTTAATCCCACAAATAATACATGTGTTACTTCAGCTACATATACTAAGAAGGAAGGGACAGAGTTTTGGTCATATTATGTTAATTGCTGAAATTAGCCTTTATTTGTCATCCATTCCTTCTATAAATTGGAAGTCTTCATCAGATTCCAGACATACCAAATAGTCACCCAGTACCAGTTACTCTTCTTTGTTTCTGTGAGACACCACTCAAAGTCAAGCAACTGAAGGAGGAAAGGAAGATTTATTCAGCTTAGGGTTCCAGAGGGCAGATACAGCTCATTATGGCAGAAAAGGCATGGTGGGCTGCAGAAGGTGGAGGCAACTTAAATCAAGTCCATCATGTAGACTGAGAGATACAAAACTGTTCCCTTCAAACTATAATAGGAGACTTCTCTCAGAAGCAAGGTAGGACTAGCCAGCTTCAGGGCCCAACCTCTGTGACTGCCTTGCTCTAACAAGGTTCCACCTCCTCCACCTCCTAAAGGTGTCATGATCTTCCCAAACAGCTAAAGAGTCAAACACATAAACTTGTCACATTTCAAACCATGACACACACTAAACTGATTTCTGTATTGCAGTTGTTGTTGGATACTGAGACAATACACAGTTCTTCTAACTCTAATATCTTCAGTTAGTTTTTTCCAGTACTTATCACTTCATAATGATGGTTACAAGTATTTGTATTTGCCTCATAGGCTTGGCTAGCTTGCCATCTACTTGAGGAAATCACGAGACTTTGGTAGCTACTGGACTGAGATTACAGTCCTGGAAGTGCTTGTTCAGTGACCAAACAATTATCAGAATGACACGTTTAAACAGGAACAACTTGGATATGAGTCTCATCCCAGCTGACCTCTCTCTTGTGTTCTTTGTTCATGTTCCTCAACTTGGGAGTCTATTGAAAGCCAAGTAAAGAGTCTGTTTCTTTGAGATCATTCATCTGACCTGTTAATTTGGTTTAAGTGGCAATTTATCAGATCTGAGCTTTTAAGTCCATTAAAAGTCTTATAGCTTGTCTCGAAGCTGGGAACACTATAAAAGACAACATCAATCCCGAGGCTCTGCCCTGCACTCAGAACAAGCTGATGATTTCAGTGGAGGTCTCCACATCAGCCTCCAGGACTTCACAATGTTCCCAAGAAAGGGCAACTGCATGTCATGGAAGGTCATTGCTTATGAGGAATTTAATAGGCTGACCTGTCTAACCAGAATCACCCAGTGGTGAATAAAACACTTAACTGTTATGTGCATGCCTTCCATTCTCAAGACAAGCTTAGAAACACTTCTTAGGATCAACAAACTCAATAGACCAGACACCGGTAATGCACCTGGACAATTTGTTTTAAATATACAGATTCTTCTATACCCTCTATGTTCTGTTTCTCTGATGAGGACCAAAGATGTTCCAGTTACAGAGTGCAAAGCAATGGATTTGGTTATAATGTCATTTGATAGTCACAAGAAGAGTGAACATATTATGTCTGCTTTGGAATGAGAAAGCTAACTTTTGTCCTGTGTGATGCTTTGTGGAGAAGAAATGCTAACTTAGTGTGATATTTCAAAGTAAGGTCAATCATTTGAATCCCAGTGGAAACTGTCCCCTGTTCCTTTCAGAAGCCCAGAAACTAGAGTCATACACATGAATATTGCCGGTTTCTTTGGGTGAAGTAACCTCTTTAGAGAATGAAGACACATATAGGACCAAGAGAAGTCAACCTCACAAGACACATTTTTAAGAATCTGAGTCACCTATGGACTAAAGGCAACAAAATCCTCTCAGAAGGTCCAGTAGATTCTGAATTCCTCCATTTCTTTTTCATTATTTCTGCCTACATTTCCCCCTTAATTGTTACCTGCCAATGGCACAAATCCATCACACCAATAAAATTTACTTCATTGAACACTTTTCTATAAACAGAGAGGAAAAGTGCAACAAAGTACATCTAATTGTCCCAAATTTGCTGGATTTGCAAACCACTCCTGTGTTATTTCTGTTCTCAAAGTCAGTACCTCCATCTGTCCACTGGTGGTATTCCACTCTAAAAAGAGGAAGACATGCTTATTTGATTGACCAGAGTACAAAGCTTTTAATAAATTTTACTAATGAATGAAGATATTATTTTACTAATGAATGAAGATATTATTCCCCAATGCTAACAGTTCTGCCTAGCCCACTGTCTTTTCTTAATAATAGTTGCCTTAACTGGAATATTCTATCTTTGATTTTATCTTTGAATCTATTTATGAATAACATTTCATAAATGTATGTATTTGACCAATGACATGGCCAAACATGAGATACTAACTTAAATATGTTTTGTACTTCATCCATAATGATAAAAGGAGAAATTAACTCTTCTATATGGAGAAGGAACTTAAGGGGAAAGTTACATGTGTAAGGATACCAGCTGGAATATTTCTATGACTGGACAATGATATTACCATAGATGAAACTTCTCTATATGTTCATGGAAGAAGTGGATGGATTCTAGAGACCACAGGTGTTTGGAGTGATAGAATATTGTACTTGTACTAGATACCTGAGAAAAAAACTACTTTTGAGAATGACTTCCATTTGAGCTTCAATAAATAGGGTAATAGGTGGTACCTTTACTATGACATTTTTGAAGATCTACAACATTTCATATTTTTTAAATGGCAGGTAAATAAAACATGAAATGTCAAGGAAATTTTTAGCTAGGAGACCAAATGTAATGCAACAAGCACCTGCCAAATGCTGTTAGATTTTTGTGAATATGGAGATAAATTAAAGTAATTTTCTCCCTGCTAATATCTCAGAGTTTAGAATCTCACATATCTCTGGAGTTTGGCAGGGGAGATGAAAGATTGTAAAGGATAAAAGAAGGGAGGATGGGACTGGGGATTAAGGGGTGAAAATATTATAAATTCACTATATTAATGTCTGAAATACTAATAGAATAAAATAAAATAGAATAAAAATCTCATATCCACTTAGTCTGTTACAACACCTTCCTCATTTCGCCACAAGGTCTGAGAGTTTTCATGCAGAAATGGTAACAAGAAGAAAAGAAAATATTCCAGGATGGTATCATTTATCTAGACAGTAGTCACTCCTTAAAAAGATGAGAATGTCCTGTGAAATATGCTAATAAAATTTATGCAAATTAAAGTTCACTGTATTAACTACAAGATCAAAGGATAACAGCAAGTAATTCAGTAATGGTCTGTAATTACCCTTCCATCTAGAGTACTGGGGGTGAAGGTGGCTTGTGGATCAGACACTGTTTCTAAACACTTTCATGGTTCATCAGGACCTTCTCTTTAACATCACCGTGAATGTACCTGCAACAAATACAGTGTGTGTGTGTGTGTGTGTGTGTGTGTGTGTGTGTGTGTGTGTGTATTAGTGTCAGATACACAGTGAGGAAAATAATTATTTCCAATTTTTTCTCTACTTTCCCTTCCTGGCAATGTATGAAAAACAAAAGTTATTCCGTAAAGTATCAATAAAAGGCAACACAGATGAAACTCAGTGAAGCCACATATGGGAAAAGTCATGAAAAAAGGAGATGAACTGGTAGGGAAGAAGGATTGTGAATGAGAAAAGGAGGGGTGATGGAATTGAGGATTACGCTGTGGAAATATCATAAATTGACTGTATTCATGCATGAAACTCTAAACAAAATAAAATTGACTTTAAAACTAATTTTTATAAAAGAACCATAACTGTAGGTTTATCAGCAAATATGAGTTGTCATGGCAATAAAATAACTCAGCAGGTAAATATGTCTGCGCACATGCTGGCAGATGTGAGTTCAGTTCCTGGATGCCAATACGGGGAAGGAATAAAAAGGTCAACTTCTGAAACTTGTCTTCTGATTTCCACATATGTGCCTATGTGACTGTTCTCTCTCTCTCTCTCTCTCTCTCTCTCTCTCTCTCTGTCTCTCATGTCCCTCTGTCTCCACTTCTCATAAATATATACATACATGTGTACATACTTGCACTAAATGAAAAACAGTACTGTTACTTTCTGTGATGTATGTGATGTACTTGACTCTCTTCCCTATTCCATTTCCCCATTTTCATAGAGGAATTAATATTTGTAATGACTACATGTGTTTAGTGCCATGCTCTGTTGCTGTACCATATCATCGTCCCCAAAATAATTGAAGGGAAAAAGGTTTATTCACATTCATGATTTCAGGTTAGAGTCCATTATGGCCAGTGAGCTATACCAGTGTCAGGAGTCAAAGGAACCAGCTGCCTCATATCCCCAGCAAGAACACAGGTGCAAGGGCCAATGCTACTTTCTAGTTTGCCAGCCAGACAATTGAACTAGCTCTCCCCATCTTTACATACCTCTCCAAGGACTAATCCCACTGGCTGTGGGCTGGTCCTCCCACATTGAGCATGCAAATAGGACAATCTTGAACAGGTTTACCTTAACTTGATAAAAGTTGCAAGTTAAAGCATCTGGAAACTTTTTCCCCCACTGAAATATCTGAAAGTAAGTTGGGGTTATCTTGTCCTCTTACCCCTAAATATCTCTGCATACTTTTCTACAAATATCTTACAGAGAGTATTGTGGTCATCAAAACCAGGAATCAGTACACCAGCTACTCGGTGCTATCTACTTGTGCTTGTTAGAATCAAAAGTGAACGAAACACTTAAGAAATAGGCCACTTGTGTGCTACTAGGAATTATTTAGATAAGGCAGGCCTCCAGGTAAGCTTATAGAGAAGTCTTGATTGTCGAATCGAGCTAAAAAGACCTAACCCAAAAAAGGCAGGACCACACACATTCATCAGGAGGATGAATACAGAGAGAGGTGTTGAGCAGCAACAAGGCCGGCATACATTGACTTTCTGATCTCATTTTGACTTTGGATATGCTGTGCTCGGTGTTCTCACCTTTTGGTGGTGTGATTTTCCTTGTCATGTTGGCCTTGGAATTGTGACTTGGTCAAATGTTTCCTGCAGTAACATGCTTGAAAGAGAAACACTGGTCTTAGAGCACAGTTGGCTTCTGCCTATTGTCAAAAGGACATTCTTCCTAGAAATCTTGCTGACTATCTGATCATCCATTACATTAGACCTTCAAGTTTCCTTAGCCTTCTTCAATTTTGATCAGATTACCATCCTTGAATTCTGTGACCTTGATAATTTAGCAGATAAAAAAGCAAACTGCTCTAGAGCGTATCCCTTAATTTGGACTTTTCTAACTGATACTTATAATTTAGATTTGAAATATTCCTTGTTAGGGGCAGACATGACAGGCAAGATTCTGAATTTCTTGCCGGATCACATGCACACACCTCAATTTGAATGATGCAAGCATTGATGACACAAAGGGTGAACTTTTGGCAAAAATGGTATCTGCTAAATTGAACTTTCAGTTTTTCTTTTGAAATTAACAAGGAATTTAAAGGGAGGTTTAGGATATATGAACATCCCATTGGTCTTCAGATTTTTGTCCACTAGATTGTAGTATTTCTTTCATTTTTGTCTGATTTAGATTTTACAATGACAATTAAAAAGTCATTTTTGAGATCCTATTGCAAGGCTTAGCACTTTCTGCGCAAATAAATAGGATCAGAGTTTGGGGCTTGGATTCCAAGAGCCCACATAAAAATGCTGTGCAGTTGTAGCAACCTGCCTATAAATTCAGCCTCAGAAGACAAGAGCCTGGGAATTCCCAGAGCAAGTTGGCTAGGGAAAGTAGCCCTATGAATAAGCTCTGGGTATAATTACAGATACAGCTATAAAAGAATAAGGTAGAAAAGAGTTTGAGGGTTATTTCTGATGCCAATATCGGGTCTCCATATATATGTGTACTCAGTCATAGAATCCCTGATGTATTTCAGTAGTTGGTGACATATAAGTTCCATAGGTGGATATCAGAAGTCCTTGATAAGGTGGATGATAGGTTGTGTCCTGATAAAACCCAAGATAGCAGAGTGCTTTTATGAGATACTCCTATGGAATCAGACTGTATCAAATGCAAAGCTGTCTCATTCAAGGCCATGTTTCCTGGCAGAGGTTCCTCAAAGAAATTAACTGAGCTATCAATTAAAGTCCAAGTGTCTCTTCTGTGAATTACTATTCCAGTTATCAGAGCACTGTGTAAAGTCAGCTGGGTATATCAGTGTATCTGCTTACCAACATAAACTTCTCCAATTTCTCCTTGTCTATCTTTTGCAAATGTATCTTCCAAAAGTAACACCTGCTTCTAGACTTATATCCAAGAGATGTGAGGAATTGCTATGTGTAGACCTTCTCATTGAACAAAGCTAGGAAATACAGGAACATGTTCACTTCTTCCTAGTGTTCATGTATCTATATGTACATAATGAAACAACAAATAAGGCAGAAAATAGTGTCCTTCCAAATGTGTCTGCAAGTCTAGAAGCTCTGATTCTATTAGATTAGCAGTGTAGCCTTGTTTGCAGATAGAATAAAGGTTGTGTATGGCTGGCCTTAGAGTATGGATGCTAACTTGGACTATCTGTGTTACTCAAGTATAATCAGAATTATCTCTGTCATAGTTAGGCACAAGTGTCAACTTGACAGCTGAGGGTTTGAGCTGTGAAAATTTGTAGGGAATGAGTGGTTGAGTGAAGCCCAGAGAACACCTGCAGAAAATTCTCTAGCTGTTGGGGAAGGCCCATCTATGGTGGGTGGTAATAGGCCCTGGAATAAAATACAGACAGCTGATTGAGAAAGTTGGCATCCTTGTGTACACTTGGCCAGATTTGCTGGTCTAGCAAGTAAGGATTGTCCCTCTCTTAACCATTATTTAAAGATGGTGCGGCCAGTTCCCTCAGCCCTCATGTTGGTGTGAGCTCTCCTGACCATCTGGACAATAAAAGAAAATGAACCCTTTGTTCCTTTAAACCCTTTGTTCCTTTGATGGTGATCTATCAGCAACCAGAAGTTGTGTTGTTGTAATAGATGAGTAAGACTATGGATTTATACTTATTTTACTAAAGTTAGTTTAACAATACAACTTATTTCAAGCTTCCCACTTTTGTATTCTTTAATTCCCTTTCCAGGACTGGTCAATATGTCATTCATCATAGTCAATATATTTACTTGCTTGATCAGTTGTAAGTCAACTGATATGTTTTTGTGTCTTCACTTCCTTTCTGCTTAACTGTTGATTCTACCCAATATGCATCATTTACTTGGCTCCAAATAATACTTAGGAGGCTGAATTATTTTAAAGAGAATGGATAATTGGGTAGGGGAGAAAAGGAGAGGGGAAGGAAAAGGAGGAAGAGAGGGAGGGAGAAAATGAAGGAAAGAAGGAAGGAAGGAAGGAAGGAAGGAAGGAAGGAAGGAAGGAAGAAAAAAGGGAGGGAGGGAAGGAAGGAGGGAGGGAAGGAAGGAAGGAGGGAGGGAGGGAGAAGGATGGGAGAGAGGGAGGTAAGGAAAAGAGGAAGGGAGGGAGGAAGGGAGGAAGGGAGGGAGGGAGGGAGGAAGGGAGGGAGGGAGGGAGGAAGGAGGGCGGGAGAGAAGGAAAAGACAGGAAGGGAAATAAAATAAAAGGAAAAGAAAAGTGGAGGCCAAGAGAAGATCAATCTAATCATGGTATTTAAACCCAAAGTTTATGATAGATTCTAAGAATGGATTTTAAAAATTCATATTATTTTTACATTTCCCTCCTCCCAAATTTTCTGAAAAGTAAAATGCTTTTACTTGTTTCTCCGTGGTCCATTTTCAATTTCTATCACTTTTGTGAAAGGGATGCCTGAGTTCTCATAAGTGAAAAAGCTCTCAGTTTATATCCATTTATTCGAAATGTACAGTGATGACCTGAGTGGCCTCCTTAAAATCCATCTGTATGCCTCATAATGCATGATAAAGTCACTTTAAAACACCCACCACATTACCACTTTTATCATGAGTTGTTAAAACTTCATGTTCTTTATCTTAGCTTCATCTGGGAAGCCAAGGATCAGGGAAAAGGTGATCAGAATCACCGCATTTCAAAAACAGATAGTGAACCATTTACAAAGAAGGCTAAAAAATTGTACACTCTGTTTGCTAGCTGGGACACTCCAGACTCCATAAAAACCAACATCAAAGAGTCCTCAGTTGATGCTGTACAAAGGAGCTTGGAATCAGCTTCAGCATTAGCTCTTCTCAACACTTCCAGTTCTTCCTGTGCATCAAGTTAAGGAAAGATATTTTCCATGGGTTCCTAGGTTTGATGTCCTCAAGTACTTTGTGAAAAACAAGAAAACTTTCAGTGCCTGACAGATTCAGATTAAAGTGATAATGGTTATCGAAACCTACATCCACTGTTTTCTTTTTCATTAATGCCAGAAGGTCCAATACTTGAAACCTCTATGAGTGAATGCAGATGGAGTAGCAAGAAGAAAAACTGTAGAATATAATCATGAATCTAGTCTATTCCTAAATCTGAGACAACTGATGGACATCTTTACTTGATAAGGAAATGATACCCATATCAAGTACCAGTAGAAACTATGGAAAAGAATGCTTCCATGCATTGGGCCTAAGTGAGCCCTAGAGGAAGCATTAAAACCCATTTATGCCAAACTTGTCTCCTTTGCTATCAAATATGATACTGAAATAGTAATAATCACAAATAGCATTGGTTGCTACATCTAAAAAGCTGTAAGGAAAATTCTGTATTTTTTCTTATATAAAGTTTTTTCATCTTGACCTTGCATAAGTGTTCAAGATAATTTAAATATCACCTCTAAGTGTGATATGCACAGCCCTGAAAGTTCTTACCATGGAACCTTTAATTCTCCTATATTACTCTTTAGGGAGAAGACCTGAGAAACATGTCGCTTCCAGAACTTTGAGAGCTAATTATATTTACATTGGCCTTTAGATACTCTACTGAACTTAACTTTGTTTTCCTCAGTTGAAAACCACTTCTGTACTTTAAAAGTTTCTGGCATTGATTTTTTTTCCTTATTCAAATTACTCTCTCCCACTTTAATGGCCAAGGCCATTCTGTGAGTGTATTTCTTTCTTGTATCTCTCTGTACAGATGCTCAAGCACTAGGGTACCTTATGCTCCATGGACATGCAAAGATCACTGCCAGGAAAACAAATAGAATAGGATCTATAGAGGCCACCTGAACCATAAATCTTTTCGAAGGACCATTTTGATGTATCCTTGGCCTTTAAGTTTGACTGTCTTAAATGTGCCTCAAGAAGTAAAATATAGCCATTGAATCCAAAACTGCCAATGGAGAATCTATTTTAAGCATGTTCCCGAGCATGGAAATCTGAAAAAATGTCAACTAATGTCGTCCTCCCGATTGTCACCATAGCTAGGGTTATCTAGAGTGCAGCTCAGAAATGTTGCTATGTTTTTGAATAAGCAAAGCACATACTGTAAATGGAGATAGATAGATAGATAGATAGATAGATAGATATAGACATAGAGACATAGAGACATAGAGACGTAGATATAGACAGATCTAAATGTGTGTGTGTGTGTTCAAGTATCAAAGTCATGTGCCAGTCAGTTTTGGTTTCACACACAATGCCGCTTAGTAATTAAAATCACCTACACATAACTTTGTCATACATATGATACACACACACACATATAGACTGTATTATTTGCAGCATTATGGTGAAATCTAGGTAGGATGTTCTGAAGTAGAATTTTTATTAGTGGAATGGGAGGGAGGATTTTCATTTGTGAATATTATTTAGAAGTATGGTGGCTAAAATATCTAATTTGTATGACATACTGACCTGAAAGCAGTCTTATCTCTGCCTAGTTACAGTGTTTTGAACTTATCCATGTCATCGTTTTTCTGTACACTTCATTAATCCTAGAAAGAAATATTCAAGTAGAAATGCAACCAGCAATCATTGAGAATTATGAGCTATTAAATGAGAGAGTGCATCAGTACTTGACTTAGTATCTGTGTTCAATAAATATTAGTTTATTTGTATTTATTGTGTCCTTCTAATTATAATTACACACTAGCATAAATTATGTACTAGTGTGTGACTCAAGCATTACTCAATATGAAGGAATTTAATGAAAAATTCAGGCAGTTATACATATTCATTCAGCTAGAACATGATAACATTCCACCGTCAGACACAATTCTAGACACAATGCTCTGCAGGTTCCCTGTCTGATCCTGGTACACCCCAAATATAAAGGATTCAGGTTCCCTATTGCATTAGTTACTTTTACAACTGTTACAACAAACTACCTGTCAACAGTAGCTGATGAAGGTAAGGTTTGCTATGACTCATCATTTAAAGGGAACATGTGGCGAGCCTATGGTAAAAAGCAAGATTTTAGTAAGGGCAGTCAGAGTGTGAGTCAACTGGTCACTTTGTATCTGCAGTCAGGAAGCAGAGAGAAAAATTCTAGTGTTCCATCCATTGTTTTCTCCTTTTACTTCAGTCCAGGGTCACAGCCCATGAATGTTGTGGAATGATGTCCCTCTTCAACCTTTCTAGAAATTTCTTCCCACACATACATCTAGAAATGTGTCTTCTTTGTGATTCCAAATTCAGTAATAATGAATATTAAGAATCACATCCCTCAGCCATGAATTTGTGATAATGTGAAGACAAGGAATTATGCAATCTGTATGTAAGGACCAATGATGGAGGTACTCTAAAAATAATGCCTAGTGTTTCACATTCCTAAGGCTGACAGATCTAAAAGACTTTTTAATATTTATCATATGTTAGTTCTTAATTTCCCAATAAATATCTAAGTGGATAGAATATACAATATCAATGTAAATGGGAAAATGAGGAAACAGCATTCATTGATTCAATATAGTCCACAACATAGTGCTATGTCACATATCTGGTAGTAAAACTCTGAGTCAACCCAACTCTTTCAACTCCATGTGCAGTGTGCTCATCTATTAGTGATATATTTTGGTACCTGCCATGAACTGATAGATTCAGTTTCCCAGCAGTCCTAAAAATTTAATGTACCTAAATTAAATAAACTCAGAAAATTTTAAGAAACATATTACTAGTACTGTATTTTCTAATTTTAATAATTGTCAATGTACAAAACTTTGTCACTTTTATTATAAGTGACTTTGTCATGATCAGAATATGATGAGACACATATATTATAAAATAATGGCTACAATCACATGTACATACCCACTGCCCCTTGTAATATATGTGCTATATATACATGCTATATATAACTGGCTAATCTTACAACTGAAAATTTGTACCCTTTTCCCAACTTCTTCTGCCAGGCAACCTCAGAAACAAACATTCTATAATCATCTTCCATGAGTTCCACTATTTCAGATTCTATATATAAAAGAAACAATATAATACATGTCTATCTGTGCATGGAATATTTCCTTTTCTGTAATACTTCACAAGTTTATCACCATTGTCACAAATAGCAAGATTGTATTATTTATACCATTGAGTATATTTTCATTGAGGTTACTATCATTAGTAGTCATTCAGCTGTCACTGGAAAGTTTGGTCATTTCCATGTGGACATCCATCTATCTCTCCTCATAATGCTGAGTTCATTTACTCTGGGTAGCAATCCAGAAGTAAGAATGTTGCACTTGATGATGTCATTATTGATTTCCTTGTTGAAGAGACAAAAGTTTGGAGAATTTCAGTAAACCACTTAAAATTAGACAGGAAAGAGGTCCAGCAGCATAGTAGGAGCACATCGGATTGTACTGTGGAAATTACTTCTGTCCTTTTGTGCCAGAACTTGTAAAGAAGGAGAGACCAGAAACTTCCATGGATGATTTTCACACTAAGACCCCATGGAAAACACAGCTGCTTTTATGCTTGGGTTGTTTTCAAGCTTGACTGTGTTGTTGAAGGTCAAACAGCTATCTGGTGGATTCCCTCTCCTTTTCATTCAATTTCAATCCATCATCCAGTGCACATAATAATTAGATTTGACTTTCATAAAAAATGTAGCACATTTTTTTCCTTCTCAGAGCCCCCTTTCCTTCAGCTATGCAGTCAATTAAAGATAACCAGAGCAGGAGTATTAAACAAAAACATAAAGAAGAACTTGATATTCCCAAGTGCCTAGGGTTTAAATTTTCTTGCTATGTGGATATTAGTAGGACGACATACATACAAACACACACACACACACACACACACACACACACACACACACACACATATAAACTTCTTATAGAAATTTTCTGAGTCATTGTCCTAAAGAGACAAACTAAAAGGAATATATGTTGGCATCCATTCACTTTTCTACCCAGAAGTTTCTAATAAGAAAGAAAGAAAGTACTGAAAAATACAGTTCATGTCAGAAGAATCACAAAAGTAATTATCATTTATAAAGACTGGTTTAACTTCATAAATCAAACTTAAGAGAGCCAGACACCTAAGCACAATGTTCCTACTAAGAAATTAATTAGAAGAAATTGAGATAATGCACTATCAATAAACTAAAAATCAACAAGAAAATTACTAAATTCAAAAAAAGCTAGTTGACTAAATGCTGGAAAAATCTATAAAAAGGATTTATAAGTTTTTTATTTGACAAATGAGCAAATATCTATGTGATGACAAAAAATACAGTTAAGAATTTCAGTAAGTGGAGAAACTTGTTACAAGAAAGAAAGCTTGTACATATACTTGTAAACATTAAAAACATTATTTAGCAGTGTGACTGAATAACAATCATTGGTTTCTAATGATCAAATATTTACCACATGTACTTTGTGTATGCTTCTGCTTTATAAGTAAGCAGAAAGAAAGAAATATCTAAAGGTCATCTACATAATGAAAGAATGGTGAAAATTGGGGTAATAATTTTTTATTATTTCTGCTCATACAAACTTAACAGGTACACCAGTCCCCTCCCTCCCTCCATTCTCCCACCCCTCTGTGTCCCCCTCCCTTCCTCCCTCCTCATCCCCCAGTGCCTCCCCCCCATCCCCGGAGCATCCTTTAATGTGCATGGCAAACTCTCCTGTGGGTCCTCCTCTCCGATGAGGTGCAAGGACCCAGGGGCATTTCCCAGAACTCTTTCCTATGTTCCCATTAAGCTTAGGAACAGTACTGTGGCTCAGTCCCTAGCCTCCAAGGATCCTAGTGCTTTTAGTTCATGCTAGACTTTGTGGGGTCAATAATGTGTTGGCAAAGTCTAGCATCTGCTAAAGGCACCAAGATCCTTGGAGGCAAGGGATTGACAGCCACAGTAGTGTTCCTATGCTTAAGGGGAACACAGGAAAAGGTTCAGGGAAATGCCACTGGGTCCTTGTACATCATCGGAGAGGAGGGCCCAGAGGAGAGTCAGGCATGCACAAGAAAGGACTCTGGGAATTGGGACGGGAGGCAGGGGGGGGGGATGGGGCGGGAGGGGTGAGGGGAGGGAGAGCAGGGGGTTTGGGAGGAGGAGGAGGGAGGGAGGGAACTGGTGTACCTATTAAGTTTGTATGAGCTGAAATAATAATAAAAAATGTATTAAAATAAAAAAATAATGTTTTGGACATAGCACAGGTCATGCAAAGTCCTATTATGATTGCTTTGGCCCTAACTTGTATGGATTATCTTGCATATCATTACTCTTCCCATCCTTGTGCTCTTACAATCTTACTGCCCCCTCTTCCACAAATTTCCCTGAGCTTCAGGATGGGGAGAGATTATGCTGGCCTAGTTCCAGGTGGTTGATATAGAGTCTCTGAAGTTCTGGATTATGGGTTGTTGATTTTTTTTTTCAGTTTTGCTGCTCCTGTAATAATTTCTTTTGGACGATTTTCGGGTCAGAATTGTTCTCATTTCACAAATAATTAGTGTGTATTGTTTTCATAATTAGAAAAGGTATGCTCATCTAGAGAAAAGTGAAAAATTAATTCCTTTGAAAGTCAACGTTTAGTGTGATGGTTCTGCTCCAGTGAGTCTGGGAGGAAGTTAAGAATTAGAAGTTCTTACTAATGTTCCATTCATCCAAGAAGTGAAAAGTCCAAGGCGACTCCCAGTGAGAATCTGGCAGGGTTATCTTTGACTAAACAGACAGTCCAGGAAAGGTTGAACTCAATGGCAAGATGATAGGGGTCTAGAGTCCATGGACTAGTGTTAACATAACTCCACTTAATGAAGTCAGCAAAGCAAGGTCAGAGGAAAGCTGTCATCAACATTTCCCAGAGTTCAGAATCACTCCATACAGTGGACCTTAGATAGGGCTGAGTTCTGCTTTGGTGTTTGCACCAGGAAATGCATTTGGACACATGGAGCAAGTATCAATGGTTAGTGGTACATCTACATAGATGGAGCCATCAACTAGATTCCACTGATTATCATCCCTATTCTGGAATCATCTGGAGAAGCATCTTTTAAAAATATCCACATATCATTGAACTATATCCATTATATAGGAATCATGAATTAAGTGTGACCATGATCATATTTTGAAATCACTAGGTTATTCCATAGATCTAACTGAAATTTAAATCCATAAACAATAGAGAAAAGACCTTTGCAGTCTCCCTGAATTATTTCACATGGTTAATGCCCAAATATGTCACTCTTATTCAAGTTCATAAACTTGGCTTTAAATAAAGTAAAGCATTGTTGCAGAGTATGTGATTTATATATAGACTGATACAAAAACGTCTGGAATAAATGGCTAAAAACTCTGAGAAAAAATGAGTAAGAATCTATGTGGAGCCCTATGTGCACCATGAAAGCATTTCTAACATGGAAGTTTATAGCTATAATTGCTTACATTAAAATATGAGTTATAATTAATCATGCATTCTAAGATCTTAGAAAGACAAAAATAAGTCAAAAAGTAGTCAAATAGTCAAAAGTAGTGAACAAAAACAATAAAGATAATGAAATTGAAATGAAAGGACAATATAAAGAATCAATGAAAACAGTGTTGATTCTTTGAAAAGATAAACGAATTGTCAAAATTATTGTCATATTAACCAGAAGAAGAGAGAAAGACCCAAGTTAATAAAATTATGATGAAAAGTGATTCACTGTAACAGAGACTAAG
The DNA here is from genome assembly GCA_023101885.1 of Typhlomys cinereus. Lineage (NCBI taxonomy): Eukaryota > Metazoa > Chordata > Mammalia > Rodentia > Platacanthomyidae > Typhlomys > Typhlomys cinereus. The sequence goes on along the minus strand of JALPQD010000130.1, from coordinate 3,428,472 downwards.
GAAATTTATAGAGCACACTTTGAGAATCTATATTCCAAAAAAAAAAGAAGCATGTAAAGAAATAGAAAACTTCTAACAACATATGACTTACCCAAATTAAAGCAAGATGATGTAGATAACTTAAACTGATCTACAACTAGCAATGATATTTGAAGATGAAAAAAAATATCCAACCTAAAACAAAACTCTAGCCCAGAGTGATTCACTCCTGAGTTCCATCAGACCTTCACAAAAGCCTGAATAAATGTTCCCTGAAATGCTATAAGAAAGTCAAAAAGAAAGAATTTTACCAAAGTCATTTTACGAGAACAATGTTACAGTGATGATAAACTTGATGATTATGAGAAAAAGAAAACTATAGACCAGTGGCTGTTGTAAAGCACTTTTTCCCTCTGTGCAGCCATTTTGATCTCTATCCCAATCTCAGTAAGTAAACAATTCACAATTCTTGGGAAGTTCCTGAGAATAACAAGCGAGGAGTCAGGGGTCCCTCCAGGACAAGGGTTCTATGAGAAAGACCTCTCCTGCTAACCAAGCAGTCTGAGGGGCTACTGAGCAGGGCCAGACAGTCTAAAGGAGTCCCAGAGCAGTGAGGAGACTACTGAACAGCCAAGCATTCTGAAAGAGGCCAGCCAAGCGGGACAGTTTGAGGGAGCCCCGGAGCAGTTCCAAAACCCTGGAGCAGCAATCTGAGAAAGACGGATGAGCAGGTCAATCACAAAGCCAGAGACACAGAGGGCAGCAGAAGGCCAGCAGTTGGAGAAAGACCTAAGAGCCGCCCAGGAGTCTGAAGGAGACTCTTCTAGTAAGTCCTACAGCAAAGAGTCCCACTCATGCTGGGGCAGGGGGTGGGTGGAAGAGTGTGAGTCTTTCTGGTGACATAACTGCCTTGGATTTGTCCCTGGTCCTGTAAAAAATCCTCACCCCCATTTCTATAAATTGCTCTAGTAAACTTGTTGGTGTGTGGTCACTTTGGTGTGTTGTGGAACTCCTTTCACAGGTGGGAAGATGGTTGCGTGTGGCATCTACCCAGGAAAATCGTTCCTACAGCAATCACCCTGGTGAATGTGGATGCAAAAGTGTTTGTAAAAACCACAAAATACAACAAAGTTGAACTAAGCTGACTTCATTTTGGGGATGCAAGGATAGTTCAAACTATGCATTCCACCCTAAAAAATAGACTAAAAGAGCAGAAATTGTATGATCATCTCAGTAGATGAAGACAATGCCTTTCATATAATTAGCGATGGAAGTCTTAGCTACAGTAACAAGGAATACTTTGAAGGAAAAAATTCAGTTACAGTTTGGGACATCACTACGGGACCACCACTGAGGCACATGGCAAAGGTACTTTGGGCAAGGGCCTGGGGCAACCTGGCAGACAAAGCCCTTAGGGCATGAGAGGATCTTTCAAAACTCAGCCAAGACTATAATGCTGTGTATGAGGTGATGGTTAGGGGACAATTGCGCCAACCTGTAGTCCCCCAGAGACACCAGCCTGTGTGCCCACATCCTTCAGAAAATAGGCCACTGACTGTTGCCTAAGAGCACTTAGTCCCTTCCTTTGGAAAATGAGGCTAGGTCTTTTCAAAATGTGCTTTGGAAGGGAGGAGAGAGAGTAACTGTTTTAACCTCTGTATTAATATGCAAATGAATAACAGTCTGAGAACAGGATTCCTGCTATGCTCCAAAGCTTTTTTTTTTTTTTTTTTTTTTTTGCCCCAGAGGGCAGATAACCTTGTAGAGTTAACTCTAGAAGGGCACTTTTCCTTTCTCTCTCTGCCCCCGACTGTGATTACTAGTGGTGTTCCTTCTAAGTTCAAGACTAGGACATGGTTACCCATAGTGCAGAAGATGGGATTTTTGTCTTAGGTGAATGTTCACCACCTGACCTCCAGGTTTTGGTGGAATCCGATCCTGAGAGGAAGGCCTCCATAGGAATTGTCTCTCAGCCAGTGTCTGGGTTGTGCCCTGTTCTCAGATGGAAGCTTCCCTTCCTCATAGGAATCTTTCCAAATGCAAGCACTTGTTCTGGAGCCTGGACTTAGGACAGTTCAGACATGGAGAAAGATGGCCCCTGGAGGATAACACTGTCTCCTCCTCTCCTTTCATCCTAAATTGTAAGATTTCTGGGCCTGATCCCTTCATTCTGTGGGCAGACATTCCCTACAAAGACAAGCCCTTGGAATTATAAAACCTTAACCATGGGAACCAAAATGCTAAATCTCTATTTACAACGTGCAAAATAAATTCATGTTCTTTGTGCTTTCAAGGACTTTCATAATTAAGTCCCATGCTTTGTCATGTGCTAATCAGCTGTCTTATGTCTCCCTAAGCATTTTATCTTTGCTTTCTCTCTAATCTATATCATGTTAAATGTGTACATGGACATAATATATGTAAATGTATATGAATGGATAGACAATATAAGTATTCTTACACAAGGATTTTAGCTACAAGTTTATGGTTTCTCTTTTTTAAATGCAAAGATTAACTGAAAGTTAAGGATTCTAAGCAACTATATATTACAATGATAGCAAATCATTAGTAATTGGAGTAGTTAGGTAATTACTAACTGGGCCTAACACTGAGTCTAACTTACTGTGTTTCTTGCCTCCTTGACTACTTCAGCAATTGTTTAGACATACAGGATCATTTTTTAAATTCACGGATATTATTAGTATGGTTTATTGCTTAATAAAGACCATTTGCTTTCCATACATCTGGCTTCTACAATATATCCTAGTTCGTTAAATTCTTATTTGTTTATTGAGGGGTATTGCAACAGAAGTTAATAAAAATCAAAGGTTATTGTTAAAAAAAAAGAAAATGACAAACCTATAGAATGGGAGAAAAATCTTTGCTGCCTCTGTATTTGACAGAGGATTAATATCCACAATTTATAAAGAACTGGGGCAAACCTGATTACTAAAAGAGCAATAAATCCAATCAATATATGGAATAATGAAAAGAAAGAACAGACAGGTTGTAAAAGATGAAGTATATGCACACAATGTGAACATGAAAATATTGTATCTTAGCTCCTTAGGGAAATGAAATGTAAACTACATTGAGATTCCATCTCATCCTATTCAGAATGACGATCATTAAGAAAACAAACAAAAGTAAAATTTGCACATTGTTTCACAAAAAGTAAATATGGAACTATCATAAGACCCAGCTATATTATTACTGCATATATAGAACTTACTTCTTAAGTACATGCATGTCTATGTTTATTAGAGCAGTACTCATTATAGGCAAGTTATAGATTCAACATAGATTCAACATGGATGCAGTAAGTATGACAGCACTTACAAATTGTGTTCTTACAGGAAAAAAGGATGCAAATGGAAATCACCACTGTAAGCAAAATAAGACTAACTCAGAGAGAAAAGTACCATATTTTTCCTCATTTATGTTTGCTACAGTTATAAATATATAAAATTATATGCATACTTATATATATATCATATATATCCATATATGTATGCACATATGTTCATTAGAAACCATCCCAATTCACAATAAAAAGGCCAATAAAAACATAAACTTAACAAACAAAGTGGGCCTTTCCAGTTTAGTATGAAATAAGATTGAGACTCAATCAGATTAAGGGCTTGCAAATAAGTTGAACAAACTGGTAAACCTGAATCAAGTCCAAGTTACCAGCAGCTGTTCAAAAAGAACATCTCTATCAGTGATTATCTACATCGTAGCAAAAGTTAATAAGGAGATGCTATTTCCCTCTTATCCCTGCCACCTTGTGTTGCACTCTCTGTCTGCCCTGCTGAGTTTCTATATTGTCTGATGAAAATCTTTCTTAGCATTACCATGTGAATTAAAAGGAACTACTGGCTTTCCAATGGTGACACGTCATATGAAATAAGTTAATGGTACTTGAGCCTTCACATCTCTGTTTCCCTAATGCGTGTCCTGCTGAACCTTCTTAAGTGAGTGGCTGCTTAGAGTGCCCCTAATTCTAGGGATTATTGTTAGCAATTTACTCGGAACAGTGGTTTATCATTCCTAGCCTTGTTGCTTCTTCTCCACTACCTAGGCACACATTTATATTGGTGAAATGAAATCTGGGACTTTCCTAAGGAAGTTCTTAAATGTTCAGTCCTACCTCCAGAAATATAAGCAGCCTCCTACAGATCCGTAGGAGCATGAACAATTTATACTTTCTAAGTTCTTGGAAAATTCACCTGAGGGATCATATACCGGAGTGTCATGAAATAACAAGCAGACTAGATGACGCCGAGCTTTAGCAAATATGAGAGCACTAGATTTGATATCTGCAGGTCTATACCTATCACTTACAAGGTGTATCACCAAGATCACAAAGCTTTACTTCTCAGAGCTTCAGTTCAAAGATATTTAAAATAGGGGAAGAAAAGCTTTTCATTACTTACAAGTGTTCCTGAAGAAGTACAGAAAATGTGAGTTCATACTATCTGATTAGATTAATGGGACCGTGTTTAGAAAATAAAACATTTGAGCTGTGGACATGGCTCAGGGGTTAAATTCTTTACCACACAAACAAAAGGACCTGAGTTTAGATCCCTTAATCCCACATTAAAGATGCCAGGGTCTGTGGTGGCAGCCTGCAATTCTAATCTTGGAGGGAAGAATCTTGGAAATTCCAGAACAAAATAGTGTAATAAATCAGTCCAGTATGATTCCCAAAGTCATTCCCAAAGTCATGCTCTTACATGCACACACACACACATATATGCACATGCACACACATGCATGAACATGTGCAAGTTTGCATGTGGGAAAAAGGTAGAAATAAAAAGAAAGCTAAACTTTGCTTTTAATACAACTGGAGACATTGCACAATGTAAAGAATTAGCACAGTCTTAAGAAAGTACATTTTGCAGACTGGAGAGGTAGCTCAGGGGTTAAGCCTCTGCCTTGTAGGCAGAAGGTCCCGAGTTCTGATCCTAGGCCCACATATGGACGCCAGGCAGAAGTGGGGGCGGCCTGCGTTTCTGGTCCTGGTAGGGGGGATCATGTGAATCCCGGGGCAGAGTAAATAAGGAGGTGGAGGCGTACATGGTGGTTCCCGAATTCATTCATGGTTCTACACACACACACACACACACACACACACACACACACACACACATACATACACACGCATACACACACAATTGAATAAATAAAAAAAATTTAAAAAAAAGAAAGTACATTTTGCAATAATATGAAGCATAGTTAATAATCTCTGAAATATTTTATAATAGCATGGAATATTATCCTGAGCTAAACTGGAGTCATTGCTGTGAGAGTAACAGGTTTGGGGAGCATCTCTTGTCTAGGAAGTGCTATGCACAGTTGAACTTCCAGAGGAGGTCTGTGGATGCTTGGATCTCAAAATTAATCTGATAATGAAGATAAAGGAATAAATATGAGAGAACTTGAAAGATTCAAAGTGTGTCAAAGAATGTTCTTGGTTGCAAAATTGAGATCCATTTTGAAGTTAAGAATAAACTATCCTTTTGAAAGATGCTGTGGCTTGGGAGAAACCAATGATGTGGGAAACAGGGAATGGAAAGGTCATATTTCCTCTGCAGATCTTGACAAAGAGGTGCCAGACCCAGTGTAGAAGAATACATTAGTGACAGGTTAGCCCTTTGGTAAAGGTAAGTTATTTTCTGACAAAAGTATTCTGACTGACAGACAGGATTGGAACAATAATTTCCAAGTTTTTAGTGGTTGACAGACATTTCACATCTATGTGCCATTAAGGTCCCAAAGAAAGCAAAACCATCAGAGCTGGTGGGAGAGAGGAGAAAAAAGCAATGAGGAAATGCTGAGATGTGCTATTATGACCATAAAAATGAAATCATACACCACTAGTCTCTTAGCTCTAAAATCTTCTCAGTTTAGCCCAAGAACAGGATCTTCCATGGTAACATATTATAAATTCATAAGTGGTCAACGTCAGGAAAGGGTTAGCAGAGAACCTAATTTCACCTCTTCTTTTATAGAGTTTCAGGAAGAATATGTGGTCTCATCAAAAACACTCTGAACTTTAGGAGACTATGAACAGTGGAAATATTGATACTAAGATATTTGTTTAAATTATTTTGTAAATCAACATTTCAAAAAAGTAATTTGCTCTAATACATCTTTCAACTTACCTCATGATTGGTAAATCCAATACTGTATAAAAATTGGCATGTTTCTTTTAATTCTTGGTAAGATGAAGCAAATGTGCAGCTGTCAATATGTTGGTGTTCATAGTGTATAGTAAATGGTTATGTAGATGGCACTGTACTAACTGTTTCAAATCCATTATCTCATTTCATTCTCATGAAAAGCAACTAAGAACATGTAAATTTTTTTCTAATTTACAGAAAGTAAAATAGAGGCTTAGTAAAGTTAGAACATTTGTTTGTGATCACACAGGTAACAGGTCCAGAGATGGTGCTCAAAATCAACTGGTAGCCCCTTAGTTTCCTTGTAGATGTACCCAGAGTCAGGCAAACAGCAAAATACCATGGTTACTATCAACCTTGAGAACCAAAGCACCTAGATACACTCTGCATCTTGCCTGTTACTAGCTGTGAATGTTAAAGTTATAATTTATTTATTTCCTCATGTTTAAAATGAGGTTATTTATTGGCATCTATAACTTAAAAGTGCATAGAGAATACATTTCTTATTGAGACAGGTCTCGGTGTACAGCATATGCTGGATTTGAACTCATGGCTTTTCTGCATCAAAATTCCAAGAGATTATAGACATGCACCATTGTACTTGACCCATGAGAACAATTTAAGTATGTAAAGGACATAAGACAGTTTCTAGTATATACTTCAAGGTTTATAAGCATTATCTAGAATTACTATTAAAAAAATCGTAAGAAGTGGTTAGAAAATGAAATGTAATTTTGAACCTGTGTCTATGTCCTGGGATACACAAAAATAAAACTTAGAAAGCAACTAAGAGCCAAAAGTGATGATAATTTCTGGAAATTATGAAGAAAAGTCTGCTATAATGTCTGATAAGAGCAATGCTATTTCATGATAAAATAACTAGAAACACCTATAGAACTGCATCAAATATTTTAAATATTTAGCAGGTGTGTTATAGGGGAGAAAATGGAAATTTAGGAAATGTATCTTCCTTCCAGAGATTATGAGGATGATGAGGGCTTGAGCCATAATTAAAATCTGAGTCTTTATCTGGCTAATTTCAGAAAGTCTGTGATCATATTCATTCATCCTGCATCAAACATGTGGATGTTCTTTAAAGATTTAGTGAGTGGCCAGCTTCTAAAGGCAACCTACTTTTTGACCTTTAGTTTTAAGCCATTTTATCCACACAAGGCATAAGGGATCTGAATGTACTAATAATTATGAGCTTGAGGTTGTCAAAGCTATTTGAATATCAAAATTTAATTACATTTACTCATAGGTCAAATTAAGAAGGAAATTTTGCCTATATAGGATGCATTTTTTCTATCAAAATATGTGATTTAAATAGGAGGAGCACAGCAACCAAGCAAACAGGTTGCGCAACCTTTGTATTTCTCATCCCATGGAAGTGTGAACTGAAGCTTGGATAATATTCCAGTACAGCCAACTCAATGGACTGCAAATGTAAGGAAAAGAAAATCAAAGTAGGAATGAGACTGATTAAGAAGAAGAAAGTTTATACGGAGAAAAGGAAGGGGTGAAATCAGGTATGGAGGAATTGAAATGACATAAATTTGTTATCTTCATGATGAAACTGTCAAAGAATAAAAATTGAAAAAGGGGCTGGAGACATGGTTCAGGGGTTTAGACACTGTCTCACAAGCAGAAGGCCCTGAGTTCAGATCTCAAGTCCCAGGTAAAAACACCAGGTGGCTGTTAACAGTCACAATAGTGTTCCCATACTAAAGGGGAGCACAAGAAAGGGCTCTAGGCAATCCTACTGAGTCCTTACACCGCATTAGAGTGGAGGACACAGAGGGAAGTTTGACATTCATACTAAAGGATGCTCCAGGGATTTGGGGGGAGAAAAGGGAGGGATTGGGAGAAAGGGAGAGAGGGGGTGAAAGGAAGGGGAAAAGGGGTGGAGGGAGCAAGGGGGAACAGGGAGGGATAAAGGGAGGGAGGGGACTAGGGTACCTATTAAGTTTGTATGATTGGGAAAATAAATGAGTGAATGAGTGAATGAATGAATAAATAAAATTAATTGATTAATTAATTAAAAAAAAAAAAAACGCCAGATGGAAACTGCTGCGGCCTGCACTTCTAGCCTTGGTGACAGAGTGAAGCAAGAAGGAGAAGCAATCCAGGATGATTCCCAAAATTACCCTTGGTCCTGTACACACACACACACATACACATACACACACACACACACACACACACATACACCATACCACACACACTCACATATTAAATAAATAAATAATAAATAAATAAATGATATATTTAAAAATTGAAAAGAAAAAAGCGTGGACTGAATGTGCACACAATTATTAAACAGGGAAAATAGAAACGCTGACAATTAAATCATAGTATGGGGCAGTGAGGTAGCTGACAGGAGAAGTCACTTGTATTTAATTGAAACCTAAAGGCCCAAGTTCCATCCCTAGAATCCACATGGTCAAAGGAAGAAAACTGATTTCTGAAAGTTTTCTTCTGATTTCCACATGTATACTATCACATAGTGGTATCCTTTAAATAAATAAATTAAGTGATTAAATAGTTTAGAAGTCTTTTTAAAGTCGAAAGCCCTAAGTCACAAACAACAAAGGAAAATAGTGATAGATTTTTCTCATGTCAAAATGAAATGCAATTGTTTAATCCAAGATAGATAAGTACAGTTCACAGTCAGGTACCAGATTAAAAGAAAATAATTGCCTGTTTACTAGCTGAGAGATGAGTAATCCCAAATTCCTATAACACAGAAAGAACAACTAATGGAGTACATAAAAGAAAAAAATGGGAAAATTTATTGATGCACACTTCAGGAAAATTGCAATGATTGCTTCTTTGAAAAAAAGTTCAGCTCTCCTAGGAGAATTACCATTTCCTTCAGTGAGGTAACCACTGATAAATCACAGAGGGAGGAGAGGTTGAGAGAGAATAAGAAAAAGGGGGTAGGTAAAGTGACCAGAATTCATTTTGTTTTGTGTATGACATTCTCAAATGACAATATTTAAAAAAGATGGGCCTGGAGAAGTGACTCAGGGGTTAAGCCTCTGCCTTGCAAGCGGAAGGTCCTGAGTTCAGATCCCAGACCCCACGTATAGATGTCAGGCGGAAGCGGGGGCGGCCTGCGCTTCTGGTCCTGGTAGGGCGGAGCCTGTGAATCCCTGGGGAAGAGTAAACAAGGAGGAGGTGGAGGCCCCATGGTAGTTCCCAAATTCTTCCGTGGTTCTACACAGACGCACATACACACGCACATATGTACACACATGCACGCACATGCATACATGCACAATTAAATAAATAAATAATAAAAAGAATTTTAAAAATTTAACAAAAAAAATATATATATATATTAAAAAAAGATGTGAGCGTGCACAGAATGACAAAAAGCAAAGTAGTGTTATGTACTTGAGATGGAGGATCACCATGCTGGGAGGTCACCAGGCTTACTTTCAGGCACTTCTGTAGGGAAGCAAGCTAACAAGTTCCATTGTGTAAATCCACATGTGATTTAATCCCATAAGTTCGCTCATACTTTAAAATATAGCAAATGGGCTCCTATATTTACCCTACGTTATAGCTTTTATGCAGATGCACAAAGTACCATATGCATCTTATTCTAGTATACAATGTCTCTGTTTCTTGCGTGGCAGGAAAACGTGAGAGCCTATCAATAAGACAGCAGATAAATAAAATAAAATGTGTGTCTGTGATTTGTATCATGTAGTAATCAGAAAGATTGAGCTATATCTATATGTGGTGATGTTTGCTCCCTAAAATATGATATGGAAAAAAGTTATCAAAACAATATTTGCAGTGTAATACAATCTGTCATAATTTAAATGTCATAGACCCACACAACAAACCATATATTTTTCAGGCTTTCATATATATATATAATAGTCTATTGGAAAGAAATACTTGAATACAAAATTTATAGGTCCCTATCAAGGAGAAGGAAATAAGATTATAAATGTAAAGTACAAGAGAAATAATAAATTACACAATGGCTCTGCATTGTGAATGTTAGAGTAGCAACAAGTATCTGAAGCAAAGAGTAAAGTAGAGGGACTTGATTTAACAATTCCGCTACATTTATTGAATACCTATTATATGTTTGTTTGCCAGACAATGATATCAGTTATTTTACAAAAAGAAGGAAACTGCCAAAGGGTATAAGATCCAACCTAGGATTAATAGTAGGTTGACAGTCTATCTATCCAAGCTAAACAACTGCTTCCATCTTCTCCATTGTCCTATCTCATGACTATTTCAAGAGAGAATTCTGTAAGGAAATGCACCAAAGAGGATCATAAAGTAAAAACTAATTTCAGCCCAGAGCTTCTCTGAATCATTTTCAGTTTTGAATTTTCAAACACTAATCACCTGTGGGAATCTAACACAGCACAACAGAGCTAATCTTGGATCTGCTCTGCTCCATTTTACACAAGGAGACAACAGATAGGGACGAGACCTCGAACTCCCAGCACTATGTTTGGCACATGTTAGGTACCAAGCAATTGTTTCCCCAATGAGAAAATGGTTCAATCAAGACATGTGTTTATGTCAACGCTGCAGTAGAATATAAAGCAGCTCATTCTTCAAACAATAGACATGTCTAGACAGAGATGGTTTGCATCAGAAACTAAATTAAAGGTTCCATCCCAGATAGGGAAATAACAAAGGGTTTAATTTATTTGGACATTTGAGTGACCATTATAAGCAAATGTCAAGACAGAATCAGCAGATAAGGTTGGCAGTGGCTGGAACAATGGATATAATTTAAGACCACTGAATAAAGCAGGTCAAACACCAGCGTATTCGGTGGTGAGTATTCAGTGAGCAGGGCAGACAGCCTGAGAGGGGGAGGGGGAGGGAGAAAGCAGGAAGGCTGATGGCGGTCTTGCCCTATAGAAGCTGAATCATGTGTGTGTTTGTTGTTTTCTGCCTGTCTCATGAATGATGTCATCCCCTGGGTCTTAGGACATTCTAATCAATTGTGTCAAAAATTGTCCCTCTGTGTGAGAGCAACTGTGATCTTCTTCTAGTCCCACATATTTTTTCAGTTCTTCCTCTGGACCAGGTACTGCACGAAACAATTGAGATTTCCTAAAAAAAATTCTTAAATAATTCATAAGTCTAGAACATAAAACAAAATGATTACAGCTATGCAGAAGGAAAAAATTGAACCCTTTTTTATAATCTTTCAAATACTTGGATGAAATATGTACATTATTTCTTAAGCTTTAATTCTGTTGTGTAAATATCTGCAGTTTCACCAAGAATTATTGTTTCAAATTTTTTTTCCCAGATCTTCACATTACCTTGCCTTTTTCTCTGAACATAATCCACTTTTCCAAAAATCTTTAAAATATGATGTTCTGTATTTTAACATTAAATGAACATTTTATTTCTTTAGAACAGTACATATCTTCCTAGAGTAGGAAATATGCCATTATCATTATATAAATGATATTTCTTGATCCTACGAAAGAACAATCTTGGGAATGCACAAGCCTAGCTTTTGCCAGAATCTTAGATAAGCCCTTCATCATAGACAGGTTTCCTGTCCCTAAACTGGGATAGCTTGGTCATTTAAATTCTGTCTCCATCATTTACTATGTGTAATATCTTGGCCAAAATGTGTATGTTTGATCGTCTTGAACATAAACATTGTTTACTGACTTTACAGTGTGTGCAAAAGGGAAAATATTGAAAACAAAATAGGGCCATGCCTATAGTGCAGCTTCTTAAACAGTAGAAGGTGAAAAATGCATAATGTGACATTACTATTCTAACAATCAAATGGGCTGACACAGACTACAGTGCCCCATCCCATAATTACCTGAATCCTATTGAAGCACATTCTATTGTAACAAATTAAAGACCCCATGATAGCCATGGATAGCATTTATTGAAGGTTTATTATGGGCCAGGTAGCATGCCAACTGCTTTATCTCACTTGGTCTATATAATAAACTCAATCTGTGAGTTGCCAACCTGTTTGATTTCCCTTTTGGACACATAGCAAAATTACATCTCCCCATGTTATGTTTGGCTAAGTGAACCCATGTGATTAAAGTCTTGTTTCTCTTGGTCTGCCCATAGCAAGTCTAGAATGATATATTGCTTTGTCTTTCTGCTCAAGACTATTTGTGTCTAAAGTTTACTTTAATCTCCAATGCCATGCTAAGGACTAAAGTATAAGTATACACAGGTGTCAACTTGACAATTGAAAATTGAGCTTTTATACACACTTGTGAAAATTATTTAGTTAAATCAAATGATGAGGAAGCCTGTGGGAAATTATCTGAAAGGGGAAGAACCAGTCTAAAGTGGGCAGAGCACTCCCTGGACAAGTGGATAAGACACAGAGAACAGGTTTGGTATTTTTTGGCAGGCTAGAAAGTTAGAAGTATGCTCTTCTTACAGGTTTCCTGTACATAAATTGTATTCAATGACTTAAGACCTTGGTGTTGGGAAGAATTATTCTGCCATGTTGGCAAACTGTAACCAGAATTTTACAAGAAATCTCTAAATTATATCATCACTTAGGAACCAAGGCTGGTAGAGCAACTCCATTTTCAAGTTGACACTGTATCTAATTGGCACACCTAGTAACAGAAAAGGGAAATAAAATGAAAACAGGAAAAAAAGTGCAGACCCCGCACAGTATGTGTCTTAGAAACACAAAAGTAAATTGCAATTTAAAACCATAATGACAAGAGACTTCTGGTTTCAAAATATACTCGCAAATTCAAAAACTGTCTTTGCAGTCAGCAGAGAATGGGGAACATGAGCAGATATCCTTTCTGAAATCTGGAGACAGGGCAGGCACTCTGTCTGAGACACGTACCCCTGAGCAAAAGCTGCTGAACCCATAACCAGCATAATATAAAAAGGTAATTGCACCAAGTAGAAAGCAGTGGTGTAAGCTTGAGAAAGAGAACCTCTCAAATTGTCTCCTTAGGAATGTTCCCATTCACTAGGGGCCTCTCTTCTCAAGGAATCTTGTCTTGTTCTCAAGAGGGAGGTGTAAGGACTTTTCAAATGACTTTCGCTTGGAAAGGAAAGATTAATGGAAATACACAGAGGTTTCTGCATGATGAAGGTGCGTGTCACAGACTGATTCTATAATTTTTGGAGTCTTGTTATATCTGGAAAAAGGGCAGTCGCTCTTACCTAATTTCTTCAGCCTCCTCTATCACTTGATGGAGAAAAAAAAATATGGTGATTACATGGATGTATAATGGGAATTCTTCTATTAGATTAGGGAACACAGATAACGGTGAGGAGTAGAGGTATAAATTTGACAAATACTCTTGATAACAACATCCCCAAGGCACAAGCCAATACAGATACCAATATTTAATCATAAGCTATAATCCCTTCTGGAAATCACTGTGTGTGTTCCTCCACAAGCTAATGATAGAACTATCAGATGAGACCCAGTGGGACTCACACATGAGGAGATGTGGGAGTGGAGGAAGACTGACTAGGAAGAAGTAAAATGTAGGACAGGAGATGTTATAAGAAGTAGTAAGGGGCAAAAACTCAGGGATTTGTTGTTTTCATGCATTAAAGTGTCAAAGAATAAAAATGAATACAAAAACAAAGAAGCATCTGATGACCTCACTATAGCACTCCTGGTGACATAACCCAAGGAATCTAAAGCAGCAAACAATAGGGATATAGGCTGTTGAAGTTGCTCTGCATGTTGCAGATAAATCCACTACCAAATGACCTAGGAGAGGAAGGATTTTATTCTTGGCTTAGAACTGTCCAGTTACAACATGGCAGGAAAGACCACACCAGCACCACGGGCCAAGGGAAACTCTCTTCATCATATCCACAGGAGTGCTGAGAGGGGAGAAGAGCCCTTGTGAAATAACATGTCTGTCTAAATACCTGAGAGAAGCCAACTTCCTTAGCCAACTCCCTTCTTTTTATCTACCCACAGTGGATTACATTTCAATTTTATCAATGAGACCATCAATCTCCTAAAGACTTGCTTAGAGTTTAACTGTCTATTCTTTACAAATTTGTCCAGTCCATTGAAAAGTTGAAGTCCCTATCTCAATTTTAAGCTATAACTCACAAAGACCACAAGACCAAAGTTATAGAATTAGCTGAAGTTCCTATTAGAGGATAAATGGATCAAGATAGGAGTGGTTTATACGCATAATGGAGGATGTTTCAGCCACTTAGCAAAACAAAATCATGTCTTTGCATGAAAATGGATGTGGCTAGAGATTGTCCTGTTAAGTGAAAGAAGCCTGATTCAGAATATCAAGTGACATCCACCTAGAAGGAGTCATCAAAGTCAGATAAGGAGATCCAAAAATAATGGGTTGGTCTAGGATAAAGGAGCACTGGAGGAAAAGTGAATTGATCAAAGTTCTGTGTGTGTGTGTGTGTGTGTGTGTGTGTGTGTGTGTGTATGTGTAGTATTGTCATCATTATTTTGTGAAATTAACATATGTTTATGTTTTAAAGGCACTTCACAAGGTTGAATAAAAAGATTATATTTATTATCTGCAGTCTCTCAAGAAGGAATTCACAACAGCAGGTGTGAGCAGAAATAGAATCTCAGAAGAGCAGAGATTCTCCCTGTGGAGAATTACTCACTCCGTGGGGAGACAGAAACAAACAAACAAACAAAATGCAAGGATTGGAAGCTTTTGGAAGCTTCTGTAATCTACAGCTAAAGAAAAAGAACATAACTTAAAGAAAACACAGACCATGTAAATTTTGAGCTTAAAATAAAAAAGAAACAATAAAAATCAAAAATGCTGAAATAAATGAGTGTTTATTATGGTATTATAGATACAAGAACAGTTCAGAAGAGAATCAATGAGACTGAAGGGATTTCTCAAAGAAAATTGCAACACAAGTAAAATGAAAGCAATAAGAAATACAGAATAGAATATGTTGGAGAATCTCAAAAGATGCATAGTGAAATGATGCAAGATAGAATAAATACTAAAAACACAGTGTTTATATTTACAAAATTAATTGCAGACAGCAAACCATAGATCCACCTTTAGGGAAAGCAAGATAGAATAAATAACCCGCACAGGAAAAGACGTGGTATATGCAATGAGCATAAAACTGGAGGCAAAGGGAATAAAAGGGAAAAAAAAAAAACCATGAATTCATACTATACCCAAAGAGTGGCAGGATTAAGCATCACCACAAACTTCCAATCAGAAACTGTGTGTAAAAGAAGTCTAGAGTGAAGCATTTAAAGTGTTTAAGATTTTTAATGTTGACTCAAAAATCAGTGCAATTGTCCTTTAAAGGAGAGCTTAAAAGGAGAGCACATTTCATCAGGTAAGAAGGAAAGACAAGATTTCACACATCCCAGAGGGTCTATTGACATTTTTTGTTGATTGGGGAAAGAGTGTAACAGACTTCTGTGGTGTGACCAGTGACATGTTGCTCATGTTCCAGTAAATGATTTCCACACAAACTCCTGGGAGCATGCCCAGTTTAAATCAGTGGGATGCACACACATGCACATGAGCACACACACACACATACAACACATATACATAAACACACACACATATACAGAGAGAGAAAGAGAGAGAGAAGACATAGAAGTATAAGGGGTACCTGATAAGAAGAATGTTTTAGATTGCCTAGAATTCATTACACAAGTGTATAAAATTATGAAAGTAAAAATACATTTTAAACTATTTGCATTTAAAAAATAAATGGAAGAGAAAGAAAAGCCTTTGGATAAACCAAACCTGAAGGAATTCACTAGCAGCATACCATACCTCAAGAAAAATAAAAATTAGTTCTTCAGCAGGAAGAAAAATTATGCAAGCCCCTGTCTTGTTTTTTCATAAGAAAGGAAGAGTATCAGAGAAGAAATCAGCAAATGCAAAATCTCCCATAGTGACAGAAACAAAGAAAGCAGAAAGTAATGAATGGACTACAATGAGAACACCACAGTATGATATGTTTCTCTGAGAAACATGGGCACTAGATGAAAGAACTTTCCATGGTCAACACTAGAGCAAACTACACAAATAAGTAAGTGAGAAATACTTGCCCAAAATCATGAAATCTAGATATTTAAGTATTTTACTCAATCTAAAATCTATCAAACTCATGGTAGAAGGAGTCAAGTTTTCATGATAATGTTTTCAAGACCCTGGAATCCCTACCTCAGAAAAATTTCAAATGTATCAGCCACCATTGATCATTGGCATTGACTTGTATTAGCTATAAATAATTATTTAAAATAAATACCATAGGAATATATACATACATATCTTTTGTTTGGAATAGAAAAGCCAGCATGTTTCAAATTTTGTTTTGTCTCAATTTTACACTATTTGCATATACAGGATGAAATATTTGGTGTGGATCCCAGTATGAATATAAATTTTATTTACAGTTCATTTGCACATAATACACATAGCCCAAAGGTATTTCATACAATATTTTTAATAATGTCATGATGTAGACGTCTCTCTGTAATGTCAGCATTGACTAGACTTCTGTGCTATATGTCAGTTTTAATGACAATTGTTACTTTAACTAGTCATATACTGAAGGATACCTGGGATTTTTGGTTATAAAAATCAGAGCTGCAATGGAGGTTTTTACACTAGTGCTTGGTGAACATAAGTTCTCATTTCTCTGGAATAACTAATGGACCAAAAGTACAACTGTTAGGATTGAAGGACATTACTTTTTGTAAGACACCAAAGTCTAGCATTGATCACAGGCAGTAGTATCCTAGAGGCAAGAGATTAACAATCATAGTAGAGTTCTCATACTAATAGGGAGCCCAAGAAAGGGCTCTGAGCTATGCCACTGAGTCCTTACACCTCACTAGAGTAGAGGACTTAGAGGGAAGTTTGGCATTCACACAAAAGAATGATCCAGGGCATGGGAGGGGGAAGGAGGAGGCACCAGGAAAAGGGGAGGGGGGTGAAAAGAAGGGGAAAAGGGGGAGAGGGTGCAAGGGGGACTTGAGAGGGGTGGAAGGAGGGAGAGCACTGGGGTATCTATAGAACTTGTATGATTGGGGAAAAATGAAAGAAGAAAAGAAAGAAAGAAAGAAAGAAAGAAAGAAAGAAAGAAAGAAAGAAAGAAAGAAAGAAAGAAAGAAAGAAAGAAAGAAAGAAAGAAAGAAGAAAGAAGAAAGAAAGAAAGAAAGAAAGAAAGAAAGAAAGAAAGAAAGAAAGAAAGAAAGAAAGAAAGAAAGAGAAAGAAAGAAAGAAAGAAAGAAAGAAAGAAAGAAAGAAAGAAAGAAAGAAAGAAAGGGAAAGAAAGAAAGGGAAAGAAAGAAAGAAAGAAAGAAAGAGAAAGGAAGGAAGGAAGGAAAGAAGGAAGGAAGGAAGGAAGGAAGGAAGGAAGAAAAATAGAAGGAAACAAATTCTTGATAAAAATATTTATACTATTGAAACTTATCTATACATCCAATATAATTCCTATTTAAAAAAAACACTTTGGTCCCAGATATAAGAAAGGAATCACAATTCCACTTGGAACCATAAAGGATCCTGCTACAGTTCAAACGTATTTCTCCCGAAATTTAATTTGAAAGTACCGGGAGGTAAGACTTCTATGAGATAGTTAGGAAACAAGGGGTCTTCACTGTGACATTGTGATAAGACATGAAAAGGGGGGAGTCTGGCAGGGGAGAAGAAGAGCTATAATTGGAAGAGGAGGGAATGGAACTGGGGATTAAGGTGTGAAAATATTATAAGTTCACTTTGTTTTTGTAGGATTTACAAAAAACAATAGCAAAAAAAGCTTTGCACTTTAAGAAAGAGCACTTGATAATGATCTTAGACTTGATCTTAGACTTCATAGTCTCTGGAATTATGACAAAAGAAGCTTCTTTTCAGAATTTGTTTATTTACTTATTTGAGATAGGTAGATAAACAGAGAAAGGGAAAGTGTGAGAAAGGGAGAGAAAGAGAAAAGGTACATGCACAATATGACATGTGTGGAGTTTAGAAGACAATTCATGGACTTTGGTTCTCTCTTTACACCATTTGAGCTCTAAGAGTCCAATTATACAGGTGAGCAGATGTGTGTGCATTTGTCTTTATCTGTGGAACCCTCTTTCTAGCTGCTACTAAAATGTATTTTTGTTCTTTAAATTAGAACATTTCAAATTCCATGCTTTTAAATTAGAGGTGTTCATGATGTATTTAAAACAAAATAGGTTTCAGGGGAAAAGGGAAAGCAATCCAGGTGTTTGCATTAGGATGTGATTTAACAGGAAGGACAGTGATAGAAAAGATTAGCTCCACAGATGAGAGTTCACATTGTAACAAACTATCCCACATCAGTTCTTGAAAGCAAGAAATATTTAGTTAGTTAGTTATTTCTCAATTCTGTGGTGAGTAATCTCTCCTGGGCTCACCTTTCTCTCCTACAAACATCTGAGGAAATGAGAGGTGGGGTAGAGAGATCCTAAGGGGTAGAGAAAGAGAGAGAGAGAATTAGAGAGAGGGAAAGAATGACAGTCTTTCAATGAGTAAGTTATGGAACTTATAATACCTATGCTAATCATTGATCAAATAGATCACATGTTCAAATCTGATACAACTACAGAAACAAAGTCAAATTTAGGTTTGTATCCAGGAAGTCTGAGGAAAGACACTTTCACAATATATAAAGTATTCTACTCTGTTAATTGATTAAGCTGATAATCCACTTCTTTGCAGACAAGAATTTTCATGGTTGAATGGTCACAGGAAGGTTGGGGGAAAGTTTGCAAACACAGTCTGATGAGATAGTACTAGAATTAGAAAATCATGCCCTGAAAAATCTTATCTATGAAAGGAATTAGACACTTTCTTTCTTAATGACTTCATTTCGAAGAGGCAAATAGCTGACCTATGAATGTTAACTAAATTTCTCAGGATCTTATGTACACCAAACATGTTCTGATAGAACTAAAAATATCTCATGTGCTTGAATATCAAGGGAAAAATCATCATTTTGGTTAATCTGGAATACTTAAATTTATAAGACATATACAAGGTTTTGTTTGTGTATGTATGTGTATGTGTGCATGTGAATATGTATGCACTGAACATGCTTACATTCCAAACACAGACATATAAATATGCATGTGTGCACATGCAATAGGCACACACATAAATGCAGTAAGCAAAAGAAGTGTAAAGGTCCTATTTTTCATAGGCCATTTGCCCATTTTTAATTCTTGCACCTCCTAATTTTTCTGGTACTCTGAGCAACAGTTATTCTCAGAGCTAATTCATACATACACTGTTGAGCACATGCCATCTGCTTCTGAAACCTGTGGTTGCACACAACACGTGTCCTGCAAGGTAAGAAGTTTCTAATAGAAGTCTGGAATCAATGCAACTGTAAGCTTTCCTTGGTGAAAATAAGGAAATAAACTTTTTCACACACGCAACTCTTGCTGCTACTGAAAGGTGCCGTGGATATAGCCTCACAGTGACCTTGTCAGATGTCTTCAGGATTCCTCACATATTTGTAATAAACAATTATGTATATACTTTGGTTATAATTCCCCTTAGTTTCTAAATACTTCACACGTTTAAAATGTAAGTTCAAAGAAAAATTATTTATATAAATGATAACCTGTGAAAGATTTATGGAAAATCAAAAAAGATTTTATTCTAATCATTTGCATGTCTGGATTTATATATAAAAATTTAGACAGTTTCTTATAATTTATGCATTGCTTCTTGAGCTGGTTCTATTTGTTTTCTACATTTTTCCACAGTTGGCATGCCATGATCTAGCATCCTCAAAGTCTTGAAGTCTCTGATGCAGTTCAGGCTTTGCTTTTATAACTACAGGAATAGCCCTATCCAGGACTGTCTGCGGAGACACAGATCCTATCACACATTAATTGGCCTAACAGGCTTTCATTTAAAATCCGATTGTGGTTTACCTCATGACTCTAACAATGTGCATGCATACACAATTAACATCACACAGATGATGTAAAGGTGTGCTTCTAAATGGAGCAGGAGCTAAGACCCTTTGGATGATGGTCATGTTAACCATGAAGTCTTGACTGACTAAACACAAGAAATATATCCTGGGGAAACTGGCCATTTATTTTCAATGGAAAGTCTTTTTTTTTTATTATTCAATTGTGCATGTGTGCGCATGTGCGTAGAACCATGGGAACCTCCATGGACTGCCTACACTTCCTCCTCATTTTCTCTGCCCGGGGATTCACAGGCTCTGCCCTACCAGGACCAAAAATGCAGGCCGCCCCTGCTTCCACCCGGCATCTATACGTGGGGTCTAGGATCCGAACTCAGGACCTTCTGCCTGCAAGGCAGAGGCTTAACCCCTGAGCCACCTCTCCAGCCCCTCAATGGAAAGTCTTTAAAATGAGTTTACTCTTTTATATGTGTGGGTTTGCCTGCCATCAGTTTCTTCTAGTTAATTGTGATGCAATACTCAAGTAGGTAAAGTGCCAAGCAATCTGAATTGGAAGGAGAAAATTGACTTGTGAAAGTTGTCTAGTATCTATCTTTTCTACCCATGTGTCATGGCAAACATGCTCATACCTTCTCCTTCTCTCTCTCTCTCTCTCTCTCTCTCTCTCTCTCTCTCTCTCTCTCTCATCTCCCCTCACCCAAGTTTGGCAAATCACTGATATCACAAAAATGTCCTCAAAGAATCTTTCATATTACTCAATGAAAAATGACTGAATACTAATCAACCTCTTCAGAATCCATCCCTTCCTTAGTTTGAACTATACATAGGTTTTTCTGACCAAGTGTTCCTCTGTTTGTTGATCTAGCAATACTCATGAATTATATATAATCAGAATTTTGGACTGCTCTAAAAATTCCTTCAGGACATTAATTTGTAACATATAAACTTGGATTCCCACAAAGGCTTAGGCCACAGACAAAATTCTTTATCATAATGCACATGAATTGTCCTTAGTTCAATTCCAAATTCAGTCTTTGTTTCTATCTGAAAGCTCGTGAGTATTCTTTATTTTCTACTGACATTCTGTTTTTCTACTTATAACACATTAGAGTTTACATTTTCTCAATACCACATTCAGTTGAAAGACTCAAAAAGCATATGATAAATTTTAGTTCCAGAAACAACCCTATTCTCTGGTACTTTTCTTACTGTAAAGTATTAAATACTAATTAGCCTTCTCCATCTTCTCCCCTTTATAATCTCCCCAGCTTCTGGTAAGAGATCAACTTGAAGACTCCACATGTATTCCATATATCAGAAGAATTATACAGTATTCATCTTCTTATCCCATCCATGTTATCACAAATGGAAAACTTTCATCCCCTTTGATGAAGAATAGTGTCACAAATATAGGTCTATATTTTCTTTACTAATGCCTTAGTTAGTAGATAGTTTGGGTGATGGTTCGCTCCACTTTTTGACTCTTGTAAACAGTACTGGGGCAACTAATAAGAGTGGCATGCTACTTTCATTTCCTTTAGATATATGCCCAGTAGTTGTGCTCTGATAAATTTGTCAAAACTTTCATGGATCAACAATTACAGGAGTACTACTTTATCTACTCCTAGCTTTCCTTGCTTTCAAAAACTAAGTTATCGAATGCAGGAATCTATATGAACAAGCCTCAACAGTAGACTTTATTGGTTTGTTTTTCCCTTATGAGTGAGCCATAGATATGCTCAAACACACACACAAAACCGATAACCATATGTGACATGAAAACATATATTTGCTTCTAGTGGCCAAGGTGAGAGGAAAGACACTAAGGCTTTTTCTATGTGAGAAAAAAAAAAAAAAGTGAAATGGGCCCTTTTTATTTCTCTTTCCTCTCTTCACTTTTTATTTCTGGCCTCTCAGGTATAAGACATTAAAAGGTCTGGCAGCCTGGAAAGATGTAAGGCTATGAGTTAATTCATAAGATCATAGACAGCTAGAGAGTTGGTTTAATTGAAAGATATAATTACCAGGTGTTGAAGGCAAACGGGTTCATTAATTTAACAGACACTCTGTTGACTGAACTGTCCTCCTTTTAATTTTTCATGACACATGAAGGGGGGGGTGTCTGCAGGTCATAAGAACTCACCAATCCTGAGCCAGCAGGTACTTAAAATTCCACCCCAGGGGCAAGTGATCTTTCAGAAGTGGACAGATAAGTTGTTTCCTCCTGTCTAAACTCCACATTGCAAAACTCTGCAATAAACTTCCACTGCCCCCCTAGACACTCGATGAAGCCCTTGATAATCTGGCCTTTTTCCATACAAGCTATCATCTCCTTATCATTTACCTAAATTACTTTGGTATAACACTAATAATAACTTTTGCCACAATAATACGTTAATTATTAGTACTGCCATGGATATTTACTGCATACTTACTAGATAAGAAAGCTGCTAAAATACATGAGGTACCCTAGAAAAAAACTATATATGCTTTCTATTTAGGTAATATGAGGCTGGGGACTAATTATTTGCCTCCATTGGGAAAACTGATAAAAGTCAAAATATAAATGAGAATGGAGAGATGTATAATTTCAAGACCTATTTTCTAAACATACGTTCTCTTAAATTTCATGGTCTTTTTCACTTGTCTCTATACTTTTCAAGATTGAACTGTGTTCTAGAAACTTCTGTATTTCCAGTGGCTCTCAAAGTGAGTGGCCTTTAAGGGTTCTCAGGAAATCTGTTAAATAAATAAAGTTAAATAAAGTCTAGTCTCCATTCCCTGCTCTACAATAGGATCAGATATGGAAGTTTGGCTATATCATTATCTATTTTAGCTTATGAAGCAATGCAGAGGGCCAGAATCCTGCCGGTAAAGTCCGAAGAAGTGATGGAAGTAGAGTTAGCATTCTATTGTGAAGTAAAACAGAGAAAGAACTTGTGTTCCATCCTGTTTGCCTTGACCACACAAGCTATACGTTCTTAGTACATTTTCAAACACAAATCTACTGCTAATCCATGAGAATCATAAGGTCATTTCATATGAATGGAAGTCTGAGAATATTTATAATAATTTCTTGTTCAAAATTTAGAACACTGGGATTAAAATGAGACTACTAATAATTAACATAATAATTCTAACTATTCCATGTAGAAGTATCTCTTGCTATCTGAATAACATATCTGGTTTTTCTAAATACCATGAAGGAAAAATTAACATTATTTCTATTTAACAAAGAAGTTGAGAAATAACTTTTCAAGTTATCTGTTGTTGCTGGATCCTGACTTTAACTCCACATATTTACTTACATTCCATCAAGAAATGACTCTGAATTTGATTATCTTTAACTTGAAATATATTTTAAATATGGCATTGATTGAAGGTGTCCATCACACAGAAGAGGAAGAAGTGTATTATGGTCAAACTCAAGAATTTATTCTAAAGGAAAAAAGCAACCCTGAATACGATGTCCATGGTCTGGCTGATCCAAAGTGTTCACATACACCAAGACTTCAATGGAGACTGACAATTTAATTAACCAAATATGTAGAAAATAGCATTGATTAAGTAGAAATCTAAGGAAGTAGTTAATTACCTTTCCAGGGTAACTAAGGCCATTCTGTTCTTCAGTTCATCTTAATGAAAATCTAAATATATCAGTCCTTTTGCAATAAAAAGATCACACTCTTTCTATGCTGTTGAAAGTTTAATCAGGTTTTGCAAACATTACAAGTCTTCAGTGCTTCTACTGCTATAAAGGGGAATGGCTTGCCAACAATTTGAATTTCTTCATGTTGACTTCAAAACTGAGCTTCTTGACCCAAAGACACATCAGTTTTGCTTAAGTAGCATTACCACACTTGTCTGTTTCTTCAAAAGCTTCAACGTTAACTCATCCTTTGGAGTGCATAGAACATATCCTGCCTTAACTACTTTTCTCTATTTACTATAGATATTTCTGAGTGAAACAAGACAAAATGAGATCAAACAAACCTTCTTTCCATAGTAAGTCATTGCCGTAGCTCAATTCATTCAGAAAAGACTGATAAAATTAAATCATTCTCTTCGTGGGGAAAGGATTTGAAAAGAAAAATGTTGAAAGTAACAATGGGCAGAGGACGATGAATTGTTATGGAGACCCAACAAACTTCCACACAAGGATTAGGGAGTGTTGGAGAGAGTGGTAATTTCTAAATTGAGTGTAAATGATTAGGTTTTTACATCTCTTCCTCATCAGTTGCTACATGTGATCTTCAGAAGAAGGAGCTGAGCAAATCAAGGCAGTCCTGTACTTGGTAGGTTGATGCACATCCTTAAGGGGATGTCAGATCTCCCTACAACAAAGAACCTGCCCCTTTCCTGGAGGAGGATCTAAGCTAGACCTAACCAAGGTTCCCAAAGCAAAGTGACCACACAAATTCTTTGTCTATAAAGAAGTACATGAAAATTAGAGTGCTTTCTAACTTTTCTCCGTGAAGTACCTTACCTTTGCTACAACCCAGAAAGTAGACAGTTTCCTTTGTATTACATTTAAGCACCCACGCACAAGTATGAGGAGCTGTCTGTGAAGAAAGATAAAGGTCATCAATCTTGTCATTCACGTCAAGTGAAAGGTCTGTTCTTTTCAGTAGTCATACCAGGACTTTATATTATCCCAGACCAACTGGACCAAAAAAGAAATGGTCTACTGCCTAGACTTGAGGTTGTGTTAGCATATACAGAAGAGATCACTACTGGAGTGTAAGAAAATAAAGAATCTAGCCTTGGCATCTCAAACACTCAGAACCAGGTTGCAACATCAAGGCCACCCTATTTGCAATCAAATAAAGATTCATTAAAAGATGGAGATTCATTGTTTAAACATATGATGGATGAAGAGCAAACTATACAAATAGACAAATTGGGATCATTAGGTATAGATCTTGATGTTCTGAAAATAATTTCTTCAGAAATATCAATATTGCAATCTGACACTTTGGTGAAAGAACATATGTAGGCTATTATGTTTGATTTACTCTACTCGCTACTTCATTAATCAACAAAACAAACATGCAGTTTATGTTTTATTCTACAAAATATATTGTGTCACAAATAGCTTGTTACTCATTTTAAAAAATTTGTCTTATATTAACTTATGGTAGAGCCAAGACTTCTTTCTTAACCAGGCTCTATAACACTTCAAAGCATAAAACAAAGACCAGTAATTGTGATTCACAGACAGCAGTTCTATGTTAAGCACAAGAAGAGTAATTACAAGAGCTGTTCAAAGTCAGAATTGTGGGCTCCGGTGGTTTCTCCATATCTTGAAATTACCATCTGTCATGCATACTGTAAAGACATATTCTGAATGGTTGAGGGATTAAACCCTGGTGATCTTACAGTGTCCCTACCAATCTCAAAACTCTGTTAAATCCCTGGTTAACCCTGTGATTTCCATTCCCTGCCTGTTTCCACAGCTTTATGCAGTCGGTTTGCTTCTCAAATATTTTGACTTGCCCTTGATTTAAAAAGAACATTTCTAGTTAATAATAGAATAAAAATAAGTTGTATTTTAATGCAATACTCATTGTAAAAAAATTACAATCCCATCTTTGCATGTGACAGAATGACCAAGAGAAACCTGGAATATTGCAGGAACTTTCCCACCAAGTGTACGAATAGACTATGACTTCAAAGAAAAGTGAGAATGCTTTACAAAAGAACTTTTAATTAAGTTTTAGGTGTCATATTAATATTAAAAGGAATCGATTCTTGAAAATAATTTTGACTGAATTTTTCTTACATTTTCAAATGAATGCAATATTTCCTAAGTTTTTGTTTCTATTAAGAAATAATCTTCAAAATCCATCTCAGCTAGTTATTTCTCCTCTTTATATCTTCTGATTCTTGAAGTATAGCTCTACTTTTTCCATATTAAAACAAGCTAATCTCTCTTCTTCCCTTTTTTCTTATTTATTTGAGCCATTAACTCATGGATCACAATCTTGATAAACAAAATAGAAAAGAGAGAATGTTAATGTTTTATCAACAAACTTCAGGGAAATCCTTTGTGCTACCTACAAATCTTTCTTGTCCATAAATTACAACTTTTCTTCCCAGGCTTTCCTCTTTGTTACCTACAGTGGATTTTGTGAGATCTTCTAGGACCTGAGTTTTGACTATAGCCATTAAAATTATTTCTAACAAACACAATTATGGAAAATTTGAAAAAGTCCAGAATGTAATATATGTTGGTTTTCACATCCTGCACCTAGTTTTGAAAGATGGAAGTTCTATCAAGTTTGTCATCCCAGAGTGACAGGGGGTCACCTATCTACAATGAAGAGTATCTTTATTTGCTTTATCCCTGACATTCTCCTTCCATCCTTGGGTCTTGCTCTATGTCTGTCATCCTTTTTCCTATTGTAAATTTCTCACAGTGCAATAGAAAGAGGCAATGCCACTTCTATCTGTGGCTGACATGGACTGATAGAGTGGAAACTCTTGGGCTACAGTTTAAAGAAACAAACTCAGCCTCATTTGAGTTTATTCACTTTTCATGTGCATGTGTATAGGAAGTACACACACACACACACACACACACATGTACATACATACATAGATACATATATATGTATGTGTGCTGTGTGTGTGTCTGTGTGAGGAATAGGAGTATATGTATATGGGAACAGGAATATATGTGTGTGATATACATGTGAATACACATGAGGTTTGAAAATGATGTTTTGAATCATCCTCTGTCATTCTTTCATCTTATGAGTCTATGGTTACAGAGGTGTCCTAAAAGACTAACTTTGTTTTCCATATTACTATGGGGAATTCTGGTATCTGTCTTCCAAGGCTGAAATTATAAACAGGTCACTACATGCATCCAACATTTTATATGTAATCTATTGGCCCAAACTCCAGTTCTTTTGCTTGTGTAGTAAATGGTTAATGTTGATTGTTAGCTTGATTGGACCTGGAACCAATGAACAGATCAGCCCTGTAGCCATACTCGCATATTTCATGGGTCAAGTTACTTGAGAAGTGAGAGTCCCCCTATCTTCACAGTAAAAACCACCTTCTGGATACAGACTTGTAGGGAAATAGTTTGCTTTTGCTTCTAACCATCTGGTTATGTTAGCAAATTCCTCTTTTCTGTTGGCTTCCACTGCTGCCAGCATCTTTCGCTGATGTTAGAACCCATTTTCTATAGCTTTTCCATGTAGACCCAAGTGCAGTGGATCTCCAGGAATCCGTCTGGCTTTCAGCATCAGAATAGGACAGCTGAGGAATTGAGCCTTGTGAACTGAGCAGCTACGGTCAGCCATGATTGGGCTACCTAAACCCTTCTCATCAGCCAATCTAATAAGTCCCACACCATGTTTCTAAACTTTAATATGAGGTTGTCCCTTGAGTTGTTCACGGAGAGATGTTACCTTTACTGTCCCAATCTATCTTTTCCCTTTCTCTAATTATATTTACTAATAGTCACAATCCAGACTTCATCCCCCCACATAGGTAGCAAAGTCTGAAAAAGTTTTGTAAATCTTGGTAATTAGGTGCTACTGTGCTGACCTGATCCAAGAAGTTCTGATCCTAAAATCTCCCCCTATCACCAGCTATCCAATTACCAGGTACAGGATTCCCTGTAGTCTGGAGAAGGATGCAGCACATGCATCCCTGTCAGTGTGAAGCTGTCGACTAGACACAACCATTTCAGACCCTCTTCATTTTCTAGGAGGTTCAGTCAGGCAGTCCACACAATAATATATTACACAAGTAAATCCTCATCCTGGACCCAGTAGATTCACTTAATTACTAACATATCTTCTCTCTTCCATCCCTTGTTAATTGAAAATTGTATTCAAAACTTGATGCTCTGTTTTTTTTCCTGACATTGATTCTGTAGTCATTCCTGTACCTTCCATTTCTTAAGAATTAGCAGAGCTCTAGAACATTTTTTACACAAGGACCATAACATTAGACACATCATGTAATAGCAGATTAATCTTGCAGTAGACTGTCATGTTTTTTTGTTTGACAGCAAACATCATCTGCTGTGGGAAACTGTCAAGGATGCAGTTAGTAATTCACTGCACCAACTTCAAAATGATGAAAGTCTTGATGAATTGTTTTTAATTTAGGAGAGTCACACAGTGCTAAATATTGTTCACGAAGTCAGATTTATTGATATTTTATTTGATAGTATTTCTAAATTGCAGAATCAAATTCACGTGTAATAACCATGGTACTGAATCCAAACTATACTTAGTGAAGTACTTCAGAAATGGAGCTTCTCAGGGTTTTATCTAAAAAAATCAGTCTATGTAAAAGTCTTTAGTTTGTGACAGCCATTTCAAACTTTTCTTTTTCAGTAAATATCTATAATCTTTTAAGATGCTGAATATCAAACAAAGGATTGCAAACCACATAAAACTTAAAAATCTCCTTCACAGAATATTCTTACAACTTCTTTCAGTGATGTAGCAGGATACAAAATAAATAAAAATTAGTATTCTTCCTATATATCAATGATGATAGTGCTAAGATAGTAATTCAGGACAAACTTTACTCACAATATTCTCAAAAATACTTTGAAATAAATCTAATCAAGGATGTGAAACACATTTCCAATGTGAGTTTTAAAATATTTAAGGAAGAAATTGATGAAGATTATAGAAGAAAGATCCATTCCAAGGTCATGGGTTGAAAAATTATTGTTGTAAAAATGGCTATACTACCAAAAGTAGTCTATAGATTTGATGAAGTGCACACTAAAACCTCAATGACAAAATTTTTCTCATGAACAGAAAAATAATTATTATATTGTAGTACAATAAAATCCAGAGCACCAAAGAAACCCTGAAAAAATGTAGAATATTGAAGGTATCTCCAAACCTGAGTTCAAGTAATACTTTCACTCCATAGTAATAAAAAAGTTCCATTGGTGTCATGCATACAGGCATGTATAAACTCACAATATGCACACATATACAAATGCACATAAAGACCATAAACATGGGCACATCACACAAATACATACACACCAGACCCACAATGTACGCACACACACACACACACATATATATAATATATTCGAATCAGTAAAATAGAGCAGAGGATTCACAATCACTTCACATAACTGCAGCCACTTAAAAAAAGTTAAACATTTTTTGGAGAAAAAGTCTATTCAACACATGTGTTGAGAGAGTTGGATATTTATATGTAAAATAATGAAACTAGATCTCTGTATCTCACCCTGCACAGTGATCAGTTCCAAGTACATCCAAAGACTAATTAATATAACTGATACTCCGAAGCTGTGAAAGTAATAAATAGGAAAAGCACTTCAATTATAGGCACAGACAAAGACTTTCTGAAAAAGATTCCAATTGTTCAGGAATTAATGAATAAGAGCTGGAAAATGGAAGAGCATGAAATTATTAAGCTGCTGCACAGCAAAAGGAACTATTATTAATTCAGTGACGAGACTCTCTGCATCATAGAAGGAAAGCTCTGTAAACTACACTTATGACAGAAGATCAATATCTTGAATATAGTATCTAGAACTAAAAGCAGATTTTAAAAAAACTCACCAAATAAAAAACAAACCTAAAATTGCCCAATACATGAATGAGCACAGTTATTAAAGGATAAAATAGAAATGAATAGGAACATTGAAAAGTGTTAATATTCTTAGCCATTAGGGAAATGCAAAGCTACATCTTGATTCCATCTCATCACAGTCAGAATGACTGCCTTTAAGAAAATAGGTGATAAAAACAATGCAGAGTAAGGGAGCCCAAGCATTGGACTGGAGTGACAAGTGGCCCAACTGGTTTCATTTATGTAGATAGATGACTCCTGAGGCCACAGTTACCATGGGAGTTCCCATTCATAACTGAGCACAATGAATGCACTCCATCTAGTTCCTGCAGGAACCCCTCTGTTGAGTGTCAGGTACCTTTGACATCATGACAATTAAGAGCTTGATCTCTAAGTACAGTTGTCAAGAATTGGTAGTTAAGCCCTGGAAAATCCTGCATTAACCAGATTGTCTCATTAATGGGGAAGCCCAGCCCATGGTGCATGTGGCTGGTAGATAAGATGGAAGGAACTGTGTAAGGAAGTTGGAGTCCTCTGGTACACTTCATCAGACGTGCTGATTTGGCAACCAGGGATTGACCCTCTCTCAATAGTCCCAGTGTGTGCAGTTTCCTCAGCCCTTAGTGTTCCTGTGGACTTTCCTGCAAAGCTGGATAAGGAAATGCAATTGGACAACCGTAAGCCAGAATAAAACCTCCTTGTTCCTCTACAAGCTACTTGGTCATGTGAATTTATTGGCAGTAATGTAGAGTAACTGCGTCACTGATTAACTTTGTCATCTCTTGAACCTCCTTGATTCAGCTCATCTGAGATTTCCATTATTAAGCACTTTTTCTTCCTTTATATTAGTCCTCTATGTTGGACCTTCCATTCAACCTTCTTCTCTCCTCTTTATCTCCTTATGGGCATTTTCCAACAAATATTTCACATATTGAGTTAAATACATTATATCTATTGCTTATAGAAAAATCTCATTAAGGAATAGCCACATCTAAACTCTATTATCTGTAGGACATAAAACTGACCTCCAAGTGTGGTCCGCAGCATCTTCCAGACCTGTCAACATTTTAACTGACTCATGGCACTGAGAAATACCCATACCTGAAGGCAGCTTCAAATCACATGTCAAGAACCCTGGTGCTTATATTGATTAGTTGAACATCCTTCCCATGTGCCAGAGTCATTGATTTCAGCCACAGCAGAGACCTAGTCTGAGCTCAGTTACAATATGAGGCTTTGATCTGAGTTAAAGTTGAATATTGAAGTTCTTATTCAAAATTCCAAATGAGACAAGGCTTCTAGTAAAAAACTGAATATTTGGCTAATTCATTTTAGAACAGTTTCGCATTATTGAGGAGTTGTAATCTGACATTGAAAAACACTGAAAACAAACTTACATTTTACCTTATAATCATATCTAATACTTAAAATAAAGAGGAATGAAAAGATTCTATTACTGCGAATTTTTCATTTTCTTGACAAATTGATATACACTTTCTCTCTTTCTTCTGAAATACCTAAAAATTCTTCTTTTGCACTTCACTGTCTGTAAATGTTTATGTCATTCTCAATAACTCCATACAATTTTCTAGATCCTTTGTTTCCCCAAAATAGCCTTGTCCTTTCCAAAGAAAATAAAGTTAGTAATTTGTTTCTTCATTTCCCCCTTCACTCATTCCCTCATCTTTGTTAAAGTTTTTATTTTCAATTTTAAATTGGCAACAATTATACATGTTTATATGTGATATTTTCAGTGGTGACTTTTATTACTATTTAATCTTAATTACAAACATAATGGGTGGTTGTCCCTGACCACTATCTCTTGTTCCTGCTTTCCTCTTCCATCTTCTCCTCCCTTTACCAATCCATCGTCTTCCAGCCACCTCTCTGCTTGTGTGCACCATAGGATTTCCTTTGGACTGTCTGGAATGGACTCAGTTCTTTCTGGCAAATTAAATGGTCCTTCCTTGTGTAGACCCACTGATAAGAATAGCCTCCTTCACATGTCTAACCCAAGCTCCTAAGGTTCCACCTGCATCCAATTATTTCTTCTGAGTTCCTCATTAGTCTATGGGGGAACGTTAATAGGTCAATCATAATGTAGATCTGGTGAGCATAAGTCTCATTGCAGTAAGTTCGTGCATGCAGCATTCCAATCTCAAGTAGAATGTCCTGGCCAGCCATGGATCTCCCCATCTTTAGGCTCTTAGAATCTAACCACCCCTCTTCCATAAGATTCCCTGAACCTTAGGACAGGGAGATGATTGGCTGATCTGATTCTGGCTGGACATTTTAGGGTTGATAGTATTAAATACTCTGCTTGGTTGTTGTCTGTTTCACTGCTGTTCCATATCAATAAATTATGTCTTGTTTAGGTGTTGAGAATGTTTTTGTCTGTTTGTATATGTGATATTCTATACATAGGCACAATGGACAATGATCACATTAAGGTAACTGGTGTATGAGATATTTATTGTATATTTGTATTGTTACCATTCACTTCTGTTTTAACTAGTCTTTTTGAAATGTTGATTTTGCTGCTAATCACAATTTATTATATGGTTCTATACAGCATCAGCCGTTATTCTCATCTAATTGCAACACTGCACCTATTAACATTTTTTTAGCCATGCTTTCTTTTATCCAAGCTTTCTTAGGACCAGTTATGTGCTATTGGATTCTCTACTTCAATGAGGTCTGCATTTCCATTTTTACATATTAGTGAGGGTGTGGAGCATTTGTCTTTCTGTGCCTGACATAGTTAAATCAACATATTGTCTTTCAATTCCATTCATATTGCAGAACTATGTTCTTTTAAGGTTGACTAATACTTCATTGTGTATATGTACCACTTTGTTGTTTATTTTGTTATAGGTTTCCACTCATGACTCTAATGAATTTAAATAATTTTTACCTCTTATTTCCTAATCCCACCCACTCTCCTTTGCCCAGAGAAAGCTTCCGATTTACCAATAAGGCTCCTTCTTGCTTTCAAGTTCTTTCCAATGTTGACCTACTGATGATTTTCATCTGGTCACCTATGCTTGAGCACCAGAAGGATCATAGACCTGTAACAGTGATTATTAACAGTAGCTCTATGTGCCTCATCCAACATACACCCTTGTAAGTTTCTCAGGGAGTGTATTAGTCAGGTTCTATAGAGTTAAAGAATTAACAAAATGAATATATACATAGGGAATGTATTTTGGTTTACAGATATGGCCAAGGTAGTCCAATGATGGCTGCCAGTAGCTGCTCAATCCTGTAGTCCAGTGGGTGATGGCTGAAGGCTGGAGGATTCCTAGAGAATCTTTAGTCTCCTTGAAGATATGGAGGGTTGGAGGGCTAGAGGGTTGAAGAAACTGGGCAGCCAGAAGGAAGAGCGATTCTTAGCACAGCTACAAAAGCATCTCTTCTCTTCCCTTTTATATGGTTCCTACGAGATCTCTGGTGATTCCATTGGGATCTATGACTGGTCTTGTATTACCCAGATAATCTCTTCAGGTGGTCTCAGCTGATCATAACAGGTGTGGTCTCAGCAGATCTTAGTTAATACCAGGTGTGTCAAGGATTAACTATCACAGGGAGGTATGGTGCCTCGTGAGGTCTTCCCTCTTGCATGGCCAATTGTTGGTACGACAAATCTGGTGCAAGCTTTGTAGACACAGACACATCTGCAATGAATTTATC
The DNA here is from genome assembly GCA_023101885.1 of Typhlomys cinereus. NCBI lineage: Eukaryota > Metazoa > Chordata > Mammalia > Rodentia > Platacanthomyidae > Typhlomys > Typhlomys cinereus. The sequence goes on along the minus strand of JALPQD010000130.1, from coordinate 3,395,107 downwards.
GGTGAAATAGCCTTGTTGCATATACAGGATATGTCCAATTGCATTCCTCCCCACCCTTTGGTTCTTTCATTCTTAATGTCTCTTATTTCTCAAGTTTCCCTGAGGCTTGGGACGGGACATACATTATATATGTTCTGTATGGTTGAGCAGCTTATGGTCATTACTCTCTGTATTTTATATGCTACATATTTTTAATCATCCATCCACAGTTGGAGGCTTAGGTTTATTCCATGACTTGTATATTAAGAATAATTGAGCAGTAAATACATGAAATGCCAATCACTTTTTCAAATACTAACTTCAATGTCTTTGAACACTTATCAAATAGTAGGACTTTGGAATCAAGCAGAAATCCTAATTCTAGATCTGTGAGGAAAGGCCATATTACCTTTCTGAGAATACTGATTGACTTTTCCCCAGACTAGTATGTGAGCGCTTGCCTGTGTTCCCAGCCTTGCTGGTTTTTGTTCCTTATTTTTTGTTCTTTATTAATAAATTTTGCTCTTTGATAATTTCAAATATTCACATATATGTGTGTATATATATATATACGAATTAATAATTTCAGATCACAGACACACACATTTATCCATAGGATACTTGTCTAGCAAAACCCCATTCCCCACTTCCTATTCTCCTAAGGAAGAAAAGCAATAGGAATTTACCAACTAGTTCTGGTGGGCAGCCAAAAAGAATAGCAAGACCCTGTATTGTTTTGGGGAGCTCTCTGGAACCTAGTTGGCCACAAACAACTCCTCTAAAGGTATCCTATGCTGGCAGTGGAGTCTTTATTTAGTGACTCATTGTATCCAAGACCATCTCTACCTGACTTGAGGGGTATCTGACTTCAGACACTCTAAAAACTGCTTAGACTAGGGAGAGATGAAGTTTCATTGAGAATTTGATTTTTTCACCTCTTTCTCTTAGGAAATCAAATGAGACAGCATGTAACATTGCTTATGAGCAATGTTCCTTTCTTTCAACATCCTAGATATAAAAAAATGGGCAGTCCACATCCAAGTGTTTTCACTATGGTATTTTTTCATACTTCAGCAGCCATTAGCCCTCTGAGGAAATCGGGCTGACTTCTGGGTTCTTTTAAGTGAGGAAATCATGAAAGTTAGCCCAAAACATTAGTGATTCAGCATTTCTTATGATGAAAAAGCCTTTCATCCAAGAAAATGTAGGAGGCAGCAGAACGGCTGTCCTTGTAGCTCTTTCAGCAGTGATCTCTCATTCACGCCACTGTGCTTGGGCAGCTGGGTCAGGAGCGGGCTAAGGCTGGAAGAGAAAGAAGCGCATCCCAGCAGGCTGCTCACGGTCTTCCTCCAGCTGTCTCCCTGTTCACTTCACACTATATAATCGATCCTGGCTACCTCTGCCTGCTTGCTATCACCTAGCCAGAATTGGTATTCTTCCCACCTTACCAGTCTGCACTTAGATTTATGATTTATTTAGAATTGGATTACATCAAGGCTCAAGGCCAAGGCTCCATAATCCGTCATCGTCTCCTCTGTGGCCAAACACAAACATTTGTTTTAGCTGCATCAGCATCCCTAAACTCTATGTGAAGGATACATGTACTTAATCGCTACAGCACCTGCATCTTCCTCTGTGTGTGTGTGTGTGTGTGTGTGTGTGTGTGTGGGCATGTGTGTGTGTTCTGCATCCACTTTGTCCCCCTTCTTCCTTATTGCAAATAAAAGCACAGAGTCCATCAAGTGATAGATATTCATAATTTAGCAGAATGGTGGCAATTCTAAGTTATGCTGTTGAAATACATCACAGCCAGAGTTGCTTCGCTATTTGTTTTTCTGCTGAATAGCAGCAAGTGTTTTAAGTTATGGGTCTCACACACATACAAGGAGGAGGAAAGAGGTATATATAATTGTCACCAGTATTGACGATGGCTCCTTGCCCACCTAGCAAAGTCTTAAGCAGCAAAATTACGATGCTTCTTCTCTAACTGCCATTTCTGTCTCTGGCACTTCATTATTTATGCCTAATAATAATGAAAAGAACTCATCAAAGTTAAAAAAATATTACCTCAGCCAAACTCTACAGCATTTTATTAACAGAAGACTTTTATGCTTCATATTACAAGTAAGGAAGCAGATTCTTAAGACAAAGAAGAGGTGAGTCCAAGTTTGCCTATCTAAGAGACAGGAAGAAATGAAGGCAAGTCCTATATTCTAAGTTGAAATCCTCTTCTGATACACTGTTCTTACTTCATTTAAGGAGAAGACTATATCAACTCAATAACTCACATATTAATTTAAAACTGACTTCCTGAAGGGCACATGGGGGTATATCTTGATGAGATATAGCTCTTTTAAACTGTACACATTTTTAAGTACAATGGGTTGAGAAACCAATATTTTTGAAGATCTAGGGCATGCTTAGACATGGAAACAATAAATCTAGCAACAAATGATACAGAAAATGAAGTATAGCAAGGAGATAGCTTGTAGTCATGCTTAGCTATTAACTCTCTGCAAGTTATCTCTTTCCTGAACCTTAGGTTTTTCTTGTGTAAGATGTGAGACATTGAAATAGAAGATCCTTACCCTGAAAAGCTGGTATTCATCTCTACATGTCTCAAATGTATCCTGCATGCTTCACCTTTAGCTCAGCATCATGATTAGAGGAAACAGAAAAAAGAAATGTGCTTCTGTCCTCTGGCATCTGATAATTAAGTAATACAGAATGAGACAAAACAATGGGAAATAGTATATAAGAGTCATGCTTCATAGCATTATTGGCCAAAAGAACTAGAGTTCAAAGGGGATGGTGGAAGTGTTCACACTACAAGACAAGTTTAAGTGATTATGAAAGGTGAAAGGAATTTGTAAATGGAAGGAAAATGAAAACCCATGCTCAACATGGAAGACAATATAAATGAAACCTTAGTAAAATGAGAGATATGGAACACTTATCTCCAGCCTTGAGAATCAGATTCTTGGATTGTGACCCTTTAAAGTTGGAACAAAATTCCATACGAAGGAGACTGAAACATCTGCCCTGGATGTATTCAAAATTCAACTTTCAAAAGTTTATCAGAGTGGGGTTGGAGAGATGGCTCAGGAGTTAAGACTCTGCCTTGCAAGCAGAAGGTCCTGAGACTGGATCCCAGGTGCTATCCCAAGTCCCATGCAAAAACACCAGACAGAAATGGAGATAGTAAGAGGCCTGCACTTCTGGCCCTGGTGAGCCTGGGAAATCTCAGAGCAAAGCAAAAAGGAGGTAGAAGCAATCCAGGATGATTTTGAAAGTCACCCTTGGACCTCCACAGGGACACACAGTGTCCTTTGATACACACACACACACACACACACACACACACACACACACACACGCACGCACGCAAGCAATAAATAAATAAATAAATAAATAAATAAATAAATAAAGTTTAAAAAGTTATGACTTTCCTCTGCTTGGAGCTATATGCTGCAGTTATTTTATAATTCTATGGAAGTCATACAAGGAAATCAGAAGGAAATGAAAACTCATGAAGACAATAGCGAGAGGGTCAAAGTCAGGAAACATCTCAGTGGGGCCTTTGCTCTCTGTCCTCTCATTGGCTGGAGTCATGATTCTGCAGTCCTCTCACTCATCTTGTAATGACTAACATAGAAAATATCACCAAACTTAGATGTCCAGGCTTCCTCAGTCTTTACCTCTCATGCTTATTCATCTCGAGAACTTATGCATTACTTTCATTAAAAAAATCTCATAGGCTGTAGAGTTGGCTCAGGGGTTAAGACTGTACCTTATGAGCAGAAGGTCCTGAATTCGGGTCTCAGATTCAATGTAAAAATGCCAGGCAGAAAAAGCGGCAGCCTGGGCTTCCAGCCCTAGTGGGCAGAGCCTGGGAAATCCCAAAACAAAGCAAAAAGAAGGTAGAAGCAATAGGAGATTCACAAGGTCACCATTGGTCCTCCACTGGGGCATACAATGCCCTTTGATACACACACACGCACACACACACACACACGAACACACACACGCACACACACGCGCGCACACACACACGCAAACAAGTAATAATAATAACAGGCTAGAATTTCTCCTGCTCCTCTTTTTACATGTATTATCCATAAAGTCACACTTTTTGCCATGTGTGTATGTGTTTGTACTTGTATAAGGTGCATGTGGGTATTGAAGAGCAGACACTGTGTGAGCATGTGCTAGTGGGGGACCAAAGGCGACTTCAGGAATCACCCTGGTTGCTCTACCTCTTTATTGTGCCACTCTGGGACTTCCCAGGCTTATCCCTTTCAGGATGAGACCACAATATCTGTCTCATATTTTATAGGGGATCTAGGTTCTGAACTCGGTTCCTTCTGTTTGCAAGCAAAAGCTTAATCCCTGAGCCATTTCTCCTGTTAAAAATCCCCTTTTTAAGTCTTTATGTGTTTACTAGGCTTGAAATAAACTATGATTTGTCAGCATGACTTAGTGATCTGGTGGTGCTTCTACCCACCCGGTTAGTTTCCAACAAAACTTGCCTATAAAGAAAGTCAGGTCATGTTGCAAAGTATCTTGACACTATCACAATGATAGAGATCAATTTTCCTGGAGATATCTATATATGGATATTGCTAGAACAGGCAGCTTCCAAGATTTCCAGAAATAACAGCCTCCTTAAGTGTATATCAGATGTAAGAAGCCATATTAACCAGTCTACCCATGGATCAGAATGTTCGTCTGCTATGTTTGTTGATTCTAATGCAGAGAATGAGTCTGCTTCAACTTCTCTCCCTTATCACAGTCCCAACTGATGAGAAAAACACAGCCAATCACACGCAGTCAGGATGAAGGAGAAGGGAGAAAACCTTTTCTTCAATCACTTTCAAAAATCTCCCCCGCGCTTTGATTTGCTTTCAGAGAACACTTTAGCTCAACAAACAATTGCAAACTACCCAGTTGCAAGGTAAAATGCAAAGCCCACAGGCATTAATTATATATAGAGATATTAAAAAAAGAAGCTACTGCTTAATTATTGTTTGCAAATCTCGGTATTTAAATTGACTTATTTGCAAATGCCTGTTTAGAAATTGACTTTGTAATTATACAGTCAGTGCAGGGATGTCTCAGGCCCTGGAGGAGTCTCTAACGAGGAATGATAATGTAACAGCCAGAGTGAGACAGGCTGAGCTGCATTTTAATAACCAGAGGAGGTTGGCAAGGGCCAAAGCTGCGTAGTGGAAAGTCTCCACACTGGAAAATGAAGGAGTCAGGGTCTCCTGTGCCAGGAAGGGATTCCCAGAGAGTACACAAGGGGTATATAGTGGGTGTAGAATCCTAGGAATGAGGTGGGAAACAAATCTACCCACCACGACTGAGGGAAAAGAGTCCAAGAGTGCTGCAATTGTGTCTGAGAACGAAATAGTAGTAGTTATGAAAGTTTTCAGGAGGTTGTCTTCCACCAATCATTTCCTTCCTATGAAAGCCCACATGTACTGGGGACTTCTTAAGAACCTGATCACCCCCAATGTCTAGACAATGCTGTCATAATCCCAGTGCTGTACTTTATGCTGTTATTTGAAAACGGATCCATTGTCAATAGTATGCCTCACATTGTGATCACGCTGGATTAGGGGCTGATTCACCACAAATTTAAGACCTCTCCCTCAAGCTGAATATGAAGGACAAGTCTTCAAAATAAGACTGCTATTGCCAGCAAACCACCAGAATTTCAGGTTACTGGTGTGGAATGTCAACCTTTCCAACACCTTAATTTCAAATATCCAATTTCCAGAACTGAGAAGTTTCTGTTTAAGCTACCCAATCAGCATTATTTTGAAGCCCTGGGAAACTAATACTACTCTCTATATAATCCTCAAAGGCATCGCCTCATTCCATAAGGATTTAGACATGTATAACCCTGGAATAATAAAAGATTATCTCAGAATAATAGATTATGACACTTGGAAGAGTCCTAACATAAAACCATCCAGAATCATGAGTCACTCTTAAACAAAGTTACATTTTGAATCACATGGGGAGTATCATAAACACTAATGCCTATTCTTGTGCTCAGAAATTTGTCATGAAAATAATTTGGGATGCTTCTGGTGAATCAGGCTTTTCAAAGCATCCCAAAAGAGCTTACTTTATAGCCAAGGTTAGGAAAGCATCTTCTAGATTTAAGATTAGCTCTTCTGTTTAACAGGAGAGGTAATTAAGGATAAGAAAGGCAAATAGCCAACTGTCAGGGTCACATGGTTAATAGGTATAAGAAATGAGGGACAGCCTGGAGGTTGTGAAGTTCAGTTCACTGTTTTGCCCAGAGTATTTCTGAGCAAGTGGTCACTTCGGCGAATTATATTAAAGGTAATTTGTCAACATTCATTGAACACGGTGAGTTTGAAAAATTATGCCACATAAAACTTATTTCATCACAACAATTTGAGGAGTGTAAGTGGCACCAAATGTATTCTGCCTCTTAAAAAAGAGTGAATACAAAGCACTGACATTTGATCCAAATCTACACTTCTGATTAAAGAGAGAGCGAAGGCCCAAATTTTCCCTTGTTTAAAGTAGTATATTCTTTTCACCACATGCTCAGTGAAGTTCAACCGTCTTGGTCTAATTTTTGTTCAAAATCCTGGCAAATGACCCTCATCATTTTTCTGGCTTTGAGGAAGATGTTGATGAGCAAAAATATGCTTAACTTTCCTCATTGACATGTAACCCATTTGCTCTCAAAAGGTATGAGTCCTTACCATAATGCAGAGTATGGGCTACTCAGCAAGGCTCACCCAGAATCAGACCAACCTAATCTCTCCCCATCCTAAGTCTTTGGGAACCTCACAGAGGAGGGGGAGGTGAGATTGTAAGAACCTAAAGGTGGGAAGGTTCACCATTGGACAAGACGTTCCCCTCAGGTCAGGACTGCTGCATCGAAGAGCTCACTACAGTGAGACTTGTTCCTCCCAGATCTGCATAATAACTGACGTGCCAACATGCCCGCATGTACTACCTAGGAACTCAAGAAAGATAAGAACATACAGTGGAAACCTTTGGGTTCAAAGCTGGATGAGTGAGGGGAAATACCCGTATCAGTGGGGTGGCCTGAAGAGAAGTAATGATATTCCACAGAGGCCTGAATCCCCACATGAGTAGGCAAGTCAGGGTGAACCCTGGGGGCCATGGTGGGAGGGAGTGGGAAGGATTGATGAGGGAAAGGGAAGGGATTTTGGGAGGATTGAGGGAGGCAGGGATGAAAACTCGGTATGTTTGTAAAAGTAGAAAAATAAAATAATAATAATAATAATAATAGTATATGAGTCCTTAAAAATCTCTGAAGTTTGGATCAACTGAATTTTCAAGCCTCTGACTGATTCTATCAGTCACAATGCACAAGGAGCCAGTACCCAATATGCCTCGTTTTACATGAAGATGGGTTTCTTTTTTTTTTCTTTTTTTTTTTTTAATAGAGCAGATTTTTTGTTTCTTTTTATTTATTTATTGTTTTTTCAATTGTGCGTGTATGTGTATGTGTGTGTGTGTGTACATGCGTGTGTGTAGAACCATGGACAAATTTGGGAGCCACCATGGACGCCTCCACCTCCTCCTTGTTTCCTCTGCCCCGGGATTCACAGGCTCCGCCCTACCAGGACCAAAAACGCAGGCTGCCCCTGCTTCCACCTGGCGTCTATACGTGAGGTCTAAAATCCGAACTCAGGACCTTCTGCCTGCAAGGCAGAGGCTTAACCCCTGAGCCACATCCCCAGCCCCGAGGATGGGCTTCTTATCCTCTCTGATTATTGTAATTCATCCCTATTATAACAACATATAAATATCAGATTGTCATTATCTGATCCCTGTCTCTGTCAGAGCTGTGCTATACATAGTGGAAATATCCACACTTTCTACTCATGCAGACAAAGTCCCAAATTTAAAGTATTAAATCCACTATGAACTATAATCATGGAGCTAAATAGAAGTCAAATGCTTTAAGTAACAATTTCTCCAAGTGGAGAATGGAAATAATAAGCTTCCTTGTCCAGTGAATAATGTGAAACTGTGTAAATCATATTCTTTCTATATAAAGGGCTCTCAGCAATGATAAGTAGTTAAAATCAGTGGGTTCCACACACTCAACATCTGTTCTGATTTGAACTATTGTATTAATAGTTTCTATTCCCAACCTATGTCTTCTAACCTTTTTGTTTCCCAGTTGCTATTCTAGACTGCATTTCTTTACACAATGTTCAAACAGTCATGAGTCTGATTTAAATGTTGCCCAACATTGAACTTTTCTCTCCTCTCCTGCTATTCCTCTGGCACACTAGTGGGACTCTTCCATTTTCTGCTACAGCACCTAGACCCTTCCTTATACTGGAGACCCTAGATCTTTTTCTTCAATGCGATTTGGATGTGGAAGCTGAGACATAAATCACACTATGTAGCCTGGGCGAGGCTTGAATTTGAAATCCTCTCACTTCAGCCTCTAGAGCTGGGATTTCAGATATGTGTCATTGGTTGTGGGCACAACCAATGAAAGATTCTTGATCTTGATAATCTAACTGGATTCAATCTGCTAATTACTGCTCTTTACAAAGATAGAGCAGTTAATATGGGTTAATATGAATCAATAATACAAAAGTCACAAAATTCTTGAGAGATAATACCATCAAAGGGCAAAAGGAAAGATGATGGAAGTCATAGTATTAAGTCCTACATGCTAGGGTGACACTGTTGATCATGAAAGAGATGCCTTTTGACCTCATTTTATGGTTACCACTATTCTCCCAAGAAGTTTCTGGACTAACCCTCTTTCATTACATTAAATCACCCACCCAAAGCAGCCAAGGAGATGTGTCCCTTGTAACACACAGTACCAGCAGGCGATGTTGTGGCAAGAAATACCATGAGTGATGATAAGTCTGATATATTTTTCTAAAAACCTTTAAACTCTCTTTTCAAGAGAAGGTCCTAATACAAGTGAAAATCTTCAAGAAGCATCACATATTCTATTTCAGCCTAACATAGAGTGATGACATTTAAGATTTAGACATAGATTCTAGAAACCGGAATTTGGGGGCACATCCTATATAAGTATACTCTGAATGCTCTTAATACCAGATGTTAAAATAAGCATTACTTCAATTTTTATAGATGAAAAAACTAAGACTTCGAGAAATTAAGTAATCATAAAAACTTAAATTATCTATGATCATCAATACTAAAATTATGTATTTTTCTTTCTTCCCCTTCCTTCCTTCGTTCCTTTCTTTCTTCCTTCCTTCCTTTCTTCTTTTCTTCTTCCTTCCTTCCTTCCTTCCTATTTCTTCTTCTTTCCTTCTTTCCATTCTTGTTTTCAAATATGTAGCCCAGATTGGCCTAGAACTATTTTTTTCTTATACCTTAGACATTCATGTTCCTAGATTATGGATATTTACACCATAAATTATACTACTTAAAAAAAAACAAAAAGAAACATTTTCTTTCATGCCTTCACCTGCCTTTGTATATAACCCATTAAGGAAAGGAGAAAGACTGAACTCATCTAGAAAACCTCCTTAAGCTCTATTATTTCAGTATGCAGATGGAAATACTTCTAGTCAAAGCATACATCTATTTTCTGGCTGAAGGGAAGGAATTCACACTTCACAATTAATACCCCATTTCATTAACAATTAGATATGCTAAATGCCATTCAATTTGTTTGCATCATCAAACCCTGGGAAAGTAGTTATGCTTCTTGTTTCTGTCCAGTCATCCTGTTCTCACCAGCTAAATTCAAAGTCTTGCTGATAACTGATTTTAATTCTCAACCTTTAATATTCTCTATGCCGTGGGTCATTAGTGAATCTACATGAGCTGATTCTTTGTGTTACTATACGAATCAAGTTGTAGATTTTCCTGAGGGCTTTTGCATATACAAAGGAAATCACTCTTAACAGAGTACACTTATGAAGTTGTGTTATGTCAATATATAACCTAGCTACCCCACCACTGGCAGGCAAGGTTAACCTATGAAAGGTTATGTTTTCAGATCCAATAGAAGATTCATCTCACTGGAGGCCCACCCATCATCGTCTAAGGAAATGCAAGTAATAAAGTAAAGGAATTTCAGAATGTCATACCTGGAATAAGGTGATTTCCAATATTATCATTAGGGGTCACAGGAACTGCACTCAGTTATATATAGATCTCACATGCTGAGTAGTTACCATGTATATTTTTGCCCTCTGTTTTGACATCCACCCAACATAATTAGGCTGCACAGCAAGCTTCATTTTAATTTTGAAGAACTTAATTCATCATTTAATTGGTATTTGTGCATTGGTTATTTTATTGTCTATTTAGTGCTAAATGACAAATCATCCCCAAATTTAGCACCCTAGTACTCAGCATACTACTTACTACCTTGCACAGTTTCTCAGGATTTTGTCAGGAATTTGACAGTATCTCAGCAGCTGACCTTTTCCTTTGA